>CM061919.1:215424117-215583168 GCA_031002005.1 Vandiemenella viatica
AACGACAATCCTCCAAACTCTCCACCAAGGACACTGGGGAATTGCCCGCACCAAATCCCTTGCCAGACGCCATGTATTCTGGATCGGCCTTACCACGGATGTCACGGAGATGGTGCGGCGCTGTACCATCTGTGCCCAACAACTGCCCCGCCCCCCTCAAAAGTTCCTTTCCTGGCCGGCACCGTCCGGACCCTGGGAACGCATTCACCTCGACTTCGCTGGCCCATTCCTAGGCCACCAGTGGCTCCTAGTGACGGATGCCTTTTCCCACTTCCCATATGTCGTCCGTTGCTCCACAATCACCACAGAGGTCACCATTTCAGCCCTCACGAAGATCTTTTCCATCGAAGGATTACCATACGCTATCGTCACAGATAACGGACCGCAATTTCGAAGTCGGGAATTCCTATCCTTCTGTACCGCCAACAATATCCAACACCTCCTCACCCCGCCCTTCCACCCCCAATCTAACGGGGAGGCGGAACGGCTAGTCAGAACATTCAAAACCCAAATGACCAAATACACCACAAGTCACAAACTCGAAGAGGCATTGACACTCTTCCTCAGTTCCTATCGAACCACTCCAGTGGGGGCCAAAAGCCCGGCGGAATTGCTGCATGGCCGCCAACCTCGCACTCTCCTCCATCTCCTCTTACCCCCGCCCAAAGTACAGGTACCTTCGGGCCCATTCCGTTTCACCCCGGGCTCCCTAGTCTGGGCCCGCGGGTTTGGCTCCCGGGCCGGTTGGCTTCCGGGGGTCATCCAGCGGCCCCGGGGCCGCCAACTGTTCGACGTCAGCCTGGATGGCCGGATAGTGCGACGCCATCGAAACCAACTACGTCCCCGCTACCCCACGGCACCGTCCTCTTCCACCACGGCACGGCCATCCACTTCTTCCTCTCCTTCCCTGCCACCTCCACCACTCCTGCCGTCTAACCGTTGCTCAGGGACAGTTACAGCGCCACCAACGACGCCACAACCTGTCGGTCGCTCCGACACCCTTCAGCCGCAGCCTCTCGACCACCTGCGGGGACCATCTTCAGCGCCCCCCGTACAGCCCCCGGCCATCGACGCCGACGAACCGATGCCGTTAGCTCCACAAGTACCTCCACCACAACCTGCACCACGACGCAGGTCGGCACGCATCGCCAGGGGAACAGCTCCGTACTCCCCTGGAGGTAGCCTTCATAGTCTGCTCCAGGGCGCCGCGGCAGACGACCTCGCAGACGTCGCAGACATCGCTTCCCCCCCCCCCCCGGGAGGGAGGTATGTTCAGTCTGCCAGTAAAGGCCCCTGCCAGGCAGACCTCACACACAACGCGCCTGCACGCCGGGATACATATACGACTCCAAACAGGCGCAGAGGCATCAAAACAAACCAGGAAAACAAATAGAATCATCTAGAAGCTAAGTGGGACTATTTCTTACAGAGGTCGCCGTACTACCACACAACGGAATTCCTGCGCCAGCCGCCTATATAAGCGTAGCCGGCCGCTCCACCGCCAGTTTCCAGCTGACCGCTGAACCCAGCGTCAAACTACAGAAGACCACCGGAAGTTCGCGAGAAGTAGAAGCCGTCACTCTACCCCGGATCAGGACCAGGCTGAAATTCTCGACGGTCTTCTGATAACTGTACCCACATTTGTTTATGGTTTACCTGTTGTATTGTGTACCGAGTAATAAACTTCAAGGAACCGTTAAGTGTAGTTCACTTCAGCGTTGAACTTTATTTTGCATAGACAGATGTTTAAGATTAATGGTAAATATACCTCTGTCTGTAAGCAGTAATGAGTACGAAATAAACCAATATTTTAGGATCTTTTCAAATATTAATAACAGAAGTAATGAAATTAATATATGTGCTTCGCATAAGGTAGTGGAAGGCGGCGATTATAAATCATGCAAGGTAACCAATTAATCCGCCCACACAGCAATCCGCTAATTTCCTTGGTAGTGAAATTACATATAGTGTAAGCAAATATATTGATAATATAGGTAATCGTGTATCAGATGATGTGTGGAACGATAGCTGAAACCTTAGGAAATAGGACGCATAGAGACACAAAGATGAAACTCCATAAAGTGATGGCAGTTCCTATGCTTCTCTACGAAAGTGAGTCTTGTGTACTGAAGAGAAGAGACAAAGCCGCATACAGACATCGGAGATGAAGTTCCTAAGATTTGCAAAGGGACGCACGCAGCTAGATCTAATAAAAAACGAGGCCCTAAGAGAATAGTTGAAAATATATAGTATGAATGACAAGATAGAGGAATAACTGGAGAGCATATATATTACCAAAAATAGTAAACCAATATAGATCTAAAGGTGGAAGTATAGACAGACCAAGGAAGAGATAGGAATGGTCTTGACATCAGAACAGGTCAAAAGGCCTAATCCTTGAATACGAAGAAGATTATTGTAGGGCGCTAATGACCCCGCTTTCGACGGGTCCTAAAACAACAACAACATCAACAAGATTATTGTAAAATTAGCACATTGCACGATCAGAATAGATCGCATGCACTATTAAAGCCACCCACTATTCTTTCCTTCTCTGTTGCATTTCAGGCTCTATATTTACTTTCGCTCCATTATTTTACTATTACTTAAATTACCACTATATTGATATGGTATAACATAGTACTGAATAACGTTTAGTTTGCACTGACGATCCGACATATAAAAAGAAACAAGAGACATAATATGGCCGATCGAAATAATCACAAAAATATTTATTTAATTTTTAGTTTGTTTATACAATACCAACGAATAATCGCACAGAATTTCGGGTCTCGGTAATCCAGCTACATATACCTCGCTGAATATTTCTTCGCAAACTGATTTTGCAAGCTGATGTCAATGCAAGAAATGCAGGGAAAGTCAGAACATTTTATACGCCTGGAGAACGCAGACCTATTAAAAAGTTCCTGAATGACAGTTCCATTACTTCTCATGAAAGTTTGAAGTAACTCGTTTATAATTTAACGAAGTCTTACAGTCATATTTGAGTTCAGACGACAGAACTTCGGCGTTCGAAGGAAAATTAATGTGACATCGCTCTGTAAATAGTCGAAAAAAAAAGTGGTACAGGACGCAGAACTGCATGGGTACATACTTCCAATAAGATAAGACTAAAAATTTTGGTAATATCAAAAATAATAATAAAGGAAAGCCAATTGTAACCAGGATATCATGCAATCATTTTTTCCTCAGGTGGTATAAAAGATATCAATTATTATCCAGTGAAACCCAAACGTGACAGTGAATGTCATTAAAATTTCTATTCTTTTCTTACTTACTGTTTTATTGCTCGTCTACTGCGATATTATTAAAGAAACACTGACCAGTAAGGTGATCAAAAGCTTCATTTACAGAGCATCCACCTGGAATTTTTCAGGAAACCCTGGAAAACGAAATCTAGTTACACGAAGATCTTGAGTCATCTCGAATGTGCAGTTTAATCTATAACGTTCCCCAAGCAGGCTAGTTTCTTTGTTTCTTCGGCCGAGTCATAAGATAAAAATGCTGTCGTCATCTGTGCAACAAAATCCAGTGCTCTCTTTTTTCTGGGTACTAAAGTTTTTGAAAGAAATGAATAAAAATTGTAACAACAGACTGAACTTATCGAATGGGTCATACGATCACTTGAACGCCATCAAATGAAAGTCTTACAGAAATAATGCAAACTTCGTTTTATTATTTATTATACGAGTAGCAATTTAAAAATATATATATATATAAAAAATTGGCTCTATCCGTAGCACTAAACATTATTGCTATGGTCAATTGTCAAGAAAACATCCGTCGTTATTCAAATCTATTAATCGTATGCTATATGTACAAATTTTGAGTAAATTTATTTTGTTTCACCAGTGTTAGTTGAGAAATGGGAGGCATAATTGTTTTAGTAGAAGGTCTTCGAATTCAGCTTCAAAAGTCTTCAGAACTTCTTTTGTCAACACAAAAATTAACGTAAATATTGCCATTGGTCTTCAAGTTATAGTCTGTAAAAGTAATGTATACCGATATTTCTATATGTGGCGGTATACATCTACATCTACATATCTACTCTGCAATTCACAAAATTGTGGGTGACAGAGGGTGCTCAGCACCAAAGCTAATCTCTTTGTTTTGCATTCCAATCCCTAATGGTACGAGGGAAAAAAGAATTCATATAAGAATCATTGCGGCACCTTATTTCTCTAATCTTATCTTTCCTGTAATTCCGGCTCAAATAGGTTGGTGGAAGAAGTATTTCACTACACTCAAACCAAAATTTTGCAGCATACCTTCCACTTCTCAAGAAATTCATTTCTAATGAAATTCTGGCGAACACTTCGCATGAATAAACACGGCATTAATAATTCCAATTCTCTTTCTTTCATGATTTTACGGCTATTCGACGTCGAGGTCCTTGGTGTTGGGCGCTAGGAACTGAAAGATATTAGGCTATGACATTCCGACATTCACCTGCAGTTATTTCTGAAATCCATGCAAAATTAAATTTCGATGGCCGGAGCACGATTCGAACATGCATCCTCCCGAACACAGGAAATAATTCCTAAAATTTTATTGACGCCCATGAAAATGCAGCCCATGGAGACAATGCATATGCATGAAAGTACGGGTACTGCATATGAAAGGTTGGGATGAAACCAACACTTTACTGAACAGCCAGAAGCCAGACGTAACTCTGCTAACGGGCTGCAATCGCTGGAAGATTCAGTATCAAAACATTTAGAGAAATACGTTTTAAAGATCCGCAACGAGTTAATGTCGTTTCAACAGTCAAGAACTAAGCTCTAGACCGATTCGGATTTTCTTTCCGCCGAGCTTCAGAAGCTTTAGAGCACTACTTTACTCCCTAAGAAAATTCGGGTAAAAGGACTTGTCCCGAACAGTAATGACTTCCGTCCCGACGATTGTATTAGAGTGGGGGGCGAAGTGGTCCCTTTGAGAGGTGGTGGACAGAGCGGCCCCTGAGGTACGTGAGCTGGCTGCGACAAGCAGCTTCCGCCAGCCAGACAAGCCAGAGGGACTCATTTCCTGCGGACTCGCGGCCGCTTCTGCGAAGCCTGCTCCCCAGCAGCGGCGCGCTTCTCAGAGCACACTACTTGACTTGTGCATGAGAGAACTAAGACGGTCCAAGCCTTAACACACCATTCATAGCCAGGATAGTATACAAGGGCGGGTCCAAAAGTATCTGGGTCCACCCCCGACATTGTAGTTTTGGAGACTTTTTTTTATTTTTTTTTATTTTTTTTATTTTAGCTCTATGGATTCGAGGCTCGAGGAGGGCCGACTCAAGGCCTCCCCCCCCCAAACCAAAATTCACTCAAGCCAAGCCCCAACCCCCCCAAACAAAAGTCCACTCAAGCCCTCCCCAAACCAAAATCCTGGATCCGCCCCTGGTAGTACACATGCTAAAATCCACTTAACTCTTCAGAATTTCATACTAAAATGATTCTTATTCTTCTTCTACATCACCTTTTACCAACATTTTTGATCCGGGTGCTTTGATGAGTTTTGCTCATTGTTGACATGATCAGATTTGGAGCCTGCAAGTCCCTCTTGACGCAACCATTTTAGGGGTCATTCCACAAATTACATCACACGTTAAGGGGGACGGAGGGGGCCAACAAAGTGTGTCTTCGTGTGACAAGAAAAAAGGGAGGGACGATTCATAAGCTTCGTGATGTCACATGTATAATTTGTATCACTTTATGGCTCGTGGCGGCCGCGCGAGTTCATGCTCGCTGTACCCACGGTGTCGCAGCAGAGAGCCATCAACTGCTCCTTTGAGCAGGGTATGGTGGAGTTTATTGTCTTTCGACATTTACTCCAAGATCATTACGATGGGGTATAGTATTTCTGTAGGTTTGTCTTCTCGTTATGGCTTCTAATCGATGTCTTCACTTGGGTGACGTACCGTCTTCACGGCATCTTGAATGCAACTAAGGCAGCTTCGCGCTTGGTGGCATGCCTCCTTGCGATGATAGGTGATTTACAAGTTGGACGAGTAGATTGATAAGGACATCCAGTCTGCCCTCTCGATGGTCCGCGACGTGACTATCCCAGTTGAGCCTGCATTTTCCTCCGGAGGTCGTCTGGCTATCTTGGTTGTTTTCCGGTGTATTCCAGCTTCTTCTACGTTGGCTGGTGTTGACTGTCGAGTTGCGGCGATGATGTGACCCCGGAGCCCCGCTCTCCTGCCGACTTGTAGCAGGCTGTGTATGAAGCACATTGGTCCGCTGCATTCTGTTCTTGCTTCCTTACTGCCCCGAAGCACTGCGACGCTGATGTTTCGCTGACGCCCCGCTCTCTTGTCTACTTGTTGCTCGCTGCAGGTGAGGCCCTTGACGCCTCTTAGGTCTCTTCCTGTTTCGTTGCTGCTTCCATGCGCTGCAGCCACGATAATAGGCAGAGTGCTTGGACCCACAGTTGCAGCAAACAGGGTCATCTCGGAGTGTTTTGCAATCAGCAACATCGTGACTGCCTCCGCAGCGAACGCACCTGACATGTTCAGTGCAGTCCCCGGCCAAGTGCCAGAAATTTTGGCACTTGAAGCATTGGAGGACGTTACGTGATGGAGGCTTTGTTGCGGTCGTCTGCGTAGTGACGTCGGTTTTCACTTCACCAATAAGTCTGCTGTGGTTCGCTGCGGTCGGCCGTACCACGTTTCTCGTCCACGGTGTCGCACGTCGGCCGCATTTGACATACGCCGAAAGGCCAATACCTCCTTTGAGGCTTTGAAAAAATATGACTTCCCCATACTGATTTGAACGATCGTGTGGCATCTGTGGTCTATATTTTTCATCACACAAAGTCACTAACCAAAACAAACAATCACATAAGAGGCAACAAGAGGTTTTTCCCACCACCAAGATTCATCCTCAACGAATTGCAGCTAGAACTAATAGAGAAGCTCTTTTTTGATAAATGATGACGATGCTAAATGGTTGAATGAATAAGATGTTCCTAACATTGTGGAAAACGAGAATGAAGTGATTGCTATGCCAGTAATAAATAATATAAAGGTATGGGTTCAAATTCCATGAACATGAGATAGTTAAAATTTTCATGGTTCATTTGATTTGTTTTATTTTGTCAATTTTCTAAAATATTTGCTTTATTGTTGATTTTATGAAAAAGTGTATTAGAGAGAAATATATAAATAATTTTTGGAAGTTCTGTTTATTTAAATAATTTCTAAATTTAAATTGCAAAATATGTGAGTCACACCAGTGGGGGGTCACATAAATGTGACCACCTGTGACAAGGAGGAGCGGGGAATCCAAAAATCATGAAGTTAGTGTGACGTAATGTATGGATTGCCAGGTCGTATTAAGTACTAATGCGCAGACTGAAGTGTTGCCATCTGTCCGTGAAAGGTGTAACTATATTTTGTGCAACGTGTAGCTTACGAAGGGGTAGGGGAGTTGATGACATTATTTACAATTAGAGCAAGGGCACTGAGGAGTTTATCTTTCATTTCCCATTATAGTAACTAGAAAATATCTCTACAGTATTAAAAAAAAATAGTTTAAAGTGGAAATTTTAACTAAGGGGGGAGGGTAAAGGGGAAAAGGTGTTGGAATTTTGTATCTTATATCTGAACAGATGAAGATAAATGCAAAGAAGAGTCAGCTAATTAGATACAGAAATAAAAAAACAAGAGTTTAATTATGAATATAAGGTGGGGAAAGAATAGCTTGCTGATGACTTGAAATGTAAATATCTTGGGATTAAATTTGATAACAAGCTTAACTGGGCAGGACACATTGGACAGGTGGTAGGAAAAGGTTTCAAAATCCTGCACTTGTTGGAGAGAGTTATGAGGGGATGCACGAGAGATGTAAAGGAATTGGGTTACAAAACTTTGGGCAGACCATTGCTCGAGTATGGTAGTGTAGTATGGGACCCACATTTTGAGTATCAAATACAGGAGTTGGAGAAGGTGCAAAGAAGGGCTGCTAGATTTGTTTCTGGAAATTATTTGCAGAATGCAATCGGTGACAGATATGATAAAGGAGCTGGAATGGGATTCATTGCAAGACAGGAGGAGGATGAGGAAGGTCATGGGAGTGTACAGGGCGTATACTGGTGATGAGGCATGGAAAGATATTGCAGTAGGTATGAAAAGTAGTTCATGGAGGGGAAAAGATGACCGTGACCACAAGTTGGCACTCGATTTCAGGCACAAGGGTGTGGGAAGATTTTCTTTTTAAGGTAAGGGTGTCAGGGATTGGAATGAGTTACCGAGGGGAATGCTGAATAACTTGCCTAAAACGATAAAAGAATTTAAAGTTAAAATTTGTAGAGGGCAAATGTAGGTGGGTGCAGGATAGGGGGGAAGATGGGTGTGTAGGGAAATTGCCACCGGAGCGTGTGCTCCATTGCAATTAAATTAAATAAAATAATTTTTCTCATTGTTTTAAAATATGCGTGTGCAAAGTTTCAACGATATCAGTTAAAAACTGTGGATTTCTATATATGTATATATGTTGCCGAACTAACAACGACCAGAGACCATAGAGCAGAGGCTATGAGCGCTATTTAATAACATTTCTATTTGGCTAAGCGTCCGCGAAGAAATTACTTGTGAAACACTGTATTGTGTTTAAATTAAAATATTAATATTACTAATTGCTTTTTGTTTAATTATATCCGTTCGATGCAGACGTTTTCGATAAATTCTTAGCCCACAGATTTGTGAAATAAATACTTTAATTTTCAGGCACGAATGGTAGCGTAAGTTTTGATTGGACTCAAATTTAGCATGGATCAAAATGACAATTGGCATTTGACGTTACATTGGAGGGCATAAGTAATTAAGTTTTTTTTTTTAGAAATATTTTGTTTTCATGCACGTCACATTATTTGGTTTGAATGAAAGTAGTTCCACATTCATTGCCAGCTATACGGTCTAGTGCATGATCAAAACTAATATTGCGCGGCAGAACGTAAGTTGTTAAGATTATTTTTAAAAATTTTCTTTGCTTTCACAGACGCCATATTTCCGCTGCATGTAATGGCGTCAGCCGTTCATACTTTCTAACATGGATTTGAATCACGATACGGAAAGATGTAAGAGCCCGTGATGATTATGGGTCAATCATATATCGTGATGCATGCCACTAACATGCGAATCAGTGAATGTATAAATTCGCGTGAGATTAAAGCCTTGATTTTCTAACGCCAATATTAGCGAATTTGTTGTTAGTTTGAAATGCAACCTGGACCAGAACAACAAATTAAATTTCTTGCTACAGAGCAAAACACGAGGAGACTGCACTGAAAGTAATGTAATTTTATGACAAGACTAGACTACAACTGAAACTTTTTGCTACAATAAGGCACGAGACATTGCACTGGGTTTTATTTTATAACAATTAAGCAACTGGGAATAAATAATGACTTTAAAGAACACTCCATTCAACCCGTAATTTTTGATGGGCTTTGAGGCTACTAGTTTTGTATGCCAAATATTGATCTAGGAATTAGAAAGAACTTTTTAAAATTCTATGTGTGGAGCAAAGCACTCTACGTTAGAGGAACATGGACTTTAGGATTACAAGAAAGAAAGAAAATTGAAGCATTTGAAATGTGGTGCTACAGAAATAAATTGGACTGGCTAAGTAAGAAATGAACGAGTTTTGGAAATGATGGGTGAGGAAAGAAGTTTGTGGAAGATGCTGACAGAAAGAAGAGACAGGATGGTAAGTCATATTTTGAGACATGCTGGATTGGTTAGTTTGCTGGTGGAGGGAACAGTGGAAGGTAAGAACTGTAGAGGAAGACAGAGATTAGAATATATGAAGCAGATAATTGAGGACGTGGGATGTAAGTGATATGTAGAAACGAAGAGGTTAGCACAAAATAGGAAGGGATGGAGGATTGCATCAAACCACTCGAATACAGAAAAAAAAAAAATCGTTTGGGCTAGCTTGGACCACGTTAAGCTTTTGTTTAGCTTGAGTTTGCTATGGATGTGTAAACATAGTTATGTAAGTAATGTTGTTAGCCCCAGAAAGGACCTACAGTTTAACGTGGAATCTGAAACACGTAAGCGTTCTAGCGCACTTTACATTACACAGTAAGATGACATCCGTTAATAACATGAGGTGTTTTTTTTGTAAATCGGGAACCCCCCCCCCCCCCTCCTTTTCCCTCTGGTTAGACTTGGTGTGATGTGCTGCGACACCACACCCCCTCCCCCGTAACGTGGCCTCGTGATTTTGTAACCTCTTTCTTTTAACTCTAATGTTCTGTGAAGGGCGGCAATCTGAAATAAAAATTTGGCGTTAATTTTCGTCGACCTTCCTGCCCCCCTCTCCCTTGGTAAGATTTTCCCGCCCCCCCCCCCCCTCACCCTCCTCCCTGTTTGAGTCAACTAAGCTGTGATAGATGTGATGGTCGAGTTACGTGCTTACGAAAATCCCCGCCGAGACAGGGATTCGAACCGGGAACCTTTCTATCACCAGTCAGAGCTAGTAGTTTTATAATAGGCAAATGTACATCATGCTAATTATTAAAAGCAAATATTGAAAAATTTTAAACAATAATTTAAGTTGATGAGGTCATATTACAGTAACATGTATGGAGAATACACTCTCTGCACTAATGGATATGCCCACTTAGTCAATCAGGTTAAATGCATAGAAGGGATATGGCCTAATCGCACGGCCGGATTAGAGCGTTTGAGTGCACAGCAGCGCTTGCTGTTACGGATTACCGCAGGACGAGACTGTAAACTATGACGCCAGAATACACACATTTTTGGGCCACGCCGGAGTTGCGATTACAGTGCGTTTGAGCGAAGCGGCCTCCCGAATAGAGGTAAATTACTCAAACACTGCTCGCCAAATATAATTAATCCGAGTTAAATTAATTTTTGTTAGTAATTGCAGCTCTGCAAAAATATATTTCTAAAGTAATTAAAAATATCAATCAGTCACTGCGAATTCATTTGCTGTTATTTTCTCGGAGATTAAATATGTAAAGTAATTGTAAATAGTGGACACTGTACCAAGATGCCCGTCCGCCGACGAGCATAAGGCTATTATTCTCCGAACACCTTCACAAGCAATGAGAACGCCGACCCTTACAGCACAGTGGCACAAGTTTGCCTATGGCCTTAGGCAGCAGACATTTTTTATTGCATGTTTTGGTACATTCATCTCTTCACTTGGTAATTTGTTCCAATCCCTGACACCGTTACCAACAAAAGAAAAATTTCCCACTTCCTTGAGCATGAAATCGAGCGCCAGATTGTGATCATGGTTTTGTTGTTGTTTTTGTGGCTTTAGGGCGCGTCGACAACGAGGTCATTAGCGCCCTAACAATTATCAGCAAAGGCTGTGATTAAAATTCATAATAAAAGTACTGTCTGCATGGTCGACTGTAAAGGGGTCGACCATACAGACAGCACATAAAACAAATCACAAAAATAAGATGTAGCCCTAAAGGGGCCGCCTGGAACTAAGACCGTTGTACACCTGGATGCCTGTAGAGGAGGCAAACAGGTTCACAGAATACTTAAAAAACACTGAGCTACCTCTGTGGATTAAAAAAGTACTAAAATACTGTCTGCATGGTCGAATGTAAAGGGCTCGGCCATACAGACAGCAAATAAAATAAGTCATAAAATCAGACGTGGTTTTAAAGCGACCACAACGACTTAAAACCGTACAAGACCTGTAAGGCTGTAAAGGGGCCAAACAGGTTCAAAAGAGGATAAAAAAACACTGCATATCTTGCTGGCTGTATACTGGCCAGACAGACATGAATAATAACAATACAAAAAGCAAAAACCATGCATATGGATTGGGTGACTGTAAAGAGGTCACCCATCAGTCTTAAAACTGGACCGATCTGCCTAAAATTGGTTTCGCCCGCCTCGGTTCGGGTGGGTCTTCGATCATTGCCTGCTGAGGAACGGGATCAGGCTCGTCCACCAGCATTTCTATTTCTTCTGGCTCCGAAGAGTCAGACGACTCCGACTCAGTTGACTCCTGGCTGTTCTTCTTCTTCTTCTGCTTCTTCTTCGCCCCTTTTCCCTTCTTCTCCCTACTACTTGGTAGTCTGGGAGGGGACGAAGAGGGGGATTTCACAAAGTGAGTCGGGTCCGTCATTCTAAACTTTGGGCCACGGATCTTCTGATTGCCTCCATTCTCACTTGTAGCAGTTGGCAATGCTACCACCGTGATAGCACGTGGTGGTATTGGAGGTGGCGTTGTTTTCGGTATCAGTGCTGGTGGATCCTTCTTCGCTGCTGCTGGTGTGGTCGAGGACGCAGACGTGTTGCTACCAACGTCCGGGGTCGTAGATGTTGTGATCTTAGCGGATTTTGCACCGCATTTGCACTCACATGAGCACGATGTGCTAGTGCTCATGTCTGCAACTGACGTCTGGGTAGCAACACTCTGCTTCCTGACGGGTGCTGAAGCCATCTTAGCAAAAGTAGTTCCGAAAATTGGAGCGGCGAGCGACTTGGCCCTCTTTTTAGCTTCCCCATAGGGAATCCGCTCTTTAGTCTTCAGCTCCTGTATCTTGCGCTCTTCAAGATACACTTGACACTCCCTACTCCAGGCAGGGTGCGACCCGGAGCAGTTGACGCACACCTGTGGGAGCGTGCAACCAACACCCGGCTCATGTGCGCCATTCCCGCAATTACCACAGGTTGGTTTTCCTTTACATGACGCCGTCGTATGTCCGAATCGCTGACACTGGAAACAGCGCATCGGGTCTGGAACATACGGACGGACGTTCAAATTAATGTACCCTGCTTTGATGTTCTTTGGCAGTACTGGAGTGTCAAACGTCAGGACGAAGGTGGCAGTCTTTTCAATACTGCCATTTACCCTTCGAGTGATCTGACGTACCTCGACCACTTTCTGTTCCTTCCACTCCTCAACAAGTTCCTCGGTCCCTATGTCAACTAAGTCACGGCAGGTGACAACGCCTTTGCTGCTGTTAAGGGATTTGTGGAGTTCGCAGGTAACGGCGAACTCCCCGAGCTTCTCACAGTTAAGGAGTTGGGTAGCTTGCCTACTGGAAGTTGTTTCCAGCAGCAGCGTCCCGTTCCTCAGCTTTTTTATGGTATTTAGGGTCCCTACCAGACCCTCTAAACCCTTAGAAATATAAAAAGGTGAAACTTTTTCTAAAGATCCTTCCACTCGATGCATAACTATAAAAGCATTCGCAAGCGAACAAACTTTTCTGTTACTATTACTATTACTTTCAGAAGAGGGGGGGCTATCAACCCTCACCCTCTTCTTAGAATTGGGTGTATTTTGATTATTCTGCGGCACACCCGTACTGCAGGGTTTTTTGTTTTTATTGTGAGTCTTAATTTTGGTCCCACGAGTAAAAACAATATAGAAGGAAATGCTAATACAACAGGGGTGCGCAGGTGCCCCTGAGGTTGCACGTTAGCGGGTGATTTTCCTCATCACTCATTCGCCTCCTCGGCACGTGTCTGACCTTGAGGTTGAGGGTTTTTTTATAGAGGTTTGTTCCGTCCTCGCAATCCGGGCGATGAAGCCAAGATTCCCGTTCTCCTAGGCACACAACGTTCCACCGCCACGCCTTACGGTGGTCGTTGAAGCATGGTAGGAGCTTACGGTGTGGGAAACTTGCGGCGCTCACAAGTTTCCAGCTCGGGCACCGCGGGTTCGCCAAACCCGTACCTGGCACTTGCGTACCAGGCCCCTGCGGGGATCATGGTTTTCTTTCCCCTTCCATGCACTATTACTAATTCTTCGACCAATATCCTTTCAAGCCCCATCACCAAAATATGCTCTATACGTTTCCAGCACTCTATTCACCTTCCTCCTTTGCTCCAATGACTTCCATTCCAGCTGCTTTATTATGTCAGATACCGATTGGGTCCTGCGATAATTTCCACAAACAAATCCAGCTGCTGTTCTTTGCACACCCTCTAACTCCTGTAATTGATAACCAAATTGTGGGTCCCAAACAACACCACAATATTCAACCAATAGTCGGACCAAAGTTTTGTAACCTAATTCACAAATTTCTCTGGTACATCCTCTCCTCACCCTCTCCAGTAAATGAAGGATTTTGTAACCTTTTTCTACCACCTGCCCAATGTGCTCTGCCCATTTGAGTTTGTTTTCAAACGTTATGCCAAGGTATTTACACTTCAAGCCTTCAACAAGCAATTCTTACCTCCCCCTCCCCCCTAAATCATTATTAAGCTTTAATATTTTATCTGTGTACCTAATAAGCTGACTTTTCTTGACATTTATCTTCATTCCATATTCTATTCAGGTCACCCTACAGCTGTTCACAGTCTTTACCTGTTTGGATCCTATTTGTATACCATTACATCTTCTGCAAAAAACTTAAATTCTGACCGTAACCTATCAACAAAATCATTCATCAGAACAATGAACAGCACCAAACCCAATAAACTACCGTGTGCACACCCATATTTACTTCCATCTATTTTGATAATGAATTTTCTACACTTTGCTTTCTGGCTTTTAAGAATTCCTCTACCCAGTAAGTAACTTTTTTCATCCAATCCAGTAGATTTCAATTTATTTAAAACCACTGTATGTCTCCCTCTGTCAAATGCCTTAGAAAGATCTAGTGGCACACTATCGACTGATGTTATGACCATCCTGATTTTTTTATATATATATATAAATGGTGGCAAATTTCGTAAGAAGTACAAGTCAAAAAATATGTGCGTAAACGAAAACAAAATATTTTACTTGTTGTGTTGTATATTAGCCAAAGACAACGGGAGAAAAGAAGAATCAGTACGACCGACTTACCCCTGCAAAACCGGTCACAGCTTCCAGTCAGGTACGTTTAAAAAGCTTCGAGTTTTTTCTTCAGGTGTATGTAAACTGCGTGGCTGTATTTTAGAAAATTTGTCTACGTATACGGTTATTTCTCGATGAAGACATAAAAAGGAATATACACTATTAACAACAGACGAATTAATTATATTGTTGGTGAGGAATATTTTTTAATGCCGTTTAAATTTGTTTTTATTAATAAGCTGCTTTCACGAGCACCATGTTAGTCAACCGTTTATACAGTCAGGTTTAATTAGAAACTAATTTCTAAGCCCGACAAAAATAACAGGTTGAACTCTGGTTTTCTGGCACATAACTAAAAAAAAAAGAAGAAAAATACTGGTGCCAGTATCAGCACGTAAAAATTACGTTAATAACTAGCTTCTAAGACCGTTAAACATGGCGGGGTGAAGGCAGATTTCTGGCTCATAACTTAAAAAATGATTAAAAGTTTAAATAAAGCACATGAAATAAATTTTACCAGTTGCTAAAAGACGGATTTTTCATTAAAATTTATTGTTAAGCAACTGCGGAAAGATGGCCAATAAACCATCTATAAAGCACATGAATCGGGTACACGGATGGCAGAGGCCGTTTGGAGTGCATTGGGGTATTTTTTAAGCTGAGGGAGGAAGACCTGAAACTGGGATCACAGTTACGGGCAGCCCAATTAAATTAACACCATATGTTAGGAGTAGCTTAACTCAATTTCGACCGTTAAAAGTACTCGTTATTAACTGCAGAAATGTTTGTAGCAAACAGACTGAGCTTGAAAGCGTTATTAGTAGCACAGAAGCAGATATTGTTTTAGACACTGAAAGCTGGTTAAAACAGGATACAAGTTCAGCAGAAATTTTTAACAATAGCATGAATATTTTCCGCAAGGATAGGTTGCATTCCAATGGACGTGGTGTATTTTTAACTGTTAGTAAAAACCTGTCGTGTAACGAAAGATATATCGATACGGTCTGTGAAATCCTACGGATTAGACTCAACATAGCTAGGACAAAACTTGTAATAGGGTCTTTCTAAAATCCATCAGCTGCAGATGTAACTATTGCTGAGACCTTAAGGAATAATGTAAGTAAAATAGCTCGTCAATTTTCGGATTATGCAATAAAACTAGGAGGTGACATCAACTTTCTGTATATCGATGTTCACGTTACTGATGGCAGGGATAAAACAGCCTGTGAAATTATTCTAGAACTTTTCTCAGTTCTTCGTCTTGAGCAGCTCGTCACTGAACCAACGCGGTGCCACAATAGTAACGAAAACATTGTAGATATTCTCGTTACATACAGACCTGAATTATTCACGGACATTTCTACCACCACGGGAATAAGTGATCACAAAGTTGTAATTGCTACAGTAAAATTAACAGCCACGCGCAAAAAGAAAAAGGAAAACAGAAAGGATCGATCACAGATTCGAAAGGGTTCCAAAGGAGTGTTTGAGGGATAATTACCTTACATTCATAGAAGCAAGAGTCTCGGTTGAAGAGATGTGGCTTTGATTCGTGTGTATAGTTGGGGAAGGTATAGACTTACACACATACAGAAACGGACAATCAGAGAAGAGAATGATCCACCGTGAAGTTAAAAGGTTAGTTAAAAAGGAAAGGAAGATACATGCACGCTCAAGAAGGACGATGTATAGGAGTGATTTAAAAAAGTTAGACGAGATAAAAGGACATGTTAAGAATGCGATGCGCGAGGCCTTTGATGACCTTTGTTTGCAGTTCATTTTTCAAGAGCCTCAACGAAAACGCAAAGAAATTTTCGTCGTAGGTAAAAGAATTAGTGGTAGTGACAACAATATGTCAGTTCTACTAAAAGACGGTCGGGATCTTGATGACAGCGGCTACAATGCTACCGTATTTAACATCGAAATTTAAAAATTCCTTCACTGACGAAAACGTAGAAAACATTCCCGCCTTTACACAGCCGGCGTGTAGAATTTGAGATGGAATCAGTACAAATTGATAGTGTAGGTATTATAAACTAATTAAAGCTCCTGAAGTGGAGGAAAGCGCCGGGTCCCGATGATAAACCAGTAAGAGTATCTTCAGAATAAGAGGAAGAAATAGAACCATTTCTGTCAGATATATTCCATAAATCTTTAGATGAGTGAAAAGCACCTTCTGACTGGAAAATAGCTCAAGCGATTCCTGTTTTCAAGAAAGGAGATCGGAGAAATCTTAGGAATTATCGACCCATATATATGTAACATCTGTTTGCAATAGAGTTCTGGAACACGTCATATGCTCTATCATTATGAAGTTTCTAGATGAAAATGAGTTACTTATTTCTACCAGCACGAATTTCGGAAGAATAGATCGTGTGAAACACAACTGGCCCTATTTTCGCATGCCGTAATGAAAGTTATCGACGCGGTTTTACAAGTTGATGTAATTTTCTTGCATTCTGAGAAAGCTTTTCACTCTGTACCACACAACCAACGTTTAGCGAAGATTAGAGCATACGGTATATCGGAACAGATTTGCGAAAGGATACGCGATTTTCTAACCGGTCGGTCACAGTATGTCGTTGTTGACGGGGAAGCCTCTTCTAAGCTAGATATTACTTCGGGCGTTCCTCAAGGAATTGTAATAGGACCACTTCTTTTCTTAATGTTTATAAACGACGTCGCTGACAAAGTTATTGCAGGTTGCGACTGTTTGCTGATGATGCACTTATCTGTAGTTAAATAAGGTGCTCTGACGATTGCGATCTGGATGTTATTTCAGAATGGTGCCATAAATGGCAGCTTACACTTAACTGAAAAAAGTGTAAGTCAATGCAAATAAGTAATAAAAATACTCCGCTTGTTCACGAGTACATATTTAACAATTCAGTTATTGACAGGGTTGATTCCTTGAACCATTGGGCGTAATAGTACAAAGCAACATGAAATGGGACTTACACATAACTTCCGTCGTAGGCAAAGCTAATTCTAGATTACGATTCATAGTTCGTGTTTTGAGAAGTTGTAATGCTCATATAAAAAAATAGAGTACAAAACTCTAGTGAGTCCGCATTTGGAATACTGTTGTGGAGATTGGGATCTGTATCGCAAGGGATTGATTGTCACGTTAGAGAAAGTTCAGAAGAGAGCCGCTCGATTCGTGACTGCTAGTTACAAACCTTACGAAAGTGTTACCAGAATTAATACATATATTGGGCTGGGATTATTTTCGTTTGAATTTATTGCAGAATCTGCGAAATTCTTTAATTTATGAGTGCAATGAAATACTTCTGCCAATCTATTTAGGTAGCAATGACAGAACGGATAAGATTAGAGAAATAAGTTGCCGTACTGATGGTTTTATGTATTCTTTCTTTAATCGATGTTCGTGATTGGAGTGAACAGAATTAGGATTGGTGCTTAGCACCTTCTGCGAACCACAATATTTGTGAATTGCTGAGTATATCCATACTCTGCAATGTAGATGACGCATTCCCTTGTTGTAAAGACGAATGCTAATATTTCTGTATGAAAATGAAACAGCGATCAGAGAATATCATAAAATTATCATAGAGTACGTATAAACAAAAAGCAACTATAAATATAAATATCAATCAAGAATATTGGTGCATGACTCACTGTATTATAATGGCGACTCTTCTGGATATAAATATCCTGTCTGACGTCGTGACGAGATTATCAACGTTCTACGCATGCGCAGAACGCTGCTCGCGTAACTCGTAACACTAAAAAATTTCTCCCTACCGCGGCCAAAGAAGTTTCATTTCGAAAATACTTCACTAGTAAAATGTTTCTTCTAACTAACGTAGTTTGTCTATTTTTGTACATCTGTTGTAATTTAATTCGCAGAGAATTAAAGTACTTTAACTATTCAATACGTCGTTAACAGTGAAACTGTAAATTTTAAATTAATGTTGAATTTCATGGTATTTAATTTATACATATATTTCGACATTTCAACCCTTATCAACAAAAGTTAGTCTTTATTTTTCTAATTTATTGCGTAGTAAACATTTTCTTTTTCTAGGTTGTTGAGAAACTCTCCATATATTTCGAATATCAAGTACTGACAGGTTATATCTTTTCATTACCGACATTTCCTGCTATAAAATTTGCTTAATTTTGAGGAATTACACAAAAACGGCTACAGATGTAAATGAAACATTGTAATATCCAATATATTTAAAAATCTGTACCAAAATCTACATGCATTTTAGTAACAGGCCTTAATGCGAGCAAACTCGATCTTTAGCAGGTGATATACTCCAAAAATTTAGAAAACACAACTAGAATAACGGAAAACAAGTTCTGGACGGTTAACTGATTTGTTGGGGCGTGGTTCACTTCATCAGACCTTCTGCAACATTCGTGACATAAGAAGTTCGGTTCATATTATACTCAGAATTGTAATATTAAATTCCTTTAATCGACATTGTAAGTACTGTGACCGCAGACTTCAAAAGGCAAGAACTCTATCAGGCAGTGATTCCGAAGAAGAAGTGAACCAGCAAATAAATTAAATACTGTGTGGCCTGTCATCTTCTATTTGACATCTCGTTTGTTAAGTATAGATCAGGTTTTTGTCAGCGCTCGAAACAAAATGTAAATTATGTTTTTTGTAAAAAAAAAAAAAAAAAAAAAAAAAAAAAAAAAAAAAAAAAAAAAAAAAGGAAAAAACTGATGGGGACTAAGTGGTGTAACATTCAAGCCCACTATCTGATAAAATATAAACAGTTTGACCTTTACTAGTATACAATAGTTGGAACTACCCTAAATTTATGGTATTTTGCCATTGTATGAACAGCAGGTTAGCTACTGTAGTAATTTTTTTTTTTTTTTTAAATTAAAACCTTTCATTCGTCATAAATGAATCTTGAAAATTTTAGAATGTGCTAGTTTAACAGCAGCAAACTTAAACCATGTGTAATCTACGTTCTGGTAAATTATCTCTCTGACGCTATGGTATCTACTAACAGAAGAATGAGTGAGTACATAAAAATTAACAGTGAGTTCAAGATATCAAGGTAGACTTCACGAATGCAGATTCTGCGTTGTAAGTAAGGTTGTGGCTGAAGTCAGCTTTAAACATTAATGAAAATTAAGTAAATTGTTCGTAAAGGATAGGACATTACACGTGGAAGTTATTTGTGAGGACTGTAGTAGCAATTAAATCTCGGGTGACTGTAAAAACAAAACCGTACTGATTACGTGCTTAACGGAACATAATGTTTCATGGCACCAACGCACATTCCCCTTCCATCAAATACTTTTTTTTCTCTGGGTTTGCAGATAAAATTGGGCAGTCTAGGCATAATGAACCTAAAATAAACGTTATTTTCGTCTAGTATCTTGATCTTAGAATGTTGCATTTCCTCTTTTATTTTCTTGTATTTGACATTGAGATTCCACTTATTCAAGTATAAAGAGCATGATACTTACTGTATTGTAAATTAAAATTCTAATAACGCAAACATATTGTTTGCGTTATTAGAATCAGAATTTTATTATTAGGGCTTGTCGACGTAGAATTTATTAGAGTCGCAAGGAGTTGTGGGCCAAAACGGAAAGGAATTTGGTTACATAAACTGCGGTGCTAATAACAATTTCGCGTATAAGTGAGGAGCTAATCATATCCCCGTGGTTCAAGCCGAGGTAACTCATTCCGCAGTAAACTTAATACCGACTCACTAAACCGACTCAGCGCTACGATAATTCCGATTCAAAAATACAAATGCGGAGGGCAATATAACACAGCAAGCTACTTTATCACATTTCTTATAACGCCTCATTGTTTGCTTGAAATAGAACTGCAGCTGATGTTCTCGTAGCGTATAAAGCGCAATGTTGAATAATCTAAGCTAATGTTGCCTTATCTTTTTAATAAAAATTACATATTTTACATACTCTCTTCTGCTTTTCATGAAATATTGTGTTTAACAAATGTGCCTCAAGTCTTCGAGGAGGCAAGACTTTGCAGTGACCCAGATTAATGATAACACTTCACTTTTTTCCCTAACGCTTTTTTCTTGTAATTAAAAGACATACATCCAATTAACATATAATTGCTGATAAAATCATCATATAACTGAGTCATTAATTCGTAAATTTTTTTATCACGGTTAAGTGTCTAATGAGGACGAACCTGGGAAGGCTACGTATCAATTAGCATGACCTCCACATTTCTGTAAACATTTTCTGAAAGTCAAAACAGAAAAAAAATAATCAACGGAAGCAAAGTAAGTATCAAACAACAAATGAGTTTTTATGCCATTATATCCTTTATTTGGTTAATGAAATCTTTTTAATCGATAGTTCATCAGCATCAGTTTAATCATATTGTATTGAAAACACCATTAAGTAAGAATGAAATAATAAAATTTTGTTATGCTGGCCGTATTACCAATAAACCATCAAAGACAACTCAAGCACCATTCGTGGTGGTGTAACGGATAGCGTTATGGCCTCGCATTCGGGAGGACGGCGGTTTGAATCCCCGTCCGGGCATCCAGATTTGGGTTTTCCATGGTTTCCCAAATCACTCCAGACAAATGCCGGGATGCTTCCTTAAAAAGGCCATGGCCGAATACCTTCCCATTCCTTGCCACATCCTTTCCCGTCTCTAAAGACCTCGCTGTTGAAAGACGTAAAGCAGTTAAAAAAAAAAAAAAAAACCATCTCAAGCACTTAATTGAAGCCAGCCCCTCTTCCCCTCTATCAAAGACGATCCCGTACTGTTCTTGTGCGATGGTCTTTCACAATATAAATGCTCTAAAGCCTATCACAGTCCGGCCCGTTGGCTCAGTTCGCTATGGTACCGTCACACGGGGTAGCCGGTTCGAATCCTGGTTGTGGAAGAAATTTTCAATACCAAGACTTGGTCGGCAGGGTAGAGAAGGTGATGGTGGACAATACACTATCACCAGCTTGTACACTAAATTCCTGAGTTAAATCCCATACCTCCCCGCAGTGTGTATGGAGTCAGGGAATACGAATGAGTAGATGGTGATTCGTCCGTCCGATGGAGACTTTTAGCCTGGTGGCATCCTCGCTGTCTTTCGGAAGAGGGCTGGCACCGGGTTTTACTGTGTCCCTTCTTTCATCTCTCATCCACAATACCAACTCAACTAAACTCAACAAGCACCCTGTCACAGTCATCCACACTTACAACAACACTATCACAAAGTAACTGGAAACACCGGTTCATCGTCCCAGACTTTGACACGGAGTAGTAAACATCCCCCGTGGTAACAGCATACTTTCGGCTCTTTTTTGTGACTTTAAGCCTTGTCTACGTCAAGGTCATTAGAGGCGAAAAAGGACTCGAGCAAGAAACGGGAAAGAATTCGACCAGGGTCTTATTGCAATTCACCTGGAACGATTTGAAGATACCATAGAAAACCCGGATCTGGATGGCCGGACGGGGATTCGAACACACGTCCTCCCGAATGCGAGGCCAGAACTTTCATTTGCTCGGATATGAGCAAGGCGTTCATAAGAGGAAACTTGTCATAAACAGCATGTTCGGTATACCAACTTTGGTTTCCACAGATTAATTTTTTTTTTGGGCGTGTGGGGGGGGGGGGGGGGGGGGGGGGAAATTGCTCGCATTTTAAGGGAATTAAACAAGTAATCGGTAGAAAAACTGGAGGAAGCAGGGTGAAAAAATCTTTTAAACTAAAACAAAACAAAAAACACAAATTACCTTGTCAGTACACACGTGTTGCTTCCTTTGTTCCCAAGATAGTTCGTAACCAGTGCACAGTGGTTATCTCGTTCCCACGTAACGCGTCATACAGGAAAGATGTAATTAATGCATGAAGCTTACGAAGTATTGTGGGCCCTGTCTGTCTGGTGGGCTTGTAAACCATCACGATACGTCGAGCTGATATTGTTTGCTGACAGTCTTATCGCCGCAGAGGAAGTAGCAGGAAACCTAAATCTAATTACAGTGACCACAGCGAGTGGTAGCTTTTATCGACCCGAGGGTGGGACAGTGCCACTGAACTGGCCGCGCGCCCTGTTTTAATTAGAAGCCACAGCAACGGCGCTAAATCGGCCGCTCGATACTCATACAAAATGTATGCCCGCTCGGCTGTCATCGTAGTTCCCGAACCAGTTAACAGCCGAGCAATAACTCCCTGCATGTTGCAAGGCGATGGTGCTTCTCAGTGGCTTTTCAGTTTTGCAGGATTTAAACAAAGCCACAAGAGAAGAGGCACGCTTCAATCATCTCTTTACTGAAATATCTTAGGATCACTATAGCGATCATATAAATATTACCCACAATTATTTTATTTTCATCAGTAGGGTTCAGATCTTTATAACCAAAAGGAATAGAGAAATACGAGGCGCGTCCAGAAAGTAAGTTCCGTTTGGTAATAAAATGAAATTGTACACAGATACAGAAGAAATTTTTATTGCACAAAATTCTACAACTCTTAAACTACTTTTCCACATAACTGCCGAAATTTTGCAGGCATTTGTCATAGCGTGGCACCAGGTTTTGTATACCTTCTTCATAGAAATCTGCCGCCTGTGTCTTCAACCAGTTGGTAACAGTTTCTTTCAGCTCGTCGTCACTGGTGAAGTGATGACCGCCAAGGAAAGACTTGAGATGTAAGAACAGATGAAAGTCTTGCCAGTTCTTCTGTAACCAAAGGTGGACGCCCACTTCGTTCTTCATCGTGCACATCACTACGCCCGCCATTGAACTGTCGGACCCATCTTCTCACCATCGAATCACTCATCGCATTTGGTCCGTAAACATCGCAAATTTGCCGATAAATTTCACTTGGTTTCACTTTCCTCTCATTCAGAAACCGAATCACAGACCTGATTTCACAGGCGGCGGGATTTTCAATCAACGCCGACATTTCAAACAAGCACAACAAAGCGTACGTAACTGACAGCGATCTCCAAATGGCGCACGTTCTTCCCCTTGATACTCATCGTCTACAGCGCATGTGCGGAACTGCAATCGCAGCGCTGCAGCGGAGATAAATTGAAACGGAACTTACTTTCTGGACGCGCCTCGTATGCATGGAAATATCATCTTATAACGGGTAAATATAACCAAAAATGACAAAACATTTAAAATTACTGTATATCAAAACATGCTCATTTATATATTATTTATTTTGTCTAACAGCGTCGCTTTCATGTAGACAGCATAATATCCTTCCGTGCACTAACAGCACTATTAAAATTAAACTTTAAATCTTTTGAATTCACTTTAATTTCAATTAATTTACAGAAAAAAACTATTTCGTCTGTACTAAAATACTCCTCTTCAAATTTCGTTACGTTACGTAACCCCATTAATTCATAAATTCAGAATATTTTTTTTTTTTTTTTTTTTGACATGGCAGTACTCACAGATCCACTGCAGATTTAACACCGACTGACAAATATTTTCAAAAGTATTGGTGACAATGAGACATTGATTGACGCAGCTCGACGCAGGCATGCTGCTGCTGCATTGTCGAGATTAAAAAGTGGGCGGAACATTAATGTTTAAAGTAACAACAATGCATAACTTTATTCTGGACCAATTCATTGGCAGTAAGTTTTGTTTTTTCCTAAAATGTATAATAGGAATGCAGTTCTTCTCATCTACACCTTCTAGTGAATTCCTAGTACTATAAAAAAAGTCACCAGATTTTTCCTCAAAATATGACCATATAACCATCAATACTATCGTAATAAGACCAAAACTAGGAAAATGACCTGAACATGCATTTATATGCTATGTAAAATACATTTAAATACAATCAGAAACGTTTAATCTATGTTAAATTCAGCAATACAGCTTAAAAAAAAGGCAAGAAAAAAATACGATTTGTCATGAAGATCCGAACCCTAGTCATCAGTTTCTAGTTTGATACCTGTACATTCTTCCATATCTTTCAATCGTGAATTCTGCATTTTCTGGTTAATATATTTTAATCTTCGTCTTCCTCTACAAATCCCACTTGCGACTCTTCTCCCCACAAACAAATCCTGTACGTGCTAAAATGTGAAGCTCCTTTCTGTTCTTCTACCTGAAAGACATTTTTTTGGCATTTGGACGACGGATAGGTTTTTTTTTTTCAGAAAGACGTCCTTAAAGTACTCGGAAATTGTTGTTTAGAAATAGATTATTGAAGATTTACAGGCAATTTTTTCAATACATCAGGTTATTTCCTAACCTTCTTTAACTTCTCAGTGGTCGATAGTTACTGGATAACATTATTGCCGATAAACTTTTGACTGCTCTATTTATTCCGTCGAAACACTCAGAAAAAAAGATGAATAAGACTCAAACTGCTTATGGAATATTTAAAGCACATTATAAATAACATAATATACTGTTAGCACCGTTCCGAAGGAACATTTTCGCTCGCGATAATCTAGGGCGCAAGTAGGCGTCGTAGAATATTCTCGATCAAATTAAAGAGACCGAGAGTACTTCCTGAAGCGCTTACAATATCTCCGACGATAGAAATTCCACATAAACGATTATAACATGTACGAAATTGCTTAAAATCATGAGAAAACACTTTGAAATAGTATAAATATAATAATAATATAATAATTTAAACATAAAACTAAAAAATTCCAAATAGCCAAAAACCCATTCAAAACATTGAAGCTAAGACAAAACTCTCAGAGTGTTTTAGTGAACAGCTCATTCACTCTACTGCTTTTAATCAAATTGTAGTTCGTTCAAACCGTTTTCATCCACAAAAAGGCTACACATGAGACACAAATGCAATTAATTTAAAGAATTAAAATTAGCAGAAAATTGGAATACTTTATAGCATGGCCGAATTCCTTCCTGTTGTTTGCCACCATTCGACTCAAATCGACGAGTCAAAAAACACTGAAACAATGATAGTTTGCCAACTAAGCTATACAGCCAAATCCAATGTTTTCGTATTATAGCTGGGTTCATTGATTCGTTTCCAGAGGTATTTAATATTAAAATGGATGAGAAGTCAATATTCACACTAAACTTACTTAAAACGACACGAAACCATGACCCTCAGCTTGTGAAGCCATGTGCTGACCAATTCGCTATCGAGGTATGCACGAGAGACTTTCCAAAACTCTTTCCTCATCCATCAGATCAAAATCATGTTTATTTTAGTACTTTGTCTTTTACTTTTATTTCTTGTACGAAACAATAAGAGATTGAGAAATAAAATACACTGAGAAACGCTCCTGAAATTTTACTGAAATTGGCATTTCCTAGTCGTCTCTATCATTGTGATTCAAGGATGGTTGAATAGAGAATATAATGACAAATATAGAACTAAGATAGAAGATTTTCAGGGCCAATCAAACGTTGAAATATGAAATGAATGCATCCATCAACATCTAACTCTAAGAGTTCAATTAGTGTAACTGCAGAGGAAAATGAAAATAACACTTTGAGACGCCGGCAAATTTTTAGCAGGTAGTTTGATGACAGACTGTATCCGTATAAAGAGAAAAGCTTTCGCCTAAGCAGGAGAATATGGAAAGAGGCTAGAACGCTTCAAGGGCTCATTGATTGGACAAAACACAGAAGAAATGGGAAGAGTCTATAACGCTTCAAGGGCTTATTGTTTGGAGAAAACAAAGAAGAAATGTTCTTCCAGACGTTTGTCAAAAATTATAGGCACTAAATATTTAGCCTAAAAAAAATAAGAAAATGAATTACGTACGAGTGAATCTGGTACATGTACTACAGTTAACGTACTGTTAGTGCAGCTGAGAATGTTGGAAACACTGAAAACAACACGTTATTTTTTTACTCAACTACAGAAACATTGATGTTGTGTCTAAATCTGCACTAACTTTAGGTCAGCGATGAGAGGAAAATTGACGTGTTAATCACTTGTCATATCCCGTATAGAGCCTCAGGTAGGGGCAGCTAGGGAGAGATGGCCGGCGACTTCCTGAATATAAAGTGTGTATAAATTACTGCAGTATACATTATATCGGTTCACGGTATCTCATTTGTGGTAGGTGCCTTGGTGGGCAAACCACGTTACAATTATCTTTCATACCTTTATGATTAATAATTGCGGATTTTTAATTTTAATTTATATGAAGGATTGGAAATTTATTAATTTAGCAAGAATCTCGACGTTCGTTGGAATTTAGGAAAAATTGTCACAATATGACATTTATTTCTTATCACTGGCGATTACAAGTCTGAGCGAATTTACCGTTAACATTAACACAAATTGACAAAATCATAAAAGCAACGCTCAGAGTTACAATTAGCCGTCATGGGCAAGCAAACAATTGTATATTTACTTTTAAATATCTCAGAATCAAAATGCAAGAAATAATGACAACTGGAAACAATGAAAAATACAAGTTATGACTACCTCAGACAAAGGCATCATAATACTGTGACTTTACAGTTAAAAAGAAAATCATGGGCGCCAGAATGAACAATATATCATTCGAAAATAACTAGTTCTGGCAAATTATGCCGCTAGCTCAGGGGTTTTTACAATTACAAAGTGAGAACATGGACCTATCCTCTCAAAGTCGCTTACGGGTTCTGTTTCACGGAATGCACAATCACATGGCTTGGTCGTAATCAATTACCATTGTAGTTCTGCGTCTGATGTCTGTGATGAGTGTAGCGGACCCACGATATGTGAGATTATCTCACAAGTCGGCTATAGGCATCTCTGGTCTGGCAATGCGCAACATCGCATTACCGGCTGTGTTGCGGTGATAACCTTGCTCCAGCAAGGCAAGCTGCGGTTGGCGAAAGAAGTCAACTTTCCAAGTCAACCTCAGACTGGTGCGATCGAAGTTAGAATGTAGAATCTCAGCTCCTCGCTCTTCGGTCCACGAGGAAACTTCTTGCTCCGCCCATTTGTAGTCTCGAAGCTCACATACAACAAAAATTCCCAGGATTTTGAGTTATACGCTCATTTTGATTGGACCTTCAGGTCGGCACCTAATGTCACGTGATATCCTCGATATGTGATTTGGCCAAAGAATCCAACAGAGGTCGGACATATTCGGCTAAGTTCGCCTTTGAGAGAACATTCGGGTTTCGGACGGCAGGCTTTTCCCGCCAGGAGAGTGACGTCGTTGACCGCCCATCCCCAGGGAGCAGGGTGTGTGGTCTGGCAAATCCCAAATCCGCGACTTTTTGTCGCCAAGGCTCGGGAACACCAAGATTAGCTTCAAGCCTACATAGCTCAATAATTCTTGAATATTCGCTTTGCTACGATACACTGTATAAGTTCACCATTTCATTACAGTCCTCACTTGGAATCTTGCGTACTTTATAAAATTACAACAAAAATCTATTCACGTGGTCGCCCAAGATTTATGTAAATTACTCTTATATTATTACATACATAATAAAAAATGCACCTTGTAACGTGGCGACAGCGCGGCTCGTTACAATATGGCCGGCCGTTGGTGAAAAATGAAATTATGGTACAATAATTTTATTTTTAACTACCTAATTCTATCTCCATTGTGACTCAACAAAAACTTAAGCATTTTTCTAATTACATTAATTTTAAATGTGATTCCAATAACCATCGGTATTCCTGCCTTGTAAGGTGAATATATAACGGGAGCATATGTCCTTTTGGCCGTCTTACAATTCTTTACAAACAGAAGCACGTGAATTCAGGTAGCCTTCCCAAATACAAAGTTATATTAAACACAATACTAAAATATACATGAAAAGAAATTATTTACATACATGTTTAAATAATAATAATCTTGAAAATATCTTGTATCAAATCTTATCATTAAATCACTAAAATGAAACACATTAATAAAACAAAACATTGTCAGAACACTTATGCAGAAAGTGGTTGAACTATACATTGTATTTACAATTTAGCGTGATGTTTTACTCATGTGCATAAAAATAATTCTGCCTTCAACAAACATCCATAAAGATGCTAGAGGTGAGCGTAAAATATCTCATTACATTGCGCGGTTTTAATCTCAAAACAACGGAATAGTTTAGTCGGATTCGGTGACGTGATTTTCGTCATGACCGACGGTTAATTCAATAAGCATTTCAGAGAAGATGTGCCCGTACACACATGCTTCTTTAGCTTGTATGAAAAGGTCGTAAGCTTTGTGCATAGAACGGTACGATCTCAGGTTTTCCGTTTGCCAATACAAAGCAATTTTGAGATTTCACGCTAGCAGAATACTATGAATCTATATAAAGCAACAATATAAACCTTGAAATTATTTTCGTTGAGTGCACACAATTCTGAGCAAAACATGTGCTGTCCAACAATTGTTTTAATCTAAATTTATGGAATACTATACAATTTACACGCAAAATACCGCTAGAACGAGGCGTCCGTGGATTCCTTTTATCGCATAATTCCTTTCGGAATACACGCTCATCGCATATTTATTGAATGCGATAGAACGCTGATGCGAGACGTGAAACGTTAGGCACTCAGTGATGACCCTAAGTCCAACATCTGCGCTCCCTGACAAAATTCTCGGAAGACGCATTGTACTGGCGGATCCCTTAGCCTTGCTAATGGGCTCAGCTGACAACCAGGTACCTGGGTTACACAACATTCTGGTCCGTCTACCCCTCCAGCTGATTTCATTGATGCGCCAGAATTTGTTTCTGAAGCAAAATATTTGTCTTTCGACCTGAACGGGCACAGAAAAATTTCCCGCTGCTTTATCGATACCGTTACGATATGTTCCGGGCGTTATCCAAACCGAAACGCTTTACGCAAATTTTCCGGCACTGCGCGTCTGGTAATGCACATTCCGTACTCACAACTGCGATCTGCGGTGATTTTTGCACTGTATCAACGCTTCTTTCATTCTTCGTTCTTCACGCTATCCTTTTATGGTAGACCCTTTGCTGGTGAATACACCATGAACATATGTTTCGTAATTACTCTTTAATCTGCGCTTCAATATTTGCCTAAGTCATTTATTATCTCCCCATCTACTGTGTGAAAATATGACCTTTACTTACACTTTTAGCTAGGTTTTACTTTCACCTACCCTTTCCATTTTTATTATCTTGGCCTAGGCTTTTGTGTTACTCGGACGCAAATATAGCACAGTAAATTTCTATAGTACTGTGTTTTTTTTCTTTACTTCTTCACAGCACAGGATTTTATACAAACCACCACGTTATCTTTATGCCTCTAAATTTTATCAGAGCAATTGTAACGTCAAAACATGTTTCCTATGTAAGCTGTTGGCGATTCCGTATATCAGCCTTAGCTTGTTAGCGGAAGTGTCCCGCTGCGGCAAGGGTGTCTACCTGAGGGGATCTGGACCTTCCACCAGACAATGACCCTGGATTAGCGGTCTCCGAATACCTGTGTCGGTGTTGTTACAAACACGTCGATACATTCAGGGTATTCGCGTTTAACATTTTCAAAATTATCCACAGTGTTTATATGATGCGAGTTTCTTCATCACCAAGTTATTTCCTTATTAAATAAATTTTACTTAACTACTTAACTTCGTATTTACATTCCACACTTCATCCGAAATTACCATTTCTAATTTTATTGCGGGCTTGGCGTAGAGCGGACAGTTTCTCGGTGCGTGTCTATAATTGCGTTCGAATGCGTCATTTGTTCACTCGAACGAATTTTGGTATTTCGCTCTGATTGCCTATTCACAGCATTAGTGTGTACACGCGCCTTTTTATTTTCGAATCGATGGTGATTCTTGTTACTCGAATTCCAACGTTCCTTCGGATCTCTGTCCGGCTGATGGTCCCGGAAATTATGTCGGTAATTATTCTTTCGATACCATCGTTTATCCGTTACCTGACCTCTTTTGTTGAGCTCCTGATTTTGCTCAGTTCTCAACGGATGATCTTGAATTTGATTTATGCCAATCTTATCCAAATATCTCAAGGTTTCCAAAAATTGCTTTTGTGTAGTGATCGCGGGGTGGCTTAGTCTGAGTTGAATCTTTGCAGGGAAATGCTCAGTGAGGGCGGCATTTAGTTCCATGTCTGTCATAGGTTGGTTCAGTAATTCCGACAGAACTGATAACCTTGAAGCATATGCAAACATTGACTCGCCTTTGCTCGCCTCAAATTTTCCCTGGCAGATCCGAATTCGGGTTTGCCTCTGCTCAGTTGCCGTCCAGAATGTTCTTAAAAATGCACTCTTGAATTCTGGGTATGCAAAATCAACTTTACAAAAAGACTTAAACCAAAGCTTCTCCTCAGGACCAAGACATAAAAGTGCTACACGAGTCTTTAGATCTTCCGGTGTGCCTTTTAGATCAAAGTAATTTTCCAATTCATTTATATATTCTTTTGGATTAATTCCCTTTCGCACTTCGAATTTTGGGAGAACCAATTCCTCTTGCGCGTACGTTCTGGCTTCAGTAATAATGGATAATGCTCTCTCATTTACACTGTTTCTAACCATCGCTTCAGTTGCCATACATTTTGAAACAATGTCGGCCTGGAAAGTATTTTGCATTTCACGCACTTCCTGATAATTTTTCTGCAGTGCTTTTACTGACTTATCAACTAAACCCATCTTATCAATGACTGCAGAGAATGTTAGATATGTTTTTTCACGCAAATCTGAAACCATCTGTTCAGTATCTGAAATACTTGTTCCATGTTTGACTTTTAGGTCTTCCAGGTTTTCACACCTCATAACCAGCTGGTTTGATATGTTCTGAACATCAGATATTTCCTTTCTAATTTTTATCTGAAAGTCATCAAATTTTTCGTTCAGTTCGGCGCGAAAATCAGCAAACTTAGTTTCCACTTGGCTACTTACAGAACTCAGTTTCTCGAGCATCTGTGCATTCTGTTTGTGTATTTCTGCTTGTTGAACGATAATTTGCGTTTGAACTACTTCCATGTGTTGTGCAATTAATTTTTGTATCATCATAAGTACTGGCCCTTGCAAGTTCAGTTCACTAGCAGCGTTACATGGATGTTCATTCTTATTAATGCTACTGTCAGGAATAACCATATCGGTTTTGTCTGAAACAGTCGACAAAGGCATTGTGACTGATTCCTTTTGGCTTACTGGGTCATTATCACCAGCTACGGACAAAGCAAGATCATGTTCCGTACTATTATCTCGCATTTTCAAATGCTCGTGTACGTCATTTGAACTGATTCTGGCATTAACAGTCGACTCGCGCACCCGCTTAGCTGTTGTTCTATTCTCTACAGTTTCCAACGAATCAGGCCCATAGCTTAATTTCAAAACAAAGCGAGATGTAGCTAATACGTTATTCAGCCATAATCCATTTTTGTACACATACCTCGCTAAAGTTATGCAACAAATAGTCACCGATCGCCAAGATCCGACTGGTACAAAATAATCTTTGACAGTATCAACTGAAATACCAGACATCGCCAAAATTACAAGTAGGAAACAAATTAAACGCATCAGAATTTTACTGCTGTCCAATTTCTTCGATAAACTATTTACTCGGTTCTCAAGAATGATTTTGTTGTCAGCCAGTGACTTATCAAATTTATTGCTCAAATCTGCCTGAGATTTCTGAAATTGCTCCATTATTTGGAATAGAGGTGTCAAATCCCCTTGATATGCCATGTTTTTAGTATTAACCGAAATTTAAGTGTATAAAATCAAACAAGACGCAATTTAAACACAAATGAAAAATTTCCGGTTTTCAAGAAAAAAATCACACATATACACCCCTCCAAAATACAGCAAAAGAAAAGCAACGATGAATCATGCAACACAACACCATGAAAGCAGACTTACTCTCAAACACATGGGCAAAACATGCGTGTCTTTAATTTTCTTAGCAGCTACCATGCATTAAGAAATCAACACTGAAGTTACTCATTTAAAAATTTTAAACTGATCACAAAATTGTTACAATACAAAGTGTATTGCATCTCAATTGAAATACACAAATGAACTTCTTTTAATGCGTTGAAACAAAATAAATTTTATGCATTGAAACAAAATGAACTTTATGCATTAAAATAGAAATGAAACATCAAAATAAAATCATGTATGAATATTTATTTTCTACAAGAATAATAAAACTGCCAAAAACCATGTGCAACATTCCATGAAACTTTCTGAATTTGGGCTCCAAATTGTATTAATTTGAATTAGTGCCACCAAGTTCGCAGACATTAAGTAGTAATGTCTCATCTGGCACCAGCGTTGGGCGACATTATGTGGTAGGTGCCTTGGTGGGCAAACCACGTTACAATTATCTTTCATACCTTTATGATTAATAATTGCGGATTTTTAATTTTAATTTATATGAAGGATTGGAAATTTATTAATTTAGCAAGAATCTCGACGTTCGTTGGAATTTAGGAAAAATTGTCACAATATGACATTTATTTTCTTATCACTGGCGATTACAAGTCTGAGCGAATTTACCGTTAACATTAACACAAATTGACAAAATCATAAAAGCAACGCTCAGAGTTACAATTAGCCGTCATGGGCAAGCAAACAATTGTATATTTACTTTTAAATATCTCAGAATCAAAATGCAAGAAATAATGACAACTGGAAACAATGAAAAATACAAGTTATGACTACCTCAGACAAAGGCATCATAATACTGTGACTTTACAGTTAAAAAGAAAATCATGGGCGCCAGAATGAACAATATATCATTCGAAAATAACTAGTTCTGGCAAATTATGCCGCTAGCTCAGGGGTTTTTACAATTACAAAGTGAGAACATGGACCTATCCTCTCAAAGTCGCTTACGGGTTCTGTTTCACGGAATGCACAATCACATGGCTTGGTCGTAATCAATTACCATTGTAGTTCTGCGTCTGATGTCTGTGATGAGTGTAGCGGACCCACGATATGTGAGATTATCTCACAAGTCGGCTATAGGCATCTCTGGTCTGGCAATGCGCAACATCGCATTACCGGCTGTGTTGCGGTGATAACCTTGCTCCAGCAAGGCAAGCTGCGGTTGGCGAAAGAAGTCAACTTTCCAAGTCAACCTCAGACTGGTGCGATCGAAGTTAGAATGTAGAATCTCCAGCTCCTCGCTCTTCGGTCCACGAGGAAACTTCTTGCTCCGCCCATTTGTAGTCTCGAAGCTCACATACAACAAAAATTCCCAGGATTTTGAGTTATACGCTCATTTTGATTGGACCTTCAGGTCGGCACCTAATGTCACGTGATATCCTCGATATGTGATTTGGCCAAAGAATCCAACAGAGGTCGGACATATTCGGCTAAGTTCGCCGGGACGAGAGAACATTCGGGTTTCGGACGGCAGGCTTTTCCCGCCAGGAGAGTGACGTCGTTGACCGCCCATCCCCAGGGAGCAGGGTGTGTGGTCTGGCAAATCCCAAATCCGCGACTTTTTGTCGCCAAGGCTCGGGAACACCAAGATTAGCTTCAAGCCTACATAGCTCAATAATTCTTGAATATTCGCTTTGCTACGATACACTGTATAAGTTCACCATTTCATTACAGTCCTCACTTGGAATCTTGCGTACTTTATAAAATTACAACAAAAATCTATTCACGTGGTCGCCCAAGATTTATGTAAATTACTCTTATATTATTACATACATAATAAAAAATGCACCTTGTAACGTGGCGACAGCGCGGCTCGTTACACATTGACCACTCTAACAGCGGTCCGACAGCTCATTCTTGAGGCGCTCTGTTACCACGGATCCACACGCTTGGCACTTGCCGCAAACTCCAAGCTTCCACAAAAGCTTGCTTAATTTTGGGGAGTCAACCATCAACATACAGACGCTTGTATGTTTTGGAGAAGCAAGCATGTTGGACGTCGACGTTGTATCACCCATAACTATTGACACAACCTACTTTTATCATAAAAATTTAAAATAAAATAAAATTTTAAGGATAGCCAAGAAGATGGTGTGTGTTAGAAATCCATAAAAACCGTAACAAGTAATACTTAATTATAATTTCATTCTTGTAACTAAGATTGATAGATAATTCCATGTATGAATTTCATTTAATATAAGTGTATGAAATTATTGTTTATAATTAATAATCTATAATAATTATTGTTCTAACGGTATTATAATGTCTATATCAATTATGTTTTCATTGAAGAGAATTTATGGAAGAAAAATTTATGAGCTACTTCATGAGCCATTTGGACAGTTTGTTAACTTCTGCCACATGAGCAATGCTGATTTTGAATATAAGCTTTTGAGGAATTGTAAAATATCTTTGTTGGACCAGTTATTCATTTTTCCAGCAGCACTTCTACCACAACAAACTGGAACGCAAGTCTGTCCGCCGTCAGTGCACAAACGATACTAAGTCCGCACAAACGTGTAGACCCTTCGCAAGCTTGCCGCAAACTTTCTTTGATTTGTGCCACAAAACCGACACTCCATCAGATCAACCACAAGTGCTAGCAAGCCTACACAAGCCAAGCCAAACGCCCTATCCACACGTTTCAATGTGTGAAGTCATGACGAGGTTTGTCAAGCGTGTGGTCCCGCCCTTGATTGAGATAGGGAGAATGTTTTTAATAACACCTCATAGAGAAAGGGGACCCTGACTGTACCTCAGAGAGAGGTTTTTTGCTAATAATTGAGTAATTGATCATATGCAGGCAGGGCTGGCTCTAGAAATTTCGGGTACATATGACCCACTTACACCTCCTCCCCCCCCTCCCCCCGTAACGTCGGTCCTGTATGCAGGAGTGGCTAATATTAAGATTTCATTCAGAATGTTTATAATTATAGAAAAGTACATTGCGCAAATATCGATTGCCTTCGTTATAATCCTCATAATTTTAACGATAGACTGATAAGAGAAAATGTCTTCTGGAATTAATAGAAAAGAAGCTACGTGGCATCCCGAGGGAAAATGGGGGGGGGGGGGTCGAGGCAAAATCCACGTCTATCTACGTGGGAGCTGTAGAATTCAAGGAAGGCAAACGTAGTTTATGGACACTCCTTTAGAAAACCCGAGATTCCTTTGAGACGTTGACTTTGTTTACTCTGGTCTCATCGACGTTGACTTTGTTTACTCTGGTCTCATCGACGTCTAGGTAATTAGAGCCGTTGTAGGATAGGCAGGAAGGAACGGGAAGGAATTCGACCTTTCCTTTTTCGAGGAACCATCCCGGCATTCACCTGGAGTGATTTTGGGAAACCGTGAAAACCCGAATCTGGATGTTGGGCGGGAATCTGCACCCATGTCGTCAGGCCTGAGCGTTCTCAACGCGTTCGGTGCTAAAACGTGGAATTTTTACACACTCTTCATATGAATGCACCATGGTTAATACACGTTAAATTACAGGACCAGATTCGACAACGACGGATTACGTGGATAAATAATTGTTATTACATCGCTCTGAAGGTGAACTACTCATTGGAGTTTCCCGCAGAAGTTAGGAATATTAATTTTTATGCTGATCAAAACCAATGCATACTATCCAGCGCAGCAACTTGAACAAAACTGGTTCGGTGCATGTGCAATGACTAGGGGATTCCTACGGCTCCTGCTACTTCCCGTAGGATTCACTGACAAGGGACCTCGAACGCTAGTAACCGCACGGAACATGTTAGAATAAAAATCGATCATACACAAAACAGTGGTGTTTGTCATTTCCATGCAAAACATTGCATTCTACAAGTAGCATTTGACAGAGAGAAACAAAGTAACGAGATATCAAAACCATATGAAGGAAATTATACGCAATTCAATGACGTCAATGCATCATTACATTTTCAATCAACAGTGCCAAATGCTCTCTGCTTAAATTATTTAATATAGCGCAAAACACGCATATACAGCGGTACCACACACCTGATAGTGCTTATATTAGTTCTCAAAGTGTAAATCCGGGATTTCGATGAAGTGGTTAATACAAAGTGGAAGAGAACAATTTTAACACGTCACTGAGGCCACATTATCACTTTTAAAATCAATCTCATATTCACGCAGTCCAATATCAAAAGCCAGACTAATTACATTTTCAAATGATGATGTTGGAGATGATTTCGCCAAGCATATTTCAACATAGGCTTATACGTAGGTGCAGCAAATTGATTGTAATTTACAGAGTGAAGTTTCATGATGAAATAACGATCATGTATCTTCACATGTTGTTTGGCACATTATAGTCTTAAAAAATGAGTAATCCTTCTGATGTAGAGCTTATATTGCCGAAAGAAGTAAACATAAAGGGGGTGGCAATATTTTGTTGTTTTCGGTGGCAATATCTTTAGCATAACATCTTTGTTTGGAAAAGTTACATCTAGAAGGGTACGATATGTATGACCTGACTAAGGAATCACACAAAAATACGCTCTTTTCATGGCTCTTTAATGGCGCTAGCGGAGTTCTGCATGGAAATGACACACACTACTGATTTGTTTATGGTCGCTATTATTCTAATCATGTTTTCGTGTGGTTTGGTGAGATGTAGCTCGATATTCGGCAGTAGGAAAGTGATGATGCTGTAAACTCCACGATGCGAACATTCTTAACCTTCTCGAGGAAGAAATTCCTCAGTAGGCATTGGACAGCAGGCTGTGTGGACCTGCATAGCCGCTAACTATCCTCGGCTTCATCAAGGATTGAAGGACCGTCTGACAAACCGTAGTCTGACTCTTTGCCATTAGATATACGCGGTCACCTGGTCACAAGTACCTTTGAGAAGCTAAAGTATTCCACAAAAACCGCTTTTCGCTGTCAAACTTCTTCCGTTGAATCAGGTTCAACGCACTCTTTGAGAAATATTTATAAAAGTTCAGTTTTGGTCCAACTGAAGGTTGATCATGATTATAAGGTGGGGAAAGAATTGCATGCTGAAGACTTGAAATGTAAATATCTTAGCATTACATTTGATAACAAGCTTAACTGGGCCGGACACATCGGAAAGGTGGTAGGAAAAGGTTTAAAAATTCTGCACTTGTTGGAGAGAGTGATGAGGGGATGTACGAGGAAAGTAAAGGAATTGGGTTATTAAACATTGGTCAGACCATTGCTCGAATATGGTAGTGTAGTATGGGACCCACATTTTGAATATTAAAGGAGTTGGAGAGGGTCAAAAAAAGGGCTGCTATATTTGTTTCTGGAAACTATCGCAGAATGCAATCAGTAACAGATATGATAAAATAGCTGGAATGGGATTCATTGCAAGACAGGAGGAGTGTGAAGAGGGTTATGGGAGTGTACAAAGGGTATGCTGGTGATGAGGCTTGGAAAGATATTGGTGTAGGTATGAAAAGTAGTGCATCCACAAGCTGACACTGGATTCCAGGCACAAGGGCAGGGGCGGATCCAGGATTTTGGTTTGGGAGGGGCTTGAGCGGACTTTGATCTAGGAGGGGGGAGGGGCTTCGCTTGAGTGGATTTTGGCTTTAGGGGGGACTTGAGTCAGGCAAAGGGTAGTATTTATAGTCTCCTCGGGCCTCAAATCCGTAGAGCAAAAAAAAAAAAAAAAAAAAAAAAAAAAAAAAAAAAAAAGTATCTAAAATTACGTTGTCGGAGATGGACCTAGATATTTTTTGGGAGGGGGGCTTGAGCCCCTTAGCTCCCTCCCCCCCTCGATCCGCCCCTGCACAAGGGTGTGGGAAGATTCTCTTTTTTAGGTAAGGTTGCAGGGATTTACATAAGTTACCAAGAGAATTGATAAATAATTTACCAAAAACGTTGAAAGAATTTAAAGTTAAAATATATAGAGGGCAAATATAGGTGGGTGCAGGAAAGGGGGAAGATGGGTGTTTAGGGAAATTGCCACCGCATCGTGTGCTCTATTGCAATTTAATTAAATTAAAAAAAAAAAAAACTGTTGAGTGCAGGTGTGAGAAAGCCGTCTCCTACAATCAAAACAATTGGAGCGTGATTGGTGAGCGGTAACTCTCTGGCCTCGCATTCGGGAGGATGAAGGTTCGAATCACCGACCAGCATTCCAGATTTGGGTTTTCCGGTTTCCCCAATACAGTCCTGGAAATGACCAATCTCTTTCCCATACCTTGCCTTCAGTCTTTTCTCGCCTCTAATGACCTCGACGTCGACGAGGCGTAAAGCCGAAAAAAATAATCAAAAAATTACATTTAATTCCTTTTAAATAGGTATAAAAACGCCGTACATTTCCCGTAAATGTTTTGTGTCACGTTGTGTTGAGGACGTATATAATAGAAGCGACTCTCCGGTGTATCTGGTCGAATAAGACGCGGCGTACACGCGTTTCGCAGGGCGGAGTGTAGCTGTCACCAGAGACGAGCCAAAACACGAGAGGGAGAGAGCGAGGAGAAAAAAACAGGAACAGCGGAAAAACATGTAGGGTGGACATTGGCAGTAATAGTTGTCAGGCCACTGAAAAGCAGCCGACAGCAGGCGGGCAGGCGGACATTCCGAAAGCAGCGGTCTGCGTCCCGTCTGCAGAAACACAAGCTGCCCGATTAATGTTGAAAGCCCTCCGTCTGTCCAGCGCAAAGCCCTGGGCCATAATACACGTTTTATGACCTGCGCATCAGAATATTTCATATCTCTCACGCTGATCTGCTTTAATTTTTTACGTTTTTTTCTTTGTTATCGTTTGTATTCGTCTGTGGTTGTCATACAAAGTTACACATGATTAAAATGAACTACAGCGGAAAAAAAACTATGTTGCACAATTGTGTAGGGTTAATCTCCCATTTATTCTGCTACAATTCTTTTAAATTTAAATTATTATCTTAATTAAAGGAACTCGGTGGGTGAGCGTGCTATTTGGCAGGACGCAGGTTCAAATCCCCGTCCGGCAATCCATGTTTCGGTTTTCTATGGTTCCCTAAATCACTCCAGGAGAATGCGGACACGGTTCCTTCAAAGTGTGATGGGCAAATTTCTTCTCGTTCCTTATCCACAGTACTTTCCCGCCTCTAATGGCCTTGGCGCCGACGACGTTTATAGCAAGCAAACAAAATTTTCCAACTTATGTTGTACGTAACCATGATCACCCGTGGTTGAGTCGCGAAACGATATTTACTATCAGTATTTCTGTGCGGCGTCGGACATGGAACATTAAACCCTCTTGCACTAATTGATCGAAGGCTACTGAAATATGAGTGTTGAACCGAACGAATAAAACCCAGCGTTTAAATTACGTAAGCGATGAAGAAATCCTTTACTGCACTGCGATAAAAAAGATTTTGTTTCCTTTTAACTTTTCGTTGGTGTTGAAGTTATTGGAGGCGAGAGAGGAACATCAAGGAATTCGTACACTGGCTTTTTGAGGGATCCATCCCGACACTAGCCTGGAGTGATTTCGGGAATCCATGGTAGTCCTGAATCTTGATCGTCAAACCTGGGATAAAACTCGCGTTCTCTCAAATGTAAGGACCGAGAATTAGGAACTCAGTGTAAAGAAAGAGGAAGAACGACCGATATGACCTGAAATGAATTGTATCGTCACGCAGACTGTTCGTGGAATTCCTTAGGGGACTAGCGAGGAATGCTACCCAACCCTCACCACTATCCAACCCGGCTAGTGGTTTCTGGGAAGCGATCTGGGGTCTACGGGACACTTCAAGCTGAGCGCGTGGGGAGAGAGGTACTGAGTGTGTAAAGAGGCAGGTTTGGTAACCACGCGGCTACAGCAGGAAGATGTGTGTTGGCCGGCCATCCTGCTTGTCATCGACTGGGTCCAGCCAACGCAACGACCGACCTACGCCAGAGAAGTCGAAGCAGCCACATCTCCCGACGTCTCACCACACCAGTGCGGTAAAGTGCAGTGCTATCGGCGAACAATATATCTTCATGAACCTCCCTGTGACGACCCTAGAGAGAACAATTGTCTCATGTTTCGCATTGCAGTTTAGGACTTCTCCCATTTATGTAAGAACGAAGACTTTCCCGGCGTATGACTGCAATGTAATCTTCACGGGTGTACCGCCGGATAGTGTTTTGGAAACACAATATTTCGACGGCTGGCTCTGCCGTCTTCTTCAGGTGATGAGACATGTGTAATGGTCGGCTGACCCACAGGTACTGAGATGGTTCGGGTGCCGCTCTTCCTTATATACAAGTCCGCGTGGCTTCGGCGATGGCTTACTATGAGCCAGGCCCGCAACCAACTGGCGGTTGGCTGCCCGTGGGCGTGGCTAAGGTTCTTGTTCCAGCCCGAGCTAATATGAAGCCCTCTACGGCGGCAGCTGGACGGAAGTACAACGTTCTCTGCGGATATTTGCCAAGGCAGGTTTCCATGCCTCACTGAGACATAGACCACTGTCTCTGTTAAATGTGTCGGCCAGTCGAATTTCGATGGCTTCTTTGATGACAGATTCCCAAAAATGTGATGTTCTAGCCAATATCCTAACGTTATTGAACTCTACTTTGTGGCCATGGTCGTACACGTGCTCGGCGATCGCTGATTTGCTATACTGTCCCAAGCGGAGATGGCGTTTATGTTAATCACACCGGTTTTCTATGGTGCGGATCGTTTGACCAATGTAGGTCTTTCCACACTCGCACGGTATGCTATAAATCCCCGGAACTCTTAGGCCAAGATCATCCTTGACTGAATGGAGGTAGTCCCGTATTTTATTCACCCGCGTCCCATTGAAGGATACGCTGGAGCTGATACGCCACCAGTTTGAGCCAGCCATTGTGGACCTTTTCAAACATGTACTGACGTCCACGTATTTCACATACTTAGGGAAATACTATGAACAGGTGGACGGGGTTGCCATGGGATCTCCACTTTCTCCTGTAATCGCCGACTTATACATGGAGCATTTCGAAGAGAAAGCCCTGCAGGGAGCAGTTCTCAAACCTACATGTTTCTACAGATATGTAGATGATACATTTGTGGTGTGGCCCCATGGAATCAAGACTTTACATGAGTTTCTAGAATATCTGAACGGAATCCATCCTAGCATAAAGTTCACTATGGAAATGGAAAAGGACGGTTGCCTACCTTTCCTCGACATCCTAATTAAAAGAAAACCGGATGGAACGCTGGGGCATAGTGTATACAGAAAATCTACCCACACAGACCAGTATCTGGGCGCCACGAGTTTCCACCATCCTGTGCAGCGCAACACTGTTTTAAATACTCTTGTGCACAGGGCTAGAGCGATTGCTGACAAAGACAGCCTGCCACAAGAACTGGAACACCTGAGAACTGTCTTCAGGCGGAACGGTTACTCCGAGAGGCAGATAGAAAGGGCAATTGAACGTAAGCCAGGAAAAATTCCAGTCCAACAGGAAGAAACGCCAAAGGCCACCGCCTTTCTGCCTTTCGCCGGAAACACCTCGGGGAAAATCGGCAGAATCCTCGCACGACATGGTATAAAATCTTTCTACCGACCACCAGCTAAAATACGGGACTACCTCCGTTCAGTCAAGGATGATCTTGGCCTAAGAGTTCCGGGGATTTATAGCATACCGTGCGAGTGTGGAAAGACCTACATCGGTCAAACGATCCGCACCATAGAAAACCGGTGTGATTAACATAAACGCCATCTCCGCTTGGGACAGTATAGCAAATCAGCGATCGCCGAGCACGTGTACGACCATGGCCACAAAGTAGAGTTCAATAACGTTAGGATATTGGCTAGAACATCACATTTTTGGGAATCTGTCATCAAAGAAGCCATCGAAATTCGACTGGCCGACACATTTAACAGAGACAGTGGTCTATGTCTCAGTGAGGCATGGAAACCTGCCTTGGCAAATATCCGCAGAGAACGTTGTACTTCCGTCCAGCTGCCGCCGTAGAGGGCTTCATATTAGCTCGGGCTGGAACAGGAACCTTAGCCACGCCCACGGGCAGCCAACCGCCAGTTGGTTGCGGGCCTGGCTCATAGTAAGCCATCGCCGAAGCCACGCGGACTTGTATATAAGGAAGAGCGGCACCCGAACCATCTCAGTACCTGTGGGTCAGCCGACCATTACACATGTCTCATCACCTGAAGAAGACGGCAGAGCCAGCCGTCGAAATATTGTGTTTCCACAACACTATCCGGCGGTTCTCCCATTTAATTATCGTGTATCATAATTTCAACCGTCTATCCACAGTTTCATTTTATTTAATATTTTAAAATAATTGTATATATGAATAATAATTTTCTTCAATGTTTTAACGTCTTTCCATTTGAAAATCATGCTTGGCATTATGCCAAACTAAAATTTGGATAAACCTTTAATCCAAAGGCTCTTGAATAATAATAAAAGTAACGGTAAATGTGACATTACAGGCCATATCTCGGAAATGATAAGTATAGACTTTTACAACTTGTCAACAATGAGATATGGAAAGATAACATTGGAACGGACAAATATGACTAACTCAGTCACAAAATCACTGGTATCCATAACAACGGACGGGGCAGAGAACTACTCAAATGTTGTCGCCAACCTTTGGTGAGGAGCAAGTTGATCAGACGAAGAAAAAATACAAATACTCAACTTGGTAAGTCCACCTGGTAATATGTAGTAACTTATTTCAGTTGTTCAGCAACTGGCGTGCACTGAGTCTGATAAATAATAGTTAGTAAGATTCTTTTTAGCATAATAGAAATAACATAATCGATGGTTTTGTGTAGAGAGTTTAGTGAAGAAGTGTTGTCAAACATAAGTGTTCCAGAATGCTGTAAGGTTTACGACGGTGACTAGAAACAACAAACCACTCAGACTACTCGAAACAAAGCCTGCAGAAAGAATTTTTCTTTCTCAAAATCCTCGTAAGTTATCGGAGATGTGGCACCAGTAAACTGGAAAGACGTAAGACTGTTCTGAAAAAGTTATTATTTTTGACTAATGAAATATATATGAACTAAATAGTATGTCTAGTTCTAAGCATCGTTGGCAATATCTCCTTAACATGCACTAAAGAAGTAATCGCAGTGCGAATATATGTATAGTTTCATAACGCTCTATTTTCCAAACATCATCAGGAAATTATATAATTGAAGAGTTTTAAAGTCACAGGCATGACAGGTATTCGAACCGATGCCACATCAGATACTTTACTACTGTGCACCGACAGTTCTCCTGGATTGAAATTCAGGAAATAAATACAGTTACTCTATTTTTTAAAGTATATTTGTAATATTAAATTAAATGATAAAATGACGCCAATGCAACTGTATTTGTAGCTTTCTTGCCGTACACGTTTCGCCTCTCATCGAGGCATCATCAGCGACGAATCTATTTTAAAATTAACATTGAGTTTACAAACTTATTTGACATAATTCTAAATATATTGTTACAAAAACAACACCGAGAGTAGTGGGTAAGCGGTAACGGTCTGGCGTCGCATTCGGGAGATCGCGGGTTCGAATCCCCGTCCTGGCACCCAGATTTGGGTTTTGGATAGTTTACCCAAATCACTCCAGGCGAACACCGGGATGCTTCCTTTAAAAGATCATAGCTGAATTCCTTCCTCTTCCTTATCCACAGTCCTTTCCCGCATCTACTGAAGCGTAAAACCATAAACAAACAACAAAAAACAGGTCATAAATGTCGCAAGGAGATTGGGTAAGTGAAAGAAATTGTTTTTCTGTAGTAAACGAAAGAACAAATTATATCTATAAATTGGAATGGACGTCTCTTGCTTAGCAAAAAGAAAATTATCCAGCTTCGTTTCTATAGTGAAGTGTAATTTAAGAAACTGTATTAATGTTCGCATCACTGTGCTATGGATTGTGACCAAGAGTTGAGTGTTAAGAGTGAACATCTGTGCTGTTCTTTTGTTAGAAAGGATTCTTTGTAGCACGATGACAAAACCCACTACACTAGAAAGTTAGCTGAGTGTCGCTACTTCTGTTCTTCCACCAAACTCTGCTCGCGACAGAAGTTTCTAGGAGAGTTTGCAGCCCGTCTAGCGGGCCATGAGGCCTGTGACGGTGACAAACGTTGCCGCGGGGTTGGCAGGCCTGGGGCGGAGGTGGTAATCGGATTACCGCACCAGTGTCGCGGCGCGCACCTGTTACGCTACCCGGGACTTCCCCTCACGGGCGCTGAAGTACCCTCCTTTTTTTCCCCTGCAGTGCCTAAATTTTTTATTCCTACCGCAGCACACGTATGCGTGTCTCCAGTAGGGCTTCAGGGACGCTAGAGCTCACAGAATGTGAGATAGTTGGAGGCGGGAACAAGACGCGGCGTTTCGCTTTTGTTGCAACCCAGCGAGAGTGGTGAGTGAGAACTGAGAGGTAACACTCTGGCTTCACATTTTGATAGACCAGGATTCGATTCCAGATAAGGGTTTTCCATGGTACCCCATGTTACTCCAGGTGAATGCCGGGGTACTTCCTTAAAAATGCCGCGGACAACTACCTTCCTGTTCCTTGCACCCCGTCCTTTTCCGCCTCTAATAACTTCAAAATCGACGAGGTGTAAAGCCAGGAGACAAAAAAAAGTTGCAACCAATGTCGGTGGTTGACCCAATTTCTATATGTTACAGCAATATAGTGATCAGGTATCAGATGCAAGTTTCTTATGATGTTTACCGACATAGAGTGGGTAGCTGCATATCGTCCACACTAGCAGAGGCGGCCCCGTTCCCATGGCGTGTTGTTGAGAATCCGTCCCGTTCCGTCCCGCCTTCGTTACAATACGTCGTGGGAACACGGCTTTAATATGTTTTGCAAATACTACGCACAACTGAATAGTCTGCGTTATACGGAAATAAAGGAACTAACGGAATAAAGTGTTAGTCATACATCAATGCGTTATTATAACATCCAGTAGATTCTGTTTACCTGTATGATTTATGAAATGAGTACTCTCAGTTCGATAACTTTAATTTAGTTAAACCCCAATGACAACTTGAGTTTCCACCTACTTTGTCGCTCTAAGTTATCTGGAACCCCTGTTTATACAGGGTTTTAAAACAAAGTGTAAAATATTTTATGAGGTGATAGTACTCATCAAAATAAGACAAAAATGTCTAATGAACATAGGGTCGCAAACGCATACTTTCGTAATTCATAACAGGTCCGCAATGTGACGCCCACCCACGGCAATGCTTGCCTTAGCCCTTCGGCGTAAGGAATCACGTGCTCTTTTAAGCTGTCTTGGTTGGTCCTTTACGTCTTTAATGAATGTTATCACGTACAGTATCAACCAATACAGTTTCAAAGATCACGTGATTCCTTACGCCAGTGGGTTGAGGCAAGCATTGTCGTAGGCGTGTGTCACATTGCGGACCTGTTATGAACTACGAAAGTATGCGTTTGCGACCCTATGTTCATCAGACATTTTTGTCTTATTTTGATGAGTACTATCACCTCATAAAATATTTTACACATTTTTAACACCCTACATAATTGATAGACATGTATTTGTGTACAGGTATAACCAAAATACACAAGATAAGAATAAAAAATCTTCTATGTCTTGATGTGACCCCCCTATCGCAACGTCGCTAGTGGACTAAAATAAAAATGTGTATGCTTTGATAATATTCAAGATTCATTCTTGTTGACTTTACATTGGTTAACTTACATATTAGTAGAGAGGAAAAATATGTTTAAAGTGACGAAAATAAATAGGGTATAGCAATTTATATTATCTTTTCTGTCATTCCGGCTCAAATAGGTTGTTAGACGAAGTATTTCACTACACTCGCAAGTAAAAGTGGGAGTACACACGTTTACCAATAAGTTTAAACGAAACGTGCGTCGTCTATCTACCAGAGACTCCCAGCCTAGTCTACTAATCAGTTCTGTGACGCTTTCATAAGGACTGTAGCAAGCGGTCACGAATCGAGCGGCTCTTCTCTGTACTTTCTCTATACTTTCGACCAACCCCTTACGAAACGGATCCCAAATGGCACAACAATAGTCCAAATGTGGACGCGCAAGAGATTTGTACGCTATCTCCTTTGTTTGTTCATTACAATTTTTCAAGATTCGACCTATGAATCGCAGCCTAGAATTTGCTCTACCTACTAACGAATTAATGTGTATGTCCCATTTCATATTATTTTGTACTGTTACTCCCAAATATTAATAGAATCGACAATATCAATAACTGTATTGTTTAACTCGTATTTCTGAACAATTGGATTCATTTTGTTAGTTATGCTCATTGTCTTGCACTTTTTACAATTTAGCGTAAGTTGCCACTCAGTGCACTACGCCAAAATAACATCCAGATCGCGCTGAATTTCTAAGCAATCGGCCGAATTCCTTACTTCCCTATAAATAACCGCATCATCAGCAAACAATCTAAAAATGCGTATCAGTTTGTCTCCGAGATCGTTACATAAAAATTAAGAAAGAAGTGGCCCTATTACACTTCCTTGAGGTACACCCGATGTAACAGCTAGATTTGAAGAACTTTCTCCTTCAACGACGACATTCTGCGACCGACCAGTTAGAAAATCCTTTATCCATTCACATAGCTGATCCGATATACCGTACGCTCGAATCTTGGCTGTAAGGCGGTTATGTGGCATAGAGGCAAAGGCTTTCTGAAAATCTAAAGAATTTGCATCTGCTTGTGAACCTGCATCAATAACTTTCATTACATGTGTAAATAGGGCTAGCTGTGTTTCACATGATCTGTTCTTCTGAAATCCGTGTTGGTTTGTTGCAAGCAAATTATTTTCATCTAGAAAATTCATAATGTTGGAGCATATAATATGCTCCATAACTTAACTACAAACAGATGTTATAGATATGGGACGATAGTTTCCAGGATCACTTCGATCACCTTTTTTTGAAAATCGGAGTTACTTGCGCGATTTTCCAGTCTGAAGGTACTTTTCGATCTTCTAATGATTTACTGAATGTATCATACAGAAATGGCCCGATTTCCGCCGCATACTCTGAAAATACTCTTACTGGAATTGCATCCGGGCCCGGTGCTTCCCCACCCTTCAGGAGCTCTAATTGCTTTATGATACCTATTCGTATCTATTCGTAATGATTCCATCACCAACTCGACTCGAAGTGGGAAAACGGGAATGCTATCCTTATTTTCAGCAGTAAATGAATTTTTGAATACAGTATTTAGTACGTTAGGGAGCGTGCATAAACCACGTAGCTCCATTTTGCCCTCCTGTGAACCCCCCCTCCCCCCCCACGTAGCCCTAAGTAGCTTTTGCCTCTACCTCCCCATCCCCCACGTAGCACGTAGCTTTTTCCCTTTTGATTCCAGCAGACATTTTGTGCTGTTTTCTCTTGTCAGACTATTGTAAATAGATAATTAACTGTGGGAAATAAGTATTCACATGCTGTTGTGGGTTCTGTTCCTCATTTTAACTGTGAAAAATGTTATGAAAGGTAAGCTACGTGGCCTGACTCGGAACCCCCCCCCCTTCCCCCACGTAGACCAGCGTAGCCTTCCAGCAAACCCCCTCCCGCCCCTGGAGCGAGCCACGTAGTTTGTGCACGGTCCCTTAGCTCTATCGCGGTTTAGAGAGAAAGAGTTGAATGAAAATCGTTGATGGCTTCGCGCATCACATTCTTAATATGTCCTCTTAACTCAGCTAAGGTTTCTAAATCACTACGATACCGCTTCCACCTTGAGCGTGCGTCTATCCTCCTTTGTTTTTACACGCTTTATATTAGCTTGACCTATATGTATGAATGTAACGGAATCTTTCAACTCAATTTTCATCCACTTCCAGGTGTCCGAGCTGTTTGAAATTTCGCACATGTAGAACCAGTGGCAATACAATAATTTCATAACAAGTTGAATGTGATGGAATTTTGCACTTGAATTTTAACAAAATTCCACATGTCAGAATTGTTTGAAATTTTGCTCATGTATTGTGAAGCGATTACATTACAATAATTTCATATCTATATTCTGATACTCTCATTGTTTTGACAGTAACAAAAGAAACATTTTGCGCACGTATTATGAACCGGTGACAATACAATAATCTCATTGCAACATCCTGCTATTCTTGTTATATTGACAGTAACAATAGAAAAATGGTTGCATGAAATGGAATCTTCCATTTCAGTGTTCACCTACATCCTGACATCCGAATCATTTGAAATTTTGTACACTTATTAAGAACCGATGACAATACAATAAATTCAATCTACGTCTTGGTATTCTCATTACTATGACAGTAAGAAAAGGAAAGTGGCTTAGCCGTCTTATGACAGATGCGGCTCGTTTCCCCCCCTTCCCTTCTCCCCTTGGTTAAACTGCAGATAACCTATTCCTGATGGGATTGCCGAGTTAGGCAAATGTAACCGCGATATTGTGCGCGCTTAAAAAAAAGCCTGGGATGCTCTTTACATACTTTTCATAATGATTCTATATTTACAAACAGCTAGCGACAAAAAAATATAAGACAACTCATATCAAGCACCCCACGCTTTTTTTACATTAAATTTAATTTTTTAATCAGTGACTTTATTCTTACTCTAAACTTATTCATAAAAATGATTTATACTGAATTATGGGATGTACTATCGCTGTTAAACAAAATCTTTATATGTAATGATTATTTTTAATCTTTTAGTACACATTGCTACAAAAGCGTGTTTTTAGTTTTTTAAACAATAATTTTTTTTAGTAATATTTTGACTTCGCGTGTGTACCATGGTGGCTCATTCTCCCCGTTTATTGTTCCTTTCGGTATATGTATTTCCATACCTTCCCTGATTATACATATAAGTCGATGCCACATTTCTTCCACGGTGTCACCTGCTAACTTGAAGTTATGGTAATTATTCCTCAAATAGGTTCTAAAACAATCCTTTGAGGCATTACTGAATCTGTTTACAATCCGTCCTTTTCCCTTTTTTCGGTTGGTCATTAATCTGATAGTCGCAATTACCGCTTTTTAATCGCTTATTCCTGTGGTCGATGAAATGGCAGTAAATACTTCTGGCCTGTTGGTAACCAGCAGATCTAAATTTTTTTCGCTACCGTTATGACACCGCGTAGGTTTCTTAACTAGCAGCTCGAGATGATTATATGAGAAAAATCGAAAATTACTTCAGAAGCTGCCTTATCCCTGCTACCAATAATGTGAACGCAATTACGCCAGTCGAAATAAGTCAGGAAGAAGTCGCCTCCTAGAATCATAGCATGATCCTGAAAACGCCTAGCTATACTATTTACATTATTTCTTAAATCCTCGGCGATAGCTATGCCGGAATCGGGTGGACGGCAGAAGGCGCCTATGATGAGTTTTGACCCAGCAACATTGAGTTTAATCTATATGATTTCACAGATAGTATCGACGTCTATTTCATTATATAGAGGACTTTTCTCGTAGCTATGAATACCCCACCTCCATGGGAATGTAATCTATCTTCATGAAAAGCGTTCATGCTATCTTTAAAAGTTTCGGCGGAACTTATTTCCGGTTTTAGCCGACTTTCTGTACCGATAACGCTATCCGCTTCTGTGCTACAAATAACGCTTTAAAGTTCCAGTTGTTTGTTACAAACGCTTGTACAGTTAATTAGGAGAGTTTTTAACTGTCGAGATTCTTTTACATTCCTCCTACATTCCGGTGTTTGATCTAATTGGGTTGCCCGTAACGGTATTTCGTGATCGCCGTTTTTAGTTGCATCGGTCTCCCGTTGGACATAATTTCACGAGACTTTACATACGACATTCGAATTGACTAAAAAAAAAAAGTGTTACGAGCAAATTTGAATTCTGCAGCTTATCCGTTTATGAGCTTGAGGCCTGCGACTTACGAGCAGTCAGAGGAGTGACAACAGAGCTCAGTTTCCACCTTCGGAATCCTTAAGAGAAGTGCAGAGAGATACGGAAATAGACATCACAATGCTGCCTTCTAGCCGCGGGCAATGCGTAGCCGTGGTCAGCGCTAGGATTAATTCTGGCTCCTCGCGGGGCAGTGGGCTGAATATTCAGGAGCGGCCAGCTCTGAAGGTGACTGGCCCGCCCGCGGCCACTGATCTTCATTGTAAATGTCTGTGATGCAGTGCAGCCAACTTGGAACGGTTAGGTCTGCGGTGGGCAGGTCCCCCGAGGAAACAGCCAACAGCCTCAGAGACTTTGGAGTAGTGGAACCTCTCCCAGAATTAGTTTTCAACTTTTGCTGTGGTCCGGCAAGATGGGACAGGAGGTCCGAAAGGAGAATATTAAAAACTTAGTTTAAATTGAATTAAACATATCATGGCAAAAATGAATTGGTGAAAAATTTTCACATTAAGTAGATACCACACTCGAATTATACAAGATTTAAAGTGAGCATAAGCTATCAGCCTTTAAGCCAAACTTTCTGAATGACAAGGATGGTTCAGCCATCAGAAAAAATTAGAGAGACATTTCTTTACAAATCAAATTAATGAAGGTTTTCTGTGGGTCTTATTCTAAGTGTCAAGGATCACGGAATTATGTGCCGATAACATTTGGCAGGGTTGGCAACATAAGAGCTGTGAAGTAAAGAATAATGCAAGGTGTCAGGTCTAATTCCTTTTATTTAACTTTCTGAATGTACGTCGGTGGCATAATGTAGCATCCAGGCTACAGTAACATACATATTATTTGGTTAATAAACATTAAGTCTTACTTTTAATAGGTCAGTACCATTTTCTTAACTGTATTTCCATAGTAATTAAATTAATGCTTTTAGATTCTTTACGTTATATTCGTACAGTACAATATGTCCCAAATGTTAGTAATATAAACATAGTTAAAACATTAGAGTTTTACTGGTCCTCAGATTGACAAAGGTTGTGAAACGCTATAGTCTCTTGCACGTTTAAATCTTGGAAAAGATGATAATTACGAACCAATGTTGGCTGATCGATGATAATGGGCAAAAAGTGAACATTTTTTTCGTATTCTGACAACACTGGAAGCAGTACCCTCCAAAGTACTTGAGCTTTTAGGAGATTTTCAATAAACACCTTTGATAGTCTCGCTTTTTGAAACCTATTATACTATTCTGAAAATGGCAAGTGCAGAATAGCGCAGAAAGAGGAGACACAATCATGATCCCCATTTTGAGACATTATTCACTACAAGAACAGTTGAACCAATTACTGTAGAAAAAGACAAATATTAGGATATCTGAAGTAGATAAATGGGTACGTAAGTAATAGAAATAAATTAAGAGATCAGGTGGTGATATGACAAGATGGAGGAATGTATTAAACTAGTCGAGATACTGATGGCAGGTGATTGTCTCTTTTTGCTTACGGATATAGGCCTCGTTGACAATGAACACTTTAGAAGCACGAAAGGAAGAGGGTCAAAGAACTGGAACGCATTCGGGCAGAGCCTTTTGCAGGGACCATCCAAGAATTTGCATAGAGAGATTGCGGGAAACAATGGAAAACCGAAATTTGGATTGCCGGACGGGAATTCCAGCTCGCGTCCTTCCGAACGGGAGGCCAGGGTACAGGTAATGGGAGGGAGAAGAAACTCAACATTCACTGAATATACGCAGCACGAAGTGTTAAGAGGTATGAATCATGAGGAACAATTAGGACGATATTGTGTATGTCGACTGAGAGATAAATATGGTATTTTCTCACAGGATATCTATATGTATCTATCTATAGACATACTACGAAGCATTCAATTCCAAACAATGCGTATATTCGTGATCAGGGTTGGAATTGAAGGTAGAGGAATTAGAAGTAGTCCATGGAAGGGAATATAAGATGACCATGACCACAAGCTGGCAATCGATTTCATGTTTAACGGAGTTGCAAAATTTAATTTAGTAGTTAAGAAAGACGGGAATTTCAATAAGTTACCTAGGGAAGCGATGGATAATTTACCAAAAACGATGAAAGAATTTAAAAATTCGTAAACGGCGAAGGTATGTCTATTGAAAATTATACTCAATGAAATAAAGATAAAAAAAAAAAACAAGAAAAGAGTAAAGGTAGTTAAAAATATACATACCTTATCATCTAATTAAAGAACGTATTTAACCGATATTTCTACTATGATTTTGCTGAGATGTAGTTATGAAGGATTCTCCATTACAATAAACGCAAATGATATCGGTGAACCATCAGACTTGAAATTCTACAAGTGATAAGTGAGCTTAAGAAACAAGTACAAGTGTCTTAACACGTTTCCCAGATTTATTTATTACAGCAGAAAATTATACTCAGAACAGTTTATTATAAAAGCTGAAAACTTTTAAGACCATCCATGTATTACTCTGGATATTTCTGCCTTAGCAGAATATAATTTTTCGGCCGCGTACACTGACAATACAACGTAGGTAACTAGTTTTTTTCGTATTTTTAGGCCATGAAAAGATTACACTGCTCTCACAGCAAGGCAGAGTTTATTTAAATCACTGTACAATCTGTAAGCGTGCTTTGATGATTGCGAAATCATGTTTGGGACAGGACAAACACTCAATTACACGGTTTGTCCGTAACACGTTTAGGATGGCTCACGTGGCGAATGGATCTATTGCATTTGGCCAGGGTTCGTTACTGTCTGAGAGAGCAGGAAACTTATTTAGTACAGGGTACAGTTGAATAAATAATCTCTTTTAAATTGAAATATTCATAATTTAGAATTTCGTACGAATTTTTTTCATATCTTCGCAAACTCATACCTTGTAAAGTTTTTTTTTTTTTATTTTTATTTTTTTTATTTTTTTTATCATAGTGAGCGCAAGGCCCAACAGAAATTAACTAAACCTATGCACAGGAGTGAAATAATCACATCCTTGCGATTACCTGTAATTTTCTAACGTGAAAATTCATTTAACACTAGCTGACCCGGTCACGCGTTGCTGTTACTTAGTAATTATAGTACGTTGGATCAATGTTATTCTATACTTCCTAAGTAGTCAAACTAATATTCACTAATAAAGATAAAAACATTGTAGTCGATTTGGAAATTCAAATGTAATTGGTAAAGAGTTACGGAGAGTTGAAATTAAGGACAAACGATCATAAAAAAGTTAATTTACATTTTATTACAAATTACTTAATTGAAATTATATAAAAATTGATATTTATAAAATAAATAAATAAATTATTTTCTATTTATTTTTATAAACTGAAATTTCAGTTTTATAAATGAGGCCTATGAAGTTGATTTTTAACAATTAATTTAATTATTTTAAATTATTACAATCTATAATTTTAATTTATCTAAGCGCTAATTGGAGCACCATATTTTTAGTTAGCCTGTCTTTTGCTAATACAAATAGATTTAATGGTTTCCCTACACGTGAGCAGGCGACATATAGTTGTCCATGGTAGAAACACGTATTTTCCAAATCCAAGCCGCAAACGGACATTGTTTGGCCTTGTGACTTATTTATTTTCATAGCGAAAGCCAGACGAATCGGAAATTGAAGCCTTTTAAATGGTATTGGATATTCTGACTGTATCATTGGAATACGTGGCAACAGGACGTTTTATCCTTTAACATTCCAGTCAAAATGGTTGCTTCAAGAACATTTCCGGTGATCCTTTTGATCACCAAACGTGTACCGTTGCATAATCTAGGTGGATTCAAATTACGAAGAAGAATAATTGGTGAACCAATCTTTAAACGGAGATTGTGTGGCAGCATTCCTGTTATATCCAAAGAGTTTAAAAACTCATTTGGAAAATTTACGGCTTCATTTCATCTACAATAGTATCTATTGATTTAAAAGACATCAGATCACCTGGCAACAACTGTTGTATCTGGAAGTTAATTTCGTTGACATCAACATTTTTTTGCTGTCAAAATATCACGATTACTGATCCAATTATGATCTAAGTAATTATTTGATATATCCAGGAACACACGCTGAGTTAGTTCATTTTTTAGGGAACAACAGTGCAGAATTTGTCTGGCAATTTGATGTATTGTATATTTCGATGCAGTTTCTATTTCACCTTTTCCAATATCCAGAAATTTCTTACAAAATACTTGTGCCAATGGATCATTTTGCAACTGTACTCGCATGTTCATGGTCAATCAAAGTGTTTCGACAACGATTGTTTTAAACATGCGTTAATCTCATCGGCAAAAATAGAGCGAGGAATCACTGGTAATGTCTGTCGGAAGCCACCAGACAGTAGTAGGACAGTACCACCGAAAACTTTATCGTTACCTTTCAAATCTTGCACAGTTATATGAAATGCATCGAGTGAATGTTTATGAGGCATAGACCATAGTTCACTCATCCCAAATTATAATTGAACTCTTTTGCAACAATGCAGCCATTCCACTTTTCATTTTGATGTTTACACATTGCGTTTGATTTGTTATGAATGTCTAGTGCAGCTTAAATGCTGAAAGTGCGGTACACCCACCATCTAAAAAAGTGGCAGCAATGCCTGACGATGCAATTCCCAATGCAATTTTCTGTTGCGACCGTACCTTCTCAAGGATCAGCGATATTAAAAATGTTTTACCGGTTCCACCTGGCGCGTCAAAAAAAAAAAAAAAAAAAAAAAAAAAAAAAAAAAAAAAAACAGCCTTGTTCAGCATCAACAGTCAGCATAATCCGATTATAAATATTTTTTGTTCTGCTGTCAGTAATGGCTCATTAATCGCAATAATTGTCGGTCGATCAGGTGATGGTATACCATAATGATTAAGTGGCAAATCTGAAATTAAATACATAAATCTTCGATTAACACAAATGCTTCATTAATCTTTATACATCTCTGGTGTGAAATTTAGATTTAGACATTAGTTTTTTTGTTGAAATCGGTGTAGTATATCTTCAGTCATATTGTTTTTATATTTTTCCTACAAACTCGAAGATTGTGTTGGATATCATGTTGTCAAAATAATTGCAAACAGTTTGACGAATACTATTCGGTGTGGCTGTCAACGCTGCATCAGCAAGTGTCAGGTCCCAAGGATTGTCGTGTACCAGCAGCTGCAACTCGCGACATGCATCTTGACATGTATTGAACATTCGACATGTATTGAACACTCGACCATTAATTGTTCGTAAAAATTCGAAAGAAGTTGGTCCGGAACATTCACCAATAACAAACGCTGAAAGAAACATTCACGTTGTTTTGGATGCACTGTGTAAAGTCTTAGCTTTGAATATGCCTGCGATCGAAGGATGTGGTTCTCCTTGTTTACGTGGCTACCATTTTTTTACCTAATTTGTTCCATGAAAAATAGTTTGGAACATCGGTATATAATAATGTTTTTGCGAATTAGCGAAACACATCAGATTTTTACACAATTCAGTTTTGTGGTTTGTCGTTTTTGGTGGCTGAAGTACGGATTTTAACTTCAAGCCAAATCAAAATGTGAGAATGAGGCAAACCTCGCTATTGCCACTCAATCAAATACAGATAGCAACGTGTGTTACCAAAAACCGAATGTTTTACGATTAAATCAATCAATGATTTTAATTTTTGTTTGAACACACGTGCCGTGACATCATGAAGATGCATTGATTGATGGCCTGGTAATAGCAAAGTTTGTATTTCCTCCCAATTCGGATTATATGTAAATGTAATAAAGAAATCTGGACGACCATAATGACGCACGTAAGTCATCGCACCTTATATATATTCCTGCATGTTCCGTGGACTTCCGAAGTAGCTTGAAGATAAAATAAATGCTTTACCGAAATCATTGGCGTTTAAATTTTCATAAATATTGCCGATAACAGTATCTCGTATGAGGATGTATTCCTCAATCGTAATTTAGCCTGGTTGTATCGAATAAATCGCAAATGCTTGTTTTTCAACCTTGGCGTACATATCCACGACGTATTGATTGCACAGTTGACGATATCGAAGGATATAGTTATCCTAATTACGTCTAACCATCAATCGGGGGCGTAGTACTTCATTGAAGTAACTTTTTTATTTGTTTTATTAACTGAAAAAATAATAAATTAAATATTAAAAAAAGAATAAGTAATCAATATAGTGGGCCCGCTATAATCCGGCCCCTGGTCGGAATACCGCGGGTCTACTGTACTAATAAAATAACGAATTAAATAGTTGAATATTAAATTTACCAGCAACTGGATCACGCTGTTTGATGTTGATGTGATATTCATCATGCCCTTGCCAGAATATCAGTGGATACTGGAGTGCGTCATACGAACGGTATAGATTCCAAATTATACTAACAGTTCTATCTTGACTTGTGACTTTCATCAACTGAGTCACCAAATGTAAAAACAGCAACTTTCATCTGTTGGCGCGTTGAACCTGCTAGCGTGTTCTCCTGATAGTAATTTGTCAGTTTGATGACAATTTTATAGTTGTCATTTTTTAATGTTGCGACACAATTGAATAAGTTGATTATTATTTACAAAAAAATTTCCAACAATACCACAATTGCTCTCTCTTCTGCTTGTTGGATGAAATTATACTGGCACCTAATTTTGAAGCGTTGCTCACAATTTCCAATAAATTTGGAGAAACTTCGGGTCATCGTTTGGCATCGGTATCAACGACCCAATCTTATGGTACACCTGGCCTAGTATTTTGAATTTAGTTTCAAAATGACGTCCATCAGATGTGAGATCGCAAATTTTGTTGCCCCAAAGGACGTCATCTGGAAAGCAAGAATTGAATTTGCGTGTCTTGCGCAGAAGAAACAATTTCGAATCGTTTGATTCGCCATCAAGAAGGATTGTAAATGTTCTAGTGGATTGGGTAGCGGTAAAAATACAACTTATCCTGATGTACAACACATGCCAGCTGCTTCATTGCGGAATTTCAGGGCCTGATAATATTGGCTTATTTTGTTCATTACACCCATTGCAGTTTTAGAATGTGCAGAGTAATCAATGGCTGGTGCATATTGGAACACAAGACGAACAAATGATACACGGTTAAAGCACGGCGGATTTGCTGTCTCTCTTGTTCTCTCTCTCAAATGTAGCTATGTGCTGTTCTCGTGCCGCTCTTTTTTCTCGATATATTCTGTCACAGACGTTCAGAGATTCTTGCATACGACGCTCAGCTGTCCTGATTCTTTGAACTTCCTTAATTGCTGCGATTTTTGTTGCTGATTGATGAGCTCTGCGTCGTGCCTCTCTGCTACACGCATTGTCGAGGTTAGATTCTTTGGTGACATTTCACTGAAAAATATTTGAAATACAACAAAAATTGTCCTTCTGAAAGCCTTAAAATAAGACACTATAATACAGTGGTGAAACCGGAATTTTTATATCCAATGAAAAATACAGTAAAATGGAAGTTAAGAACTAATGAGGAAATATATTGAAAAAATAACAGAAAAAGAAGAATGATATTTTTTGGATACATTTATAGCATGTATGACACCAGGCTTTCAAGAGGTTTAGAAAGATTTGAAACGAAATAATACCAGTGAACTGTATGGAAAGAAATTTTTTTCGATAGCAGACTTTGAATATGACAGGATTCAAAGGTAGAGAGGAGTGGAATAATGAAGGAGTACTGGGGAGGAAGAAAGAAAGAAAAACAGGAGAGGAATTTAAATTGACACGTGGTCTCTAGCTGACCATAACAAAAAGAAGAAAAATGATAAGCTAGCGAAAAATACTTACACGATTCGAATTTATCGTAACGTTTTCTTCAATGTTATATTCATGTGTGTAATTACCTTGTCGTTAGGTATTATGACACACAAACGATGAAGAATAATGCAGTATAATTATTACACAATACACAGCACAATTAAAATTCAAGAAACTCACACATATGGCGTGGAATAGACTGTAGCATAAATAAGTCGAAATACAACGCCATCTACTGGATGGTTCGATAAATTAACACACCGCCATCTGTTAGAAATAAACTGTAGCATAAATAAATTGAAACAGAACGTGATCTACTGGATGATTACCCAACCTAGCTAACCAAGTGTTGTATCAATAAGTTAACACATCGCCATCTGTTAGATACTTATGGAACTATAATAATAATTCCGTGTGGTCGTAATGACCTGGTGACATGGTTTCTACCTGCCCCCGTCGTAGCCGCCTTTACCTAGCCCGCCCATCCTGCCTGGTTCAGGGGACCTACATTTTATCGTTGAATCCGAACCACAGTACCGTCCTGGCGTATTTCACCTTACACAGCATGCTGCGCCGGAGGTTAATGCCAGGTTAAGTGTCTATGAAAATCCAAGCCGAGACAGGGACTCGAATCGGGGTCCTTTCTATCTCCAGTCAGACGCCCTAACCACTAATCCAGCAGACCGCTTAGCCTTGTTGGCCTACAAATAATTACAAACCATTGTCCTGTGACAAACATTTAATGAACATTTATTTCGCAAATAATAATTATTGAGCTCTATAATCCAGATAAAAACTATCCTATCTTTTAAGTTGGACTAAATTACACACAGTAAGCCAAATTTCATCTAAATCGGTTATGTAGTTTCGGATTTCATCCCGGACGAACATCGTGACACGAGATTTTTATATATATAAAGATTATAAAATTTTAAAAACGAATTAAACCCCGACTGCTTGAAAACACCTACAATATTTCACATATTTAAGGGAGAGTTAATACTTAAACTCGATGGCATGTTCATTATATGGAGTATAATTTACTGTATCTATAGAAGATGTTTCATTTGTAGGTCTTATATAGTAAAAGTGACGTATTGTTAAAAATTTTATTTAAATTTCAATACACTCTAGCAAAAAATTCATTTCAAAATATCCGCTACCTTCGCTGAAAATACTGCTTGAAAATCCAAACATCCACTTTACAGCAAACGTACATCTAGGTTTAATTGGGCGAAGCTATGCCGACTTACACTTTGTAGCTTAATACAAGCAATATCTGACTGGTCTGACAGTGATGTTTATTACTTATTTTTGGTAATGTACTCCGGTATTCATATTTCAGTCCATTTCATTGGAAAATAGTCTAGGTTTATAGGAGTGACCACCTACCTGCTATCCGTATAAACCCATCCAGGCGATAGCAGCGTCATCTGACGTGGAATGACTGCTAGTAAGATACACGCACGGTGCATGTAGTATCAGTGAGCATGCTGTCCGTGTTAAGAATGGAGAAGGCGATCTATCTAAGTTGACCAGGAGAATCGGCACGATCATTTCGGAATCTGCACGACTTTTCCGGTGTTCGAGGAGTGCTGTGGCGAGTGTCTTCAACAAGCGGCGAAACCAAGGTGAAACCACGTCCAAACGTCGAGGGGTTTGGACGTCCACTCCTCATTACAGATGTCGGACGTCGTAGGCTCGGCAATCTGGTAAAACAGGACAAGCGGCGAACTGTGGCGGAACTAACATCAGACTTAACTGCTAGGCAAAGTACAAGTGTATCTGAACACACAGTGCACCGAACGAACACTCCTAACGATGGGCCTCCGCAGCCGACGACCGATGCATGTGCCAATGTTAACTCCACGACATCCGCAACTACGACTGAAATGGGTATATGACCATAGTCACTGGACATTGGCTCAGTGGCAGACCGTTGCATTGTCTGATGAATCCTGATACCTTATTCATTATACCGATCGGAGGGTGTGAATCCGTAGTTTCCCAGAACAACTTCTTGACAACTATACTGCGGGACGGAGACAAACTGGCGGCGCAATTATGCTCCGGGGAACATTCACGTGGGCATCCATGGGTCTAGTGGAACTCGTGCAAGGCACCATGATGGCCAATAAGTATCGTACACTGGTTTCAGACCACGTACACCCCTTCATGACGACCATCTGCAGTGGCATTATTCAACAAAATAATGCGCAATGTAACAAGGCCAAGACTGTGGTGGAGTGGTTCGAGGAACACAGTGGTGAGTTAGAATTGGTGTGCTGGCCCCCTATCTCGCCAGATCTGAACCCGATCGAATACACCTGGGATGCGATTGAACGTGGCGTCAGAGTTCATCTCCCCCCCCTCCCCGAAATTTAGGGGAATTAGGTGACTTGTGTGTGCCAACTTCCTTCAGCGACCTATCAAGGCCTCATTGATTTTATGCCAAGACGCGTCGCCGCTGTTATCTGTTCCAAAGGAGGACATACCGGCTATTAGGTAGGTGGTAATATCGTTCTGGCTGATCAGAGTAGTTTCACTGTCGAGAACCACAACAGCGGAAAATCGGACCCTTCTGATTTGATCGGATCGCTTCCACTGAAAGAGGCCCCGCGAACGGATGTTTGTCGGCTGCGGTGGGCATATTACTGCCAGGAAGAAGGCAATCAGAGCAAATCAACCTACAGCACAGCGCTCCGGTCAGTACAACACAATGGTCTGTTGCTTCCGCTCTCAAGTTTACAACGAAGAGACGGAGGCCAGTTAAGAAGTACTGATGTTTATGTTACAGTTATGTTTTTGAATGCCTCTTACATGTAACGAAATATGCGAATTTATTTCTTGGAAATGCGTATGAAAAACTTCAGCTCCCTGTGTTGTTTGTGGTAGATATTCATTTACATCAAAGTAATGTCTGTCACTCATGTTTAAATTTTCGAAGAAATTTTTATCGATAATATTTATCACCAACTGTTGGCTGACTTAATTTTATATGAACAAAATCCTTATGTTGGGTAAAATACACAATATTGTGTATGACATACATACCCCGATTTGAATCAACACTTAACTTACGGCATCGACGTTTAGTGGTGTACGTGCATCACGAGATCTTCCAAGATTGAGTAAATATTGCAGGGTACCGCTTTACTAAATTATTTGTTAAGCACAGTTGAATTTCTGTGTTTGAAGAAATACCGTGCACATACAAGATTCCGTCGTTTTTGACGAGTGCTTACAACTGATACAACTTTATGATAGAAGGTTTATAATACCTTTTTCATGGGTCAAAACTCCAAATAGCGTCTCTACTAAACGAAACTGAAATAGCAAATGAACAAATGAATTCAGTACAAGTATTGCAGCTAAATATGTCGGGACGTGAGGTGAAAAATATGTAAAGAAAGTTTTTCAAAACATTGATGCAGAGATAAAAAAAAAATGATACGTATTGAATGGAAGTTTTTTTTCCAGTGACAATTATATTGTAGAGATAGTATAAAGCCACTATTAGCTAAAAGCTGCAGCTGAACTCCGCCCAGAGTTGAGGTGACCTATAGGCCACCCCGCTTCACACCTCCGCCCTTCGTTGTTGGCCGAGCTGGTCCGAGGGCTCCCCGCACTTGTATCGACGGCGACAACAATGGGCGGTGCGCCCGATCCATCAGGACCCATTTAGGTCGTTAATCACCGCACGGAGGCCACAACAATGAGACGCGGAGGGTAGCCACGATAACATTAGGGGCCGCTACCTGCTAATGAAGTGAGAGGGCCCACGTGCGTGGAATAGGAACGTGGACCGCACTCAACCCACAACTGGACGGTCGGGTCTTGAGAACACATTCTCATTACACTGAAGGCGTACGCCTAGTAATAACACCCGTTTGTCAATATATCATAGCCGAAACCACCAACAAATACCAACTGGAAAAGGCATTTAATGTCGAATTGAACTAAAAGATTAAAAAAACGATAAAAATAATTTAGGTTGGGTAATAGTTAATAGTTATTTATTATTATTATTATTATTATTATTGTCGTATGTCCCAATAACGGTGAACGATAAGCAATTCTGATTACCGAACGGGGCGGTGTAACGGTTAGCGTTCTCGCGTCGCGTTCGGGAGGACGGCGGTTCGAATCCCCTTCCGGGCATCCAGATTTGGGTTCTCCATGGTTTCCCCAAATCACTCCAGGCAAATGCCGGGATGCTTCCTTCAAAAGGCCATGGCCGAATTCCTTCCCATTCCTTGCCCCCATCCTTGCCCCCCATCCTTTCCCGTCTCTAAAGACCTCGATGTTAAAAAGAGACGTAAAGTAGTTACAAAAAAAAAAAAATTATGATTAGATGTGTTCAATTTTTCTTTGGGACGTTTTTGTGGGACCAATATTTTTTCATTCTTTCACTGACTTTTTTTCCCTCCTTCGACAGTCCAGATGCGCTTAGATTTTTCCTTTTTTCCTTTTTTTTTCTCCGATATAACTTCCCATGAGTTCACTTTCTTTTTAAAAATCTCTAGATCTGTGACGTCTCCCTTAGCAATGCCAGTAGACTTCAGGTCTTTCTCCACATCTTTAATCCATGTGGTTCTTATTTTTTCTGTTTGTGCGTACTCTAAAATTTGTCTTGAGATTCTTTCCTTCGGAAATCTACTCAGGTGTTCATAAAATTTCAGCCTTTTTTTCATATCTGATTCTACGTTTGAAATTTTCTCTGTAGTTTTTCTAGTTTGAAGTTTATATTGACCATCTCCATTCACTCTGGGTACCAGGATTTTTCGGATTATTGTTCTTTCTTCTTTTTTGATTTGTTCTGTTGCTTTTATAGTGTTCATTGCCAATGTTTCACTTGCGTATATGACTACTGTCTTAATTAAAGTTTAATAAAGTCTTATTCTAGTGTTGTCTGAAATACATTTTTTGTTGTAAATATTTTGTACTAACCCCATTGCTTTCTTCCTGTGCTTTCCCGTCGTGTAGGTTCTTTGATTTCGTCTAGGTATTTAAACTGTTTTACCCTGTTGATTTCAACATATTTTGTCCTTAGTTTTTGTGTTTCTATTTTTTCCCCTTTGAATTCTGTTTTTTGAAATGAAATTTGTAGTCCTTTTTTTATTTACCTGATGGCCACTTCTTCTTTGTCTGTCATGATTAGTACATTCAGCAGATGCCAGATATGGTATGTGCAGTCCTTTTGTCCCGATTTTTTTGGGTGCCCAGATGTTTCCTGCTTTCAGCCTTTTTTTCCATTCTGTCATTACTTTATCTAGTACAATGTTGAACAGCAATGGTGACAATCAATCACCCTGTCTTAGTCCTGTTCTAATTTCCCGAACATGCACACTATGGCTCTAGTTCTAAGTTATTTATCATATTAAATTACGGTATTTATTATTTTAAAAAGAATAATCATGATTAGATATTTTATTACATTTACAAAAGCAAAAGTTTAGAATTTCATACTTTTTCATTTAATTACAAAACATACAACTCAGTTAAATGTATTTTGAATCACCTTTACAATCATGAGCGGAAAATCTTAGCTTTGACACATATGAACTTTAACTAAATAGGGCGCCACGTCAGCTTGCAATTAACAAATCAGATTAGAAAGAGGACTGAGAAATGATTTTGTCGATGCAGGTATCCCTGCCAGCGCGTTTTGGGTTCAACCAAAACTGAAGAGCACTGTAGTTTTGTTACTTGACAATATATACCATTGTTTCCACCAGTCAGCACCACAGCTGCATCTGCACACTATTGGCTCATAATTCCACGAGCGACACAACATATGAAGATGGCTTCAACCGTCTCTACCACATACTTGTGCAGAGTGGCACTACCTTTGCCGCACTAAATAACTGCGTCACCGAGTCGGATATACTTCCGTTCGCGACATTCCGTCGCCTCCTCTCCAAAAGCCTGGCCTCAGCTCCCGTTGGTTTACAAGAAAAAGAAGAAGAAGGAAAAAAAAAAAAAACTTTAAGAGCTGTTTCACATTTGTCACAGTGCCTAAGAAATCTCAGTCGCCCGATTCACCTCACAAGAGGTTTTCTTCGCTTTTCTCTTTCCACAAACTGTCCTCTTTAATCTTGTAAAAATACACGGACACTCGTTCCTCTCAAAACTGACATCCCAGCGATACGCAGAAGGGCAGCAAAACAGGTCCGACACCCCGCCGCCCTTCTCAAATACTTGGCTCACTTGGGAATAATCACCCGATCCCGGCCTCTTGTCTGGGATCCGTGTCTTGCTATACATAACTAAAATTTTATTCACAGACTTCGCGGCTACAAGTATCTGTTCTGTTTCGTTCCTGACAGCATCACAGTTATGAAATTATTCAATTATTGACCATTTCAGTATAAAGAACTCAATTAAAGCAAAAGGAACAATGTTTTAGTTTTTTTTATTTTGTTTGTCTCTCGACTGGTTTGATGGAATCCTGACGATTGCGTCAAATGTCAGTTTTGCCCAGCGCTCTCTAGAGTACTGTGCTGACAACAAGCATAATTTTCTACATCGCTGTTCTTTCAAATTAGTTATTGTTGTAACGAGACTGTTGTGTCAGACTCGTAAAATATAATAAATAAGCAACAATAATTCATGTTGATAGTAGGGCTGGAATATTTTGCTCGAAAGTATTTTCGCTCTAAGTCTGGGAGGTAGCAACCTGTAACGGTGAATCGAGACCCTTATAGACATGAGCTGGGTAGCAACATATTTCTCAATAGCGAGGGTATTGCCTAACTAGCCCTTCTCCGGTCAAGTGGATAATTCGGCTGGACAATCTATTGTGCCGTGAGATGATATTCCCTCACGCTAACGGAAAAAATTGGTGACCGAAGAAAAACTCGGAGAAGGTCGGATATTTTCGGGGTGAGGCAGTTATGGTAGATCCAAGTGTGAATCACGTGCCTGTGAACTCCCAATGAACGTGCATGTACAAAATAATAACGAACCTGTTTGGTGTGTTCTGGGTCCACATCTCCTACGAGCCCAAGGATTGGATTTTAGAGAGGGCTAGCAGTGGTGACGAGCAGAGAAGGAGGTCTTGCGGTGGTGTCTGGCGGACAGACAGGTCACGCCATCGCCGGGTCTGCGATTACGACGAGACTTAGCACTGGACGGTTTAAGCCACGTCTGGCTTGCGGTACGTGTTGTTGTTGTCTGAAGGATGTGTACGTGTTACCACCATTGGTGCCACCGCTGCTGCATAAACGGTAAAGACCTTCAGCCATTATAAGGAACTCAGTGTTACGCATTCCTCGACCCGTGAACGACTCTGAGCAAAGTATCACTCTCCAAAAATCTTTCTGAGCGTATTATTAGCCGTGAGCAACCTGATTTGATACGGGAAGACTATTATAAATTCCTATCAATCAGAAAATATTATTCTATTTAATCCAAGACTTAATGGCACCCTCTTTGAATTCATTTCTATAAGGTTGTATTTGTGAACAGCTCTATGAATAAGCAAATGCTTAAATTTCACATAAATATGCCACTGTTGTTTGCTTAGAATTAACGTCTTATGCCTCATATTGTAAGACTCGGTGTTAATTTTTGTTTGAACATCTGATTTTCATGTATTAAATTAATTGTAAAGTTCACCGACGTCTGTAAGAATTCAATGTTGAGTTTGAATAAATATGTCAGGTTATGACTTTACGTTAATAATGGAAGATTGCATATCACTTTGCACCCTCTTCCTATTTGGTAAAATCAAATGATTAAAATTATTAAATTGATGAGATCATCATAAATCATTAATTTTAAAATTAATAAAATGTTTAATGGAATGCTCAGGGCCGCATTTAAGCATAGGCTACATAGGCTGTAGCCTAGGGGCCCGCACCACAAAGGGGGACCCGCACCACAAAGAGGGGCCCCTCACCACCCACAACCCTCGCCTGGGCAGGTAGTAGAGCTAAAAAAAAAAAAAGGTCACCCATAAACTTTTTAGGTCGAATTTCGAATATTTCGAAATTTAAGAATCCAGCCACTGCCGACAGGGGGCCCGCACCACATGTATAGCCTAGGCACCCACAGAGCCTAAATGCGGCCCTGGGAATGCTATAAATATAAGTAATCAGCAAACCTAGTTTACTACCACATTCTGAAAATGTAAATTTTATAACTTCCGTTAAAAACGCAATAAACTTGAACGAAAATTAAGGTTACTTCAGAGACAAGTATTCAATCTATATAACAGTATCATGTAAAATTTCTCTGACTATTTCTGTTCCAGTTATCAGATCACCTAGTATAAATTTATGACGCACCTATAGTCATAATATATTAAAAAACACAGCAAAGATTATTAAAAATCATGGACCAAATTTAGGTTGGTTCATGAGATATGTTAAGTACCTATCAAGTATCTTTCCAATGCAAATAATAACACTTTAATCTCAGCACCTTCTTCTTTCAGTTCCTAGCTAGGTTTGGGCACACGAGATCCGTTTAGAATTTATCAGAATAGCAGGATTTCATCATTCCACGACAAATGAAAATTAGTCTTACTTCCACTTACCTCGTTCACTTTAGGGTTCAATTTCTTTACTATGAATCTGGGTGTAAATGAAATCACATTTCGTTCGTATTTCCAAGTGGCAGGCTTCAGCCATACCAAGACCAAGTCGTACAACAGGAAATGCAAAATTAGCAGATAATGTTTCAATCAATCCTTGTCTTATATATACCGAAGTAACTTCCACGCATAGCTCGCATCTGCTCCCACCAGTAACATGCTCAAGCCAATAACATAAAACTAGCATAGTAACGTTAAGTGCTCTGCTTCACTGCAATTGGCTAATGCGGCAATGGCGATTTCTGGAACACGCTGTTCGGATCACTGCGATATCGTTAAAAGGGTACCACACCGTATTACCTTCCTAGACTAACTCAGAACATCGTGGCTTTCACCACAGGTAGTGCAATTATGATTCTTCCTGTTCACCTTTTGTACTTTATGCCTCGTTTCTTCGGTAAATTTGCTTAATTCTGTAGAAATAACACCAAATAAACAGTCACAAAGAAAGACCAGCAAACAAGCTCATAATTTTTTTTATTTGTAAGAAATGAAAAATCACTGAAACAAAAACAATTTCAGTTTTAAGATACTTGCGTTTTGAAGGTACATGTAGTTACGCCCTAAGAGTGATCACAATACTGTATTTAACTTAGCGTGGTGGGTAAGCGGTAACACTCTGGCCTCACATTCGCGTGGACGTAGGTTCGAATCCCCGTCCGGCCCTCCATATTTCAGTTTTATGTGGTTTCAAGATATCACGCGAACTGAATGCCGGGATGGTTTCTTCAAAACACCATTGCTGAATTTATTCTCGTTTCTTTCCCTAGTCATTTTACCCTCTTTAACGCCCTTGATGTCAATGAGGAATAAAACCATAAAAAAATGATTTTAAGGACAAATTTTGGAAAGATAACAAAAGTTTTTAATAAACACATACCTACCATTAAGACTGCAAAGCGACGTCCTCTTAGTTGGGAACAATACCTGAAACAAAGAATAGTCTTTGATTAATTAATGTTATTGTAACTACCGCCTAAGTGTGCGACACCGTTGTTCACAATAAAAATGGCGGAATGAATTTGTAAATTTATGTACGACAATGGAACAATAATCGTTCAACGTGTTTTTTCAGAAAAATATTAGTTGTTTCAAATATTCAACGAAGAGTACACAAAAGTTCGTAAGTTTCCAGGTACGCTAGTAATGTATGATTAAATACACAGGTGTCTGCTGCTTACTGTCTTATTTTTTAAAAAAATACTAATGGATGAAAAAAAAATCGAATGCAGTTGCATGAATGCCAATTTGCAACTGTAATGTTGGTACACGCACGGAAATGCTCATATTGTTTTAGAGCTAAAATGCAGAAGAGAAGACGAAAGTACTTGTATTCCCCGCACATAGGACGGTATTCCTTTTGCAGTTTATATTAATAGAAATAATTTTATTTCCCGTTTTCATTTTTTTTCCGGTCTACGATAATTCTAAGGTCCAACAGTAACAGACAATTTCTTGTGGGCGTGATTCAGGTGTGAAAAAGCACAATACATGAAGTTTAAAATTTTTTGAAGAAATTATCGGCCTCAGAAAATTGATTAAAAATGAGTGTTCAATCCTTAAAAAGCAGAAACAAAAACTGACATTTTTTTCGCAGAGATAACCAACTATGTGAAATAGTATAGTAAACTAAATCAGCTGGAAGGGTCATTTTTCATTATAAACAATTATTCCTTTTCTTTCTCACATTCTATAGGACATTTTCTTTCTCCATTAGAGAACGCCATTGCCATAATAATGCATGGAGCCAACACGGACGTGCTTAGAAAAGCCCATAGTTTAATCAGGGGCTTTTCAAATACCAGATCCGAACATTAACACAATCCAGCAGACTTGGTAGACTTGTTAGTGTGGTGCTACACCATACCAGGAAAAAGAGCGTATAAGGAATATCACGTCATCTTATATGATCGCTTTTAATGCAAAAAGTTTTCGCTAACATTGAGAATTTAAGTGACAGTAATGTTTCAAGAACATAATGAAATTTTCTCTGATCAACATGAGCTTCACTTAATGCTCAGTGGAATTTTGTAAATACATTTCTATTGCTTTGATTTGAACCACACAGTTTGGTTGTGCGAAAAGCTAAATTGCTTATGAGTTAATTCTTAACCACCGCACTAAACGTTGAAAGGATTGGCCGTGAACGTCAGCAAATGGAGAAATAATAAAAACGCTCAGCCGGTGTGAAGTAATAGTGCAGAGCTCATGCCAAGCGGAGGGAGCCAAATTGATATAGGGCAGCCAATTACGCAAATGCCTTTCCTCTCCTTTACATGTAACTTGCAGCACGGGAATAATAGTAGTTCTTTAACTTAGACTATGTAATTGTTAAGAGATGTAATCATATATGGCCAGCAGCGCGTTATTATGGAATCACGAAATGCGGCTATAAAACTACATCTGGCGAACTGCGAAACGCATGGGCTTATCTGAAGCCGCAGTCCGGCCCAATTGCCCATCATTACCCCGCAGCAAATTACACCTTTCCGCGAGGCCCGCTAATGTCACCCAATTAAATTTTGTGTTGTGATTAAAATGAATTTCGGAGATATAAATCTACATCGAGGATGTAGGGCGCAGAAAGGATAGAGGCGGTACAGCGATTAGGGCTCCAAGGGATATCCTCCATTGAAATGTTACGTTATGGCTCAGTAACAATGTGTTCTTTGAACTGTCTCATACAATATTTTTAATGGTAGTAAAATTTCATAGCAATGCATTTAATTGCTATCGATACATTGCTCTGTTCAATGAATCACATTTCAAGACCACCTCTAAGTGGAACGCGGAGATAGATTTTGTAGCAGCATTTCAGAATAAGCTATGGACCGTAATCTAACTCACAACATATTTTATCACTTAGTGATATTTAAAAGTGGTGTTATTATTTATCTATGATGATATTATTGTTATTTCTCAAAGCTGTGATTGGCTCATTTAGAATTGCTTATGGTTAGAGTATAACTAAAGGAAGACACAAAAAATTTATAACCAAATTAAGGATCAATGGTCCTGCAAACGGGAGAAGAATAATGAGCAAGAAGAATGTAGTGAAAATTTGGAAAAGTAAGTGATAGATTTATACCGAGCGTGGTGAGTGAACGGTTAACGTTCTGGCCTCGCATTCGGGAGGATGCAGGTTAGAATTCCCGTCCGGTCATCCAGATTTGGGTTTTCTATGGTTTCCCCAAATAACTCCAGGCGAATTCCGGGATGCTTCATTCAAAAAGGCCATTGCCGAATTCCTTCCCGTTCCTTGTCCCCAGTCCCATCCCGCCTCTAATGATCTTAGCCTGACCGAGCGGGGCGGTGTAACGTTTAGTGTTCTCGCCTCGCATTCGGGAGGACGGCGGTTCGAATCCCCGTCCCGGCATCCAGATTTGGGTTTTACATGGTTTCCCCAAATCACTCCAGGCAAATGCCAGGATGCTTCCTTCAAAAGGCCATGGCTGAATTCCTTCCCATTCCTTGCCCCCCATCCTTTCCCGTCTCTAAAGACCTCGATGTTAAAAAGAGACGTAAAGCAGTTACAAAAAAAAAAGATCTTAACCGTCGACGAGGCGTAAAGCTGTAAGTAATATATATATATATATATAGGAGATAAAAAATAAACCTGAAAAATTAATTCACACGGAACACATAGTTTTGAACGCACAAGAAGTTTAATTTGTCGTACTGTAAAATAATGGTCCGTCGATCAGCACAGAAGTTTTTTACGTGACACAAGTGTAAATTATATGAAAACTTTATAAACAGAACCTAAAAAACCAACAAAATCAATAAAAACAAAAAAAATGTTCTTAACTTCGAGCTTTACTTTTAAATTAGGAGAGATAACGAGATTATACGAAGCAGAGTTATTTTGTTTGTAAGAAAATACCCAATTGGAATATTTATAAGAATGTATATTTGCAAATAAAAAGCTGATAAGCAAAGCCTTGAAACGAGACGCTGGTGTGGTGATAATGAACTATCATTAAACAATACAACCAGAACTAGGTTGATTGCGAATGAGAAAATGTAAGAGAAATTTGATGTTCAAAGCCGTAAGTGTTGTTTAACTATTTCTAAAATATCGGGCAGCCTTTTTTTTTCTAACATTCCGAACGGGAAACGTAGCTCTATTACCGATACCCCGTAATCTGCCTGTTACAGACCTCTAAATAGAACAAACTGAGGACTTCAGATTAGCTAACGTTATATTTTGCGTAGACCCAAAGTGACATTAGTACATCCAATTGAACAAAGAAGAAATAATCGAAAAATAATATTGGCCATGCAGAAACAATCAAGAGAGATTAGAAAGAAATAAAAACTTCCAAGGCAAATAGTGAATTATTTATTGACAGAATGATTATATATGGGGCCGAGGATGTCTGACAAGATGATGCCTTTCAACTCTAAAGTTAAAAGATTTAACCTTTTACCAGATTTGAATGCGGTAACAACAGAACACATATACGGGAATTTCAAGTGGACAGTTGTCCATTCTCCCTACAAAAATATGTCGAAGGGGATATCTGATCTGAAACGTATGCTAATATCGCTTGCGTAGTAAAAAGGATAAAACTGATTGATATGGACGAGCTGTAACTCTCTGGCGTCACATTAGAGAGGACGTGGGTTCGAATAGGCGCTCAGCCACTCAGATTTCGGTTTTCAATTGTTTCCCGAAACCAATTTAAGCGAATGTCGGGATGGTTCTTCGAAAAGGCCACGGTCAAATTCCTTCCCGTCCCTTACTCTCAGTCCTTTCGCACCTCTAATTACCTCGATGTCGACTAGGCGTACAGCCCGAAACAAAAGAAAAAAAAGGATGAATTAATCACTCAGCTATACTGAATTCTCACTCCTGCTAACAAAATGAACGAACGAACAAGGACTCGGGCCTTTTTATCCGTCGTAAACGCGCATTTATAGAAAAATAACCCGGTAGCAGCAGAAATTTAGCCTACTGCGCTGCGTAGCAGAGACTCCGCAGCCTGCGGCGAATCCACTGCAGTAACGTTAATTACCAGCATCGCATCGAGCAAGTGTCAGTGTAGCTCGGAACTCAGAAAGCTGAACACGCAGCTCATTAGCGCATTACACACACGGGAGGGAAGAACACTGCCGACCAAACAAGCGTCTTCCCAGAAACTGCACACAGTGAATTTAGAACTGGGCGGGTGTAAGCGAGTCCAACTGGGGCGCCTCAGCGACAGAAGAGAGCTACCGAGGGCGTCGGGCAGAGGTAAACAAGAGCCCGGTGTGACGGCTAAACATCCGGCGAACAGAGGCGACTGAACAATAAGCAACCTCGTTCAGGAACCTAACAATTCTCTGCCGTCCCCCCTCACAACAACGTGCACGTATACTGGGATACTGCGTCTAATAGATGTTGTGTTTTCCAACTACGAGGAACGTAGAAATTAATCCATTTTAATAAAATGCGTTGAACCTGGAGACTGCACGTTAACTGAATAGTTCGGCAACCTTCGGCGAGTCTCGATAATTCCCGAAGTGTTAGTTACATTGATTGCCACCTCAGCGCTGCTTGTCCAACCAGGAAATTTCAAATAAATAACTACATTTGATTTTATTTTCACTTAGGGGCGTCCATTAATTACGTGAGGAGTTTTTTCGGAATTCCAAAGACCTCCCTCTCCCCCGTGGTGAGATTTCGCTGGACCCTCCCCCCTCCCTTTTCATCTTACGTAATTAATGAACGCCCCCTTATATTGTTAAAAGAAAGTTTAACTACGGTGTCAGCTAAAAGGCAATTGTCTGTTGAGGAAGTAACAGCACACACGTATGTAGGGCAGAGATAAAAAGTTATAATGCGAAGCAGAGACTAATACGAGTTCGTTTAAATTTACGAGTTGTTATTATTTGTTTATTTACGGCGATTATGTGCATACATTCATCCAATGAGAAGAGCGTCTGATGTTTACGATATATCGTCTGTCGCAGTTACTGGAACAAGATAACTTAAGAATTTTTTGACAGAAGATATAAAAAAGAGCAAAGCTTATTGAAAATTGGGAGAAAGTTTACACGAAACGTAAGAAATCGCGAAATATATCAAACAAATAAATAATCGTTATTCGTTTTTGAAATTATGCTGTACGTAGAAACTGTTTTATAACGACGAAAATTCGAAGTAATTAAAAGTTGTATATAAACGGAGGCCAGGGATAAAAAACATTATAATGCCAGGTAGAGATGCGATGTTCATTTTCTCACTACGAATCTACATTAATCATTGTGTATTCTGCGGCTTACCTTTCCATTGCCTGTTGTGGAAGAAGTAGCGAAAAATGGAAAGGCAGGCAGGGATTTTACAATGTAGAAACGTAATTTATCACAACTCAGAAAATTAAGTGAAGAGACAAAGTAAGAAATGATCGAGTTTTGGAAATGATGGGTGAGAAAAAAAGTTTGTGGAAGAAGCTTACGGAAAGAAGAGACAGGCTGGTGGGTCATATTTTGAGACATGCTGGATTGGTTAATTTGTTAGTGGAGGGAACAGTCGAAGGTAAGAACTGTAGAGGAAGACAGAGATTAGAATATATGAAACAGATAATTGAGGATGTGGGCTGTAAGGGGTATGTAGAAATGAAAAGGTTAGTACAGGATAGGAAAGGATGGAGGATTGCATCAAACCAGTCGAAAGACTGACGAAAAAAAAAGATGATTATCGTTATGCACTTTAAAATGTTTTTAGTAGCCACGCGTGCTGACTGTGTAACGGGCTTCACCCTAGTCTTCAAATAAGAAATAGAAAATCCAACGTTGATAACGCTGCCCGTGCGTGGGGAAAGGTACTAATCTATGGTAAAGTTTCAGATACTATAACATTCAGCGTTATTGTTTCTTCTTATAGTGTTAATCCTGCCCGATGTCTAATCAATCGTGTTATGCCCGGCGTACTTAATTTATTAGTCTGTGTTCTGAGAAACGGGAACCGAGAATGGTGGTGTAACGGATAGCGTTCTGGCCTCACATTCGGGAGGACGGTGGTTCGAATCCCCGTCCGGGCATCCAGATTTGGGTTTCCCAAATCACTCCAGTCAAATGGCGGGATGTTTCCTAAAAAAGGCCATGGCCGAATTCCTTCCCATTCCTTGCCCCCATCATTTCCCGTCTCGCTGTTGAGAGACGTAAGGCAGTTAAAAAAAAAAAAAAAAAAAAAAAAAAAAAACACGAAACGTGTAACTTTGTGAGTTCCATATGGCGTGTATTTTTTGCTTCGTGAAATGTGTAGTTTATGAGTCGGAGATTTGGGACCTCAGACGAGTCTGGTAACTTATCGAGCAAAGTATCGATCCCGCATTGCAAGGGTCATCCCTTCGAGTCTGGTATAGTGCATGGGTAGTTTTAACGAAATATTGTGGCCGTCTTAAGTTTCCTTAATTTTCAAAACGCGTTCATTTGGTACTATATACTTTATAGCACCCTATAACAGACCCCAGACCAAGACCTTCACTGAAACTGTATTTTAAGAATTATTTGTAGCAAGCTGGGAGTTGAGTAAATACAGTTTTGTATATTTTTCTTACAATTAATTGTGAATTTGTGTAAAGGAACATTGTTTTATGGAAATAAATTATGTAAATTCTTTGTGATATGTTCAAAAATAGTAGCATGCATGAAACAATGATTAAAGGTTTGTAATTCTAGGTATTAATGAGAGAGGACAATATGTAACAGTTTGGACTGATTTGTTTGGATAATTTTGTGTGTAAATATCTTTAATTTTCATTTCTGTGCGTTTCATAATTATTGTGAATGATTTTGTGTTAATTCTGATTGTTTTAATGTGATTTTAATTGTTTAGCTATTGCTAGAATTCTAGAAACATCGGGCGTAAGTCTTTGAATAATTCTGGAAATCTTTTCAACGACTATATTGAAACAGTCGTTAAAAAAAAGTTTAAAAAAACTCTACTACTGCGGTAAGAATTATTTGATTATTAAATATTAATATTTCTGTGATGGGATAACTTTCATTTTTACATTGAAATGAACATAATTTTCTGGTTTCACAATTTAATATTATTTTCCTTGCGATATGAAAATGAGCATTTAAAAAAATAAATACAAACTTTTCCTATCTCTAAAACAACAAAATACACAAACTTGCAAATGAGTAATAACTCAACCAAGCTCAGAATAATTATAATAAAAACAGAGAGTAGAGGAACTGAGAATTAGTTCTTATCCACGCAGTGTTATCTGCCAGAGCATGTTCAATTCGGTTGAAACGAGGCAATGCAATAAAAATATTACTCGACGTATATTACCGTCTGGTGCGACGATCACTTCACTGCCGATAACGTGACAATCCACGTTACCAATGGTCCACAGTGGTACCTCGCACTGGTCGCTGCACTATTAACGTGCGACGTATAAATGTAGAAACAACCTAAACACATCAAGCCGTCAACGCCTTTATGTTGACACAGCGACACACTGTATGTGTCGACACCACAGACCAGAAACAAAACTCCAAGCACTCTGGAGTTGTAGCCAACACTATCCCTACGACCACAAGTACTATATCAATACTTATGTCACTTGGATGCGTTGCTCGTAATGTTCGTCCGTACACAGCCAAAGATCCAACTTACGGCTTTCGCCCCCTGGCCGGACTGCCTCCTCATCGTCTCTCCACGACCGAAACCAGCAAAACCGAAAAAAGAAAAGTCATTGGCTTCGATATTTTGGAGTCTGGTCCTTATTTGGGAATTTTGAACTCCCGCCTGGCTTATTTCCTCCAATAGTTTCCTACACGCACCAAAGTTGGCTTCTCTCAACCTCCACACATTCCAAAGTCACTGCCCTGCTAAGAACAACGGCATACCTCCCGTTGCTAACTTCTTGGCTGAATAGAGACGTCCTGTCTATTGTATGAGGCTTCTTCCCTTGAACATGTCAAAATTATTTACAGAATGTCTTGCATGAAAAGGCGAGGAATCTGTCAGCCCAACAGTCAAATATTTCTGCCTTCGCGTAGCATCTTTTTATTTTTAAAAAATGTAACGAGTCGATAATTTTGCTCGTTACAATATAAGCGATGGGCAGAGACGAGTTAATTAGTTGATTTTTAATTTTGAAAAGACTAGTTTTGAAGGTGTTGTAAGTTATAATCGCTGGAGCAATTGTTTACATTTTTACATAGTATCTTTGTATGAAATCCGATGTCTTTGATAAAAATATAAACACACTTTAAAGTGATTCTTCTTGGACTAATTATTTCATTTTAATCGAGATACCTAAGAACCCCGTTACAAATGCTTTCAGTTTTCCCTCTCTCTGGTGTTCCTTAAGGCCAAGCTTCTCCTTCAAAAAGCTCTGTGCTGAATGTGCTGTATAATGTTTTAAAAACTTTATACTTTGCGTGGATTGTAAATTTAAAGAACCTACTCGTACACCAACATCATCGAAAGACACGTGATTCACGGGCCATATGGTTCGCTGAATGCGATTATGCAATTTCTTTTTGCGTGAATGATAGACGCAACAAAGTTTAACTTGATTCCTCTAAATAATTTAGTGAGTCTCATGCTCTGAAATCCCGTTCATCAGATCTTGCATACAGACAGACACATGGAGTCTATCGGATCACGCAAATCCTTGATTCTCATCGTGGCTTGTAGTTAAGAACTTGTTCAATGTTTCCTTTGGATTGTTAGAACGATAGAATTCCAGTTCCTGAAACAATGAGAGGAGCTTATGTGATGCCATCTGTGATTCATGTAACTTATGATTTCTATGATATGTGTATTTATATTTGTGAAATGCATAGTTTATGAGACGGATGTCATGCACCGTCCCAGCTTTCGCCTAGGTGTCTCTGGAAACCCTCCCAAAAACCGTAATCAGGTCTCGAACCCGGTCCACTGGGGTGGCTCCTTCACGCTCAGAGCCACTCTGGCGGGTCTCTTACAATTTTCTTAAATGAATAGATATGTTTGATTTTTAATAGGCTAAATAAATTTTTTCGACTTATAATTTCGAGAAGATTTTTTATTATTTTAATGGCTGCTTTGTTTAAAACTTTCCTTTGATGTTAGTTATTCTGTTTCAGTGCTCTAGACATCATTCCAGAGATTCCAGGATACGCTGTCCTTCGCGACAGAGCGACGCAGCTTGCTCGTAATTAACTCTCAAAATAGCTTACCCCTTGACGTCAGCTGTGTCTTTGTTTTTCCATCTCACATAAATCAGAAATAAATTATTACGGTTTTTCTGGCTATTCACACGGTACCGATAGTCACGAAAACAGAAAATTTTTAGGTGCTAGAAATTCGCTATTATTACCAGAGATGTGCATTATTTGAAATAAATGTATTTAAAATGCAAAATACCTATTTTCATTTTGTATTTATAAGACCCTGATATAAAAAGAATTTTGTATTATATCTTGAAACACTTTTTCAAATGTATTTTCTATTTGAAAAATGCGAAATTTTTCTTACTTTTTATTTCACGTTGAAAACATCTTCGATGAATACTGATTTATCAACGCATTCAAACTATTGTGATCTTTACCAAACAAAAGTCAAACGACAACTTGCTCCGTTGCGCAAATAACAATGGCACTGATATGTCTACCATTGCCGTCACCAACTTGCAATGAGCGTGGTGGTGTAACGGCTAGCGTTCTGGCCTCGCATTCGGGAGGACGGCGGTTCGAATCCCCGTCCGGGCATCCAGATTTGGGTTTTCCACGGTTTCCCAAATCACTCCAGGCAAATGCCGGGATGCTTCCTTTAAAAAGCCATGGCCGAATTGCCGAAGGCATCAGAATGCAACGGATGCTAAGCAGTTTACAAATGGATAATCCTGCATACTGTGGTGTGTTGACAGATATTAGTAGAGGAAGCCTTAGAAATCATTTTGAGAGATACTGTCAATTAAAAGAACCGAGTGAAAAGCATAGCATATTAGTATCTGTATCTTATCCTTTTTTTAAGCTCAAATTGTTGCAGAGGCAGAACGGAGAAAGCAATAATGTATAATCTGTGTTTAAGGTAATAAATATAAATCAACAAAATTACCAAAGTACACATAATCTAACTGTAAAAAAGTAAAAAAAAAAAAATGAGTCTTATTATATGTTTGTATAGGGATCAGATTCTGTTGTGGCCAGTGATAATGCAAACACTACTACAGATATACTACAATATTTAAGGGACAATGATTCTAGTTTAGATTGCCTGAATAAACATCTTACAATAAAAAAGGTGTTCCTAAAAAATAATACTTGTCTGGAATTTCTGCTCCTGCAAAACATGGGATGATAATGTGGCCTCAATAGATTGAACGTGATTAAATGAATACTAGTGTTAACCCATGAATTAAGTGAAATATGTAACCTACAGAATAAATGAACAAAAAAGTATTTTATTTCAATAAAAGTAATTTAAAAATACCAATTTTAAATTTTATATTTAAATACTAACATTTTAAACCATTTTTATTTTGAAATGGAAATACAAAAATGTATTTTCAATATGTATTTAAACGTTTGTTTAAAACTATTTTGTACATCTCTGATTATTACAATGCACAAAACGCTATTTCCTTACCACATTTTCTGGAACGGCTACTTCCTGCAAAAGTGGACACCATGCGGATGTAATTAATTTAATTGTCATGGAGCGCACGCTCCGATGACAATTACCCTACACGCCCAGTTCCCCATTCTTTTTCCCTCTTACTTTTGCGCTCTTCTAATTTCAACTTTCTTTGAATCTCCTAGTGGGTCTAACAAACTACAATAAATTCACTATTTAATACAACGATTTTTTCTTACGATAGATGTTTTAAATATCACGACATTCATTTTTAAAATAAGCGATTAAGTGGTTGGCATGAAATAACGTGTAGAAAATCTTTCAGAGAAATTATTTTTGTGTAAGTTTTCAAAGACTTCGTTTCAACATAGCTTGAAACATTGTTGAATGTTATCATTATTTCGTAGCTAGGTAATCGTTTAAAAACTGGCAACTTGCAAAAATAATTTCCAGATAGATGACAATTGATATGAAAATTAACAACACCGAATTAAGTCTAACATAAGCATTGTTTTTTCTTCAGAAGTTTCTATTCAAAATTAACCGTCACTCTGGTTTTACTTCGTTGTAATTTCAAACCGTCGCTTTCTGAGTGCTGCTCGTGGAGATTCATATGAATCATGTGAAATCTCATAAGTTCCAAAATTATTCATCAATTGACTCCGAATAAAGTTTACAGATCAGTATGCAGGATACAGTTCGGCTTAAGAACAAACTATTATTTTAAATTGCTCAGCCCACCATTTAAGCCTTCAACCCGTGAAAACCCCATATATACGGTACGTTTGTCTTTACATGATGGGTAACTAAAGAAAATCCACGTAAAGAGCCGCTTACAGATTTATAAATACACGTAGTGTTAATAAATGGAAGTATTTTTATTATTTTGTTATTTAAATACAGTGAGAAAAATCCATAAAATTTCTTGGTATTGTAATTTTCGAACTGTAAACAACAATATCATACTATGTTTAGTTAAAAAAAATATCATTTCCTGTTACTTCAAAGCAACCAATCTAAAAGAAACTGTAGAGCCATAGGAACAGTAGCTTGTCTGAGAGAGTTTTTGCGATGTAATGAGCCATCATCTACGTCTTGCCACAACATACAAAAAGCGCATACAGCGCTTATGAAGAATAAACTTAAAATGCATTGAATACTGTTCAAGTGAGATTTGTTGCAATCATGAAATACAGTATTCTGAAACTGGTAAATCATTTTTGTAGTTCCTCGGCAACTGTTCCGACACAATCATTTCCATAGATACTAAATCCGAGGAAAGAAAGTTTCAGCCAAAACCTAAATAGAATATCTGGTTGTTGTGGGCCATTTCCTCAATTGCGATAAATAATATTTATATGAATAATTACGCCTATGCAATTGAATATTTGTTTATTTCACCGAACGCGTTTCACTTCATGTCTGAAGCATCTTCAGCGGTTCGTTCTGTGGGGTATTTTTACATGAATTAGTTTCTTATATGCTAATTTGTACATGGGGCTTATGTTAATAAATATATACAATTCTACTTACAATTTTCCATCAATGCCAAATACTGTAATTGATGGAAAATTTTAAGTAGAATTGTATATATTTATTAACATAAGCCCCATGTACAAATTAGCATATAAGAAACTAATTCATGTAAAAATACCCCACAGAACGAACCGCTGAAGATGCTTCAGACATGAAGTGAAACGCGTTCGGTGAAATAAACAAATATTCAATTGCATAGGCGTAATTATTCATATAAATACTAAATAGAATATGATTGACACCTTCTTCAGACATGTGTGCCTATGAACATGAAACTGCATGATACGCTAACCAAGTCCTTGATTCAACTAGATCTCAAAGTCTAATGTGTCTTCCACCAAACCGAAGCTGCCGAAGGGATCGCTCTTTGAATAGAACAATTAAAAAACTAATGACATTCTGACAGTGTTCTAGTAGAGCAGTAGCAACATTGTGTTACTGTTGTCGAGCAAATTAGTTAGGAAATAACTAAAATTTTAGTATCTAAATCAGAAATTGATGTTGTACAGCACTTCGGAATTTTAAACTCCTCACTGAAATTGGTTGTAGAATCAGTAAATTAATTTGAAATATATTTAAAATAAAGCTTGTAATTCGTAAAAGCTATGTGATTATTCAGAATTAGATGCAAATTGCAGACGTGTGACAATTGGTTCACAAAGACGTCGTGCTAATCACTTAACTAACATTCAACAGTTAACTGAACTCTACTTTCGTTAGCGGTGTAAATTTGGCTATTGGCACGCGTTCGGCGAGTGATTATTAGGATTTTATCTGTCACCTCGCAAATTGCATTGTGACGGGAAGTAATTTTCGGGTGTCGCGTTTCGGTGTAAACAGGTCGACATACCACGGTCGAACTTGCTATAGGCCGCAACAACGTTCTGCGTTGTAATTACTGCTGCCAGAGAAAACGTTAATATTGCTGCTTTACTAATAATGGTTTTCTATACATTTCAGAACACTAAAAACAATTCCACAACCAAGTATAACGCTTTAGAAACACAAATAAACAAAACAGAAACAGGTTGGTAATGAACTTTGGTGACGTGGTTGGCATTTTTTAATAATTCAACATAAATAGTAACAAATGCGTGTTTAGTTTGCTACACAAACATTACTGGTGGGAAATAATAGAGTGATTACAAAAAATGAAACATGTTTCGTATTAAAAAAATGATACAGTGCGTGTGTTAAACGCAAAGTGAGTGAAACAAAAAACTGAGATGGAATATTTCCCGGCTGAAATGTATTTACGAAATAAAAACTCGAAGTGAGACGATTATAATTAGCATTCAATAACAAATTATTATTATTTATAAAAAAAAAAATCCTGTATCAATTTCAACATAACTTGTTCTAGGGCACCGATGAGAATTTAATAAAAACGAAACGCGTATGTAACAACAAAGTTTTTATTTTAGCTGTAATAGACGGATAAATCAATCTTCTCGGGTAACTAGCCGAGTTAGTCCATCGATAAAACATGGCGTTTCGGTGGTCAACTTCTCTGCCGCCATTGTGAAATGTTACTATAAATCCATTATAATTAACTGTACTCTTTGCTACCTGTTAAACAGTGAGTAAATAATCCAGACGGTGTGAGACAATAAGTTGGTTTCTTTACAATATGCTTCTTCCCATTTCCATTGATATTGTTGAAAACGTAGTGCAGGGTTACTGCAAAAGAATCATTCACTTTCAAAATCCGATTTATTTCAAAGTATTGTACTTACAAATATGATTGATATATGAAAATAACCACAAAATATAACTGTAGCCAATTATCTATAACGCAATCAATATCAACGTAATTATTACTACGTATGACTGAATTTTACATATCATAATCTTATGTATTTTTTTTATTTTCTAAAACCAATGATATTACTGAAATTGAAAAATCTAACCTACGTATTCAACCCAAAGGTTGCTTGGCTGCTCCCGAAGGATATATACTTAGACTCGTATTAGAGGTAGAACGACCTGTTTCTTTCCTCCTTTAACCCAATAATCATACCGGGAAGAGGGGACGTTAAGTTTAAAGTGGAATTCGAACCGCGGAACCCTTCTGACGTCTTTTACATTACACTAAAAGTTTTGTCAGAGATGAAGATTGAGTGAACAGTCTATGAAAATCCCCGCCGAGACAGGGATTTAAACTGAGGGCCTTTAGATTTCCAATCAGACGCCTTAACCACCGAACCAACAATCTGCTAACTATTGAAAATGATTACATAAATTCACCAGCAACAGAACGGCAATACTTCCAAACGGCTTACAGCTTGCCATCATTACAATTCCGTCAGTTAACTATTTTTATTCTTGTAATTGCTTTTTTAAATGTCATCTTAATCGAGCAAACTTACCAAGTTGAGTTATAGTTTAAGAATCTATGATTTTACAACAGTAAATGAGTTTAGTAACTTTCCCATGGAAGTGCTGTAATCTAAAATTAACTGGAGGGAAAGAAAGATACAAACAAGTCATCTTTTAATTCTCAGTGTAACACCAGATCTTCCTTACGAAATTAAAGAAAAAAATAAGAGCATCTCTAAAAGAAATTAGCTTTAGTCGCTGCCGCAAAACAGCGGCAGAATTATAAGAAATGGTCCAACGGTGGAAACAGAGCTGGTTGAAAAACAGACTGAAAAAGAGGAAGCGCATTTCAGGCGGAAGGGATCCCAGCAAGTTGCGAGCGGAGAATTAATCAAGACCGAGTTTTCACATTTCCGAAACAATTTGCATGCAAACTACGCGATGCATGCATTGAGCCGTTTCATATTTTCATGACATTCCAAATGAAACAATGCGGACACAAAACCAATATCATCGGCGACCATACTTTTAAACAATGGAAACAGAACAGGCAGCGCCTGCTGCATATTATGTGATAATAAAATTTAATTCGTTCTTCTGCAAAATTTGAAACACATACATTGTGCTATAAATTTTTTTAAAATTTAGGTACGCTGTACTGGAACAATAACCCTAACAATACAGATGCTTCTCGTGATTCAATAAAATATATCGTTATAGTAAGAAGAGAATGCTACATATTTTTAATTTATTTTTCTACAGATTCCATCACAGCAGATAATGTATTCAGCCTCTGGTTCTATAAGACTGTGCTTACAGACTTACTGGTATAATTCAGAATACTCTCAGTATCATCATTTGTATGATGCAGTTATTTCTACCAACGGCAATAGATCTAATGCCGTGGCAACAATTTTCCCACCCATCTTCTTCAGATTCCATGAATTTTTTAGGTAAATTGTTCAGTACATCTCCGATAATTCATTCTAATCCCCTGCAAGAAAATCAGAAACTTTTTGTCTCCCTTATGCTTGAAATCAGTTGCTAATTTACTCATGGTCATCTGTTCACTTTTATTTGTTAACCTAATTGTTCGTGCAGTATCATCCAGATCTCATTATAATTGTACACATCGGTTATTCTCTTCATCCACCTCCTATCTTCCATTGATTCCGATCCAAGTCTTTATCATATTAGATACTGATTGCGTCTTACGGTAATCTGGGGAATCACATCTGTCTGTCCACCTTCAAACTTTTGAATTTGATACCCATAATGTGGGTCTCATACACACCACAATACTCAAACAAGATCACAATACTCAAACAAGATCCTGACCATGGTCTTGAGGTCATTAGAGGCAGGATGGGACTGAGGACAAGGAACGGGAAGGAATTCGGCCATGGCCTTTTTGAAGGACGCATTCGCCTAGAGTGATTTGGGGAAACCGTGGAAAACACAATTCTGGATGACCGGACGGGGATTCAAACCCGCCTTCTCTCGAATGCGAGACCAGAACGTTCCAATGCGTGATCTCCCTTATACGTACCATCAAAAGTCAAAACCTTCTCCAACACGTGCAGGGCACTCGAAAGCTTACACCGCCACAACCGCCAGTGTGCCTAACCCATCTGGAGTTTCGTCAAATGATATACCAAAATGTTCCCATTTCATTCATTCATCATTCTACCTTCATCGTATCATCATCAAAACCTATACTTTCTTATCTGTGGAAATAACAACCTTGCTCTTAATTGACCTGCTCAACTAGATACCATATTCAAATTCCTTCGCAGCTGCTCACCACACACTTTTGGCTTCATATTACTTTAAAAAAAAAAACATTTCACGTACAAACAACGTAATTTCTGATTGGGAACCAACGGAAAAATAACTCCATAGAATTTTGAAAAGAAATAGTCCCAATATAGTAGGCAGTAAGAATGTGAGGCGTGATCTGGAATAAATATGTGCCGCAAAAGAGTGAGGAAGTAACATATACAGTACAAATTACTTTGTCCCGATTTTTACGAACGGATCGGAAATATGGGCAATGAAGGAGCGTGACATAATGACAGTACAAGCTATAGTAATGAAGTTTCAAATGAATAGATAAGGAGTAATGAGAAAGGACAGAATGAGGAATGAGAAAATGAGGATGATGATTAAGGATGAACCGTTACAACAAAGAATAATGAAAGCAAGGTTAAATTAGTATTGATACGTGAACAGAATGGGAGAGAATTAGATACCAAAGAAGATGCTGGACATGGAGCTGAAAAAAAGAAGCATATAGGAAGACCGAGGGACGAATAGGAGAAAGCTATTATGAAGTTTTGTTGAGGAAAGAGAAGGAAATGGATGACAGTAGATGAAAAGAGATGGGAGATGGCTAGGAAGCGTTGAAGAGGCTGTTGCACCAAGCAGATCCAACCAGTGATTAGAAGTTTCTCAAGATGATGATGATACTAACCAATTGGTCACTTATTTTCAAATCCATCTCACTTGATAGCATAATTCTTCGCTGACACTTTTGTTCCTGCCTTTTGAGAATTCTCCAAATCAGCAAACCACACACTGTTTACTCCAATAGTTTTAATCTTTATCGCCAGAAATATATGGCTTCCCTTGTAATTGTTTTGTGGATTTGTGAAAAGCTGTTTAAAATGTATAAACAAAGTAAAAATGGGAAGAAAAAATATTTTTGAGTGACCATTGTATTTATTAATGATTGTGTCCCTGGATACTCAATTTGAGGAAGAGTAGATTCTGAAGCATGCCAATGGGAAATTCTACAAGTGAGATGAATTCTTTCAGCAGTACCCGCTGAAATGCTGAAAATGTTTAATGTGCCTGGAATGTGATTGATTTGGAACCATACGTTTTGATCCAAAATTTAACTCACAATTAAATTAAGACATAACTTCATGTTAACCAAATGATTTATTTTCTTCCATTAAATTTGAAATTTCAATTAATCTCAAGGTGTTTTAATTTCGATCATCGCACCACCAGATCGTAGATCTTGCATCGTTCGGTCTAATGTCGCCAGAGACATTCTAAAGTGCCATCGTACATTCATGCCAAACGATCAATTTCCATTGATGCATATCTTTGGTCACCGTACAGTTCTTGGAGTTTCATTGATTTGCGTATTCAACGGCAACTTGAGTTCTGAATGAGCTGTTTGACCACCTTACAAGAATGAAGCTGTGTCGCGTTTTGAGCGAGCGGGCTGCGACACTTACCCCAGCTAGTGGGTCCATCCTAACACTTACATACTGTCGGCTGTGGTTGAAGACTCCAGTCGGCATCTGTAAGTACCTGGCTAGGATAATAACAGAGACTTAGCATTACTTAGAATGAGGAAGTAGGTGCTCCTTGGAATGATTTCGAGATTTGTGGTTAACTGGATTCATTACAGAAAACTGTTACATGGAATTACTACAACGATAGGTACATAAATCGGAAGTTGTCCGATTCTGAAATAGTGGATCGTTGGATCCGAAGTGATAGCAGTTGATTCCTGAGCCAGCGGAGGGGAGGATGACAGAATTTACCTGAAAATGGCAATTTTGCTCTATAGCAGCTCTGGCCGACGTAATTTCACATCGCGGACTGGGGTGGCGTCGCTGCCACCTAGAAGCGTCCCCTGCTCTGAAGGTGGGGAATCCGCTTATCCCATTGGTTGAATATCATACCGTTTGGTCGTGTACATCACGTGCTAGGTAGTTGTCTCCCCCGTAAACAAGGCGTGAAGGTTGACTTTCTCACAGTGAGGACTGCTACACCAGCGTCGGGTAGAGCGGTGTAGTTTTACACCGTTGTACTGGCTTGGAAGCAAACTGCCTTTCTTAAAACTAAGAAACCTATGTACTAAATACTACCCGCGACTGCTGCAATTCTTGATGAAGCAAGTGCAAGTGCAATTTCATTCTGCGCTCGAATCGTTACCAAAAGCAGTGAAATCAAGGAGCGTCCAAGAAGAAAATCCTTCTATTTCCATCGTCCACAACTTTCATGAGAGTGTCATACGCATATTTTTTTCTGTTGGTTCAACAACGGAACGTTCGTTCGAACTGATTCTCTCAATGCAACACAATCATATTGTTTTTCCTGTTTGAGATCTTGATTAAATGCGTCGTTCATCGGAGGATTAGACGCTGTCATGCCTAGTTCAGGTAATACCTTGTTCGATACCTTGAAGCACATATCCTCAATTAATATCAATGGAATAGAAATAATGTAACTACATTTGTTCTACACAAAAATAAAAACAAAGGTAACATCACTTTGATTTAGGTTGTAATGCATTTTTCCAGATTTTTCTCCGGCTTTTCAGTTTTTTTTTTATCAATAGAAAACGTGTGAAATTTCGTGTTTTTACAACGCAATCCCTGGTTACATCAGTGAGGACCTCACTGCAATCATACGCCGAGAAAGACTCCTTTCTTACTAAAAAAAATAATTTCTACTCTAAAAAAGTCGTTACGCCACTTACAGTAAAACTAAAATACTTGACAGCTTACGTGGTGAGTAGTTTCATTTAGTAACAATGAATCAACTATAAGATCAATCAAGGAATCAGCAGACTTAATAAAAAATCCCACAAAAACAATTCTTGTAAAAATAGAAGTCTCGTGCTTGTGCAGTGACAAAACAGTTATGAGATCTTGTTTTAAGCCAAGTCTACACTTTCAAAGTATATTCACTATCTCTCTGTGTTATGGAACATATATTTAGATTTTTTTAAAAATTAAAAAATATCTGGTGACTTGGCCATTATGCATACCATGTTTTTAAAACTGATGTGATGTATTCTAAGGCACATATGATCTAAGACTTAATATTTTCAATTTTTATTTATTTATTTAAAAATTGGATAGATTTTTTTTTTTTTTTAAAATGTAAAACCCCGAAATATACTTAAAAAATCTAAAAAAAATTTAATGTAATTTTGCCAATTAAAATATTGTTAACTGTTATTTTTTCTAATTATCGTTAAAATTGATTTATTAATTTATTGATTGGTGCAAATCCCGCGGGACTGAAAACACTGTGTGATTGCAATCCTTAATCAGCACACAATCAATATCAATTTGAAAATAAAGTGAGTCGGCCAAATTTCAGGAGCATTCCGAGCATTCAATTTGAAATAAAATGCTTAACCTTTATCAGAATGGAATCAAGAATCGTCTAGTTCGTAGGCAGTCTGTCTACCTCCTGTGATGAGGAGCTGCATGGATCCAACAACCCAGTGTAGGAATCATTCGTAACACGACAAAGTGCTGCTACCGTTTATGGCTATTAGACCGAGCTACTAGCTCCCCAATACGTTTAGTGATCTGATTGCTAGTTTCCGCTCGTTATTCCCGTCCTTCTACATTGCAATTAGACAAGCGATACTTCACGCTGCTGGGTAATGAAACAACCTCGTTCCGGAATGACGCTTCGCAGGATTTCGTTAATGATGTTACGTGGAACTGCGTTACAGCTAACAAAGGACATTACAGTGTTGCTGATACCGGTACGCATATTCCGTTGAATCAGAATTAGTTAGTTTATCAGAAAATCTGGTAATTTTATTTGGCAGATGAGAAGTATATATTATAAAACTAATGAATGTCTGGGTTAGTATGTTTTTATAATCAGAGAGAATTGCTGATCCAATTTCTATGGATTCGATTTGCAAGTGAATTATTCAATCAGTTTAGCACATATTTAATTATTGTAAATAAATTAGATAATTTTGCTGTTTAGATTCAGACAAGTCGATCAAAAGAGTCAAGGCATGATCTATCTGGGCGTATTTCACCAAAGTCCTTAGAGTTACTTCAACACAATCTATCGACGATCATACGAGTATAAAATATCCTATAATAAAAGTTTATCATCAGTAGATAATCTCTGATGGAGACCTTTACCCTTCACAGCATATGATCGGGGTGATGTATCCCTCCTCGTTTCCGGAGGTATTCTTTAGTACGAAATTCATCGTTACCGTATGATTGTTAAGTGAAATATGTTGTTCGCGTTGTTGTTGTAAGATGGAAGAGAAGGAAGGGTGAAACCAGCTGCAAGCCTGTTCAAGCCTACTCTTCCGAAAACCAGGTCTTCCAAGAATAACTGACGAGCCACAGCACTGAAGAGAGGTTTTTGATTTGATTTAACCAAGGACTTTGGTTTCTGGTGTTTAGGAATGTCTCCTGTCTTGCTGGCCAAATCCGGAACGACGAAAGTTCCTTCCACTACCTGCAGTTTGAATCGGTTAACCCCATGTCGGGCCCTAGTGTCCCAGCAACCTCGATCAAGAAGATGGATAGATAATATATAAAGATAGTATTACGCCTCAGCTGCCGGTTTATACAATTACTAGCCCCAAAACCCGCCAAAAATGACGGATTTAACTGAGTGTTATGGTAATTTATTTCTCTGCAGTTGCTTAACTAAATAGAATTGTTATAAAATAAAGCTCATTGTAATTTATCGTCCCTTCTGCTGTAGCAAAAAGCTTCAGTTGTCGACTTGCTCCAGGCTGCATTTCAGCCTAACCACAATCTCCGCTAATATTGCTGATAGAAAAGCAACGCTTAATCATTCGCGAATTAAAACATTCCTGTATCGCATGTCAGTGTCATCATGCATCGCGAAATAAACTTGATCCCAAATCTTCACAGTTTCTTACACCTTTCTTTCTTATTACCTGCGATGAAGACTGATATTTTACGGCTGACACTGCTTACATCGGCTGAAATAATGACCCCATGACCCCAGTGAGAACGAAGGATGCTAAAAATAAATCATAACAACTTACGCTATGCCATGTAATAAAAATTGTGGTTTAGGCCACAAAAATCGAGATCAATTTGGACCTTCTTTCATTCGAACCATGTGATGGTTTTAGTTTTTTTTAAAAAAAACTGATAATAAATATGCCAATTTAAACACAATACATACTTTTCTTTCAGTGTTCTGACAGTTCATGTCTTAGCAATTGCTTAACTAAATTGAATTGTTATAAAATAAAATTCAGTGTAATAACTCGTGCCTTGCGCTGTATCAAAAGGTTTCAGTTTCCATCTGGGTCCAGGTTGCATTTTAACCTAACCACATACTACGATAAACTTGCCGCCGATACTTCTATCTAACGCTTATTAATACATGAACAGTATCACGTTTTAGTGGCAATAACGCGTGGCGATATAAATTTGATCAAAAATCTTCAAGGGTTTTTACATATTTCTTTTTTGTTATCCGTGATTCAGACAGATATTAAAATTTCAATAATAGGACCCAGTTTATATTTTTTTTTTTTAAATATTCATGTCCTCTTCCGTATCGTCAAATGACAGTTGTGATTCTGAACCTTGCTAAGTAACAATCTAACCAAAACATTCGCTACATTGATGCTCGATACACGAAGCTTCTATCTTACATATCTATGGACAAAGAATTTAAGGAATACTTCCATATATCAAAAGAATATTACGTAAATATAAACATCTAATGATTGATATGTCTATTTAAACGCAATACATAATTTTATTTCATTGTTCTGTCAGTTAATTTATTCACGGAAGCTTGAAATGTTATTAAATAATGTCCATTACAAAGAATAATGACGCAAAGCGTGACGTCATTGCGTGACGTCATAGATAGACGTCATGCCGTGAAAGGTTACGTCATATATTACAGCTTGCTTATTATATTAATAGCCAAAGGTATGGTTATGAAAATAAATTTTAGTATACAGGGAATCCAAGATTATAAGAATAGTCCCGCAATCGCAGATAGGTCACATCATTTGCTACCATGTGACAAAAATTTATTTTAATAAAAGTCTCGCCATTTTCGAGATACTGATTTTATTAACATTTTTTAGAAACATGTGACTTCGTTCAATTTATTCCATGCCATTTCTACAAATTAAAACTTTTTGAACCCTGTTTAATTTACTCAAATATATCTGAAACAATTTAAAAAAAGTTAAAAACTTATTAAAAATCTTAAATGGTATAATTATTTTATACTTCTTTTAGTACGATTGTTTTATGGTAGTTCAATCTGCTAAATATACCGTTGTGTCTTTTAAACACGTAGATTAAAGTGAACAAAATCTCATGTTTAGATAAAAAATTAAAAATATCAATATCTTGAAAATGGTAGGACTTTTACATTTTAAAAAAAAATTGTTATATATTGGCACATGATATGACTTATTCGCGATTGTAGGATTATCCTTTCATTCCTGGATACCGTGTGAGTTAATTATCCTCTATTTGATGTGGAGGGCAAGCTGGATGGGAAAGTGAGTAATGCAGATGTTCTGGAAATAATTGGTGAGAATAGGAAACTACTGTAAATCATAAGAGGAAGAGAGAAGAATTGGATGGAACACTTTTTGAGAGGGAAGTGCTTGTTAAATGAAGCCTTGGAAAGGCTACTTTGTGGATGGAGACTGAGAAGAAGATGGAGGAACAAAATCATAGATGACATCAAATGAAACTGAAATTTCGTGGACATGAAGAGGCGGGCATAAGACAGGAGAGCGTAGAGAGCAGCCAAGTGCCTTAGGACAGAACACTAATGACATTGTCTACCAAGGGGGCTTAATGTTACTGAAATGTAGATACGTTTTTTTTTTTTTGTTTTTTTTTAGCCTTTTAAATAATAAGAAAATCATAAAAACGTGCAATGAGAATACACCTCACGAAGAATTAAACTTAATGAAAAAATAATACTAGTAGAATACTAACAGTAATACTAGTAGATTAAATATAAAAATAGGATCGGATGCAATAGGAGAAGTAAGTGGATTCTGTTATTTGGGAAGTAAAATTACAACCGATGACCAAAGCAGGAATGATGTTAAAAGCAGAATAGCACTAGCAAAAAGAGCCTTCATGAAAAACAAAAACCTTTTAGTTTCAAATATTGATCTAGGAATTAGAACGAACTTTTTAAAACTCTTTGTGAGGAGCACAGCACTTGATGGTAGCGAAACATGGACTTTAGGAATACCGGAAATAAAGAAAATTGAAGCATTTGAAATGTGATGCTACAGAAGAATGCTGAAAATTAAGTGGACAGACAAAGTAAGAAATGAACGAGTTTTGGAAATGATGGGTGAGAAAAGAAGTTTATGGAAGAAGCTTACAGGAAGAAGAGACAGGCTGGTAGGTCATATTTTGAGACATGCTGGATTAGTTAATTTGTTAGTGGAGGGAACAGTCGAAGGTAAGAAATGCAGACGAAGACAGAGATTAGAATATACGATGCAGATAATTGAGGACGTGGGTTGTAAGGGGTATGTAGAAATGAAGAGGTTAGCACAGGATAGGAAGGGATGGAGGATTACATTAAACCAGTCGAAAGTCTGACGACAACAAAAAAAAGGTCTAAAATAAAAACAATAACGTATAGCTGAAACGCGTGAAAATGCCGAGAAATGCTGCTTTATTTCTTTCTTTCTTCGAGTACCTGTTTTAGATGGTATGATAAATCAAATATTTTTTTTTTTTTGGCTAATTGTCTTTCATTTGCTTTGTGCCCATTCTTCTTTCATCCTCAGCGAGTGCCTTTCCTTCTCTTCCTGTGTCCACCTTCGTCAACGTGATTATTTCTTCCTTCTTTCACGATAAACTAATTTTCGAGTTTCCTCTCTTAAACGTGTTATGTTATTTAGTAAATCTGTGTTGATTTCAGCATTTTGTATACCTTTTTCTATTTCCTTGGACCATATGGGTTTTGATTTGTAGCCGTTTATAACGTCAAGTATCTATTATCTCGGTTCTCCGGGTGTAGCCGTGTTGATTTGTTGAAACCTGACGTTTCGGCCATCGTGCTGTGGACTGAGGAAGTCATCAGCACGATGGCCGAAACGTTAAGTTTCAACAAGTCGACGCGGCTCCACCCGGAGAACCGAGATAATACTTAAGACGACCGCGGAAGCCTGTGCAATTATTTAAGTCTAGTATCTGTTTAGATAATCTTTCGTTATTGCTCCCATAGAATTGTAGTAGAAATGTTACTTTATTATATAACATCCCTGACTTCGATAAAAAATTAGGGAAACTTAAAAAAATGTATCAGCTGGAAGTGACGACTGTTAGTTTAATGCAAGAATCACTAATTGAACCATTGCGATCAGATTATTTTGATCCTAAATCCGGGTTCTTGAATTTTTACGTGAGCACTGCTGAACTAAGTACCTGTTCGGAAGCAGTGGCCCCGTTTCAGTTACGACAGCATATAGAAGGTCGCTTTCAAACATGTCGACTGGAGGCAAATATTGAGCTGCGGGTCGGGTCGTGATCGATTATTCAGCTGTGGCATGTTGATGGTAATGGCTTTCCCAGGCCCCTAATATACAGCTATAATTTCTGACAGAGCACACGATCACTGCACGAATTATGCATGGCGCTAATACAGCATTTTACTTGCAGCGGATGACAAACAATCTGTGACAGTGTGACGGCCGCGGTGCGCCATGCCGCAGCGGGGCTTCGCGACTAAACACCTGCTGTCGAGCTGTCACTGTGCTAAACAACCACTGTCGTTGTCAGCCAGGTATTTACAACCGACTGCACTCACGAGAATTTAAACGATTATCCAGTTTTCCTGTCATCCGATCTCTGATTTAAGAGAGCTGAGTACAAACATTGAGTATCAGTGTTAACACCATAAGAAATGGACGGCGTTCCACGAAGGATATAATCACCACTTTCTTTTAAGTCTTTCTTCCAGCTACTCAGTGGCGTCCATTCCCAAACTTTCTTTGGCCATTATTCACTGAAGGTTACAGAACGTTGGAAGACATTTCCCATCTATTGGATCTATAATGATGCTTTCTATGTCCATTTTTTCTCTGATTGTATCATTTCTTTATCTTTCACGACTCTGATACCGTAATATATAATAGTTTTTGTAACTTTACTATTACACAATAGTGAACTAGGCTGACGAATCACGCTTCTACCCTGTCCTATCTTGTTGAGCGCATCCCCACTACTTTTTCCTTTTGAAAAAGTTGTAACACCCAGATATTTGAAGCACGAGCAGTTTTTAACTATAGATGTTCCAACGTTGAGGTCACTGGCAAAGTTTTCTTCCATTGTCATATGCCTCAAACAATACTAATACAAAAACTATTTTAAAGTCCATACTAGTTACTGCCGATAGTACGTATCTGTCTATGTACACCTAGAAAAGTTGGGATAATTTCTTATTGGTTGTGCAATTAACTATACGGTATACAAGTATACAGTATTAAAATAACATAGATCAGTGGATGTGTCTGGATTGTTTCACCAGCTCAGTTTCCCAGTTCCACGTTCATCTGTTAAAACACTGATTCACAGAAAACAATCCTAAAACACATTGCATTTCAGTTGCATGGCCGTGTATTTCAGGAAAATTTGGGAACAAGATTACTTTCAATGAAACTAGGTTTCTTTATTAGTGTGGACAAACAATGGGTGCGGTACGTTTTGGTAAGTTTGAGTGCGTAAATTACCTCAGTAATTTTTTTGGAAAGACAAATTTGTTTATCCTCTTACAGTGACATCAAGATAATAATTTAAGGTAAGTGTGCTGAAAATGGTTAAGCTATTTTTTAAGTGTTCGTCTGTAGTTAATCCGCAGAATCAGATGCGCTTGAACTCTGTGCCGCGGCAGTCGGTTAACTTCTTGTACAGGTCTATGCGTGGTTGTTAAAATGGACTAGTCGGCATGTCGAGCCGCACAATTACTAAATATCGGCGAGATATTCCGCAATTTATACCTGATTGTTGAAATAAAACAATTGCCTAAGTTCCGACGTGGGAATAACAGTTTTGATTTGAAAGCTTTTAAAGTGATCATCACTTGCGTGCCGTATTCTTCCTGGAAACTAATGGATTTTTGCTCGAGGAAGAGGAGAGAAAATTGAAAGTTCCAGCCTCCCCTAAACGCCCACATCTGGACTGCACCTGCAAGTTGGTGGTTTTTTTGTTTACGTTATTGCTCGGCAGGTTCTACGCTGGGTCTTGCGCTCATGGTTGGTAGGCATGAGCGGAAGTGAATAACCACTCACTCAATAAACAAAAATTACTGTTATCCATTTCCCTCGGGCAGCTACTATTCGCAACGTGGCTACCTCCCAGAATAAAGGGTGTTTGATGGTAATGAAACTTAACACTCGCCATCAGCTGAATAAAGCAAATACTTGTAACATTAGGATAACCTGAAACTAATAAAATTCTAGAGCTCCCAGCTTGCAGTGTTGTCACAGCGAACTTGGTAACTTACGTTATGAATTGATCGCAGCGACAGTTTTCAACATACAAAATTTGTAACCCACTTCTTTTTTTTCCTTTTTTTACTAATGGCTTTACACCTCGTCGTCGTCGAGGTCATTAAAGGCGGGATGGGACTGGGGGCAAGGAACCCGAAGGAATTCGGCCATGGCATTTTTGAAGGATGCATCCTGACATTAGCCTGGAGTGATCTGGGGAAACCATGGAAAATCTGGATGCCCGGACGGGGATTCGAACCGGCGTCCTCCCGGATACGAGGCCAGAACGTTAACCGCTCACCCACCACTCTCGGTAAACCCACATCTGACAAAAGATGTTCCCAGAAACAGCTAATAAGGGGGCATCCATTAATTACGTGAGGTAAAATAGGGGGGGGGGGGTCCGGCGAAATCTCACCAAGGGGGGGGGGGGGGGTCTACGGAAATCTCACGTGAGGTTTCGTGAAAAAAATTTTGGACTCTAGAGCTAAAAAAGAAGGTCTACAAATTGCGCGAATGTCGATTTTAGGGTGTATTTCGGCTAAATGTGGATTTGTGACAGGATTTTGAAGGGTGAGGCCTAAAAAAAAAGGTCTCCAAAGGTTTCGAGGGGGCGATTACTAGGGGGGAGGGGGGTTATCAAGGACCAGATCTCACCAGAGGGGGGAGGGTCCGGCCAGATCTCACGAAATCTCACACAGAAAGGGGGGAGGTCCGTAAAACCGGAAAAACACCTCACGTAATTTATGGATGTCCCCTAAGCGAAATCCAAAATTCTTTAATTCTTATTTAGAAGGCAATACAAATTAATTGTCTCACCGCGTTGGCTTAGGTGGTTGCGGCACGGTGGTGTGGCGCCTGATGTGGGGTTAGATGGTTCGAGGTCTAGGAGGTAAGTGAAGAAATTTTCATCATTATGATTGGGTCGCCAGTATAGAAGAGGTGGTAAAGCACTTTTTCTGACCACTACACCGAGCGTGGTGGGTGAGCAGTGACGCTCTGGCCTGGCATTATGTAGGTCACGGATTTGACTCCCCATCTGACCATTCTAATTTGGGTTTTCCATGGTTTCCCCAAATCACTCCAAGCGAATGCCGGAATGGTACCATCAAAAAGGCCATGGCCGAATTCCTTCCCATTCCCAGACCCCAGTTCTTTCCTGCCTCTAATGACCTCGATGTCGACAGGGCATGAGGCCTACAGGAAAAAAATTCTCTGCAATGCATATAGCATGAAGGCATTTGACACTCCTAATAGTCTTTTAGATGACTATCTAAATATTTTTAACGGTACTCCCATCATATAAATTATTCCATTGAAACATGAGATCTATTTAATGTCTTTTGTAAATTCACACAATCTCTGGTACAACGTTGGCGTTATATCCTTACAACTTACTTATAACGTTAATATTTTACGACATGTATAACATATTTTAAGGCAAAAACATTATTTTGATGATTACATTCAGTGGAAAAGTTTTGTCAGCGATGTCAACATACACTGAGTGGTGTAGTGCTAGATTTTCAAACTATTGCTTCTAACACTCCGAATGTCAATGTGTTCGTAACAAACTATCATTTCTATGTGAATACTAGTCTGTTGGAAGCTCGTCAGTTTCAGGGACAGAAAATACGGAGAGCTTGCGTTATCATTATTTTTCCAGTCAGTGTAACCGCCTTCCGTGACGCTAACATCTCCCCGCCGAGATCGCTGATACGATTCAGGCCCCGCCATCGATTAGGCTGTTATTCAAAAAAACTCAACAGCGAATAAGGTGGCGATAACATTCTGCGGCTCCGGTAATGCCTACATTATCACAAATGAGTAGGCTAATATCTTGGGCGCCTTTTCACGCTCCTTTCCTCCCGGATTCTAAAAGTTGTTGTTTAACAAATGACACTAAATGCTTTGAATGAACTATAATGTAACATTTTATAATTTCTAAATAAAGTGGTTGGTACGTATTGATCACACACATGTTCGTTTAATAAACTAAGTATATAATAGTGAAGCAATGATTCACCAAATAAAATTTCAATTCTTTAACTGTTGAAACCTTGCAGAATCCTGTTGCGATGAAGAGATTGATGGCTACTTGTGAACCATATTTGTTCTGCATTAATTCTCTATAGTTCAACATCTAGACTTGTTCTTTTCTTACATACTTTTTCAGTGATTTATATATATATATATTACGCCTGAGACGAAGAAGAAGGATTCAGAGAGAATATCGCATTGCTGTACAAAATCAGGACTATGTTTCCCAAAGAAAACAAGTGTTGACCATCTGCACTTAATTTTAAAAACAAGGAAACTGGAGCCTCTAAAAAACAACTGGAATAAGGAATTTACAGGCAGCCTATGCTGTTTACATGAGGTTGACCTTATATCACCCAAATTAAACACTTGAAAACCAATAAGCATTAGTGTTCTAAGCTAACAAATGGTGATATTTGTTTGCTACAAAAAATTCAACACTTAGATACAATAAGAACAAAAATTGACTGATACGGAATACTAACACAATGTAGTTAACCCGTAAAGTTTTAGCTGCAATACAAAACAATAAATTAGGCAGTGCATTTGTTTTTCATTCTGAATCCAAGTGGACGGTTCTAGATTTGTACTTACTCTAATGTTTGAGTATGAGTTTAGGTTAACAACTGCGATGTTATTTATTACCTTTAATACTTAAATTATTTCTTGATGCTAATGCTTCAATCTAAAGACAGATCATGAAAAAATGTCAAGTCTTATAAATTGCAGGAACTTAAAGCATTTAGTAACTTGAAATTAACTCTTAGTTCGAAAACTTACTATTAACTGGAATAAACAAAATGATAACTGTATATCAATTTTAGTGTTGATTGTAGACTAATGTTAATATCATATGCAAAATATTAGAAATGATGAATGCACCTTCAATCTTTCAAGAAACTACAAAACTATATAAAATAAAAGAAAACAGTAACTTAATAACAGTTCAATTAAAAAGAACAATGAGTTTCTAATTTAATATTTCAATTTCTGGGTTATCCATATATATATATTTTTTTAATGTAGTAATATTCAGGGAAGGTAAATACAATCATTTATTTTCAGATCCACAATCTTTCAACAGAATTGTATATCTACCTGCAAAATTACCAGAAACTAGGTACATAAGTTTTTTTTTTAAAGAAAGTTAGGGTTAAGAACTGATTTACATTTCCCGCTCCTGGAATATTATTTTATCACATGCTTCCATTTTGACACTATTAAACCGAACGTAACATCAATTATGTCATAAAATTCTTGCTTTGATCACTGAAAAACAGTTTTTGAGATTTACGTAAGAAGCAAACATTAAACTTCACAGTACCGTCTACGAAGTCGGAAACTCTGTGGTGTTGGCGAAATGCGAATTGATAATGACAATTTCTAAAGAAACTATTCGTTTTTGCTTGTTAGTAACTATCCTATGTCAAGAGTCAAAGAATATACTAACTCCTTGCCAAATTTCATCAACATCAGTTGAGCAATTAAGGTGTGACTGAGGCAAGTAGGCCAACCATTTAAACATACATCCATCCATACTTTCTCATTTATAATAATACTAGCAGAGCTCCCGGCGTTGCCCGGTATAATCTAGGTTGATTTTCACACACAGTAAATATTGAATCACATAAAAGAGGTCAGTTTTTTGCATTTGTGGATTAAATTTCATGTCAGTCGCTTCATTTTTCTATGTGTATTTAAACGGCTAACCCCCGATGTAGCAGAAAAGAGATGGGGTTGATTTATTCCTGAAATATTTTTAGCCATGATATCAGGAAAATGTGTAATAAGTTTCAACATAATAACCACAGCGATTTCTGCAGCAGGAAACGTGGTAAAGACAGAATCGCTCATCAATAAATTACAAAAACATAACACTATGTCAACACTAAAGGTTTTAAACAGTTCAGTTTCATGTTAAAAGCCACCAGATATGCATTACTTACTATTGACAGCGATTATGATTCACTTCCAAACATCAGAGATTGTAACTGTGCGGCCTGAGACCGTAGTTTCAAAAAGCAACAAATTTCTCAGAAGGTTCTACACTGAAGCTTTTAAACAGTTCACTTTCATGTTCAAAGCCATGAAATATGTATTACTTAGTATTAACAGTGATTTTAATTCACTTCAGAACATCACAGATTGTAGCTGTGCGGCCTCAGATAGTAACTTCAAGAAACAAAGAAGATATCGAAAGGTTTTTTCATTATATTATTAAAATTAATATTTTCCACTTTACATAGTTTCCTCTTCGCATTCGATATAGCCATGTATGCGGTTTAAAGACCAAAAAACAAAAAATAGTAAAAGTTACATGCGATAATATGGCTGTTATTTTTTACGATGTATTGCGTATGGATCGTATTTCTTTATTTTTTTTATTTCAGGCTGTACATTTAGATTTTCATTTAACACTTCAGCGTTATGTTACGTTGGAGTATAAGACATACGAAACAATTCAAATAAGATTCTAATCTTTAAAAGAGTGAAAACCACATCGAAATCTGCGCAGTAGTTTTTGAGTTTTTCTGGTACAAATATAATCGGTTTTCGTTTTATAGAAATAAATTAAGATTAAGATTAAAAACACATATTAAACTATCAAACCAGAATGAAGTGATGTGATAGAAAGCTACGAAACCCAACTTCCATCGCTACCGTACATCAATACTTTAAATCCGACTAGAATTATTAAGTTTCCCCTGCGTTCTTTGTGTGTGTATGTGTGTGTTTTCTTTTTACCAGTTATTGGTTGTAGGAAAATGCCCGCTATTCCATGTAAACAATAGACCAATCATTTTGTAATTTCTCGCGTTTGCCGATGTACTGCGCGTTTCGCAGATAGCAGTGTGGAAATCATTATTCTACTAACATTCCATTTACTATTCATTACTATTATGTTGACAATAGCCAAGTCCAATATAATTTGCTCAGCAGAATCAATTTCGTGAACAAGCTACACTCATAAGTTTTTTGTGAGTGAAAATGCAAGCAAATACCATGAAGTGTGGCAACATGATTATAGCAACAGACAAATTATTAAAACAGGATGTATTAGTAGAGAATTTTGTCATTTAGAAAGTGAAAATTCTCTTAAAATTACTACAGAAACATTACTAGGAACAAATCATTTCTAACAAAAATTTGTATTATTGTGAAAGAAACTTCTAAAACTATGTGCATGGGGTAAAGCAGATTATGGGAATGGAGTTAGTACTTTTGGAGTAACAGAAAAAACAGAAACTGAAGTGTCAGGGAGATGTAAAAGATTGTAGAAAAAGAAAAGTAGATAGATAACGTTCGAAATTAATGTTTCTTGGAAAAGATGAGAGAAGAAAGAATTTCATGAAACCGTCTTATAGAATAAGGGGAATGGACGGTGGTCATGTTTGAGATATGCTTGGTTGGTTAATGTTTAAGTGCAGATAATGGTTTAATGCAAGAACTATAGAAGACAAAGGTTAACCTGCTTGAAATAAATAATTGATGATGTAGATTGATAGGTTGTTAAAGGTACGTGAAGAAGAAGAGATGAAATGAGCTTAGGAAATCAGTCGAGAAACCAATGATAGGAAAAAAGTCATTTTTCGCAGTGCTATTTCCCATCCTGTATTTTAAATTCAAAGATATTTGCATTAATGTTAAGTAGTTTTATCCTCGTTAGGGTCACTGAAGACCATGTGGTGACAAACTCTTTGATTTCTAAGGCAGTTTGGAGTGACTCATGAGAACGGGAGTGGCTAGAACCAGACTAGTTACGACTAGAGGAACATTAAACAATATACGAAAAACATTTGTGTTGCCATTTGTCTGCGAAATATGTAACCTGTGTTTTATACGACTAGCATTTTGTTCCATAAAATTTCACACTTTTCGCAGGCGTCATTATTGAAAAATTGTACTAAGTGTCTTTTTTCCGGGGTTTGCGGTGCGTCCTTTTTTTGTGTTGCCTACGTTTCGGCACCAACATGGAGCCTTCATCAGGGCTTCTCTCTGTCTATCCGCCTGTGATCAAGTTCATCAAAAAAACCAAGCGGATATATAGAGAGAAGCCCTGACGAAGGCTCCACGTTGGCGCCGAAACGTAGGCGATATAAACAAAAAAACACAGCGCAAACTCCGAAAAAAAGACAAGGCAATTTTTCAAGCATTTTGTTCTGTTTGTCAGTTGTCAGATGGAGTTTGGAAACCGTCCTAGAATTTACCTAGAGGATTGCGGGAAACTGCCTAAAAACCGCAATCAAGGACGGTGTTTACAGGGTGTAGTAAGCAAAAGCTCATTCCATCAATATATTAAACAAGCCAGCATTAATTTATTCAAATATTGGACAGGAATTATTTAAAAGGGACTATTTAATTAAATACTTTAAAGAAGGTATGAGATTGAAGGAAACTGCAGAATATGTTTACTTCACGTGTGCGGAAATTGTGAAGCATCGCGACCGAGCGTGATGGTGTAACGGATAGCATTCTGGCCTCGTATTCGGGAGGACGGCGGTTTGAATCCCCGTCCGGGCATCCAGATTTGGGTTTTCCATGGTTTCCTAAATCATTCCAGGCAAATGCCGGGATGCTTCCTTAAAAAGGCCTTCCTTCACATTCCTTGCCCCCCTCGTTTCCCGTCTCTAAAGACCTCGCTGTTGAGAGACGTCAAGCAGAGAAGCATCGTCACGCAATGGCCGCTAAGCCATGAGTTACTCGGGAGGCAAGATGGAGGTGTGGATTACCGGTGAATCTCTTGTTCCGCCAGACGGGATTATAGCCAGCACAGTGATACAAAAGGGACTACTTCACTTGATAGAAGACCAGAACATAAACCCCAATCACGTCACTGGAATAGTGTCACGTGTGAACGGACGTAATCAACCAATAGTGTATTTTCTCGAAATAGTTTTTAAGTTGCGCGCCTGTTTGTTTGCATATCCGGAGCGCCACAGCGAGGGGCACGCAAAGTGTAACGCTCTTGGTGGATCATTTTCGCGCCCAGCCTGGGGGGCTTGGAGCGAGATACTCTGCGGATGATGGACACTTCGCTTCTCCTCTGGACTTCATGTTAGGACATCACGCTTTGGTCGACTTCAATGGCTGCCGTTTAAGTGAAAAATATACGTAGGTTCCTTTCAGACATGCAGTATTCATTATAGGAATTAACAGAAACGGGACACGCGGAGACTTCGTGGACCGGTACTGTGTTATATTTTCTTACAATAACGCATTGGTATCACCAAGTCCGCAAGCGACCCCACGAACAATCTCATTGTTGTAATGATTTACTAAAGATCGAGCTAGTAGGGACACTAAATATTTCAATGAGCTTTGTTTATTTTATATATAATGCCAAATTATAACGTTTCATGTAAAGGAACATAAATTATCAGTGACACCCATTTAAAAATAGTTCTGTTTTGTTTATTTTGTTTGTAATGATTTCTAAGACTTTATGTAGCGCAACATCTCGGTTTAATAAACAGGAAACATAACCCTTTTCATGTACTTAACGGAAAATTTCGTTTTGCAACTCACCATTCTTTTCTGAAAATCTAGAGGATATTTATCTTTAAAAATATAATAATCTTATAATGGAAGATGTCCCATGTACTCTGAAAATCTAGAGGAAATTTATCTTTAAAAATATCATCATCATTAGTGTTCTGCCCTAGGGCAGGTTTTCACTTGGCTGCTCTCCATGCTCTTCTGCCATTTGCCTTTCTCTTAAGGTCCATGTATTTTCCATTTTCGTAGATGTCTGTAATTTTGCACCTTCTTCTTCCTCTTAATCTCTTCCCACAAACTAAAGCTTCCAACGCGTCTTTTAACAAGCACTCCCCTCTCGTCAAGTGTCTTCTTCTATATGGAGAGCCATATTATGTACTACCACGGAAATATAACGTGGTAGTATCCCGTTCCTTTCCACATAAACAGTAGGTTGCGCAGCCGTAAATCAGCTACTAATTCTGAGTCAGACGCTGTTTGTAGTTTAAAAATATAATAATGTTATAATGGAAGATGTCCCATCCACTTTACATCTTCGTGGGCAGATCGTAGAACAATTTCAATTAATATTGATTTTTCCATAATTCCTATTAAATTAAGAAATATTGTGATTTAGAAAATTAATTCATTCTGCAACCAAACTGGTCAGCATAGCGGGGATCAGGACTCGATCTGAGTGTTGCTGTTTTTCCCCGATCTAGCGTAGTGGCGCGTTGTCATGCACAGCCATACTGGTTGGTGTGTTATAAGGTATTTATTTACTATTAAAGAATATTATAAACTAATAATAAATTATTCTAATATTCTTCTATTTATGAGTACCTTACCCCTGTCAGAGCGTATGTGATTACCATGGGTGATGTTTACCCTTACATGGTAACGTCTGGGTTGGTTTACTTTGCCTTCTGCAGTGCGACTGTGTTCTTAAATGTTGTAAGTGTGCATGGCTGTGAGAGTGTGTATGTTGTTAGTGTATAGCAGCGGTGGCCAACCCAAATGATCTTGCGGGCCACTTTGGAAATGCATTAAAACTCCGCGGGCAGCATATAAAATTATTTATCCCCATATTAGATTTAGACCCACTATAGACATATTTTTTTACTTAAAAATTGAAATATAATGAGTTATTATTATTGTGTTTACTATTATTCACATGTAAACGTAGATAATATAATAGTAATGATACTAAACGTTAATTGAAATCAAATATATAACACTAAAAATGAAATACAGAAGATATTTTGTAAAAATGTGATGAATCTCGCGGGCCGTGGATTGGCTACCCATGGTGTAGAGGATGAGAAATGAAAGAAGGGAGAGAGTGCAGGTGCCAGCCCATTCAGTCCTAATCTTCCAAAAGACATCACTGAGGCTGCGAAGCTTAACATCCGACAGACATGACATCGTCAACAATGATGTATGTCCTCACCCCGTACGTAGTGCGGAGAAGTTCGGGGATTATCCTAGCAGTTTGGTAAGCAATCTGGTGATTATGAATTGTGCACCACCATCTCTACTACTCGTGATGATGAAAATCTCTTGCACCATCAGGATTCGAAGGAACTAACCCCGTGTCAGCACCGGACAATATCATGGTGCCGCAGCAACTGAGCCAACTTGGCGGGTTATTTTAATATACTTGATTTAAATATAAATAATAATATTAATGTATGAGAGTATATGTTGGAAAAGAGGTTCTATAAAACCAGTTTTGAAGTAAAATTATTATAAATAGTCAGAATCGCTATAGTGAGTTACAAACATAATGAATTGTTAAATTTTTAAAGGTATGTCATTTATGGAAGAAATTTAAGATGAATTAAGAAACTTTCTGTTCTTGTTAGTAAATAAATACAGCCTAAGAAATTGAATTTTTGTTCGTTTATTTACTTTCCGAACACGTTTCGCTACTTAACTGAAGCATCTGCAGCAGTTTTTCTGTTGGTTGTGCATGCATATTACAGTGTAAGCAGATTATAATTTGTAAAACAAAACAATATTGTAACATGGGTATACGATCAACAGGAAAACCGCTGAAGATGTTTCAGTTAAGAGGCGAAACGCTTTCGGAAAGTAAATAAACGAACAAATATTCTTTTGTTTAGGCAGTACTTATCTATTAATATTATAAGCAATTGAGGAAAATGATCCACAACGCCCCGATTCTGTACTTGTGATCACAAAACGCAATAGGAAGATGTCTCTGAAACCTTTTAGGGGTTTTCTATGCGGAAACGACCTCATTGGTGCCACAGAAATAGATGCATTACTGAAGGTGTTTCCAAAACAGCTCGAAGCTCGAACCACAACACGGAGATACGTAATTGGATAGGAAGCAGCGATAAATCCAGCACTGCAGCCAGGGCGAGCGGGAATTATTTGAAGCGGCGCGGAGAACGGAGCGGCCTTCGCAATTAATATCGGACCGCGCTATCTGCGCCCGTCATTTCCGAACTGGCTGTCTGTCTAGGGGCGAGTGGCCATCTGCAATCGAATAAACGACGCCGGTTTCCGCTAGGGTGGCCAACGTTCTGGAACACAAACAGCAATGCGAGCAAACAAACAAAAATGTAGTCATAAAAAGAACTGTAACGGACAAAGGGGGAGATAGGGACGACAGGAAATGCATGTAGACGCACGTCGGTCACCCGTGTACAGGATTCTGTTAGTTTGCGGAGCTTTCAAAAATACAGTGCTGCCGTGTTATTAACAGATGTACCGTACAGTTACAGAGAGGTCTGAGTCAGGTGTGTGTGTGTATTGTGGAACAAACCTACCGCAACAGTGGGTTTGAGGTCTGCGCTTTGTCATCAGTTCAAGGGTAGAAATGTGGTTGTTTTGGGAAACGAATTTCTGGGAATTAAACCTTCAGAATCATACGCAACTAATTAGTTGGAAAATAATCATACGCAACTAAATAGTTCGAAAATAAAGTGTCGCGATGTCTGTGGGATTCGTATCAAAAGTTTCCCGCAATAGAATCCTACATGTTTCGGTAAACAAATTCTGAGAACACAACAAACATTTATTCATAACTAGATGACCCGTGCGAAAATTCCGCGAATAAAATGCGATGAATAGTGAGGTTGAATATAATGTCACCAAGTTCAGTCTATACTCTTCATACTCCTACTTCATTTATCGATTTTGGTTAGAAATCCATGGAGATAAATGGCTCGAAACACAAAAAACGTATTTTAGAAATATTGACATTTTTGCGCTTTATAGGTCGAATTACGAAAAATTCCTTTCTTAGAATATAATGTTACCACGGCTGAAACCTTAGTCTTTAATACGATATGTCATTTATCTATATCGATTAGATATCAAGGGAAATATAAGGCTCGTGACACAAAAATACGTTGTAGAACAATTTATACTTTTTCCCTTTAATAGTTGAATTCCAAACACTTCTTTCTTAAAATATGATGTCAGCAAAGCTGAGACATTATTCCTCACAATCGTACTTGATTTATCGATTTTGGATAGATATCCAGGCAGATAAGTGGTTCAAGACATAAAAAACGCATTTTAGAAAAATTGCCTTTTTTGCCTTTTATGGGTCGAATTACGAATAATTCCTTTCTTAAAATATAATGTTACCACGGCGGAGACCTTATTCTTTAATATGATACCTCATTTATTTATATCGGTTAGATATCAAGGGAGATAAATCGCTCGTGACACAAAAATCGGTTATAGAAAAATTTATACTTTTTTCCTTTAAGGGTTGAATTCCAAAAACATTCTTTCTTAAAATATGATGTCACAGAGCTGAGACAATACTCCTCGTAATCCTAACTCATTTATTCTTTTTGGTTAGATATCCTGGGAGATAAATGGCTCAAGATACAAAAAACCCATTTTAGAAAAATTGTCATTTTCGCCCTTTAAGGGTCGAATTACGAAAAATTCCTTTCTTAAAATATAATGTTACCACGGCGGAGACATTGATATTTAATATGATACCTCATTTATCTATATCAGTTAGATATTAAGGGAGACAAATGGCTCGTGACACAAAAATGAATTGCAAAAATATTGATACTTTTGCCCTTTAAGGGTTGAATTCCGAAAAATTTCTGTCTTAATATATGACGTCAATAAAGCGGATATATTAATCTTTAAAATGATACTTCATTAAACGATCTCAGATAGGTATTCAGGGAGATATTTGACTCATAACACAGAAAACAGCATTTTAGAAATATTGATATTTTCGCCCTATAAGGGCCGAATTCCGAAAACTTCATTTCTTAAAATATGATGTGACCAAAGGGAAGACCATAAGCTTTAAAATGACACCTCATTCATTGATTTCGGTTATGTATGAAGGAAGATACAGGCTTGTGACAAAAAAATACCTTATAGAAATAATATATATGATTAAATATTTTAAAATTAACATTTATCGAGGACCGTTACAAAACGCTAGCTGTTACAAAACGCTAGCTGTCCGGGAAGTGAATACTGGAAAGCGAAGCGAAACGTTTACATAAGACATGATACAAGAGATTAGTCCGGAATCATAGACAGCTCAGCAGGTTTATTGACTAACGAAAACATTAAAAGCTAACGAGAGCAAGAGCATTAATTCTATTTTATATGAATGCACATTTTGCTAACATTATGAATTTGGACGTCAATCGAAAAATCAAAATGCCAGAGACTATGTTTCTTTTTTCTATTCGGCATCTCAGGCCATACAGCGAACTCAATAGTGATTATGTGTGATGCAGTACTTTCAGTTTATTCCACTATGCAATTTTCCAGCCAGTTATACACACCTCAGGACGGACATGACACTCACAGACACAACACTCTTAAAATCACATAAGACTTTTTTTTTAAATTGCTTAACGTCTCTTAACAGCGAGGTCTTTAGAGACGGGAAACGATGGGGGGGCAAGGAATGGGAAGGAATTCAGCAGTGGTATTTTGAAGGAAGCATCCCGGCATTTGCCTGGAGTGATTTGGGAAACACATAAATCTCCAAATAATTTTAATACTAAAAGCGTCTCAAACAATACTGGCAACTTTTAAACAACGCTATTACTCCTTACAGAATCCACCATGGTCTTCCAGCCAAAAACGACATATGAACATACTTTTAGCGCTTCCAGACAACATTGTTAAGGTAGATAAACGAGAAAAATGCTAACATTTACCATGTTCAGTATGGAAATAATTCTCATGAGAACGTCAGTTAGTATATGGGAAATATCTGTAACACGGACTGAATTCGCGCTAGTCCCATCTCTAACAGAACTCGATGGGACTACTGGCTATGTGCAGAAAATTAATCACAGGACTGTAAAACAAAGATATTAGCAACTAAAATTCATAAATTATGTTACATATGTGGGTCCCATGGTCCACCATATTCCTACCTGAATAAGATGTATTCACAGAGATGATGTTTTGTATGGTAACAACGGAGCTCGTGTTGTGCAATATATTTTTGTAACTTAATGTCTAATGTCCGGTATATATCGCTAAGGAAGGGTTTAATTTCATTCGCAAAGAATAATCTTATAAGTGAACCTCAAATAACATCAGTTGCAGGATAAGAAATGATTACTAAAAAGTTTTGTAGGAGTTTTACTCTTCACGGAATTGAAACGCATGTAAAATCTGAGAAGAAACGTAGATTAATCTCATTTTAGCAGTAATATTAGAAGAGAATGTTGAAGGTAGGCTTTATGACAGAGCAGGAGACATGTCAAAGACAGAAAAACGGTCATATTCTACGAAATGGGAGCTTGTTAAAATCAGTACTGGATGTGATTAGGGAAGGTATGAGATATGGTTAGAAACTCCACTTCAAGTACATGCAGCAAATATTAAATGTCTATTGTAATAGCCACAGGAAAATGAGGAGGATAGTGAAAGAAAGAACTGCATGGAGTGCTGTCACAAACCAATCCACTTACTCAGCACTGAAGAACAACAAGGATGTTAGCATTACAATCAATTTTTCTTAAGTGTAACCACGATTTCTTTGGGTTTACTGCTCCAGCAGATAAGCATACTAGTGAAAGTTGTCAAATGCTACCCGCACTTCAGTCTAAGAGCAGTTTTCATTTTTTAAGTCCTTACTGTTACCTGTTCTCCTGGAACGTGTGTAACCTCCTTTGCTTTTCTTTTTACATGCTTCGGTGTATGACTGTGATAACCATTTCTTACCATACATGTTCAGTGTTTTTCTACGATAGCCGTGGCACCGCATTTTGGTGATGGATTCTTATGTAACTCTACGAGACAAATCGAAATTAAAGAATAAATATTATTGATATGTTTCTTAGTTCTCAAGATCGAATGTCGAAAGTATAGGTATATTACCGTGTGTCTTTGGCGACATTTTTCTTCAGGTCGCAAATGCCGGGATGCTTCAAAAGGCCATGGCTGAATTCATTCCCATTCCTTGCCCCCATCCTTGCCCCCCATCCTTTCCCGCCTCTAAAGACCTCGCTGTTGAGAGACGTAAAACAGTTAAACAAAAATTCAGGTCCAGGCGTATTTAAACCTAACCACAAACGCTTGGAAGAAAACAAAGGACCCATTGTGCATGTAAAGCATGTAGTTCATTGTGGTTTGTGATTTTTTTTTTCTGGTCAAGGCAGTGTTTCAATCTTGAGATACGGTATCTCAAGATCTAAGCAAAATACTGAAAAATTTTACCTTCACGTTAGATTTTTCCCGCCGAGATGTATAAGAATTCATCGTCAAATTTGGCTTTGCCGAAATTTTTATTCTGGTCCAAGCCGAATTTGAAACTAACCTCCTTTATCTGAGATTCGATAACTCGACAACTAAGCAAAATATCGATAAAAAATCTTTAATTTCTATTTGTCTCATCAATTACACAGGAATCCACCATCAAAATTGGCTTTGACAAAATTGTTTTTCTGGTTCAAGGCGCATTTTCGTCAGGAAACATATGAATCCATCATCAAATTTGGTTTTCACAGATTGGTTTCTGGTCCAGGCAGCATTTCATCCTAACCAACCCAATTTTACGATTCGATATCTCGAAAACTAAGCGAGATCTCTAAAAAAAAATTATTCTTCAGTTTCGGTTCGTATCGTCTAGTGCATAAGAATCCATGATTAAATTGCAGTGGCATGGTTATCGTAGGATCCACATATGAAGCAACACTACAACTCTCCAATGTTTATTAGTATTGCATATTTTTTTAGGAGTTTCTACAGATACTGAATAAAAGCTTTCTGAAATCGTTAAACAATAATAGGTTTTATTTTACGCTTAGTTGTTTATTTCATAATAGCTTTGTGATAGCTGATTCTTGAATTCGTTGAAAAATCTACGGATAAGCTTGGCCTATTTCTTCGCTGCCGTTAATACGTATAACGTTGGGTGCGCTCAGATCGTGTCCTGCTGGCACTGGTTGCTACACATTCTCTAGCGGTGGTTTCTGGAAGGTGCAATCAGTGGGAAGCACAATTAGGCAGCAGCCGCCCTACTGTGCTGTGGTTTGGCTGCACATAATCTGCCTCACCGTAATAGCGGCCATCCGGCGGGACCGGGCTAAACTGATTAGGAGACGCTATCTTCCGGTCGCCCCTGAATGCAGCGCCCAACACCACACCACCCGCAATACCACGCCCCCCCCCCCACTCTTACAATTAGTTACCCCAGCTCTATCTACGAAACTATAGTTTTCTTTACTCTCGCAAAGTTCTCTGAGAATTCGAGATGTCTTCTTCTTGTAAAGTGGTTGTCTTTTTACTACCAGACATTTGAGACCCGCGAACGTCAGGGTCATTAGCGTACTGACAGCCTTTTTGGTATGATGTGAACAGCATCTCACCATAGCTTGTTGAAGGGACCATACTGGCGTGATTTCTAGAAATAACATAATACCGAAATATGGATAGCCTAACGAGGACTGGAACTAGCGTCCTCCAGAATACGAGACCAGAGAATTACTGCTCAACCACAAAATTCGATTAAATGACTCAGTGCTCTGTTCTTTCTAATATTTTAATTCGTTGGTGGAACAATTTTGATGAGATACATTGATTTCAGAACGATTCAAACACCTTATTTATATGCTGGTTCTGCAGCATTTCCGAACCACCCGTCTTTGCTTTTCCAGCTGAGTTATAACAATGTATTGTCATATCAAAAAGATAGCACTGTCAATAATTTTGTGGTATTATTTACCAGGTTATTACAACTATATGATTTCAGTCAATGATCTATATAAAAAATAACATCAGAGGATAGAAACAGTTTTACGGTAAGAAATGGCAATGAACGGAAATTGTGAGTGATAGAAAGTGTAAATGTAGATAGCCGGACCAAGGATTAAACCGTCGTGTTACCGAATGCCAGCCCAAAAGTAATCACCTCAAACAACAATCTCGGTAGGTAGTATAGTGATAACAAGGGTTCGGATCTTATAGGCAAGTCATTTTTTTTTTAACTGCCATCTTATTGAGCTGTAATGCTGATTGAACGTTATCTGATTGTATTTAAATGTATCTCATATAGCATATAAATACATATTCCGGCAATTTTACTAGTTTTTGGTAATATTATGATGATGTTTATGGTCATACGGTGGTATTTTGAGGGAAATCTGGTATTTTTTTTATTAATAGATGAGAAGAAATTAAGATAATTATTCACAAAAATGGACTCCTATAATACACTGGAGAGAAAACAAATCTAATCGTCACTGAATTGTTCAGAATTCACCAGTCAAGAATTAGTTAAACATTATTGTCACTCTTAATCTTTAATGTTCCGCCAGCCTTTTGATATCGACAAAGCAGCAGCAGCATGCCTGTTTCGAGCCGCGTCAATCAATGTTTCACAGTCGCCAGTGCTTTTGAAAATAATCCTCAGTGGTAAATCTGCAATGGACCACTTAGTACCGCCATGTCGAAAACAAAATTATCTGGAAGTGAGAAGTTACGGAATTACGTAAAGAAATTTGGAACGGATTATTTTAGTATAGAGGAAACTTTTTTTGTAAATTATGTGAAACCAAAGTGTCTTCAATTTGCGATTTGATAATTTAATTTCTCCAGTGGTGCAGTGAGTGAACGGAAGCAAATTAATTCTGTCTAGCATGAAAGCGACACTACTAGATAAAATAAATAATTTGCATGCATACGTATTTCTCTATCTTTTTGGTCATAAAGATCCAGGACCCTAGTGATAATCAATTATACTCTGCTAACTTTCCATTTGTGATGATAAATCTTAAGATATGGTTGATAGTGGCAATTTGCTATATAATATCGTTGGCTCACTCCGTCCGCCACCACCGGTCTGGTCACCTAGATAGCTATTGGTGGAGCCCCGCTAGACTGAGCAGAAGACGCCCGATGTGAACCGACGCGAGCCGATGCTAACCAATCATCTTAAAAGACGTATTTTAGTCTTTGAGCTTCCATGAAGTTTGCTTTTCGCAGCTTCTCACTTTAAATTAAACCCATCAATTTAGTTAAAAACATATGGTAAAACTTTACGACTGAAAAAATGGGAAATAAAATTATATATCACGATTGGGTGAAGTGCTTCTCGTCATTGGCTACTGTGACGCTGCTTGGATATCTTTAGGTATTTGTATTGGATAAGAGGCTTGAGGTTAAGGTAATTAAAAGTAAAAGAAGGTGGGTGAAATTTTATTTACTTTCTACGCTGTGTGCCTGTATTTTCTTCATTTTGATTTCTGTGCTTTTTTTATATTTCTTGTATTCACTGTAGCTGAGTTTTCTTTATTGTCATACTTTTGTATGTATTTATGCCTTGAACACAGTGTCCTCGTTAGTCATATCTTCGCAGTCGCTTAGTAATATTAATTTTAGTGTGGTCAGTGGTGTAGCTAGGTCAACAAGGCCCCCGGTGCAAAATAAAATTATTTTCCCTCAGGCCATCATGGGCGACATTTTTTTAGGGGCCCCCTGAGTTATGCTTGGGGCCCCCTGAGCAGTAGCGTATCCGAGCTAAAGAGGAAAAAAAGGTCTCCCATTTGCCCTGAAGGCCCGTGGGCCCCCTGGGAGAACTTTGGGGCCCCCTGAGCGCGAGGGCCTCGGTGCACTACACCGCCTACCCCTATGGTAGGTACCTACGCCCCTGAGTGTGGTCCTGGATTCATGAAATATTCTAGACACGTGACCGTACTCAAAACTTAGGCTTACACCTAGTTGAGTAATAAACTTATATAGACCTACAAGTTGTTAGTTCGTCCACTAAAAGAGAGCTGCAGTCATAAACTCTAGAGGTTACTGCAGGCTCCTTTTGTGGTTGCTGTGAACGTTTCGGAGACAGATACCGCACCCCACGTGGTTATGGCGTGGGACGCCCAGGTTTGCCACCCACGGCCAGCAACGACGCGACACCCACCAAAGCGCCTGCAGCGTAGGCAGCACGCGGGTCGCCAACGCAGTACATGACGTGAGGCGGTAAAAGTGGTTCATTGAGGTGGAGTTAGATGCCTTGCAGTACAGGTAAACACAGCACTCGATAATAATCCATCACAGACCCGGCCTCGGGTATGGGTAGTTTTAATTGAGCTCCACGTTCAATATTTTCCGTGCGTATTGTGGAACTATAAACAACTGCCAAGGAATGATCGGAATGATTATAAATGGCTTAAGAAAACCTAGTGCCGTTAGTAAAACATTTAAAGAGATGTATATGGTACTTTGTTAAAAAGCCACGAAATTGCCACACCGTGGTTAAGAAATCTTGCAGTGTGACTCTTTAACACATCAAGCAATGTCTTTAAACTGGTAAAACTACTTGGGGGGGGGGGGGGGCGTAGATTGATTTGTAGTAAAACAGGTGTTTGGTCTCACAGTGCAAATCATTCAATATTAGCGTAAGCAAACATGTCACCTTTTCGACAACAACTCTTTTATTGTAATTTTAAAAATATATTAGAATTTTGGGAGACTGAATCTATATAATACACAGGCAGATAAGCTATCACTGCAGTTCTAACCTACTACTATAGTTACCTGTGGTTGATGAAATGCAGTGTAACTAAAACTTTTGTTCTGAAACACACAGCATAATTTGCTGATAATTCGTCTGATCTTATGTGCACATCATTGTATAATTAACCTCTCTAAGCTAAATGAGTCCCTGAAACGTAGATACGATGCAATAAAACCCTTGTCTGCTGAACTAAAATTACTTGTTACAGCATTCAGTATACAATCAGTTTGTAATCCACACACGATAAGAAGTAGAAACAGTGATAAAAGTCCAGGTTTGATCGACAGACGTAAAAAGGCCAGATTTTAATTTAATTTTTTTATTTAAAAATGAAGAAACTGAAGGACAGCATCTATCGTGTGATCCTGGCAAGTTTAAAAATGTACCATAATTTGTCTGTGTCGGTTTTGAAATCCTCTATATCTTCGCCGATGAAATATGATTCCCAGCATCTAAAAAATGCATTCAGTGTTTATTGTTAGCTACAAATCATTTTTACTGATGCGCTAAAACATTTAGCATTAGTTTCAGCTGAGAAAAAGATTTGGAGGATTTCGTTGGGACGTTTCCTATCTGAGTAGTAGGAATGATAAGGCTAATATTTTTAAGGTTATGCGTGTATATGGTTATGACAGATCATAAGTAAATAATACTTATACATAGTTTTGACGGTTTTTAGCGGGATAATTCCTTCTCCACACATCGTTTCAATGTCTTCATCAGGTGTAACAGCACGTCATACATCATGTCTGCAAGAAATTATCCTGCTGAAAACAGTCAACACCATGCTGAAGCCGAACGCCCTGAAAGATTCAATTCTCCCGTAGGAAATAATGTTGCTGACTATATTTATGACTTCTTTTTAATTAGTGCTTAATGGCCTATCGCATAGGTCATTACAGTAGGCAGAGGTCTGTGGGATGGAAAAGGATGAAATTTGGCCATATGGTTTGGAAAGAACTATTAGCTTAGACTAATTCATTGGTACTTAAGATTTTGGCCGAGTATTGGCCTTCCTCAAATAGCAATGACTGTTTCACCTTACACCACCAATACTATTTGAGGATGGCCCCAAAATAAAGGCTGAAACGTCGAACACTAATAAATGCAAGTGACACAACCGGTATAGAGCCTTAGTATCAACGAAACCTTCAGTGTTTCTTTGAAAGTTTTGGATTTGATCCGTATTGTCTTCGCTCTAATGGAGTATTTAAATTCTCAACAAAAATATAATTTCACTGCTCAGTAGTTAAATAAAAAATAAAGTAATATAAGAACGGAGACTTTCCCGGCGTATTATTACAATACACCCGTGAAGACTTTATTGCAATAAAGTAATTACTTCCACAAAGAGGAAATAAATTACATTAATGAGTTAAGAAAATGGATCTTGTGAGGCACATGACTCACTACTTATAGGAATTATTTGTATATTTATGTTAAATATTTGTGATTTTATTAATTTATTATACTGTTTAAGTTTCAAAGGGTGCAGAGCATCGAAAAGAGGGAGAATGAGAATCTTTGGTTCGCTGTTTCAACAGGTAGTTAGAGAAAGAGAAATGAAGACGTTCGAACGTTGGAAGAAGGATTGAAAATTGATTTGGTGGGTTGGAGTATGTTGTGCAGTATTTGAAAGTATTAGCCTGAGATCGTAAAGAAGTGCGACTGTACTAATAAATTGTTGTTAATGTTTCAACGGAGACATATGCACTGAGATCAAACAAAAGATTAGTAATTGATAGTAGCTGTTAAACTGCAACACTGGAATAAACCATCTGATTTGAAGTCTATAAAAGTATTGCGGTTTATTACGAAAACGAGAAGTGTATAATATGTAATTGTTTCGTTAATGCTAAATATTTTGAGGAAATTTACAGCGTTGACGGTAAACCTGGAATCTGACGTAGCTGGGAAATAATAGGTGACTGATGTGAATAAGAAATCCGTTGGCGGGAAAACGAAAATAAATTGTGTCAATCTTACAACTCTCCAATCATTGGTATTATTATTAATAACACAGTATTTTGATGTAATTATTTATGAGTGTTGTGAATAATTCTATTAATATTTTTAAATTGAGTTCCACAAACCATTGTTTGCGTACTATTTGGGTGATGTAAGTTGACTCTCGTTAGTTACCAATCTAGGGTCATGAATCTTTGGCCTGGCCAACAACAGTTGAGTAGTCACTTTGTATTTTTGGGCACCTGGCCTATAAATATTGTATGGCGCAGGTTTGAGCTTAATTTTATGCCGTAATATGATGCGAAGTGCATTCGGAGCGTGTTAAAATGCAACAAGAGTGTTTAAATGTTAATTTCCAGGAACTGCGCTAATAAGGTGATATTTCGTAAGGAACGTTGACTATCATTTATAAAGTTAGCACCAATACCTCTCATTTTTGGTGGTCATAAGTTATTAACTGCGTTTCATTAAAACAAAGTTGAGCATTCAGCTAGCATGTGTTCGAGACGAGAGTGGGCCTTTCTCGTTCATAACACGCTGTTACCGCATTTACTGTAGAAATGCTAATAATTTACGTAATTCGTCAGAGGCTGTCTGGTAACTGCCGGCAGCTAATTAATCCACAATAATTGAGTGAAAATTGACTAAAATTCAATTCATTTTATATTAATGAAACTGTAAGGAGGAAGTTGACACTGTTATACGTCGTACGCTTACAACCTTATGTGAAGGAATGAATAAGTCCTGCCGGACTTGTAAGAAACTAGTGAATGGTGCAGGGCGTGGCGATCTTTTTATGTGCCCCCAGAAAGGGTCCAGGTGTGACACAATGCCTCTGATATAAAAGGCAACAGCGAGTCTCGGCTCGCTCTACCGGTTTGAGTCTGGCGTCCGAATGAGTCAGCTCCGCTCCACGCTTCACAAAGCAAGCACAGGTCTCCCCGCTCAGTGCAGGTGCAGTGATCAGCCGGGTCACTGAAACACTGGCTCAAGGACACCCACTCGGCCGGCGCACCACGTGGTGGCGCTGATGAGATGCCAGGTATGATTGCGCTCGCAAAACAACCACGGGTTGGTACAACCAAAGGAATTTGAACACTTAATCCTGGGGTCCACCAACCGCACAAAGTTTGCAAACGTTCTTGGCGTTTGCAAACGTTTGTGTGTTTGCAGTCGGGTGGTTTGGCTTGTTGTCTCCACCAACAAAATATTCGTAAACAACAGTTCGTGTGCAACCATTTGTCGTCGTTCCAACTGCTACCTGCAGTCTCCAAATCGCTCCGAGAAGAAAACTTATTGCTAGTGCTAGTGTCCGTTTCAAGTGAAAAAGAGAATATTATTAAAAAAAAGAAAGAAGATACATAAAGTTTGGATCTAGCATTTTCTTAAACAATAAATACCACACGACTGCTGTATGAGTTAAGAACAGATGATAGGAGTGGTTTAGTAAGATAAATACTACTATCTCTCTACTTACCTTGAAACAACGTAATAAAGAAAACATAAAGCAAAGTAATTTATAAAATTACACATCGAGTTCTGTTGTTTAACTTTTTCTCTTCTGAATAAGGAGAGCAAAGAATTTATTTTCCCCTTAACAACATCAATAGTGGTTCCCATATCTGTTGCAATTTCGCTCCAGGCATCGTGCTTTTTAATTTTTTTGAGATAATATTTTTGAATGCTCTACCATATCTGCGGCTCTGATTTATATGATTCAATTAACAGTAAACATTTTCCCCTATCCCAGTCCATAGTCATATTATTTCTAGATTTTAAAATGCACTTAAAACTGAAACTGTTCGGCACACGCACCCCTGTTGAACCTATCTCCACCGAACGCGCCTGTCTGCCCACCAACACCCCCAAATCTTTGTTCGTTGGCGCTATTCTCGTCTCCACCGGACAAATTCTGAGTTCGCAAACATTTCAAACGTTTGCAAACGTTTTGCACGCTTGGTGGAGCCTAGCAGTTGAGCGGTTAGCCTTCGGGGCCTATATTCCGAAACACAAGGGTTCAACGCAATGGAGAATCCACGATTTTGGTTTAAGCGCATCTTGACTCCGGCGATGGTAGGTAAACACTAAAAAAATCACACAAAATTTTATATTTTGTTCACTTAACGTGAGCAGGAATTAGGGGGGGGGGGGTTTTCCAGTGAAATATCATCAAAGGGTGGTCGACAGAAATTCAAGTGAACATTTATGATTGGTGGCTAAAAAACAACATGATAAAAAAAAACTCGGCACGTAAACTCCTTCTTATAGAAATTTGAAAACATACTGAACCTACATAAATAAGATTATGTAAGGATAAGTTATGAAATTTGCACTGTAGGTAGTACATTAGTAAGAAAGTATTATAATATCAGGTAAAATTGAGATTTGTAAGGGGTGGACCTAGATTTGTTTAGGGAGGGGGGGGGGAGGCTTGAGCCCCTTAGCTCCTCCCTGGATCCGCTACTGATTCAATCCCTGGTCCAGTCATCCACACTTCTGTTTTCTTTGATTTCCTGTAATCATAATGTTCCTTTAAAATGCGATGACCAAATTCCTTACGTTCGCCTGTCTCGGCTTTCATGACCTAGAAGTTGACGGACTGTAAAAAAAAGAGAGGTTAAAGATGTTGTTGCTGATAACCACTGATGCTCCGTTGTTGGGAAAAGATATCTCTCATTTCATTCCACCTGTTTGTCATTTAGTTACTAGACATGTTTTTAGCTCTTCATGCTATATTACTCTTTACCTCTTCGTCTATTTACCCGGGATATCCATTCGTTGGCTCATTTGCTATGTCATCTGGTCATGTTGTTTGGCCATGTTAAAAAACCGCAAGTTACGGAAAGCTTATTTGACAAAAAGGATAACTGACAAACGACCAGCTGGAAGAACTGAAGGAGGATATAGAAAGAACAGGATGAACTGAGAATATATTATGGACATTAAAACTTTCTTATATAGGAGACAGTGAAGGATAATGTTCTATAAACATAAAAACACTTCAAGGCTCGTAAGCCACACCCAGGAAACAGGAAATCGTCTATTATAATGATGATGATCTGTTCATGTTGCAGCAGGGGCGGATGAAGGATTTTGGTTTGGAAGTGGTTTGAGTGGTTTTTGGTTTGGGGGGGACTTGAGTGGTTTTTGGTTTGAGAGGTGCTTGAGTGTATTTTGGTTTGGAGGCTTGAGTGGACTTTGGTTTGGGGGGGACTTGAGTGGTTTTTTGCTTTGGGGGGAACATAAGTGGTTTTTGATTTACTGGGACTTAGGTGGATTTTGGTTTTGGGCGGGGCTTGAGTAGACATTGGTTTGGGGGGGGGGGGCTTGAGTGGACATTGGTTTGGGGAGGGGCTTGAGTGGACATTGGTTTGGGGGGGCTTGAGTGGTTTTTGGTTTGGGGGTACTTGACTCCGGAAATAATAGTCTTTATAGTAGTCTCCTCAAATTGTTGCCCACTAAAAGATCAGGAGAGGTAAAAGAAAAAAAAAAGAAGTCTCCAGAATTACGATGTAGGGGGTGGAGCTAGATACTTTTGGGGGGGGAGGGCCTTGAACCCACTATCCTTTCCCTCTGGATCCGCCCCTGCATGATAGGACATATGTCAACAGTTTCCATTTCAATATCTTAGCTAAATCACCTTTTAGAAAAACCTATTTCGTTTCATAAGATTTAGTTTATGAAATGACCTCTACGAATTACTTTAAAGTTCTTCTTTTCATCGTTTTCTATTTTTTTTTTCTCGTTTCTTTATCAAATCTCAGGTCGGCAAGCCACTCGTGCTAAAATTGATGCACAAAAATCATGGAGAGATGATTGATGTTATAGGTGAAATTAAGGTTCAAATGAGTGAAAAAAAAACAGGACATATCGAGTGTTTTTAGGTGTTAAATATAGATTTCTCAGCTATTACATATTTGGGGCGTCAAACAGGGCTTGTTTAGGCTGAAACACCTGAACCGAGCTCCGACAGAGGACTCCATCAGGGAGACGGCGAGCTGTATCGTAGGGAACAAAATTTGCTGACTTTGTGACGTGACTGAACAAATAATATTTGTACAGATGCGCTCAAAGAAATTTGCTGTAGTCATTCGTGGAAATTAATCCTTGCTCTTGAAATTTATGGCACTCGTGTATTACTTCTGACATTTTATTTGCTTTTCCCACAATTTGTTATGATGTTCACTAAAATAAATATAAGTAAGTTGCTGGGCAATAAATTTAATACAAGTAGTCTACAAAGAACTGTTGTGCTAAATGTTTTTTACTCCGCAGACGCGTTTCTCCTTTATGGTGTAGGTCTTATCAGTGTTTTTAATTGCGTACAATTACAATTATTAAATACAAATCATTATTATAATCTTATAATGACGATCTGGAACAGCACTTTATAGACTTTAAGCATTTTTTACAGAACTGTTTATACTTATATCACTATATAGTACTTTAAGAGACTTGTGTTTTGCCGTTGCAGTTGAATATTTGCCAAATGTTTATTACACATTTATGCTAATTACAGCATGTTACCCTCTGTTGTTATGATTGTAAATGCAGTACTGTCAACCCAATTTCGTTTTGTTTGTGTTATTGTATCTGTGTTTATCTTCTGTTAAACTTTACTCTGTTTCCGTCAGCCGTTGGATTTGACTTATGTTGTGTGATTATTACGAGAGTGTCTCTATTAGTTTTTCTGTGTAATGGTTGTATCTAATGTGTTGAAATAAATGTAGATAAAACAACTACGCGCATCATACGTCAGGCCTGTGCAATATTATGATACTTAGATGTTGTTTTGTTAATGTTTAAATAATGTTATTAAAATTTTGTAATAAAAATTGTAAATGTGTTATATTAATACTAGTTTATATGTGTCTGTGAAGGGCCAAAGACAAATCGATGGCGATGAGAACAGAGGCAAAGAATAGTGTACGGAGCAAGAATGAAAAAAGCAGGTGGTCGTCAATGTGATGTGAGGCGGGAATGGCTGAAATTTAGCGAACGAGAAGATGCTGCGTAAATCCAATATTAGTCAATAAAATTGTCACAAGAATAATTTATAGCATTGTATTAACATATTCAATTGACAGAAATAAGGTTCAAAATTAATGAGGTAGTAAAGAAGTTGTGAAGTGATACGGAAATTAAAAGTAAAAGTTGTATGAGCTTAATTTGTGGAAATTATTTAAAGAGAAGTATATCTTATAAATAATTAATAGTGAGACGATAAGTACTGCAGATGAGAGGTATAAAGATTTATTTCAGATGAAATAGAAGAAGGATTCCAAGATTTATCTTGGGAATGTGACGAGCGCAATTATTAGAGATTGACTAAGAGGAAAGCTGATATAGAGTGTTCTCAACTCTATTCGAAACATAATACGAGATATAAAAAGATAAAGGCTGTGCAGTATTATTTAAATTAGGGTATGGTGGTTAAAGATGGAATAATGACTTGGAATTGCAGAGTAACTGGTTCTGCATTTTATAATTCGACCGTTTTAATTGATGAATAACTGTAAATAAATAAGATTCACACGTATACGTCATCGCACATATTGATAGGATACAAGCCCCATTAACGGTAACACGAGAGAATGTCACACAGCTACAAAAGAGACATAAACACATAGAATATGATGCATACCCAGTAATCATGACTGTTAGCGCCTGCTTCTGGCTATTACCAAGAGATAAGTGAACAGCAGAAAATGTCATTGCTTATGAGAAATGATCAGAAATTACGGTTACAAGGCCGATATTCCTAAAGTATCGTCCGTTATAGAGAAACTAATACAGCATGTGTACAACCATGGCCACAGGTTGAGTTCAACAATGTTACGATATTGGCTAGGACCTCATATTTTTGGGATTCATTAGTCAAGGAAGCGATTGAAATTCGATTGGCCGATTCCTTCAACAGAGATAGTGGGCTATGTCTTAGCGAGGCATGGAAACCAGCCATGGCAAGTCTACGCAGAGAGCCTGAAAAAATTCGGTCAGTTATTAGTTTTTTTGGGGGGGAGGGGCGAAACATAACCGGCAACTGGAAGAGGTTTACGGAAAGACTGTAATTCTCGTCAGCATGTCGCGGAATGGTGTTGAAAATTTGTGGACGGTAGAGAAAACGTCACCGACGAGGATCGCAGTGGTCGACCCAACATGGAATCAGCAGATTTCTACACAGCTCGTATTGAGAAGCTTTTACCTTTTTCCTCACTTGAATTAGCAAATCTGGCAACGATTAGCTTCAGACGAGGAGGTGAAACACTGGACACGCAAGATCAAAACTTTTTATCATGAGGGAATATTCAAACTCGTCCCACGAAACGACAAATGCCTAAACCAATATGGAGACTATCTGAAAATAACTTAATGTGTGTACTATCATTTGGCTGTATTGGTCGTATGAAGTAAAATGTACACGTTTCACTGTAAGCTTCGTAATATGTAATGTAGTTACGTGTTATTCGCACGCTAGTTTCCCCGTCTTCGAATGGGGTCAAGCAGTCAGCAGACGAACGAGATAAGGCAGAAGAAGCGCGCTAGTTTGAGGACGCGAGAACTACTGTGCAGCGTGCAGGGCTTTTGTAGTGCGAGTGTTGGCAGATATGAGTCAGGGCGTCTCTCGAGCAAAACTTGGCTCCTCGGTGGTAGCTGCTGGCTGCAATCTCCGCGTCGTGTTTCAAATTGGGGCGCGCACGATAAGCAGGTAGTAGGCGGATTTACGGGCCCGAGATGCGTTCGTCTTGCTCGGCTCTGCACAACTTGGCGCAAGTTGATAGCAAGTTAGTTGTCCCAGGAACCAAGTTGAAAGCAGCTGCGTCGGAGCAAAATGTAGAGGAGGTGCGCTTATAAACAGCCGTCCAAGGCCTGTTGTGATTACTGCTCTTCGTAAAGTCCAGGCATAAACTGCGCCTCATGTCGCTATTACCAGGCAGAATGACCGGGATTAGACCGTGTATTACAGGTCTCGATGTCCTCGTTACACTGCCAGTCGTGTCTGCTAATCCGCCTTCACGAGAGTTAAAACAATGGCATAACTCTAGGAGGTGGCAATTAAAAGGAGTTTTAGTTGTAGTGCCTCTCTTAGAAGGCATCATGAAAACGCCAGCTTCATTTCGTCTCTGTGAGTTTTTCCAGGGCAAAGATACGCTTGTATTATTATGTTTCACTACTGTCTAGATTGATATCTCCCGAAACGTCACTAAGTATATTATCCATCATGAAGTAACTGCTCTGGCCTCGCATTCAGGAAGACGCGCGTTTGAATCCTCATCGGGGCATCAAGATTTGGTTTTCCCATGGTTTACCCAAATCACATGCAAATGACGGAATGCTTCCTTCAAAAATGCCATTGCCGAATTCCTTCCCTTGTCCCCAGTCCCATCCCGCCTCTAATGACCTCGACTACGACGAGGAGTAAAGCCGTAAGTAAAAAAAAAGAATGAAGTTAATGAGCGTTGTGGGTGACTCTCTGACTTCTTAAACTGGAGGACGTGGTTTCGAATCCCTGTCCGACCATCCAGATTTCGGTTTTCCATGGTTTCCCGAAACCACTCCAGACGAATGATGGGATGGTTCCTTCAAAAGGCCGTGTCTACATTCATTAACAATCCTCTCCTTTCCACCACTCATTACCTCGACGTCGACGAGGAGTTAAACCACAGCAAAAAGTTACTAACATCACTTAGATTTCATTAAAGAAATACATGCGGAATTCTCTGGTGAAGCAATCTTAATTATTAACGTAATGCGGTCTCGCTGTATCCCTATTCTTGGTGGTTCATTCTAGAGCTAAAACGTAATAGAAAGTGATTTAGTACCTTTGATACTTTCCAAATCTTGCCACACTTAGTTTTAAGGATGCTTCTATTATCAAATCTTAAAAGAAAACTAACTTCTACGGTTCACAGCATGAATCTTTCGCTACCGAGTAATCTCTCTTTGGGAAACCTTTAGCGAATTACGCAAAACTTTGGTTGGGTGTCTTACTGCACCAGCTAAATGTAAGACGTGTCGCCTTTAATCAAGAACAAAGTGAAACTGCTAGTAGACTAAAATGAAATTCAAATGTTCGTCATTCTTGTAAGAACATATACACATATATGTCGGATCCATCCGGGAAAGATCAGGAATCAGGTGGGTTGAATGGAATTTCCGATTAGAGGCAGATGGCTCGTCAAGGAAGGTAGGTTGCGGATATCCCTCGGACAGAGGAGAACACAGCGGATACAAGGATCCAGTTTATTAGACTCAGTCTCACAATACACAATGACAGATAACGGAGTGATGTCGCCTCGGCGGTCAGGCATGAAGAGAGCTCCGTGGGCTGTGCGTTGCTCTTAAGTAGCCCCTCGTAGATGTCACTGCAGTCACTGTGGCGCTGCTCGCTGCGTCTGTGGCACCCTCTAGTAGCTAGCCCCATATTCCAGATCCGACATATATTAAAAAACGAACACAGCATTTCGTGCTGAGGAAAGCAGGTCACAGTGGTAAATGAAAGTACATGTTAGATTGTCACCAAATGCAGCTTGTAAACTGTCTACCAGACAACCCCTACTCACCTCCTGCAACATGTTGGTGTCACTTCCGTAGCGGTCACTAAATGATCGGCTCTTCTCTGTTCTTTCTCGATACTATTAATCAATCCATTGCAGTACGTATATCGTACAGTGTAATAGCAATCTAGAGAAAAACTCACAATTCTTTACACTGTTTCCTTTGAGGTGGGTTACAGTTCTGTAAAATTATACTCATCAATCGCGATCTATAATTAGCTCACTTACGGCTGTGCTGACCCTACTTCGAATTCTGTTGTATTGTTTATCTTAAATACTAATGCTAAAGGATATCAACAGTATCAAGACATGCACAGCTTAATTTTTATTCATTCACAAGTGCATTATTTGTGTTCGTTATGCTCATAACTTTGCGTTTTTTAGTTTAAGTTGCCGATTATCGCACAATGCTGAAATAATGTCAAGATCGCGATGAATTTATAAACCATTAATGGAACTCTTTACTTCTTTTCCAGCCTCTAAGCCCGTCAAAAGTTAGGTATTTAACACAATATTTCGGCAATGCATCGCTTTGCTGTTGCTTAACGAAATACAGTTGTTATTAAATAACGCTTATAACCTTAGCTTACTGTAATACGGCCATCTCCGGACGGAGAATATACGAAAAGATATATATCGAACAAATGTAACCAAACGAGATGCAAATAATACGTTGATTTCAATAAAATACATTCTTTTTCTTTCAGTGTTCTAACAATTTCATCACAGTTGCATAAAATTGAATACAACTATTATCAGATAACGCCCATAACTTCGACTTTGTATTTACATCCCTGGCCGTTGTTAGTCCGGCAACGAAGGTTGGGTGCATGACGTCACAGCGTGATAGACATTATCATCAAACTGGCCTTTTTTATTGATAAACAACTGCACTATCAGTTTTAAAATAGTTTCCATGCTCCCCAGATGCTGCCATTCTCAAGGTCATTTTGAGAACAATTACTATTTAAGGAATTATAGAAATATTCGGTTGCCAAGCGAGTGGTAATAGGTGATCATTGACACGCTGAGTACACGCTAGTACTGACCGGCCAGGAATTTGCTAGCTTGCAGTCAGCATCTAACTGTTCACAGTTCAGTCCCCTTCCTAACTATAGGTCAATCAATGTGGTCTAAGACGCACAAGCTATGAAGGAATATCATCACTGTCGGGCAGTCACAGAGAGTTGACCATTCTTTGATAGTCGCCTGTAGAGTCCGCTATACTCCCATTCACCTCTCATCCAGTGCCACCATTTGGTTTTAACAGTTAACTATTCCAGACTTCACTACCGCATAGGGCTTAGGTAAATCGGCGACAGCTGGAATCTACTTTGTGGTACGTTACCAACTGTAGGTCAATAAATTGGTTCGATTGCAAGTCTCGTCTCCCTTCACATAGTTAGAACTCGAGTCCTTCTGTAACCTTCGGTCTGTGGGCGAAATACAGGTACATAGTGGTGAAGAGATTTAGCCCCAAGGAGCTCGACGGTAAGGTTATAGCGGAGGTGTCTGAAGGAAAAACAGGACCCTTCGAGCGGACCTGGAATTCCATCAGATCAATTCGTCAACTCTCAGAAAACATCCACACTAGCCCACTAGCATTTCTCAAAAGCACCCTGACACCGCGTCTTGGTATTGTAGCAAGATGACTATATGGGTCATCTCGTACAATTTAAATTAATTATTGTTTGATATAAGAAACTGTTTGATGTAAGAAACATCGGAAATAAATAGATATTCTTTTCTTGAGTTGAAGACAGAAATCCGAGCCGAGCTAAGGGTTGTGTTAGCGTGGGCGACAGTCTGACTCAGCCGGAAGTGTCCCGTACTTCGAGACAGTGAGGGGATTATCTCTGGCACTGATACCTGTGAGAAAGCATGGACGCTGGGAATTTTACGGATGGAATCCTTCAATGGGCGTTCGCTTGGTGTCGTGAGAAAATTGATTTCTGCATAGCCTCCCGAACAATCCCGACAAAACCCGAAGACTCTTAGCAAATAAGAGAATAAGAGGCAATGTATTAGCCAGCATAGAGGGGAGACTATTGCGATGTCAATCCGATGTTTTTATTTCCTCACGTGGTTGGAAATATTACAAATTTTGTGTTTTTCATGATACTCGCCGAGGAGAAGAGAGAATCGAGTTCTGAGAGGCGAGAAGAGGTCACTTGTGCTGGGACTATCGCCCTGGCTACTGCTTGCCAGAGCAGTATTGATGGTTCCATTCTGGAAGCTTGGGTGATTGAGTGCCAAGTCCCGTCGAGGTAGTCATTTGTGCTGGTTGACGTGACAAGCACCTTACCATACCTGGACAGGTGCGCTGTTTGAGAGACGATAGCGCTCTTGTTGTGACGCTGCATGCTGCCAGACAGACACGGTAATTATACCACCAGAAACAGTGTGTACTCAGACGAATCATTGAGATAGCCCTTTAACGTCCTGATGAGTGTGAGTTCTTATGCCGCCGGACATTAATTCCTGAGCTAGTTGTGTCTAAAAGCCGAGTGCTTTTTGGATTTCTTTATCCAGTTTGAATTGAAAGACTGACTTCCATGTTAGGAAACTTTCGATAAATATTATTTGTGGGAACAAATTAACTCCCTGGCGCCCTATGTGATCCAGTTAACTCTGAGGTTTTCTTGTTATAATTGTAATACAAGAATCGCTCTCGTTATGTACAAGAAGTTTATGCTTCAGTTGCATATGGAATTTGTAACTCTTTGTAATGTACATGTATTGCAATTTCTTAACTTCAATTAACGATAATTGTTTGTTTGCTATGTTGCACTTGTAAGACGAGGTATTGTATTGAACTTTATTTTGCATAGACAGATGTTTAAGATTAATGGTAAATATACCTCTGTCTGTATGCAGTAATGAGTACCAAATAAACCAATATTTTAGGATCTTTTCAAATATTAATAACAGAAGTAATGGTTTCACCTCTGTTTCCTTAAATTAATATATGTGCTTTGCATAAGATAGTGGAAGGTGGCGATTATAAATCATGAAAGGTAAGCAATTAATCTGGCCAACTACCAATCCGCTACAGTATAAACTACAAACGTTTCCGCTACAATTCTTTGGCCTCCTTCTAGAGTGAAGCTACTATTGGGTTTGTTTTATGCGCTCTAGGCAGTCAATTGCACTTATGGGGCATCCATAAATTACATGAGGTGTTTTTACTGATTTTCGGCCCCCCCTCTCTGGTGAGACTTGGTGATATCTGATCCGACCCCCCCCCCCTCTCTCTGCCTCCCTCCCCCTTGGTGAGATTTCGGAAGACCCCCCCCTATTTCACCTCACGTAATTTATGGACGCCCCCTTAGTAGAGCGTCTAAAACAAGTCAAAGCTCAGTTTCGACCTATAATAATGGTGAAGAAGTTCGGTTAAAACGTCGGCAGTTAATATGATTACCCAACATCATCCCGGGAAAGTGAAAGCCATCGAGTGCTACGAACGATGTATCAGTGATATTTTATAACAGTTAAGAAAAGAAGTGGTCTTGCTACACTTGCTTGCTTTCGTTGTCAGCTGTTGTTTGTTTTTATCGCAGTGAGATGAGCTGACATCCTGGCGGTGGGCAGCGGACGGAACGACCGGAGACACGGCTGTTGGAGCCCGCGGTGACCGCCCAGGATCTACAGGCCACCGAGCCCCAAGGACACGGGTCACACTCCACAGTAGTAACAGCGCCTCAGTGGTCACGTCTTACGTGCTCACAGGAACTAGTACGATGAGATCAGTCGGCTCGATGTGTTTATATTTAATTTGCTGATGTTTCGTGACACCTTAGCCCACAACGTTGACTCGGTTGTGTCACCGTGATGATGTCCGGCACCAATACGGGTTTAACTGGTTCGAGTACTTTTCGTGGAAGAAATGTTGATGGTAGAGACTTGGACAGCAGGATAGGAGAGACGGTGGCGCACAGTTCGAAATGGGGCGATATGAGAGAGGATCGTGGAAAGGTTTGTTTGACTTGTGGATTATGGAAATGTCTGCTCCCTTCCAGATGGACGGAAAATATGGAGATGAAGTATGGCGTTAGTGATATAATGATCTGACGGAGAAAGGGATCGAGCGTGGTGGGTGAATGGTTAACGCTCTGGCCTCGCAGTCGGGAGGACGCAGGTTCGAATCCCCATCCGCGCATCCAGATTTGGGTTTTCCATGGTTTACCCAAATCACTCCAGGCGAATGCAGGGATACTTATTTCAAAAGGCAATGACCTATTTCTTTCCCGTTCTTTGTCCCCAGATACAAAACTACAGAACTACTTTTTTTGTGGAATCCAGCATTCCATTGATTAAGTTGATTTTGAGGGTAATTGTGTACGTAAAGAAATATGATTGAAGTGGCTAAAGGACACATTGATGATAAAAGTAGAGCACAGAGCGCTTTTAAGCCAATCTAAGAAATTTAATACAAAAAGCGACAACGAAAAGTTCGCTGAACTTGTTTGAGAAACATCAGATGAAATAAGTAGTTAAACGCTCAACAAAAATTGGATAGCATCGTTACATTCCAGCAGACATCACTGAACCGAACAACAAAACACCTCGTTAGAGCTTAAAGCTTACAATTGCGGGAGGGTGGATGACCAACTTCAACGTCACTTTACTTGCTGATTTTCACTACTAAATCTACATCTATAATCTGCAATTTACAAAATTTTAGGTGGCAGTGGATGCTTTGGACCAAAATTAACCATACTCTGTGCATTCCTGTTTCTCTAATGTTATCTTTCCTGTCATTGCGTAAAAAAAAATACAAAAATGAGAAGGTCGTTTTTAGGGGGTATTTTGACTAAAAGTGTGGGTGAGACCGAACCTAACCTAAAAACAACAGGAAAAACATCTCATGTAATTTATGGATGCCCCCAGAGCATAAGCTGTCACTTCGCGAGCAGCGGCGTTCAAATAGGTTCGTTGGGTTTTCCTTGATCTGGTCGCAGACTTACAATAATTCCAAAGCTGACGGTTTTGGGTTCTCAGTAGTTAACATTGAAATTACTTTTACATAAACTAGATGACCCATGCGAAAATTTCGCGAATAGACTGAATAATAAGATTGTTGGTTTGCAATAGGACCAACGAAGAACTGCGTCGTTTCTATCAATTGTCTATTTGTTTAGTGTAATAGGTGCGTAATAAAAGTCGACAACAATGAAACAGTTTATTAATATCTCTTTGATAGGTGCTGCTGCTATCTGGCGGCTTGGTTCTGAACTGTCTCATAAGCGCTACTTTCACAGTTATTACTTTTGTCCCTCGAGAGTCAAATTCAGTAAAATTTCGTACTTAATTTATAATGTTTCCTGAAAGGAGACCTTAATCTTTTAAAAGATACCTCATTTATCTACGAATCAATTCTGTGACGCTTTCGTAGGACTGTAGCATACAGTCACGAATCGAACGGCACTTCTCTTCGATCGTGGTGGGTGAGTGGTTAACGTTCTGGTCTCGCATTCGGGAGGACGCCGGGTTAGATCCCCGTCCGGGCATCCAGATTTAGGTTTTCCATGGTTTCCCCAAATCACTCCAGGCGAATGCCGGGATGCTTCCTACAAAAGGCCATGGCAGAATTCCTCCCCGTTTCTTGTCCCTAGTCCCATCCCGCCCCTGATCACCTCGACGTCAACGAGGCGTAAAGCCATAAGTAAAAAAAGGGGCTCTTCTCTATACTTCTGTATACTGCGGTTCCCAAATGGCACAACAGTAATCAACTGTGGGCGCGCGAGGGTTTTGTTCTCTAACTCCTTTGTTTGTGTATTACAATTATTCAAGATTCGACCTATGAATATCTGCCTAGAATTTGCTCTTCCAACGACCGAATTAAAGTATAAGTCCCATTTCATGTCCCTTTGTAGGTCTGCTGTTACTCGCAATGAACTGTCAGTAAAAATAAGATTTTTTTTTATTTATTTATTTACCCTTCATTTATATAACCTAATATCTTAGTGACTAAATTCGGCCCTACGTATTAATGTTTACATTGTTGATTACATAGTGTTTGCACAAAATATTTACATGCAAGGAATTTGGCATACAGTTCCGTTACACTTTGACTTACTGTCTAATTAATTCTATAATATTACATTTGGTCTTGCTTACAGTAATAACAGTTACAGCTGCTATTGCAAAATTTTAATGTTATATTGAATCACAAATATCGCTTATTGTTGTTATAGTGATAGTGGTTTTTATTGAAATATTCCAGTTATTCTTAGAGTATCCCATTATTCAGTTAGTTGCAGTTAACCCAGTTTGTACATATCTTTCTGTAATCTATCATTTAGTTATACCGGATTACTTGGTAATAACAATTGCATATATAAAGTAACATTCACTTAATTATATGTTCTCAGCCACTACAGTCCTGAGCCAGTTCAAATTTGCAGCATCCTGGCTTACCATTAATATGGAAATTAACTCCCAAATATTGTTATGATTCATCGTGTATTTGTGCAAAAGTCAATGATCATTCCCTCTACATTAGAAACAAGACTGTTTTGGCCGCGGTAGAAGCGCTTTGTTTGCTGTAAGTGGTATGCTGACGTTTGCTCATTCTGCCACGCCATCGTTCTGACTCAGGTCTGTAGTAGGCTTGGTTCAGTTTTAACAATGGTACGATTACTTAATTTAATAGTTATACATTTGATTTTTTTTCTTCTTTTTTTTGCAATAATCACCTCTGGTATTATAATCTATAATTCCCCTATAAGGCCTTATCCGTTTCTATGTTACAAAAAAAAAGAAAAAAAAGAATAGCAGGAAGCACTTGAAAGAATTATAGAGCTGCTCTAGGGAAGCACTGACACAGAGAGAAGACCCTGACTCAAAGTGTAGCAGCTGCCACATTGCGTGCTCAACCTCAGGAACAGAGTGTTTCAGCGGCGGAAGTGTAGTGTCGGTGCGTCTTTAGAGCGCGTTACTCGGGGCTATAAATCGGGGCCTGTGCTTTGCCGACCTCTGCTGGTCCCTCATTCTGCCCGCGCGCCTGCTCTCACAATTAACCCAGAAACTATTGTCTGGCCGGCCGCTTTATGCGAGCTACGCACAATGCCCCGTCCGACTAATGCGCCTGCCACTTAGGCCTCCCGCTCCGCGCGATAAATGCACCAGCCTGGCCCGGGACCCTCGCGAGATATTAATTGGGTAATTAATGCTGAGCCGGTTGTCGCGCGGGCGCGAACTCTCGTTAGCGCAGCTCCGTGAAAGCGGAAACGCGGGGGGAAGGCGGCAGCACTCACAAACCTCGAGGAGATAGGTGTGTTGACGAGAACCTCTCCCACGTCATTGTGTGCAGCCTCTCTCTTTGGGACGAAGTCGAGGGAAAGTGCTGATGAAAGTTTATAACCGCAATTCCACTTTTTTCTGCAGTTCCTCGGCAACAATGCTTACTGTCTATACTGCTGTAGGAACACTTTTCTTAAAGCTGCCAAATGTTGAGTGGCGTAACCTTTTTAATCTTTCTAGTTGAAAAGATAACACCGATGCAACTGTTTCATTTATTTATTTTGCGTCTTACGCGTTTCACCTCTCATCGAGGCATCATCAGCGACGAATTATTTACATTTGTTACTATGGTATGCAGCTGCGCATCTCCGTTTTCATACACAACGCATGTTTTGCCTGTATTTGAAAACGGAGATGCGCAGCTGCATACCATAGTTACAAATGTAAATAATTCGTCGCTGATGATGCCTCGATGAGAGTTGAAACGCGTACGACGCAAAATAAATAAATGAAACAGTTGCATCGGCGTTATATATTCAATTAGAAATTAACTAAGCAACTGTGGAAACATGACCTGCAACAACATTGCTTTTTAATCTTATTCACACCGCATTTCGTTATACCAGTAAATACATCACAAGTGAAATTGTAATTTAGTAGGCATTCGAACAAGCAATCAGCCAGCCACAAGTTTCTATTGCTGTGGCTGAACCAACAAAAATTCTGCTAAGTGTTTCCTCAATGATGACAGATGACGAAGAAATATAAAGCCACTGATGATGAGATTACCACAGCCTTTCAATCTTATGAATGAAATACATTGATGTTGGAGTGAGATAAACTGTAATTCATTGTAAATTTGTATATTCTTCGTATGAATTAGTATGGTTTGATGAAAGCAAATTGTTTAGGTGAAGTGTAACATGATTAAAAGCAGTATAATAATTGAAATGTTAGTTAAAAGGCCGTAAATGAATGGTGTGTATATGATCGTATTTTAAGTACGAGGTAGATCTTTAGAGGCGGGCAAGGATGAGGACTAGGAACAGAATGGAATTCTGCCATGGAATTTTAAAGGATGTATTCGCCTGGAGTGCTTTGGAGAAACCATGGATAACCAAATCTGGATGCCCGGACGGAATTCGAACCCGCGTCCTCCCGAAAGCGAGGCCAGAGCGTTACCGCTCGCCCACCACGCTCGGTTCCGTGTTTACCACCTGCCTTCCCACCACTCTAGTGGCGCACTCACAGTAAAACTTGTGGGACCTACCATGATCCGTTTTTCGATTAAGAAATCTTGATGGGCCGTGGAAGGGTTACGGGACTACATGTAGGGCGTGTTGGTGGACTCCCAGGCATCCAAAACAGGTCCTCCCTGTCCAACGGGTTATGTATATTATAGAAAGCTATTGGAGGAAACATCCTACGAGTGTGTGATAAGGACACAGAGTGTGTCGCGAGAAGGTGTACTCATACCTCATAGAAAGGATTGCTTGGCACATTTTATTGGACTCCTTCTATAAGAGTGAATGGGTGAGCGCATCCTAAGGTATTTCTACACGGATGTCCTATAAGTTGGACCATTAATAGGCCGCTTTACTTTATACGAAACTTCAAACTTCTAAATTCGTCGCTTAAGTAATAAAACTGTTCAGTTCGTGGTTACTTTTATTGCAAAATCGTCAGAAAAAAACAACCAGTTTGTTGTTGGCTAAGTGACGGGGGCAGAAACTCATTGAAAGGGAAAAGAATAATATATATTGTAATGAAAAAAAAAAGTTAAAAAAATTTAAGGATGCGGACGCGAAACTGGATGTAAGATTTCACGCGAAAGTTCCGCACTTGCGGATGCGGATGTGGATGTGGATATCCGTTACATCCCTGGATCAGACCATTCAGAGAACGAGAAACCATACTTTAGCATACAAGAAGAGAGAAGATCAGTGGAAGTTTGTTAACCCTACACCACTTCTTCTGCACCTTTCCCCGGCATTTTTGGACGGCTGCGTGTGATGAGTTTGGCACGTTCAGGTTTGGAGCTTAACGGCATTTTATACAGTGTTGCCACCTTACGAAAACAAAAGTCGCTAGACCGGGTCTCAAAACTCACTAGATTGCGGGATATTTAGAGCTAAAAGATTCGCTATAAATTGCTAAATAAAATAAAGGAATGTTGTAAGGCAAGTAATATAAAAAAATGTTATTAGTTAGTATTTTCATTCAATTAAACATAACATTGTATTAAAAATCATCATAAAATTTCTTCAATCGGTATTTATTCTTCATCATGTTGGTGTATCGTTGGAGTTTCAGAACTTGCAGATGTGGAAGGATGAGATGAATCGTCAGTCTTAGATTTTAAAAGAGTATTTAGCATCTTTGCCAATTGCAGCAATCACATCAGCCGGAAGCTCGTAACTGCAGGTTTTTCACAATATTTAACCGATTCATTATAGAAGGAATTAGCTATTTACAGCTTTCTTGTTTGTCAAATTGTTTTTAAGAATGTTCATTGTACTGAATATTCTTTCTACTGTGACATTCGAGTGAGAAAGTGATAGGATATGGCTAAATCAGATAACACCAAAAAGTTATTTATTCCGGCAACATCCTTGTACTGGGTAAGCCGTATTCCGTTTTCAATATATTATGTATGCATGACAGAGGCATTACCTACCGCAATTCCAATAAAGTTTTTCGAAACTCTGAAAGGCTGAATATCACTAAAAATCGCCAAATATTTTTTTTAGCGATAACATATTTAAAAATATCGCTTTCTAGCTTCAAAATTCACTAAATCTAGTGACAAAATCGCTAAGGTGGCAACATTGATTTTATACCTACTGCTAGGTCGTAATACGTATCTACTAATGGGACAACGTGAAAGATGTAACATGTTCTGACTGTTACAAGCATATTTTCTATTTGTGAAATGTGTAGCTTATGAGGTGGAGATTGGAGACCGTCCCAGCATTTGACTGCAGAAAAACCGTCTAAAAATCGCAGAGCCGGTACGCGGGTCATGCCCGATCCTATTGCAGTGTACTGAGCCACACTGGCGGGTTTTGTTAACCCAACCTCACGTTTACAGTAAATTTAGGTGAGAGTGTTTCCGTTTTACGGCAAGTAGCAGCCGCCTTACGGCAGTGACAGTGGTCACGGCTGACTGGAGCGCTACCTGACTTCCGACGTGCTCAGCGCGGCGGAGGCAGTTCCCGGATGGGCTTACGGCCCTAACAAGAGCCTTCCGCGGCAGGGCGGGCGCCGATAAGGCCGGGTGGCCTCGCGAGGGCAGTACCGCCGCGCCGTTATCGTAGTCGGGGGTCTCACAGCAAGTGTAGCGGCTACAGATAGCACGCCCGCATGAGTGCGCGCCGCCGCAGAAACACCCCCACCCCGGCGGCGCTAATAATAATTAACCCGCATGGCGTCTGCGGCCGCAAGCCATCCGGTCCCTCCGCCACACGCCCTCCTCGGTCGTTTCGGACAAGTGCCAAGTCCGACAACCTGCGACCGTCCGCTCACCTAACTGTGGCCACGGGCGGTGAGCTGGCTCCAACGCACACGTAAACAAGGACGAACCGAGCAGTCTCTGTGTACATACCATGGAACTAAAAACATTTTCATTCTATCTTAAACACGCCCTGAACATAAATGCTTAAACCGATCGATTATTATAAACGGTAACGAAATGAATAGTTTTGTTTCTTAAAATTCCGTAAGATAATGGAGCATTTTTTAAAGTAAAACTTCTTTGTTAAGTGCCCATGCGCCGCAACGTTCTACACATGCGCACTTAACGTTATGCGCATGCGCCCTTAGCGATACTTTGATACAAGCAGCTTTCATAATGACACTTAAGATCATGCTAAATAGTAGATCATATTAAACCAGAAACATGTATTTCTTATTTCAGTTAGCATATATCTTTGCTTACAAAGATATGTAGTAAAAATTATCCAAATACAGTGGAAGTAGAATAATAATAAAGTAATAAATATTAATATAAATTAATATTAATGATAATGATCATCATGAATATACTGTCTGCAAATACTTTTCTTTCAAATGAAAATTTTATTTTTCTGATGTTTCTCTCATCCTATTGATTGTAAGAACTGGTATTAGATAATTTTGACCAACTTGTTATCCGGTATAAAATACAGACTACGGCTCGATGCAATATAATTTAACGAAAGTTTTGTTAATTTTCATTTGTTTACGATAACAACTTGGACTAATTCCAGTTTACTGTATAAATACAATAAAGATAGTATCGGTCATCAACTCCAGTACGAAAAAAACATTAAAAAAAATGCACAATAGAAAGTTTGTATGACCCATAGAAGTGCCACTTCTAGCACCTGTATGCACTGATACATACAATTTAATTTTTTTTCTTTTTTTGGCTTTAGTATTACTGTGCATTGGTCTAGCTATAACTTATGGCAATCATGGTTTTCCTTCCTAATATGTGGAAACATTATAAATCCAATATAACAATTTAAAACCTTCATTGCATGAATTTTTTTAAATTCTGGCTCCTTGGTTCTTACATACATTTGCGAGAAATATAAGAATCTATGAGAAGAACAGCATGAATTTGCAGAAATTTTCAGCCAACAGTTTTATGATTAAACATAAATTGTACGTTGATAGGTATAAATTACAAATACGACTTCAATTTCAGGGCATAGCAATTCTTTTTAAATCTAAACTTTCTAATTACTAGTTGCAAAGGTAACGCCAATACAATTGTTTTTGTTTATTTTTATTTTGTTAATAAACAAAATAAAAAACCAGTTGTATTGGTTTTATCTTACCAACTAGTAATTAAAGAAGCAACTGCCGAAAAAATGGCCTGCAACAACATTGCTTGCAAACTTTCCAACTCTCTGAAGATTCTTTTTTTTTCTTATGGCTTTACGCCTCGTCGACGTCCAGGTCATTAGACGCAGGAAAGGAACGGGGAGGAATTCTGCCATGGCCTTTTGAAGAAATCATCCCGGCATTCGCCTGGAGCGATTTGAGGAAACCATGGAAAACCCAAATCTGGATGCCCGGACGGGGACTTGAAGCCGCGTCCTCCCGAATGCGAGGCCAGAGCATTACCATTGACCCTCGGAGAAGATTCTTAATAGTGCATCAAGGATAATCAGGTGAAACGAAATTGGAGCAGGCATGACGATTAAAAGTTTTATATCCACAAGAACTCAAGAGATTGGATGACCATGAGGCAGCCACATCATTCAGTATTAAAATTGCTTGAGGAATGTTTGTACACCTGACAAGACTGCAAATATTATATCCGTACTGGTCTCGAGGATTAATTTTAAACTGCTGACCAGATATATTTTATTATTAAGGTTTCTCTATGTCTTACTATCTCTGGACTCTTGAACTAACACACACTGGTGGCAAAGCTTTGATTTTATTCATGTGCAGTGTGTAGGACGTTCCGCGTAAAACTGTAAGTTTCCTTTACCCACTATGATTACCAGCTAAGTCAAAGTAACCACGATACATGCAGACTGCGCTTCAAACAAAATCTGTTACACAGATGGCCGAACTATTCTTCGATATCTCCTGTTATTAATGCCGAACAAATTACATTTAGTAACATCTCAAAAACTACTATACATAGACTTTATCAACAACAAGGTAATTGTAATTTAACAATCTGTAACCATGGTTATATGTGTCATACAACTCTTAATCTCAGTCTTAACAAATTAAACTGCTTCGTGTTTACTATTTCTTATTTGACGGTAAAATATTATGCAACAGTTAGAAAAATTATGCTGTTTTATTATTTCACTGGTGCTGATAGTTATTAATGGAATTAACCATTTACGAGAAAATGGCAATATTTTAATAATAATCTTGTATATGCAATGTTGTTGTACGCCATTTTTCTGCAGTTTCTCAGTAAATTAAATGTTAACAAACAATGCCAATGCAAATGTTTTTGTACGGTTTTAATGCAGTACGCGTTTCGCCTCTCATTCAGCCATCATCAGCGACGAATCGATGTTGAAATTTACATTATATTATGAATTGTCGATAATTATACGACTCCTTGATGGCGCAGTTATTCTGAAGGGAGAGGACTGAAGGATCAGCCACGTGAAGCGATTGAGCAGTAGCAGAAAGAAACTATTATGGCATTCACCGAGAGTAATTTCGAAAAAAAAAAAAAAAATACCTGAAAACTGAACTCTGGGGGTTTTTACCAAGAATCTAAACCACGTTTCACGAATTCCAGGCCAGATCGATAACAACTCACTCAGCAGACTAGATATAAAATATTTAATTGCGAGCAAGAAGACAGTAGAGTCGAGATTTCTGATGATTTAGGCTCTCCCTGAAGCCCATGCGAAGCCACTCTACTTGTAAGGTGGCGGTCGAAGTCCTGGCCAATCCTGATGTTTTGCAACTACGCTGGCGTTCATAGAATTACGTGTCTCGTCATCTGGACGTTAATTGCAGTAAATGGCAGTAATATGGCTGGAGCAATTTACCGCTAAATGACCCGTAACAGTTTCCACGGACGCAGCGGGTACTTCAAGTCGGCGCTTAATAAACTAATGCGTGTGTCGTTTGGCGTAATTGCCTGAAACATTGTCCGTGACTCACATCTTGGTTGAGGGTCAACGCCTGCCATGTGGTCACTGGTAATTTCTTCGTATCCTTAATTACCGTCTACGTCCTAGCTATTACTGTGGTAACTAGTTATGTCCTTAGCTGTAGCAGAAAAGGAAATGTTGCTGACAGGCGAAAAATAACAGCTCTTCACCTGAACAGATAGGGAAATATAGAGATAAACCTTGATTGATTACGTAATTAAGGAATTACAGAAGGGGAAGTAACATTAATGTTATTTAAGAAACACATTATCAAACTCCAAAACCGATTTACATCAGCGGAGTTCGTAGTGCACGAGAAAAGTGGAACATTGAAGCAACTGCCAACAATACTACAAAAGTTACATTCGCAGCAAAAAGCATATTAGTGCAAGATATAACCTTCGCCGGTGAGCTGCCAGATAGTACTGAAATACAAGCTTTCGGCGCCGTACTTTATCGCCATCTTCAGATGTGATCCCCAAGCTGTGACAATCATAGCTGTACTGGTATATTTCACCGACACGCCAGAAAAGACCTACGTTTACACTTGCCAACTTTGCACAAATTAACTGACTTAAAAACAGCAATGGATCTGGAAACTTAACGGATAAGAAAAATCTAATGATGGTTGGAGAACGGAAACTCATAGAGGGATAAATAGAGGAATTGATTAGATTATAAATCAACTGTTGATATTACTGTTTACTTTATTCCCATACGCGTTTCGCCCTTATGGTGTGGGGCATCGTCAGTGGCTGTGATTTTTTTACATGTGTTTCATTACATTTGACACATGTAAAAAAAAAAAAAAGTTTTAATAAATTCACAGCCACTGACGATGCCCCACACCATAAGGGCGAAACGCGTATGGGAATAAAGTAAACAGTAACATCAACAGTTGTTTCCAGACGGAATTTTGATTTATAATCTATTAACCAACAACTGCGGAAGATGGGCTACAACTAGATTTGCAGAGGAATTACTTGTTTCACTGGACTAGTAGGGAGGAACGAGTGAAAGAACAGATTTTAATTTTTTTTAAATAGCTAAATAATATGAAAATAGCACTTTAAATATCACACACCAAGAAGATAAACGCAGAAATACAGGTTACAGAGAACTACTAATTCACCAAGTTGTGTTTTGATGACAGGACTGGAAAAGGGAAGACTATGACGACGTGTCGTCATTTGTCGGAAGTCGCTTCAGGACGAAAAGGGATTTTTTTTTTTTTTTTAAATAATGGCATTCGGCCGTGTTAGTCATTCAGCCAGCTCAATGTGTTTCTTTCTCTTACAATGTACAGATTTCTTATAAGTATGATTATTTTCTCTAATGTGTAAGGACGACACAAGACGAACACAACACTTAATTAAAACCACCAATGCCCTAGGCCGGACTCGAACCGGCGACCCCTGCAAGGAGAAGCAAGCACGCTACCCCTACGCTGCCGTGGTCGGCAGAAGGGGAAATGGAATATGTTGACGTGTTGCAGTTAGTCGGAATTCGATGAAGGAAGAAAATGGAAAGTTGACTCGTCGAAGTGTTGCAATTCATCGTAAGTTACTTTTGGAAAGACTATGTCGACGTGTTGCAATTAGTCGGAATTCATATGTCGACGTTTTGTACCTCTCGGAAGTTATTTGAGGAAAAAAAGGGGAAGTGGACTTTGTCGACATTAGGGAATGATTTCATGCACGCGTGTGTACAGAAAGCACTTTCATCACTTTGTGGATTACCTGATACCAAGAATAATCTGGTAATTTAACAACTCAAGGACTTCACCCAGAAATATACTAATCAACTTCGTAGCAGAAAGAAATATCTAATCCCTCGGACACAGCGATGCTGAGTTTTAAATCAGCTCTACACTCGTGAATTCAGTTTTGTTATTCGCGTACACAGAATAATTTAAAACTTTTACCTCATTTATTTGTTAAAAAAATATTCTCCGATGCAGTAGATACTATAAAAGATTACAAGATGAAAAATGAAAGATGTTAGATCAACTTACTATCTCTGAATATACGGCAAAAATTTCCATCAAAGCATACTTGAGCTATGAGTGACATTCAGCTAATTGCAAATGTACCACAAGAAAAGGCAAAGTTCATTCGTTTATTACAAATACATATTACCCTCGTCTCTGTAATTCATTGAGTTATGATTAATACCAAAATATATCGTTGTAAACCTTTGTAGACAAAATCATTAACTTTATAATAAACTGAACGATGTAATCAACTTCGTGTTAATTATTGAAAGTGCTGTTTGAAACATAACAGCGTAATAAACAGTTTTTTTGGATTCTGTTGTAAAATTTACGACAGCGAACATGTGACCTTTCATTAATAAACGATTCAATTTGAGTTGGTAAACAGGCAATAACAAAAGATTTAGCTACAGTTTTACGATCAGCTGGATACCGTCTCACTATATTTCCTCTCGAGTCATCAGGAATTGAAAAGTGGTTAGATGATACAACCGTTTTTATATTAGACAACGATACATTCTTAGCAGTAAACTGATGAAGGAGAAATTTCGGTGGAAACATAAATGTTTCTGTACCATAAACAAAGTATTTAGGAACATTTTGACTGCATTTTTGTCTGAAAGTAACTTATCAAATGGGTAGCAAAAACTGCCTGTTCTATTTTTATTTTACACCCATCTTAGTTTTTTTCCTGATCCAACTACGAGGATAAAAACTGTTTTTTCACAGTACACCCTTAAGTGTGAGTCGCACTTAGTGTCACACAGAATTCTTTCCAATAAATTGCCGAAATTCTCTTGTTTTACCTTTCAGCCTGTTCCGCTCTAATCAAATACAGCAGTGCTAATGCTTTTTACTACACAGACCATTCATTTTTCATTCTAGGACGCGTGTTTGTTTGAATTCCGATAAATTACTATAACAATCTAGAGTCATGCAGTGTTACCACTTTTTATTATTTTTTTCCTTTATTTTCTTCAATGCTCTTTAGTTACTACTGAAGTAATATCGAAGCTGCTGAGCAACAAGGAATTTAGAATTCTGAACGTAGTTGCTCTTATGAAGTAAGTGTACTTACTAACGTAACCGAAGGTAATTCTGTCACTTCTCTAAACGCTTCTATTGCTACACAATATTTGTCCAAACCGTTTGAGTCTAATGGGTTAGCTTCAATAAATCCTGCAAATCCATTAGTTTAAGAATTGTCAGAAAATTAAAGCAGGAAATAAAATATTTATTTTTAGAACGTTTCCGAAATACCGGAATTAAATTGAAGAGGTGTAAAAAAGAACAGCATACTTTGCTACTCCATACTATATGGCAATGCCTTTAAAAACATGTTTGCTAGTAAAAAAAAAAAAAAAAAAAAAAAAAAAAAAAAAAAAAAAAAAAAAAAACTATAAGCAGTGCGGGAAGAGTGATTCGAGAAGTCTTAATGGTAAGAATTCTACTGGCAGCAAACATACACAGACGGAAAAAAACATCCCAACACCAAGAAAGACTTGTGTTAGATAAACGAAATTTGGTAGGCGTGTTTATACATCTGAAAGATGACATCGATTCAAATTTCGCGCTTCGCGCATAAGTGTGGCGCTAGTAGCGCTACTCAGAGCTTGCAAATCAGGTTTGCTTTAAATACGCGCTGTAAAGTTTGTGAACGTTATTTACCGCTGAGATTTGACATAGTGAGTTGATGTTAGCCAAGAATGCCTTTAAGAAGACGAAGAAGCCATTATCAACAGCTCACCGAGTTTGAACGAGGTCGTGTAATAGGGCTACGAGAAGGTGGATTTTCTTTTCGCGATATTGCAGAAAGACTTGGCCGGAATGTATCCACTGTGCATGATTGTTGGGTGCAGTGGTCAAGGGATGGTACTGCCTCAAGAAGACCGGGTTCCGGGAGGCCACGTGGCACTACTGAGAGGGAAGACCGCCGTATTCGGCGTACAGCTGTGGCGCATCGTACTGCGTCTGCGGCAGAAATTCGAGCTGCAGTTGGTACCACAGTGACACAACGAACTGTTAGAAATCGGTTACTTCAAGGACAGCTCCGAGCCAGGCGCCCTGTAGCGTGCATTCCACTGACTACAAGCCATCGCCGTTTGCGACTCCAGTGGTGTCAAGCCAGAGCTCATTGGAGGACGGAGTGGAGATCTGTTGTGTTTTCTGATGAAAGCAGGTTCTGCCTTGGTGCCAGTGATGGCCGAGTGTTGGTCAGAAGGAGGCCAGGGGAACGCCTGCAACCAAACTGTCTGCGGCCTAGACACACTGGACCTACACCTGGAGTCATGGTCTGGGGAGCAATTTCCTATGACAGCAGGAGCACTCTTGTGGTTATACCAAACACACTGACTGCAAATTTGTACGTCAGTCTGGTAATTCAACCTGTAGTGCTGCCATTCATGAACAGCATTCAAGGGGGAGTTTTTCAACAGGATAACGCTCGCCCTCATACCGCTGTTGTCTCGCAACGTGCTCTACAGAGTGTCGACATGTTACCTTGGCCTGCGAGATCACCAGATCTGTCTCCAATTGAACACGTATGGGATATCATTGGACGACAACTCCAGCATCATCCACAGCCAGCACTGACCGTCCCAGTATTGACAGCACAAGTACAACAAGCATGGAACTCCATACCACAAAGTGACATTCGAAACCTGTATGACACAATGCATTCACGTTTGCAGGCTTGCATTCAAAATTCTGGAGGTTACACCGGCTATTAATTTAACAGTATTTCACATTTGAAATGCATTTTCTTGAGCTTAAATTAACCTGTGATCTTGAAAATTTAATCAATTAAACATGTTAACTTGACAAATGCATTGTCCAAATTTCATTACTCTACAATAATTTTTTCTTGGTGTTGGGATTTTTTTTTCCGTCTGTGTATTTATAATTTCTACGACCAGAGGAAGGAAGTACGGATTGGGCATGTACCGTCCACCTACTTATTTTCTCTGATGAAGTAACCTAAATAAAATTTCAGATATAGTAATCTTTTACACCAAAGGATTTTCTTGATCAAAATTTCTACGCAATATATTTAGAACACATCGGTAATTGTTCTGGCCTGCGAAATGTAAACAAAAGACTGCCGGCACAGTGTTTGCATGCCTATCCAATGGAATCAGGGAGCACTTTGCACTTAACCTGCCAACGATTCAATCATATTAAATGGACTCCACCAGGCGTATCTGGCCAACTATAATGAAAATTAATGGAACCCTTTAGCAACTGCCACTGTTTCATTAGAAGATAGTTACATTACGGCAATACTTGTTGTTAAATTGACGTACTCCATTAGATGATTATTAAACAACCAGATTATGTAGACTGAAGTCAAAGTTCCTCTGCTTTTAATATTTTAATGCTATCGATTTTTTACTTCGGGGTACTAGACCGTCGGTTGACTTTGTACACAACAGAAGCTTGCGTTAAAAATTTATGTGGCTGTCTGAAGTGTTGTGTCGCTATATTACAAGCGAAGTAAATGTCATACGCCATTTTACGCCGTGTAAATCACTTAGGCCACTAAGGATAGTGTAACTGGAGGCACAATACATGTTTTCTAGTTTAATTCCAAACCGTGTAGGATCTACGTACTTACAACATAAGCTAACGTAAACTAAAATCACTGATGCCGGGAGTGAATGTAGACATAAGTCAATGAAATTGAAAATATCGAAACTTAAACCACAACTTCCTTGCACTAAACGTATTACCATTTTTTACCATAACGATATAGTAACATGTACACACATTTAACAAAAATAGCCACTCAAGATATTTCTTTAAATGAAGTGTAACGTATTTTGTTAAGAAATAAATGAAAGAAAAATTGAATTGTATTGGTGGTAGTCATTTACACTACATTTATAATTACATGTTTAGGTTATGATAACACAATAGTATAAGCATAAATATGATTTCCGCTTTCAAGTTTCTTCAACAAAATACCGAGGGTGGTGAGTGAGCTGTTAACGCTCTGGCCTGCCGGCCTCGGTAGCGTAGGGGCTAGCGTGCTGGCCCCGCGTACCGAAGGTCACCGGTTCGAGTCCGGCCGAGGGTATGGGTGTTTAAGGCTTGTGTGTTAGTGTGCTTGTCGTGTCCGTCCTGTGGTGTGTCTAGAATTACTTGAAAGATACATATATAAACACATAGAGAAACTGAAAAACACTGGATGAAATAAACACATACTTCAGCTGGCTGTATGGCCTAAGGAAGCCAAATGCCATTAAAAAAAATTTAAAAAAGCACTATGGCCTCGCATTCGAGAGGACGCTGGTTCGAATCCTCGTCCGGGCATCCAGCTTTTGGTTTTCCATGGTTTCCCCAAATCACTCCAGGCGAATGCAGCGATGCTTCCTTCAAACGGCCTTGGCCGAAATCCTTCCCGTTCCTTGTCCCCAATTCTTTCCCGCCCCTAATGACCTCGACGTCGACTAGGTAAAGCCATAAGTAACATTATAATAATTTCAGTGAAATTGTATGCTGTACTTGCATCATATTTGTCTAGTCTTCAGATTTTTGTATTATAAAAGTCGTGGTGCTGCATAAAACCGTAATTGAATAAGCAGTGCACAGAATAATTTACACGGTGTTCGAAAGCAGACATCTAAGAAACTTGTCTGAAGTCAGGCCATGACTCCAAAAATAACTGACCAAAACACTCCCCCGCAGTGTGATTACATTGTAACTTACAGTATGTGACACGGAAAGTGGGGAACACCGCAGGGGTGGCCTAATTGACTGCGGTAAACCACCTAAAAGCCGCAGTATTGATGGCTGGCACGACGGAGCAGATACGGGTGCGGCAAAAAGATCTGACGGTTTTAAAATAAAAACAACATGAAAAATAAAAGTGATAAAAATATTTTATTGCTTTTTACAGAAGGTTATTCATGCAAATTAATGACAATAACATCAGAACAACCAATTTCATCCGTTTAAGATGTGAAGATAACGTCCTTTAAATGACGTCCGTCTTTGAACAAGCATTCTTCTAGCCTTGCACTGAAGCTGTTGAACACCTGCTCTAACATTGCACAAGGCAGTCTGGCGATTTCTTGGCGTATGTCTTCTTTCAGTTCGTCCAGTGTGTGGGGTTTGTTTGTGTAAACTCTTGCTATAAGGAGCTCTCACAAAAAAAAAAAAAAAAAATAATCGCAAACGCTAAGGTCTGGCGAGCGAGTTGGCCATTCAATGTCCCCAAAACGCGAGATCACTCGACCATGAAACATGCTTCTCAAAACGTCCATAACCTAACTGGCTGTATGGGGAGTTTCCCCATCCTGCTGGAACCATATCCTACTGCGCACTAAACGATTTCTCTTAAGTTCAGGGATCATGAAGTTTTTTAGCATCAACAAATAACGTTGCGAATTGACCGTAACGGTTCGACCACCCTCTTCGAAGAAGTATAGCCCAATGACACACCTTTTCGTTACATCACACCACACGGTAACCTTAGGACTATGCAGAGGACGTTCATGCAGTTGTTCCGGATTTGTAGCCGACCAATAACCAAAGATCTGTTTGTTCACATAACCATCCAGATGGAAATGTGCCTCGTCGCTCATCATTAAAAATTTTTCATCAGTCAGTATTGCAATCATTTCTTCTGCAAATGCTTTACGCTTTGCATAGTCAAAAGGCTTTAACTGCTGGACAATAGCCATTTTGTACGGGTGGAAGTGCAGATCGAAACACACATTCGTCTTACCGAGCGGTCAGACATGTGCAAAGCAGCAGCTTGTTTGCGGGCCGACCGCCGAGGACTGGCTTCCACAGCTTCTCTTACTTGATCGATATTCTCTGGCGTCCTAGATGACCTTGGTCGACCTGTTGACTTCTTTTTTAACATTGAACCGGTAGCTCTGAAGGTGCTCACCCATAGCATAATGGTGTTACGAGTTGGGACTCTTCCTCTTGGACCCACGTTAAATCGTCTACGGAACTACCGCTGAGCAGCAACGCACGAATCGCCACTTTTAAAAAACGCCTCGACAACAAACGCACGGTGCTCACCCGACAATTGTTCAATGGCTACCACAAATGTCCACGTGTGGGCTCTGGATTGCGCCTATCCGCACCACCCCCCACCATCTACTCGCTCGACAATACGGCGGTGAAAACCGTCAGATCATTTGGCCGCACCCTGCATACAGTGCGTCCCGTATCCAATATGGCTTCGCTTTAACTCTCTTCCTAATCTGAAACACTGGAAAATGTAAGCAACTATTGTAAGGGTGTTCTTTTTCAACTTTTGGTCCCACCCCTGCCCTTGGTGAGATCTGGTGGGATCCCCCCCCCCCCCTTTCACCAAACGTGAGATTGAAATTTGAAGGTACTTTCTTTCGAGATTTTATCGACTCTCCACGCTTTAAATGAGATTTGGTTAGATTTTGCCGGACTCCCCCCCCCCCCTTTTCCTATGTTGAACTCACGTAATTAATTGACATCCCCTAATAAAATATAATTTGAGTTAACGAAGTAAGCATTACAGAACTGATGAGCATCAATTCTTTGCTGTTTTGAGGTTTACAGATATTTTGCTCTATACCCATTGAAATATCTGATTTTTTTTACCAATTATTATTATTATTAAATACTGTTTCCCTCGCCTGTGTATCTGTTAATCGCTATTTCCAGGAGGCTGTCCGAATACTATCATTATTGTGGACATCACTTCCTGGGTGCACGTCATGGGTGAGCTGGAGACCTTTTATTTTTTTACAGTTTGGAAGTTGATTTGGGAATTGGGGTGGGGGCAAAGTTTCAATCTGTTGTGGTATCATTTTCTCTACTCCAGTGGATAAAACTTCACACAAAACTGTTTACGTGTATTAAATGGGTTTCATACTTAATGACCCACAGTGTAGAAACTGTACAGAGAATGCCAATAATACTTGCTTGAAAAAATTCTTTTGTCCGTGTGAATGTAGGGGATTAACATTTTAGGAACTCATATTACTTCTTAATATAGAACAAGTCGCAAGAAAATAATTTCTAATTCTGTTTCCGAAATCTTATAAAATGATGTTAGTTTAGATTAATGTTTTTGTCCACAAGGGATTGAAGTATGTCTAGTATTTACCCTCATTAAATTAACTTTCGCTTAATTCTTTCCCATTTCCTGGAGACCAAAGCTTCCTTGAGTGTAGTTTGTTATGCTAGGCATAGCAATGAATTAATCAGTAAAACCTTCAGTACGCGTACGTCACGGAAACATGCTTCACAGTATAGTTTAATATACGACAGTACGATGTCTGTGATGTATCTTAGGTTTGAGTCTTAAGGGAGAAAGGAAACTTGCAATCGGGACATATGAGTCTGTGCTATTTTAGTTGTTAAGTGTTACACTAAGACCTGCGATCAGTTACAAATGTGAGTGTATTACGCTGGGACGGATTGAATACAATGATGAAGACGGAAATACAGCCATGACCATTTTCTCGTTATCTTTTGCCAGTAGTAGATTCTGAATCCAGTCATGATAATTGAGTCTTTTCTTTCTATAAAACACATTTAACCACACAAGAACCGTGGCTAAAACACTGTGAACTCCTTCCACTTGTGCCTCTAATGGTAAAAAGGACACCCTCTGGAATAGGATCCTACCAGATTCTGTTGTTAAACTATGGAGTAACTATAAACGGAGCATTTTTTTTATAAAACAAAACAGATGGTGAAATTCGCGCATCATTACAGAAAGGTAAATGAAAAGCATGTAACGTAGACACTATGGTAACGTTATAAAAACTCTGAGGGCGGAAACCCCCCCAAAAAACGAGAAAAAAACCATAAACTTCATTCCTGGTGTAAAATGCAACTATAGATGCCTTTTATCTTCTTGTTTCAATTCCCTCCGATTGTCTTTGATGTAGGCCTACACTGGTACAATACAATGCTTCGTTTCATGCAGTACGACATACATCCATCACTGAAACAATTTTTTTTACCAAAAATTCTCTTTGTTATCATGATATTAACAGAGAACAATACCTGTGAAAAAGACAGCCCAGAACGCAATATTTCACAGAATCATGACAAAGCGTCAAAGAACGGGACAATGACCCGTAGCTTCAGTCTTGGAACCGTCTCCTAATTCTGATATATACGATCGCTGATCAGAGAGCTAACATCTCTGGTGAATGCAACAAGTAAACACAAGGGAGCAGGTACAACGCCAAGCTTGCGCTGTCCCTCGCGAGGCTTTAAATAATTCCCCCGCCAGCATCCGCGTATAAATCAAACGATATGTATCAGCCGTTACCTACAACACAACCTGCACCAGAGAGCAAACAGGGGAGAAAAAAAACAGCAAACAAAAATCGGAGGGAGTAAGCCGTACACGACGTAATACAACACGGCAAGCCCGGATTACGTTAACGGAAACACAGAACATTTCAGCAGGGAACTTGGAAGAAAGCTGCTAGAATATTTCACTGTCCTCAGGCAAGGTGGGAGCGCACTGAAAAGTTAGCGGTTTGTTCAATGGGGAATGCAGGTAGGTAGCGTGGGCCATCGTGCGTGACCCCGAGTTTCGCCTTCGAATTAGTGAGGACGGACAGGTACAATAACAGAAGGACCCGACAGGTGCCGCAGCAACCTCCCTCGTGGTTATCACGGAGACGGGGATAGAAACTTCGTGACTCGGCATTTGTCGTGAGTAAAACTATGTGGGAACCGTAGCCTTTGTGTTACTTCGGGTTCCTGCTCTGGTCGAAATATTTCTTTGCCGGGGGCACGTACGGCCGCATACTGCCGACTTCATTTTGTGAACACCTGTTGCTTGGCTTATTTGCTTCCTAACTGTGGCCAAGTTGGTTACTTTATGTAAGGAAAATCTGCCACTATTTATGTTTGTACATCTTACTCGTTACATTCCACACACGTAACAAAGTTTTTCTTCCAGGTACGAATTGCCTTTGTATTAATACATCGACAACTGCTTTAGATAACTAATCTTTAACAAATACAGACATTTAATTTCTTCAGTAACTGAAATTTGGGATAACTTATGGCCGATTCGTAATCAGTTTTGAATATATAGTTATTACTAGGTGGCTCGTCGTTGTTTTTTTTTCTGGCTCTACGCCTCGTCAAAGTCTACATTTACATCTACATATATACTCTGCAATTCACAAAATTGTGGGTGGCAGAGGGTGCTCAGCACCATACCTAATCTCTTTGCTGTGCATTCCAATCCCTAATCGTACGAGGGAAATAAGAATTCATATAAGAATCAGTCCGGCACCTTATTTCTCTAATTTTATCTTTCCTGTCCTTCCGACTCAAATAGGTTGGTGGAACAAGTATTTCACTACACTCAAAAGTGAAAGTGGGAGTACGCATGTTTTCCAATAAGTTTAAACGAAACATACGTCGTCTATCTACCAGAGACTCCCAACCTAATCTACTAATCAGTTCTGTGACGCGTTCATAAGGACTGTAGCAAGCGGTCACGAATCGAGCTGCTCTTCTCTGTACTTTCTCTATACTTTCGATCAACCCCTTACGGAACGGATCCCAAATGGCACAACAATAATCCAAATGTGGACGCACAAGAGATTTGTACGCTATCTCCTTTGTTTGTTCATTACAATTTTTCAAGATTCGACCTATGAATCGCAGCCTAGAATTTGCTCTACCTACTAACGAATTAATGTGTATGTCCCATTTCATGTTCCTTTGTACTGTTACTCCCAAATATTTCATAGAATCGACCATATCAGTAACTGTATTGTTTAAGTCGTATTTCTGAACAATTGGATTCTTTTTATTAGTTATGCTCATTGTCTTGCACTTTTTACAATTTAGAGTAAGTTGCCACTCAGCGCACCAAGCCAAAATAACATCCAGATCGCGCTGAATTTCTAAGCAATCGGCCAAATTTCTTACTTGCCTATAAATAACCGCATCATCAGCAAACAATCTAAAAAAGCTCGAGGTAAATAGAGGCGGGAGAGGACTGGTGGCAAGGAACTGGAAGGAATTCGGCCATGGCCTTTTCAACGAACCATCGCGGCATTCGCCTGGAGTGATTTGGGGAAACCATGGAAAACCCAAATCTGGATGGCCGGACGGGGATTCGAACCCACGCCTTCCCGAATACAACAGTACAGACGTGTGAGTAGTGATGTGGGCTGCTTTTTGCTTCTTCCACCTGCGGCGCGTGTCTTCCGAGGGCGTGTCCCGCGCTTCCCACGTAGTCCCGCCTTATCAGTGTGTTTGTTCCGCCCGTTGTTCTTATCGGCGACCGGGCATGGTCGGGCAGACACTTGCTAACAGACGTTTTGTTTCCGTCCGTGAGGTGCTAACTCGCTCGCCAGTCTCACAGGCCGTCGCCCCTCAGATAAGAGGATCCCAGGTTTGTCCACATGTAAGCCAATAACCTCCAATCGGCTATACCTACTCAAATACTATAAACTTACACTATTCCGTCCACCAATTTTTGTTAGAAACGCAATGTTTCATTGAGAATTGAGCATATGATAATAGATTTTGAAAGAAAGTATTAATAAAATTTAGAGTTTTCTTTTATTCTTTACATTAGTAAGGTACGTACACACATTGACAATAAATTTGGCCGCCGCTGAAAAATTCTATCACTCTTATTTTGCACAATCTGACATCAATGTCATCCCTGGAAACAGGGCAATACTGGCAAATTTATTGTCAAAGTGTGTATATTCCTTTGAAGAAATTTTTCATAACCATCAAACGCCATAAATCTCTGGACAAACGCTCATAAAACCCGTAAGTTCCATGAATTACGAATAGCACATACAGTCAGCGTTGTGTTTAATTCCCCAGCTTGTAAATATGAAAGTAGATGTAATATCAGAAACTTTCCGTCGCATCAAGCTGGGATGAGAAGCTTTTCGGAGGCATTACATTATCCTCAAATCTAATCATCGTCAATAGCTTCTGGTCACCGAGCAGATCTGCCTTGTGCACATTCTCTCCTTTTCCTTCTTTCTTCCAACAATCTCTCTGTCACCACCTTGGTCCACTACTCTCGTCCGTACACACTCTTCTCAGCCATTCATCTCTTCGTCTACTTCTGGGTGGTTAACCATGGATCTCAATTTCGTGGATTTTTCTTGAGATTCAGCTCTCTCTTGAGGGTCAGCTACATCACCAATGTGAACGTGTCACAACCAAGTTCAACTGCAGGGGATTTCATAAAAACCCGTACGCTGGTGTGGGTGTGAACAGTCTATCACCCCGGTTGATGATTGGAAAAGATTACAGTGAGCCTTCTAAACTGCTTGCACCTCCACCAGCTTTAACATTTTTGAAGTTCTCTCTGTGATACCTTGTGTGTATGGAAGAAAAGCGAGTTTCCTTGAAAATTAGTATCATGGTGTAAGTTGACGTCTTGCTTGGGTTTGGTAGTTCTTACAAGTGTTACGAAATCCCCTGTAGTTATGGCGTGGTTAGATAGGTGAATCAGGTCACACTGTGTGGGTTTTTTTTTTTTTTTTTTTTTTTTTTTTTTTTTACAAATTTAATTTCTCCCAGGTAAAGCCTGGGAGGCGGGCTGCTGGAAGATCTGAAGGATCCTTTTCAGCCAACTATCCTAAAGGTAGGGAGGGGGGATGGAAGTCGGCCGTGGCCTTGAAGGGAACCATCCCAGCATTCGCCTAATTTGACTTAAGAAAACCACGGAAAACCTCAGTCAGAATGGCCGAACCGGGTTTAATCCCGGTCCTCCCGACTGATAGGTAGGATGGCGATTTCGCCGTTCTTCTATCTCGGATCGCAATGTGGTGTATAGGCTTAAAGAACTTATCCACCACTAGAAGCAACTAGCCTCGTACCCGCGACTTCGTACGCGTGGATTAAGAATTTTTTTGCCAGAATTAAATATAGAAAGTTGTTGGTAATGAAGGATTCGTTAAAACAATATCGAGTCGGCATAATATGACAGGAAAGCTATCACTATATCATTCTACCGACGAACCTGCCTCTTGAAGATAATCAATTTCCAACATATATCTGTCACTATTCGATAAGATTTCAAAATTTCGTGACTACAACTGTTAATCATACAGAAAAAAATATCCTGTGCCCTTCATACAGCTTTCCTTATAAAATTCCATCACAACGATATAGCCATAGAGTCGTCAAAACGTAACCAAAAGACAGAGACTTACTTCCGTATTTATATTAGTATTACTGTGGTTCACACACACACTGACTGCGAACACCTGAGGGATCATTATAACGTAAAAAAGTGTACACCTACAAAATTGCAAGACTACCTACGATTTGCCTCGCATTGCAGCCGTAACTTTATAATATCTACAGTTTAATATTCAATCCAAATAACCTACGGCCCAGGCCTGACTCTTACGATGAAAAACAATTTTTAAAATTCTTAGCTTCCTCGGAGATTTGAACCGGAGACCACGACGTTCGTAAGCAAGCTCTTTAGCCACTGAGCTGCTAGTTCACTACACGGAAATACGGTCTGGAGACGTCCACATCCAACGTGTCTGTCTATCGCCGTATTTCGAAGTTATGACACAACATGTGTTATTTATACAGATAATTTTTCAACCAAATGTAGACAGTATTTTTCTCCTTGTTTCAAAGGATAAGTGTGCAAAGTTTCATCGAGATCGGATGAAAACTGTGGATTTGTATGAAGAACAAACAAACCAACAAATAAACAAACATACATTCATCTTTATACTAGCTGACCCGGTCACGCGTTGCTGTGACTTAGTAATTATAGTACGTTAGATTAATGTTATTCTATACTTCCTAAAGTAGTCAAATTAATATTCACTAATAAAGACAAAAACATTGTAGTCGATTTTGAAATTCAAATGTAATTGGTAAAGAGTTACGGAGAGTTGAAATTAAGGACAAACGATCATAAAAAAATTAATTTTCATTTTATTACAAATTACTTAATTGAAATTATATAAAAATTGATATTTATAAAATAAATAAATAAATTATTTTTTATTTATTTATATAAACTGAAATTTCAGTTTTATAAATGAGGCCTATGAAGTCGATTTTTAACAATTATTTTCATTATTTTAAATTATTATAATTTATAATTTTAATTTTTCTAAGCGCTAATTGGTGCACAATATTTATTAGTTATCCTGTCTTTTGCTAATACAAATAGATTTAATGGTTTCCCTACACGTGAGCAGGCGAAATATAGTTGCCCATGGGAGAAACACGTATTTTCCAAATCCAAGCAGCAAACGGACATTGTTTGGCCTTGTGACTTATTTATTGTCATAGCGAAAGCCAAACGAATCGGAAATTGAAGCCTTTTAAATGGTATTGGATATTCTGACTGTATCATTGGAATACTTGGCAACAGGACGATTTCTCCTTTAAACATTCCAGTCAATATAGTTGCTTCAAGAACATTTCCGGTGATCCTTTTGATCACCAAACGTGTACCGTTGCATAATCTAGGTGGATTCAAATTACGAAGAAGAATAATCGGTGAACCAATCATTAACCGGAGATTGTGTGGCAGCATTCCTGTTATATCCAAAGAATTTAAAAACTCATTTGGAAAATTTGCGGCTTCATTTTCATCTACAATAGTATCTATTGATTTAAAAGACATCAGATTACCTGGCAACAACTGTCGTATCTGGAAGTTAATTTCGTTGACATCAACATTTTTTGCTGCCAAAATAGCACGATTACTGATCCAATTATGATCTAAGTAATTATTTGATATATCCAGGAACACACGCTGAGTTAGTTCATTTTTTAGTGAAAAACAGTGCAGAATTTGATGTATTGTGTATTTCGATGCAGTTCTATTTCACCTTTTCCAATATTGCTTACAAAATACTTGTGCCGATGGATCATTTTGCAACTGTACTCGCATGTTCATGTTTTGAATATGGCAGGATTCAAAGGTAGAGAGGAGTGCAATAATGAAGGAGTACTGGGGAGGAAGAAAGAAAAAACAACAGGAGAGGAATTGAAATTGACACGTGGTCTCTAGCTGAACAAAAAGAAGAAGAAAAATGATAAGCTAGCGAGAAATACTTACACGATTCGAATTTATCGTAACGTTTTCTTCAATGTTATATTCATATGTGTAATTACTTTGTCGTTAGGTATAATGACACACAAACGATGAACAACAATACGGTATAATTATAACACAATACACAGCACAAGTAAAACTGAAGAAACTCGCACTCGTGGAATAGACTGTAGCATAAATAAATCGAAATACAACCCCATCTACTGGATGGTTCGATAAATTAACTCACCGCCATCTGTTAGGAATAAATTGTATCATAAATAAATTGAAACAGATCTTGATCTACTGGATGATTATCCAACCTAGCTAACCAAGTGTTGTATCGATAAGTTAACACATCGCCATCTGTTAGAAACTTATGGAACTATAATAATAATTTCTTGTGGTCACAATGACCTGGTGACATGGTTTCTACTGGCTGGGCATTCTGCCACTGTCGTAGGCGCCTTTACCTATCCCGCCCATCCTGCCTGGTACAGGAGAACCTAAATTTTAACGTCGAATCCGAACCACAGTACCATCCTGGCGTATTTCACGTTACACAGCATGCTGCACCGGAGATTAATGACGGGTTAAGTGTCTATAAAAATTCCCGCCGAGACAGGGACTGGAACCGGGGACCTTTCCATTTGCAATCAGACGCCCTAACCACTAAGCCACATAACGCTTATCTTTGGTGGCTTATAAATAATTACAAACCATTGTCCTATGATAAACACTTATTGAACATTTATTTCACAAATAATAAATATTGAGGTCTATAATCCAGATAAAAACTATCTTATCTTTTAAGTTGGACTAAATTACACACAGTAAGCCAAATTTCATCTAAATCGGTTATGTAGTTTCGGAGTTCATCCCGGACGAACATCGTGACACGAGATTTTTATATATATAAAGATTTAGTATGGTCGTAATGAACTGTTGACATGGTTTCTACTGGCTGGGCATTCTGCCCCTGTCGTAGCCACTTTTACCTAGCCCGCCCATTCTGCCTGGTACAGGGGACCTACATTTTAACGTCGAATCCGAACCACAGTACCGTCCTGGCGTGTTTCACCTTACGCAGAATGCTGCGCCGGAGGTTAATGCCGGGTTAAGTGTCTATAAAAATCCCTGCCGAGACAGGGACTCGAACCGCGTACCTTTCTACTTCCAGTCAGACGCCCTAACCACTGAGCCAGCAGACCGCTTAGCCTTGGTGGCTTACAAATAATTACAAACCATTGTCCTATGACAAACATTTAATGAACATTTATTTCGCAAATAATAAATATTGAGGTCTATATTCCAGATAAAAACTATCCTATCTTTTAAGTTGGACTAAATCACACACAGTAAGCCAAATTTAATCTAAATCGTTTATGTAGTTTCGGAGTTCATCCCGGACGAACATCGTGACACGAGATTTTTATATATATAAAGATATAAACAATAGAACAACGAGAAATCCGCTGTATTTTGCCAGGTCATTAATACTGGGTACGATAAAAAATTTGAAGAGACGAGGCTGCTGTGGAAAGAAGACTGGTGGTAGCCCGACAAGTGAAGGAGATGACAGAAATATTGAAGAAAATGAACAACTTCAGCGAAAACAGTTGTTTTGTACTCTGTGACTTCTGGCGCTCTTTGCCTTGTAAACAAGGAAAGTATCTCTTGCCGAAGACCGCAGTATGTCAGCTGAAAGTTTGGACATTCAAATAAATAACGCCGTATTACCAGAAAATCCGGTTACTAGCCCGTGTCATGTTTAGGAAACAATACTAGAACAGTTTCGAAGAAAAGAGGTGAAGAACCAAAATCAGAATTTTCAGTCCGTTAGGAGATTTTATTTCCGTTAGAAAGTCGGAGTTATCACAGCCTGGATGAAGTGGCGTCAGTTCACAGAAGTCCTTTTCAACCTGAAGGTGCCACTGTACCTTAAATCAAAGATTTACAGAACCATCGTTCGACCAGTGGCGCTGTATGGAACAGAATGTTGGCCAGTCACGAAAAGACATGAACAACGGCTGCCTGTCATGGAAATGAAGATGACTCACTGGCTGCAGGTACTTACTAGATTGGGACGCATCAGAAAGAGAAAGTTAGGGAGGCATATGGTATGGTTAAAATCTCTGAGAAAGGCGTAATGATGATCTGCGATGTTACGGCTATGTACTTTGAAGCAACAACACTTCAGTTGCGAGAACTTCACTTAATTTAACTCCGAAGACCACGAGGGAGACCCAGGAAGCGCTAGCTTCCATTAATTACGTATGGTGAAATAGGGGGGGGGGGGTACGACCAAATCTCTCCAACAGGAGGGAGGGTTAAATCTATAGAATTCTCGCGTCATCTTTTTAAGAACAGTAGAGCCAAAAAAAGTCTGAAAACTACCTGCGACTACATTAGGAGGTCGGGGGGTCTCACCGTCCTTAAAAAACAGGAGACCTAAAAAATAGTCTTCAAAATCAGGAATTCATCAGCAAGATGAAGGGGGCAGGGGCACCCTATAAAAGTAGGAGGGTGTCCAGATTTCCGAAAAAACACCTCACGTAATCAATGGATGCTCCCTTGTGGGAGGGCATGCGACTAGTCAATGCCTCACCCGTGAATACACAAGATCAGCTTTTATGTAGGAAGTTGTCCAGTAAAGCACACCCTGGAATGCGTGATAAATTCTAGGAAGAAGAAAAAGAGGATCCCGAAAGGAAAGAGTTTGTGCGTAGACTAATTATTAGACTACTGTGGTAGTAGGGATGTAACGGATATCCGCATCCGCTTCCGCAATTGCGAAACTTTCGCGTGAAATCCTAGATCCGCTTTTGCATTCGCATTCGCAATTTTTAATACAGATGTATTGCTGATGTTTTGTTTATATTGCAATATATATTATTCTTTTATTTTTATAAGAGATTCTGCCCATCGTCGCTTAGCTAACAATAACATAATTGTTTTTTTTCTGACGATCTTGCAATGAAAGTATCAATGAACTGAACGGTGTTATTTCCCAAGCGACGAATGTACAAGTTTGAATTTGATTGTAAAGTAAAGCGCCATCTGTGTAGAACTACCCATTCACGATCATGGAAGGGGTCCAACAAAATGTTCCAAGCATTCCTTTCCATTCATACTTTTTCGCGGCACACCATGTGTCCTTATCGCACACACGTAGGATTTTCTTCCAATATCCTTAGCTTGTTGCAAAGCGAGGACCCGTTTTGGTTTCCTGAGAACCAAACAACATCCAACACGTCCTACATGTAGTCCTGTAACTCCTTTCACGATCCATCAAGAGTTCTTTATAGAAAATCGAATCATCGTAGGTCTTACAAGTTGTACAGTGAATGCGCCACAAGAACGGTGGGTAGGCGACTGGCGAGCAGGGAACCGAGCGTAGTGGGTGAGCGGCTTGGCCTTGTGTTTGACGCTTGAATTAGTCGGGCCACCATCTCCGCAAAATTGATATGACAAAGATTGATTCTTAGACGTAAAACATGAAACAAAAATAAATCCTTATGGCAGCATTTTATAGGTATAGACTTTAATTATGAAAAAAGATAAAATTTGACATAAAATCTCTATCTATTTTCATTTTAAATTTAATTTTGATAAAATATTAAATCTTTATAAATAAAGATGAATGTCTGTATATTTGTTTGTTTGTTTGTTCTTCATACAAATCCACAGTTTTAATCCGATCTCGATGAAACTTTGCACACTTATCCTTTGAAACAAGAAGAAAAATAGTCTACATTTGGTTGAAAAATTATTTGTATAAATAACACATGTTGTCTCATAACTTCGAAATACGGCGATAGACAGACACGTTGGATACGTCTCCGTACCGTATTTCCGTGTAGTGGACTGGCAGCTCAGTGGTTAAAGCGCTTGCTTACGAACGTCATGGTTTCCTGTTCAAATCTCCGTCGAGGCCAAGATTTTTAAAAACTGTTTTTCATCGTTAGAGTCAGGCCTGGGCCGTATGTTATTCGGATTGAATGTTAAACTTTAAATATTAGAAAGTTAGGGGTGCAATGCGAGGCAAATCGTAGGTAGTCTTGCAATGTTGTAGGTGTACACTTTTTTACGTTATACTGATCCCTCAGGTGTTGTTCACAGTCAGTGTGTGAGTGTGAACCACGGTAATATTATTATAAATACGGAAGTAAGTCTCTGTTTTTTGGTTACGTTTTGACGACTAAATGGCTATATCGTTGTGATGGAATTTTATAAGGAAATCTGTATGAAGGGCGCAGGATATTTTTTCCAGTATGATTAACAGTCGTAGTCACGAAATTTAGAGACCTTATCGAATGGTGACAGAAATATGTTGGAAATTGATTCTCTTCAAGAGACAGGTTCGACGGTACAGTGATATAATGATAGCTTTCCTGTCATATTATTCCGACTCGATATTGTTTGGGACGAATCCTTCGTTACCAACAACTTTCTATATTTAATTCTGGCAAAAAAATTCTTAATCCACGCGTACGAAGTCACGGGTACGAGCTAGTTCTAAATAATTACAAATTTATTTATCTACCTCCACATCCGCAAATGTCAGAAGATAACTATTTTCCAATTTGTACAGGGCGTTCGCCGGGAAACGCAACCCACTGTTAGCGCTACAAGGAAGAAACTGCTCCCGGCGAGCGAGTGCTCAGTTTCCGGCATTGTTGGACCGTCGGCCGCGGACTATTTCATAATAATTACGCTTCATAAACTTCATAAACTTGTGTGCTAAGCATTTAAATGTGACGTAATTCATTAGCTTACCTTATAAAAGATGCTGGAAGTGTTGAACCTCTTGTGTAATGCACATTTCACATCTTCTGAACATATTTCGAGACACACGCTGCCCTAACTGACTTAATGATTTTTTTGGGTGACTGTTCTAGTCGAAAAGCGATATCGTCAATTTTCTCCTCTGTGAGAATACGGTTGACCGACAGTCTCTTTTTGTTAAAAAATGAACCCGTTTCTCTTACTTTTTTAACCAGACGCAGAATTGTTGATTTAGCTGGCAGTAAAGCGCCAGGAAATTCGCGACGAAATTTACTGCGACACTTTTTAAACGACTTCTTCTTCACATATGTATCGTAGAGAAATATTCTTTGTTGCAGACTGTAACGTACCATAATTTTACTCACACTCAAACACGGTACAGATTAATAAGAGTATGAAACCCCAAACCAGCCAAACCGCAAAGAAACGTTTATTCACAACACTGATTAATAAGAGACTGAAGTCACAAAATATCTACAATGCAAAGAAACCGTTCTTAACAATGTAAGGGTCACTGCACTGCACTGTTGGGGCAGCGGAGGTGTTAAACAGTGCGGTGATTCACGGTGCCGCGTGGCGGAAACTGCTGGCTAGACTGACCGAGCAAGTTGCCGACGGCAACAGACTGGGAGGGTAGCGTTTTCCGGCGAACGCCCTGTACAAAAACAAATTGTACTTACGTGGGTTGGAATTTTACCGATTTTTCGCTGAAATGAAATATTCGAATTCTCTTTAAAGTTTTTTTTATTTAATTACTAAATCATCCATTTTAAAACATCTTCTTGTTACTACAATACAACACAACCAAATGATTCTGCTTCTATTCATTTCTATTGTTTCTCTATTACTACTCAAACAATCAAAGAGTCTACTCTGCAATATTGCAACTGTCAATAAACC
>CM061919.1:215584168-215609156 GCA_031002005.1 Vandiemenella viatica
GCTAAGTTCGCCGGGCGAGAGAACATTCGGGTTTCGGACGGCAGGCTTTCCCCGCTCGGTGAGTGACCCATCCCCAGGGAGCAGTGTGTGTGGTCTGGCAAATCCCAAATCTGCGACGTCCTGTCGCCATGGCTCGGAAACACCAAGATTAGCTTCAAGCCTACATAGCTCAATAACTCTTGAATATTCGCTTTGCTACGATACACTGTATAAGTTCACCATTTCATTACAGTCCTCACTTGGAATCTTGCGTACTTTATAAAATTAGAACAAAAATCTATTCACGTGGTCGCCCAAGATTTATGTAAATTACCCTTATATTATTACATATATAATAAAAATGCACCTTGTAACGTGGCGACAGCGCGGCTCGTTACAAGCTCAAGTTACTCATACCATGGTTTAGACTCAACTTTGCTCATAATGCCCATACCAGAAATTCTTTTCTTAGCGGTTGATGTACCATTTCTTTTCTTACTTTTTACAGACCACAGAGCATCCGATGAACTTGAAGTCTGTGTAAGGTACTGGGATGTTCTTCGTTTCCGCCAACTCTTTCCTGCTTCACCCACTTGACTTGGTACCGCCTGAGGATTTACGTCAATTCCTCTATCTGCGGTGTTGAAGTAAATCTTGTATGCTGTTTGTAACTATGACGTAACAACAGTTACTACCAAATTCACCGTACCGCAAGGACGGAAGAGTAGGTGGATTTTAATTAGTTTGAAGTTACTTGTTGTGGGCTTTCAGGATGAGTTTACCTCCCGTACCGTATTGTAGATCATACCAGTCGGAAGAGGAGAAACCATAATTTAGCATACAAGAAGAAAGAAGATCGGCGTAAGTTTGTTAACCCAACACCACTTCTTCACCAACTATCCCATACATTTCTGGATCGGCTGCGTGTGATGAGTTTAGCATGTTCAAGTTTGGAGCTTTACGGCATTTCATCCACTAAATACCTAGGGGTAACAATTCGTAATAATTTGTCGTGGAATGAGCATATCGAGAATGTAATTGAGAAAGCAAATCATATGCTTCGATTTCTAGGTCGTAATTTAAAACAATGCACTCCGGAAGTTAAATCGATTGCGTACAAGTCACTAGTGAGGCCTCACTTGGAATATTGTTGCTCTGTATGGGGTCCCCATCAAAAGGGATTAATGGAGGCATTAGAGATGGTCCAAAGAAGAGCCGCCCGATTCGTGACAGGTATATATAGTTGGAGGGAAAGCGTAAGTGCCATGTTGAAGGAGTTAGGTTGGGAAGACCTGGAGCACCGAAGGCGTTGCTCTCGAAGGAAGCTAATTGAAAAATTCTCGACTGACGTATTTCGGAATGACAGCAATCAAATATTGCTACCAGCAACATTCATATCTCGAAATGACAGCGAAAATAAGATAAGAGAAATCAGGGCCAGAACCGATACATTTCTCTATTCATTTTTTCCACGAGTGATTAGGGAGTGGAATAGAAAGAATTACCGGGCGAGTAAACACAAAATCGGACAGGAGTAGCTTCTGATAAAGCACTCCGGCCATCCTGATCTGGGTTTTCCATGGTTTCCCTAGATCGCTCCAGGTGAATGGTGGGATGGTTCCTCACAATAGCCCATGGGCGCCACTTGCCATATCCCTAAATCCCTTCCAAACCATTACCTTTCCTGATAGGTGCAATGCATCCTCCGCCAAATACTTTTAGTGAATCGCGGAGTAAAAGTAATAGTAATAGTAATCCCTACTGCTAGGTCGTACTACGTACTAATGGAACAAGTGTCTCTGAAACATGTAACATGATCTGACTGTTACAATCGTATTTTCTATTTGTGAAACGTGTAGTTTATGAGGTGGAGATTGGAGACCGTCTCAGCATTTTCCTTGATGACTGCAGAAAAACTGCCTAAAAATCGCAGAGCCCGTACGTGGGGGCCTGCACTCATACCCGATCTTTGTGTACCTCCCTAAGCCAGTGCACTGAGCCACACTGGCGGGTTTTGTTAACCCAACCTCACGTCTACAGTAAATTTAGGTGAGAGTGTTTCCGTTTTACGGCAAGTAGCAGCCGCCTTACGGCAGCGACAGTGGTCACGGCTGACTGGAGCGCTACCTGACTTCCGACGTGCTCAGCGCGGCGGAGGCAGTTCCCGGATGGGCTTACGGCCCTAACAAGAGCCTTCCGCGGCAGGGCGGGCGCCGATAAGGCCGGGTGGCCTCGCGAGGGCAGTACCGCCGCGCCGTTATCGTAGTCGGGGGTCTCACAGCAAGTGTAGCGGCTACAGATAGCACGCCCGCATGAGTGCGCGCCGCCGCAGAAACACCCCCACCCCGGCGGCGCTAATAATAATTAACCCGCATGGCGTCTGCGGCCGCAAGCCATCCGGTCCCTCCGCCACACGCCCTCCTCGGTCGTTTCGGACAAGTGCCAAGTCCGACAACCTGCGACCGTCCGCTCACCTAACTGCGGACTCCAACGCACACGTAAACAAGGACGAACCGAGCAGTCTCTGTGTACATATCATGGAACTAACAACATTTTCGTTCTATCTTCACCACGCCCTGAACATAAATGCTTAAACCGATCGATTATTATAAACTACAACGATATGAATAGTTTTGTTCCTTAAAATTCAGTAAGATAATGGAGCATTTTTTAAAGTAAAACTTCTTTGTTAAGTGCGCATGCGCCACAACGTTCTACAGATGCGCACTTGACGTTATGCGCATGCGCAGTTAACGATACTTTGATACAAGCAGCTTTCATGATGACACTTCAGATCATGCTAAATAGTAGATCATATTAAACGAGAAACATGTATTTCTTATTTCAGTTAGCATATATCTTTGCTTACAAAGATATATAGTAAAAATTAACCAAATACAGTGGAAGTAGAATAATAATAAAGTAATAAATAGTAATACAAATTAATATTAATGATAATAATCATCATGAATATACTGTCTGTAAATATCTTTTCTTTCAAATAAAAATTTTATTTTTCTGATATCTCTCTCATCCTATTGATTGTAAGAACTGGTATTAGATAATTTTGACCAACTTGTTAACCGGTATAAAATACAGACTATGGCTCAATGCAATACTCTATAATTTAGCGACCTTTTTGTTAATTTTCATTTGTTTACGATAATAACTGGGACTAATTCCATTTTACTGTATAAATACAATAAAGATAGTAACGGTCATCCACTCAAGTACGAAAAAAAACATCAAAAAATGCACAGTAGAAAGTTTGTATGACCCATAGAAGTGCCACTTCTAGCACGTGTATACACTGATACATGCAATTTATTTTTTTTTATATATTTAGTTTTACTGTACATTGGTCAAGCCATAACTTATGGCAATCATGGTTTTCCTTCCTAATATGTGGAAACATTAGAAATTCAATATAACAATTTAAAACCTTCATTGCATGAATTTTTTTAAATTCTGGCTCCTTGGTTCTTACATATATTTGCGAGAAATATAAGAATCTATGAGAAGAACAGCATGAATTTGCAGAAATTTTCAGCCAACAGTTTTATGATTAAACATAAATTGTACGTTGATAGGTATAAATTACAAATACGACTTCAATTTCAGGGCATAGCTATTCTTTTTAAATCTAAACTTTCCAATTACTAGTTGCAAAGGTAACACCAATACAATTGTTTTTTTTTATTTTTATTTTGTTAATAAACAAAATAAAAAACCAGTTGTATTGGTGTTATCTTTCCAGCTAGTAATTAAAGAAGCAACTGCCAAAAAAAATGGCCTGCAACAATATTGCTTGTAAACTTTCCAACTATCTGAAGATTCTCTTTTTTATGGCTTTACGCCTCGTCGACGTCCAGGTCATTAGACGCAGGAAAGGAACGCGGAGGAATTCGGCCATGGCCTTTTGAAGGAATCATCCCGGCATTCGCCTGGAGCGACTTGAGGAAACCATGGAAAACCCAAATCTGGATGCCCGGATGGGAACCCGAACCCGCGTCCTCCCGAATGCGAGACCATTGACCCACCACGCTCGGTGAAGATTCTTGATAGAGCGTCAAAGATATCAGGTGAAAAAAAAACTGGAGCAGGCATGACGATTAAAAATTTTATATCCAAAAAAACTCAAGAGATTGGATGACTATGAAGCAGCCACATCATTCAGTGTTAAAATTGCTTGAGGAATGTTTGTACACCTGACAATACTGCAAACATCATATCCGTACTTGTCTAGACGATAAATTTGAAACTGCTGAACGGATATATTTTTTTATGAAAGTTTCTCTATGCCTTACTTTCTCTGGGTTCTTGAACTAACACACACTGGTGGCAAAGCTTTGATTTTATTCATGTGCAGTGTGTAGGACGTTCCGCGTAAAAAGTTTCCTTTACCCGCTATGATTACCAGCTAAGTCAAAGTAACCACGATACATGCAGACTGCGCTTCAAACGAAATCTGTGTAACAGATGGCCGAACTATTCTTCGATATCTCCTGTTATTAATGCCGAACAAATTACATTTAGTAACATCTCAAAAACTACTATACATAGACTTTATCAACAACAAGGTAACTGTAATTTAACAATCTGTAAACCATGGTTATATGTGTCATACAACTCTTAATCTCAGTCTTAACAAATTAAACTGCTTCGAGTTTACTATTTCTTATTTGACGCTAAAATATTATGCAACAGCTAGAAAAAGTATGCTGTTTTATTATTTCACTAGTGCCGATAGATATTAATGGAATTAACCATTTACGAGAAAATAGCAATATTTTAATAATAATCTTGTATATGCAATGTTGTTGTACGCCATTTTTCTGCAGTTTCTCAGTAAATTAAATGTTAACAAACAATGCCAATGCAAATATTTTTTTACGGTTTAATGCAGTACGCGTTTCGCCTCTCAATCAGCCATCATCAGCGACGAATCTATGTTGAAATTTACATTATGTAATGAATTGTTGATAATTATACGACTCATTGATGGCGCAGTTATACTGAACGGAGAGAACTGAAGGATCAGGCACGTGAAGCGATTGAGCTTTGACCTCTTGAAGAAACTATTATGGCATTCACCGAGAGTAATTTCGAAAAAAAAAATACCTGAAAACTGAACTCTGGGGGTTTTTACCAAGAATCTAAACCACGTTTCACGAATTCCAGGCCAGAACGATAACAACTCACTCAGCACACTAGATATAAAATATTTAATTGCGAACAAGAAGACAGTAGAGTCGAGATTTTTGATGATTTAGGCTCTCCCTGAAGCCCATGCGAAGGCACTCCACTTGTAAGGTGGCGGTCGAAGTCCTGGCCAATCCTGATGTTTTGCAACTACGCTGGCGTTCATAGAATTACGTGTCTCGTCATCTGGACGTTAATTGCAGTAAATGGCAGTAATATGGCTGGAGCAATTTACCGCTAAATGACCCGTAACAGTTTCCACGGACGCAGCGGGTACTTCAAGTCGGCGCTTAATAAACTAATGCGTGTGTCGTTTGGCGTAATTGCCTGAAACATTGTCCGTGACTCACATCTTGGTTGAGGGTCAACGCCTGCCATGTGGTCACTGGTAATTTCTTCGTATCGTTAATTACCGTTTACGTCCTGTGGTAACTAGTTATGCCCTTAGCTGAAGCAGAAAAGGAAATGTTGCTGACAGGCGAAAAATAACAGCTCTTCACTTGAACAGATAGGGAAATATAGAGATAAACCTTGATTGATTACGTAATTAAGAAATTACAGAAGGGGAAGTAACATTAATGTTTTTTAACAAACACATTATCAAACTCCAAAACCGATTTAATTCTGCGGAGTTCGTAGTGCACGAGAAAAGTGGAACATTGAAGCAACTGCCAACAATACTACGAAAGCTACATTCGCAGCAAAAAGCATATTAGTGCAAGATATAACCTTCGCCGGTGAGCTGAAATACAAGCTTTCGGCGCCGTACTTTATCGCCATCTTCAGATGTGATCCCCAAGCTGTGACAACCATAGCTGTACTGGTATATTTCACGGACACGCCAGAAAAACCTTCGTTTACACTTGCCAACTTTGCACAAATTAACTGACTTAAAAACAGCAATGGATCTGGAAACTTAACGGATAAGAAAAATCTAATGATGGTTGGAGAACGGAAACTCATGGAGGGATAAATAGAGGAATTAATTAGATTATAAATCAACTGTTGATATTACTGTTTACTTTATTCCCATACGCGTTTCGCCCTTATGGTGTGGGGCATCGTCAGTGGCTGTGATTTTTTTTACATGTGTTTTTACATTTGACACATGTAAAAAAAAAAAAAAAGTTTAAAAAATTCACAGCCACTGACGATGCCCCACACCATAAGGGCGAAACGCGTATGGGAATAAAGTAAACAGTAACATCAACAGTTGTTTCCAGACGGAATTTTGATTTATAATCTATTAACCAACAACTGCGGAAGATGGGCTACAACTAGAATTGCAGAGGAATTACTTGTTTCACTGGACTAGTAGGGAGGAACGAGTGAAAGAATAGATTTTAATTTTTTTTAAAAAATAGCTAAATAATATGAAAATAGCACTTTAAATATCACACACCAAGAAGATAAACGCAGAAATACAGGTTACAGAGAACTACTAATTCACCAAGTTGTGTTTTGATGACAGGACTGGAAAAGGGAAGACTATGACGACGTGTCGTCATTTGTCGGAAGTCGCTTCAGGACGAAAAGGGATTTTTTTTTTTTTTTTTTTAAATGGCATTCGGCCGTGTTAGTCATTCAGCCAGCTCAATGTGTTTCTTTCTCTTACAATGTACAGATTTCTTATAAGTATGATTATTTTCTCTAATGTGTAAGGACGACACAAGACGAACACAACACTTAATTAAAACCACCAATGCCCTAGGCCGGACTCGAACCGGCGACCCCTGCAAGGAGAAGCAAGCACGCTACCCCTACGCTGCCGTGGTCGGCAGAAGGGGAAATGGAATATGTTGACGTGTTGCAGTTAGTCGGAATTCGATTAAGGAAGAAAATGGAAAGTTGACTCGTCGAAGTGTTGCAATTCATCGTAAGTTACTTTTGGGAAGAAAAGGAAAAGTGGACTCTGTCGACGTGTTGCAATTCGTCGGAATTTATTTAAATAAGAAAAGGGAAAGCGCGCTATGTCGACGTTTTGTACCTCTCGGAAGTTATTTGAGGAAAAAAAGGGGAAGTGGACTTTGTCTACATTAGGGAATGATTTCATGCACGCGTGTGTACAGAAAGCACTTTCATCACTTTGTGGATTACCTGATACCAAGAATAATCTGGTAATTTAACAACTCAAGTACTTCAACCAGAAATATACAAATAAACTTCGTAGCAGAAAGAAATATCTAATCTCTCGGACACAGCGATGCTGAGTTTTTAATAAGCTCTACACTCATGAATTCAGTTTTGTTATTCGCGTACACAGAATAATTTAAAACTTTTATCTCATTTATTTGTTAAAAAAATATTCTCCGATGCAGTAGATACTATAAAAGATTACAAGATGAAAAATGAAAGATGTTAGATCAAATTACTATCTCTGAATATACGGCAAAAATTTCCATCAAAGCATACTTGAGCTATGAGTGACATTCAGCTAATTGCAAATGTACCACAAGAAAAGGCAAAGTTCATTCGTTTATTACAAATACATATTACCCTCGTCTCTGTAATTCATTGAGTTATGATTAATACCAAAATATATCGTTGTAAACCTTTGTAGACAGAATCATTAACTTTATAATAAACTGAACGATGTAATCAACTTCGTGTTAATTATTGAAAGTGCTGTTTGAGACATAACAGCGTAATAAACGGTTTTTTTGGCTTCTGTTGTAAAATTTACGACAGCGAACATGTGACCTTTCATTAATAAACGATTCAATCTGAGTTGGTAAACAGGCAATAACAAAAGATTTAGCTACAGTTTTACGATCAGCTGGATAACGTCTCACTATATTTCCTCTCGAGTCATCAGGAATTGAAAAGTGGTTAGATGATACTACCGTTTTTATATTAGACAACGGTACATTCTTAGCAGTAAACTGATGAAGGAGAAATTTCGGTGGAAACATAAATGTTTTTGTACCATAAACGAAGTATTTAGGAACATTTTGACTGCATTTATGTCTGAAAGTAACTTACCAAATGGGTAGCAAAAACTGCCTGTTCTATTTTTATTTTACACCCATCTTAGTTTTTTTCCTGATCCAACTACGAGGATAAAAATTGTTTTTTTCACAGTACACCCTTAAGTGGAGTCACACTTAGTGTCACACAGAATTCTTTCCAATAAATTACCGAAATTCTCTTGTTTTACCTTTCAGCCTGTTCCACTCTAATCAAATACAGCAGTGCTAATGCTTTTTACTACACAGACCATCCATTTTTCATTCTAGGACACGTGTTTGTTTCAATTCCGACAAATTACTATAACAATCTAGAGTCATGCAGTGTTACCACTTTTTATCATTTTTTATTTTTTTCCTTTATTTTCTTCAATGCTCTTTAGTTACTACTGAAGTAATATCGTAGCTGCTGAGCAACAAGGAATTCAGAATTCTGAACGTAGTTGCTCTTATGAAGTAAGTGTACTTAGCAACGCAACCGAAGGTAATTCTGTCACTTCTCTAAACGCTTCTATTGCTATACAATATTTGTCCAAACCGTATGAGTCTAATTTGTTAGCTTCAATAAATCCTGCAAATCCATCAGTTTACGAATTGTCAGAAAATTAAAGCAAGAAATAAAATATTTATTTTTAGAACGTTTCCGAACTACCGTGTATTTCCTTCAAAATAATCTGTTAATCTGTTCACTAGGAATTAAATTGAAGAGGTGTAAAGAAGAACAGCATACTTTGCTACTCCATACTATATGTCAATGCCTTTGAAAACTTGTTTGCTAATTAAAAAAAGAAGGAAGTACGAATTGTGCATGTACCGCCGCCTACTTTTTTTCCCTGATGAAGTAACCTAAATAAAATTTCAGATATAGTAATCTTTTACACCAAAGGATTTTCTTGATCAAAATTTCTACGCAATATATTTAGAACACATCGGTAATTGTTCCGGCCAGCGAAATGTAAACAAAAGACTGCCGGCACAGTGTTTGCATGCCTATCCCCTGAAATCGGGGAGCACTTTGCACTTAACCTGCCAACGATTCAATCATATTAAATGGACTCCACCAGGCGTATCTGGCCAACTGTAATGAAAATTAATGGAACCCTTTAACAACTGCCACTGTTTCATTACAAGATAGTTACATTACGGCAATACTTGTTGTTAAATTGACGTACTCCATTAGATGATTATTTAGCAACCAGATTATGTAGTCTGAAGTCAAAGTTCCTCTGCTTTTAATATTTTAATGCTATCGATTTTTACTTCGGGGTACTAGACCGTCGGTTGACTTTGTACACAACAGAGGCTTGCGTTAAAAATTTATGTGGCTGTCTGAAGTGTTGTGTCGCTATATTACAAGCGAAATAAATGTCATACGCCATTTTACGCCGTGTAAATCACATTGGCCACTGAGGATAGTGTAACTGGAGGCACAATACATGTTTTCTTGTTTAATTCCAAACCGTGTAGGATCTACGTACTTACAACATAAGCTAACGTAAGCTATTATCACTGATGCCGGGAGTGAATGTAGCCATAAGTCAATGTAAATAAAATTATCAAAACTTAAACCACAACTGCCTTGCACAAATCGTATTACCTTAACGATGTACTAACATGTATACACATTTAACAAGAATAGCCGCTGAAGATGTTTCTGTGAATGAAGTGTAACGTATTTTGTTAACAAATAAATTAAAGAAAAATTGAATTGTATTGGCAGTAGTCATTTACCCTACATTTATAATTACATGTTATACTGTTCAGGTTATGATTACACAATGGTATAAGCATAAATATGATTTCCGCTTTCAAGTTTCTTCAACAAAATACCGAGCGTGGTGAGTGATCGGTTAACGCTCTGGTCTCGCATTCGGGAGGACGCTGGTTCGTGATTCGAATCTCCGTCCGGGCATCCAGCTCTTGGTTTTCCATGGTTTCCCCAAATCACTCCAGGCGAATGCAGGGATGCTTCCTTCAAAAGGCCATGGCCGAAATCCTTCCCGTTCCTTGTCCCCAATCCTTTTCCGCCTCTAATGATCTCGACGTCGACTAGGTTAAGCCATAAGTAAAAAAACAGTAATTTCAGCGAAATCGTATTCTGTACTTGTATCATATTTGTCTAGTCTTCAGATTTTTGTATTATAAAAGTCGTGGTGCTGCATAAAACCGTAATTGAATAAGCACTGCACAGAATAATTTACACGTTGTTCGAAAGCAGACATCTAAAAAACTTGTCTGAAGTCAGGCCATGACTCCAAAAATAACTGACCAAAACACTCCCCCGCAGTGTGATTACATTGTAACTTACAGTATGTGACACGGAAAGTGGGGAACACCGCAGGGGTGGCCTAATTGACTGCGGTAAACCACCTAAAAGCCGCAGTATTGATGGCTGGCACGACGGAGCAGATATTTAAACACAGTGCGTCCCGTATCCAGTATGGCTTCGCTTTAACCCCCTTCCTAAACTGAAACATTGGAAAACGTAGGCTACTATTGTAAGGGAGTTCTTTTTCAACTTTAGATCCCAGCCCTGCCCTTGGTGAGATTTGGTGGGATCCCTCCTCCCCTTTCCACCAAACCTAAGATTGAATTTTTAGTATACTTAAAAAAAAAAAAAAAAATCTCCGAAGGGCGGCAATTTGAAATAAGTTGACGTCAGATTTTATCTACTCTCCACGCTTTAAATGAGATTTGGTTAGATTTTGCCCGACTCCCCTCCCCCATTCCTATGTTGAACTCACGTAATTAATCGACATCCCCTAATAAAATATAATTTGACTTAAAGAAGTAAACATTACAGAACTGATGAGCATCAATTCTTTGCTGTTTTGAGGTTTACAGATATTTTGCTCTGTACCCATTGAAATAGCTGATTTTTTACAATTACTTATTTTATTAAACTGTTTCCCTCGCCTGTGTATCTGTTAATCGCCATTTCCTGTGAGTGCTTTAGTGCATGAGGCTATCCGAATACTATCATTATTGTGGACATCACTTCCTGGGTGCACGTCATGGGTGAGCTGGAGACCTTTTTTTACAGTTTGGAAGTTTATTTAGTAATTGGGGTGGGGGCAAAGTTTCAATCTGTTGTGGTATCATTTTCTCAACTCCAATGGATATAACTTCATAAAAAACAGTCTTCGTGTATTAAATGTGTTTCATACTTAATGATCCACAGTGTAGAAGCTGTACAGAGAATGCCAATAATACTTGGTTGAAAAAATTATTTTATCCATGTGGCTTAATTCACTGACGGTCAGTTTAGTTTGAATCCAGCAAGTTAGTACTGTACTGCGGGGAAATGTAGGGGATTCACATTTTAGAAACTCATATTACTTGTTAGTATAGAACAAGCCGGAAGAAAATAATTTCGAATTCTGTTTCCTAAATCTTTTAAAATGATGTCAGTTTAAAGTTTTTGTCCACAAGGGATTGAAGAATGTCTAGAATTTTCCTTAATTGCATTAACTTCCGATTTATTCTTTCCCATCTCATGGAGACCAAGGCTACTTGAGTGTAGTTTGTTATCCTAGTCATAGCAATGAATTAATCAGTAAAACCTTCAGTACGCGTACGTCACGGAAACGTGCTTCAGAGTAAAGTTTAATAGACCATAGTATACCGTCTATGTTCAGACTTAGTGGAGAAAGGAAATTTGCAATCGGGAGATATGAGTCTGTACTATTTTCAGTCGTTAAGTGTTACTCTAAGACCTGCGATAAGTTACAAATGTGAGTGTATTACGCTGGGACGAATTGAATACAATGATGATGGTGGGAATTCAGGCATGACCATTTTCTCGTCATCTTATGCCAGTAGTAGATTCTGAATCCAGTCTTTTCTTTCTATAAAACACATTTAACCACACAAGAACCGTGGCTGAAACACTGTGAACTCCTTCCACTTGTGCCTCTAATGGTAAAAAGGACACCCTCTGGAATAGGATCCTACCAGATTCTGTTATTAAACTATGGAGTAACTATAAACGGAGCATTTTTTATATAAAACAATACAGACGGTGAAATTCGCGCATCATTACAGAAAGGTAAATGGAAAGCATGTAACGTATTAACTATGATAACGTTATAAACACTCTGAGGGCGGAACCCCCCCCCCCCCCCCCCGCCCGCCCCGCAAAAAAAAAGAAAAAACCCATAAACTTCATTCCTGGTGTAAAAGGCAACTATAGATGCCTTTTATCTTCTTGTTTGAATTCCCTCCGATTGTCTTTGATGTAAACTGGTACAGTACAATGCTTCGTTTCATGCAGTACGACATACATCCATCACTGAAACAATTTTTTTTACCAAAAATTCTCTTTGTTGTCATGATATTAACAGAGAACAGTACCTGTGAAAAAGACAGCCCATATCGCAGTATTTCACAGAATCGTGACAAAGCGTCAAAGAACGGGACAATGACCCGTAGCTTCAGTCTTGGAACCGTCTCCTAATTCTGATATATACGATCGCTGATCAGAGAGCTAACATCTCTGGTGAATGCAACAAGTAAACACAAGGGAGCAGGTACAACGCCAAGCTTGCGCTGTCCCTCGCGAGGCTTTAAATAATTCCCCCGCCGGCATCCGCGTATAAATCAAACGATATGTATCAGCCGCTACCTACAACACAACCCACACCAGAGAGCAAACAGGGGGAAAAAAAACAGCAAACAAAAATCGGAGGGAGTAAGCCGTGCACAACGTAATACAACACGTCAACCCTGGATTACGTTAGCGGAAACACAGAACATTTGAGCAGGGAACTTAGAAGAAAGCTGCGAGAATATTTCACTGTCCTCAGGCAAGGTGGGAGCGCACTGAAAGCACTGCGGTTTGTTCAATGTGGAATGCAGGTAGGTGGCGTGGGCCATCGTGCATGACCCCGAGTTTCGCCTTCGAATTAGTGAGGACGGACAGGTACAATAACAGAAGGACCCGACAGGTGCCGCAGCAACCTCCCTCGTGGTTATCACGGAGACGGGGATAGAAACTTCGTGACTCGGCATTTGTCGGGAGTAAAACTGTGTGGGGACCGTAGCCTTTGTGTTACTTCTGGTTCCTGCTCTGGTCGAAATATTTCTTTGCCGGGGGCACGTACGGCCGCATACTGCCGACTTCATTTTGTGAACACCTGTTGCTTGGCTTATTTTCTTCCTAACTGTGGCCAAGTTGGTTACTTTATGTAAGGAAAATCTGCCACTATTTATGTTTGTACATCTTACTCGTTACATTCCACACACGTAACAAAGTTTTTCTTCCAGGTACGAATTGCCTTTGTATTAATACATCGACAACTGCTTTAGATAACTAATCTTTAACAAATACAGACATTTAATTTCTTCAGTAACTGAAATTTGGGATAACTTATGGCCGATTCGTAATCAGTTTTGAATATAATATAGTTATTACTAGGTGGCTCGTTCGTTGTTTCTTTTTTCTGGCTCTACGCCTCGTCAAAGTCTACATTTACATCTACATATATACTCTGCAATTCACAAAATTGTGGGTGGCAGAGGGTGCTCAGCACCATACCTAATCTCTTTGCTGTGCATTCCAATCCCTAATCGTACGAGGGAAATAAGAATTCATATAAGAATCAGTCCGGCACCTTATTTCTCTAATTTTATCTTTCCTGTCCTTCCGACTCAAATAGGTTGGTGGAACAAGTATTTCACTACACTCAAAAGTGAAAGTGGGAGTACGCATGTTTTCCAATAAGTTTAAACGAAACATACGTCGTCTATCTACAAGAGACTCCCAACCTAGTCTACTAATCAGTTCTGTGACGCGTTCATAAGGACTGTAGCAAGCGGTCACGAATCGAGCGGCTCTTCTCTGTACTTTCTCTATACTTTCGATCAACCCCTTACGAAACGGATCCCAAATGGCACAACAATAATCCAAATGTGGACGCACAAGAGATTTGTACGCTATCTCCTTTGTTTGTTCATTACAATTTTTCAAGATTCGACCTATGAATCGCAGCCTAGAATTTGCTCTACCTACTAACGAATTAATGTGTATGTCCCATTTCATGTTCCTTTGTACTGTTACTCCCAAATATTTCATAGAATCGACCATATCAGTAACTGTATTGTTTAAGTCGTATTTCTGAACAATTGGATTATTTTTATTAGTTATGGTCATTGTCTTGCACTTTTTACAATTTAGAGTAAGTTGCCACTCAGCGCACCAAGCCAAAATAACATCCAGATCGCGCTGAATTTCTAAGCAATCGGCCAAATTTCTTACTTGCCTATAAATAACCGCATCATCAGCAAACAATCTAAAAAAGCTCGAGGTAAATAGAGGCGGGAGAGGACTGGTGGCAAGGAACTGGAAGGAATTCGGCCATGGCCTTTTCAACGAACCATCGCGGCATTCGCCTGGAGTGATTTGGGGAAACCATGGAAAACCCAAATCTGGATGGCCGGACGGGGATTCGAACCCACGCCTTCCCGAATACAACAGTACAGACGTGTGAGCAGTGACGTGGGCTGCTTTTTGTTTCTTCCACATGCGGCGCGTGTCTTGCGAGGGCGTGTCCCGCGCTTCCCACGCAGTCCGGCCTTATCAGTGTGTTTGTTCCGCCCGTTGTTCTTATCGGCGACCGGGCATGGTCGGGCAGACACTTGCTAACAGACGTTTTGTTTCCGTCCGTGAGGTGCTAACTTGCTCGCCAGTCTCCACAGGCCGTCGCCCCTCAGATAAGAGGATCTCGGGTTTGTCCACATGCAAGCCAATAACCTCCAATCGGCTATACCTACTCAAATACTATAAACTTACACTATTCCGTCCACCAATTTTTGTTAGAAACGCAATGTTTCATTGAGAAGTGAGCATATGATAATAGATTTTGAAAGAAAGTATTAATAAAATTTAGAGTTTTCTTTTATTCTTTACATTAGTAAGGTACGTACACACATTGACAATAAATTTGGCCGCCGCTGAAAAATTCTATCACTCTTATTTTGCACAATCTGACATCAATGTCATCCCTGGAAACAGGGCAATACTGGCAAATTTATTGTCAAAGTGTGTATATTCCTTTGAAGAAATTTTTCATAACCATCAAACGCCATAAATCTCTGGACAAACGCTCATAAAACCCGTAAGTTCCATGAATTACGTATAGCACATACAGTCAGCGTTGTGTTTAATTCCCCAGCTTGTAAATATGAAAGTAGATGTAAGATCAGAAACTTTCCGTCGCATCAAGCTGGGATGAGAAGCTTTTCGGAGGCATTACATTATCCTCAAATCTAATCATCGTCAATAGCTTCTGGTCACCGAGCAGATCTGCCTTGTGCACATTCTCTCCATTTCCTTCTTTCTTCCAACAATCTCTCTGTCACCACCTTGGTCCACTACTCTCGTCTGTACACACTCTTCTCAGCCATTCATCTCTTCGTCTACTTCTGGGTGGTTAATCATGGATCTCAATTTCGTGGATTTTTCTTGAGATTCAGCTCTCTCTTGAGGATCAGCTACATCACCAAGTGAACGTGTCACAACCAAGTTCAACTGCAGGGGATTTCATAAAAACCCGTACGCTGGTGTGGGTGTGAACAGTCTATCACCCCGGTTGATGATTGGAAAAGATTACAGTGAGCCTTCTAAACTGCTTGCACCTCCACCAGCTTTAACATTTTTGAAGTTCTCTCTGTGATACCTTGTGTGTATGGAAGAAAAGCGAGTTTCCTTGAAAATTAGTATCATGGTGTAAGTTGACGTCTTGCTTGGGTTTGGTAGTTCTTACAAGTGTTACGAAATCCCCTGTAGTTATGGCGTGGTTAGATAGGTGAATCAGGTCACACTGTGTGGGTTTTTTTTTTTTTTTTTTTTTTTTTTTTTTTTTTTTTTTTTTTTACAAATTTTATTTCTCCCAGGTAAAGCCTGGGAGGCGGGCTGCTGGAAGATCTGAAGGATCCTTTTCAGCCAACTATCCTAAAGGGAGGGAGGGGGGATGGAAGTCGGCCGTGGCCTTGAAGGGAACCATCCCAGCATTCGCCTAATTTGACTTAAGAAAACCACGGAAAACCTCAGTCAGAATGGCCGAACCGGGTTTAATCCCGGTCCTCCCGACTGATAGGTAGGATGGCGATTTCGCCGTTCTTCTATCTCGGATCGCAATGTGGTGTATAGGCTTAAAGAACTTATCCACCACTAGAAGCAACTAGCCTCGTACCCGCGACTTCGTACGCGTGGATTAAGATTTTTTTTGCCAGAATTAAATATAGAAAGTTGTTGGTAATGAAGGATTCGTCCCAAACAATATCGAGTCGGCATAACATGACAGGAAAGCTATCACTATATCATTCTACCGACGAACCTGCCTCTTGAAGATAATCAGTTTCCAACATATTTCTGTCACTATTCGATAAGATTTCAAAATTTCGTGACTACAACTGTTAATCATACTGAAAAAAATATCCTGTGCCCTTCATACAGCTTTCCTTATAAAATTCCATCACAACGATATAGCCATAGAGTCGTCAAAACGTAACCAAAAGACAGAGACTTACTTCCGTATTTATATTAGTATTACTGTGGTTCACACACACACTGACTGCGAACACCTGAGGGATCATTATAACGTAAAAAAGTGTACACCTACAAAATTTCAATACTACCTACGATTTGCCTCGCATTGCAGCCGTAACTTTATAATATCTACAGTTTAATATTCAATCCAAATAACCTACGGCCCAGGCCTGACTCTTACGATGAAAAACAATTTTTAAAATTCTTAGCTTCCTCGGAGATTTGAACCGGAGACCACGACGTTCGTAAGCAAGCTCTTTAGCCACTGAGCTGCTAGTTCACTACACGGAAATACGGTCTGGAGACGTCCACATCCAACGTGTCTGTCTATCGCCGTATTTCGAAGTTATGACACAACATGTGTTATTTATACAGATAATTTTTCAACCAAATGTAGACAGTATTTTTCTCCTTGTTTCAAAGGATAAGTGTGCAAAGTTTCATCGAGATCGGATGAAAACTGTGGATTTGTATGAAGAACAAACAAACCAATAAACAAACAAACATACATTCATCTTTATATATAAAAATAGAACAACGAGAAATCCGCTGTATTTTGCCAGGTCATTAATACTGGGTACGCTAAAAAATTTGAAGAGACGAGGCTGCTGTGGAAAGAAGACTAGTGGTAGCCTCGACAAGTGAAGGAGATGACAGAAATATTGAAGAAAATGAGCAACTTCAGCGAAAACAGTTGTTTTGTACTCTGTGACTTCTGGCGCTCTTTTCCTTGTAAACAAGGAAAGTCTCTCTTGCCGAAGACCGCAGTATGTCAGCTGAAAGTTTGGACATTCAAATAAATAACGCCGTATTACCAGAAAATCCGGTTACTAGCCCGTGTCATGTTTAGGAAACAATACTAGAACAGTTTCGAAGAAAAAGGTGAAGAACCAAAATCAGAATTTTTCAGTCCGTTTATAGGAGATTTTATTTCCGTTAGAAAGTCGGAGTTATCACAGCCTGGATGAAGTGGCGTCAGTTCACAGAAGTCCTTTTCAACCTGAAGGTGCCACTGTACCTTAAATCAAAGATTTACAGAACCATCGTTCGACCAGTGGCGCTGTATGGAACAGAATGTTGGCCAGTCACGAAAAGACATGAACAACGGCTGCCTGTCATGGAAATGAAGATGACTCACTGGCTGCAGGTACTGTAGTGAACAGTGTGTCACTCCACATTTTATCATATTAATAGGACCAAAGTGTGAATGGAAAGGTTGGTTGGAGAGACAGGGTATGCCACCTATTGACGGAAAGATGTGTTCTCTCTTTTCATGGCGAACGGTGGGGGTTGGCAAGTGGCTGAACTCCTGATTGGCAGATGGAATTTCGCCCGCCAAAAGAGACAAAGGGTGCGTCGGTTGCCGGAGAAGGACGACACTGGGGGCACAGGTGCCTGCCCAAGCAACACCTATGTGCCACCTCTCTGTGGATGCAGACCAGGAAGCTGTGTAAAGTTATGAGTATAAGTGGGTTGTTCAGCGGGAAATAGTGCAGTGGTTAAACTTAAAGTTTAACTAAGTTTATGGTTGCTTGGCGCCGCGGTTGCACCTCCTGATCGACTAAGGATGCTGGTTTAGTGCGTCTACACAACATCATGCAATTGAGAAGGTGAATATAACATTACCACTGAATTGTTTAGCAATCAAGACTCCCGTAAACGTTCCTGGGTGAAGCGATTCACAAAATAAGAAGTTCTCATGTCCAGTAAAATTGTTTATAATGAGCTAGTCGGACAATTTGTCATGAGTCAATAGCGTGTTAACATAAGTCTCATGTAGGGTGGCGCCCATGGTATCAATTGTTATTTTTGATAATTAGATAAAAAAAATAAGGTGAATGTTAAATTTTTTGAATTAAATTCATCAATTTTCATATGTGAAAATAAATGTCTAGTTATGTTTGTGAATCTTTTGTTCAGAGCAAATCTGACCCATTCCCCGCAAAAATGAGATGCTTATGAAATATCAATGTAAGAAGAATTGATCTAATATTAAAATTAATGAATATAAAATATTAAATTTCCATAATTATCATTGCTATTTAAGCACAGAGACGGTCGGACCGTCACAGTACTTACTAGATTGGGACGCATCAGAAAAGTTAGGGAGGCATATGGTATGGTTAAAATCTCTGAGAAAGGCGTAATGATGATCTGCGATGTTACGGCTATGTACTTTGAAGCAACAACACTTCAGTTGCGAGAACTTCACTTAATTTAACTCCGAAGACCACGAGGGAGACCCAGGAAGCGCTAGCTTCCATTAATTACGTATGGTGAAATAGGGGGGGGTTACGACGAAATCTCTCCAACAGGAGGGAGGGTTAAATCTATAGAAATCTCGCGTCATCTTTTTAAGAACAGTAGAGCCAAAAAAGTCTGAAAACTACCTGCGACTACATTAGGAGGTCGGGGGGTCTCACCGTCCTTAAAAAACAGGAGACCTAAAAAATAGTCTTCAAAATCAGGAATTCATCAGCAAGATGAAGGGGGCAGGGGCACCCTATAAAAGTGGGAGGGTGTCCAGATTTCCGAAAAAACACCTCACGTAATCAATGGATGCTCCCTTGTGGGAGGGCATGCGACTAGTCAATGCCTCACCCGTGAATACACAAGATCAGCTTTTATGTAGGAAGTTGTCCAGTAAAGCACACCCTGGAATGCGTGATAAATTCTAGGAAGAAGAAAAAGAGGATCCCGAAAGGAAAGAGTTTGTGCGTAGACTAATTATTAGACTACTGTGGTAGTAGGGATGTAACGGATATCCGCATCCGCTTCCGCAATTGCGAAACTTTCGCGTGAAATCCTAGATCCGCTTTTGCATCCGCATTCGCAATTTTTAATACAGATGTATTGCTGATGTTTTGTTTATATTGCAATATATATTATTCTTTTATTTTTATAAGAGATTCTGCCCATCGTCGCTTAGCTAACAATAACATAATTGTTTTTTTTCTGACGATCTTGCAATGAAAGTATCAATGAACTGAACGGTGTTATTTCCCAAGCGACGAATGTACAAGTTTGAATTTGATTGTAAAGTAAAGCGGCATCTGTGTAGAACTACCCATTCACGATCATGGAAGGGGTCCAACAAAATGTTCCAAGCATTCCTTTCCATTCATACTTTTTCGCGGCACACCATGTGTCCTTATCGCACACACGTAGGATTTTCTTCCAATATCCTTAGCTTGTTGCAAAGCGAGGACCCGTTTTGGTTTCCTGAGAACCAAACAACATCCAACACGTCCTACATGTAGTCCTGTAACTCCTTTCACGATCCATCAAGAGTTCTTTATCGAAAATCGAATCATCGTAGGTCTTACAAGTTGTACAGTGAATGCGCCACAAGAACGGTGGGTAGGCGACTGGCGAGCAGGGAACCGAGCGTAGTGGGTGAGCGGCTTGGCCTTGTGTTTGACGCTTGAATTAGTCGGGCCACCATCTCTGCAAAATTGATATGACAAAGATTGATTCTTAGACGTAAAACATGAAACAAAAAATAAATCCTTATGGCAGCATTTTATAAATATAGACTTTAATTATGAAAAAAGATAAAATTTGACATAAAATCTCTATCTATTTTCATTTTAAATTTAATTTTGATAAAATATTAAATCTTTATAAATAAAGATGAATGTCTGTATGTTTGTTTGTTTGTTTGTTCTTCATACAAATCCACAGTTTTAATCCGATCTCGATGAAACTTTGCACACTTATCCTTTGAAACAAGAAGAAAAATAGTCTACATTTGGTTGAAAAATTATTTGTATAACTTCGAAATACGGCGATAGACAGACACGTTGGATACGTCTCCGTACCGTATTTCCGTGTAGTGGACTGGCAGCTCAGTGGTTAAAGCGCTTGCTTACGAACGTCATGGTTTCCTGTTCAAATCTCCGTCGAGGCCAAGATTTTTAAAAACTGTTTTTCATCGTTAGAGTCAGGCCTGGGCCGTATGTTATTCGGATTGAATGTTAAACTTTAGATATTAGAAAGTTAGGGGTGCAATGCGAGGCAAATCGTAGGTAGTCTTGCAATGTTGTAGGTGTACACTTTTTTACGTTATACTGATCCCTCAGGTGTTGTTCACAGTCAGTGTGTGAGTGTGAACCACAGTAATATTATTATAAATACGGAAGTAAGTCTCTGTCTTTTGGTTACGTTTTGACGACTAAATGGCTATATCGTTGTGATGGAATTTTATAAGGAAATCTGTATGAAGGGCGCAGGATATTTTTTCCAGTATGATTAACAGTCGTAGTCACGAAATTTTGAGACCTTATCGAATGGTGACAGAAATATGTTGGAAATTGATTCTCTTCAAGAGACAGGTTCGACGGTACAATGATATAATGATAGCTTTCCTGTCATATTATTCCGACTCGATATTGTTTGGGACGAATCCTTCGTTACCAACAACTTTCTATATTTAATTCTGGCAAAAAAATTCTTAATCCACGCGTACGAAGTCACGGGTACGAGCTAGTTCTAAATAATTACAAATTTATTTATCTACCTCCACATCCGCAAATGTCAGAAGATAACTATTTTCCAATTTGTACAAAAACAAATTGTACTTACGTGGGTTGGAATTTTACCGATTTTTCGCTGAAATGAAATATTCGAATTCTCTTTAAAGTTTTTTTTATTTAATTACTAAATCATCCATTTTAAAACATCTTCTTGTTACTACAATACAACACAACCAAATGATTCTGCTTCTATTCATTTCTATTGTTTCTCTATTACTACTCAAACAATCAAAGAGTCTACTCTGCAATATTGCAACTGTCAATAAACCATCTTTGGTCCAGCGATACGCTATTCTATCACAATGAAATTTGTACATAGAAGAATTTTCTTTAGACGAATTATGATTTATACTAGTTCGTACCCGCGACTTCGTACGCGTGGATTGAGAATTTTTTTGCCAGAATTAAATATAGAAAGTGGTTGGTAACGAAGGATTGGTCCCAAACAATATCGAGTCGGAATAATATGACAGGAAAACTATCACTACATCATTGTACCTTCCAACCTGTCTCTTGAAGAGAATCAATTTCCAACATATTTCTGTCACCATTCGATAAGGTCTCAAAATTTCGTGACTACAACTGTTAATCATACTGGAAAAAATATCCTGTGCCCTTCATACAGATATCCTTATAAAATTGCATCACAACAATATAGCCATTTAGTCGTCAAAACGTAACCAAATAACAGAGACTTACTTCCGTATTTATAATAATATTACTGTGGTTCACACACACACTGACTGCGAACAACACCTGAGGGATCATTATAACGTAAAAAAGTGTACACCTACAACATTGCAAGACTACCTACGATTTACCTCGCATTGCACCTCCAAACTTTCTAATATCTACAGTTTAACATTCAATCCGAATAACCTACGGCCCAGGCCTGACTCTTACGATGAAAAACAATTTTTAAAATTCTTAGCCTCCACGGAGATTTGAACCGCAGACCACGACGTTCGTAAACTAGCGCTTTAACCACTAAACTGGCACTCCACTACACGGAAACACCGTACGGAGACGACGATATCCAACGTGTCTGTCTATCGCCGTATTTCGAAGTTATGAGACAATATGTGTTATTTATGCATATGATTAACCAAATGTAGACAGAATTTTTCTCCTTGTTTCACAGGATAAGTGTGCAAAGTTTCATCGAGATCGGATGAAAACTGTGGATTTGTATGAAGAACAAACATACTAACAAACATACATACATTCAACTTTATATATAAAGATAAGATGTTTCCTTATCATGTCAAGCACTAAACATCAGCATCCGCAAAGATGACTTCCGTTTCAACCCCATGTGCTAGTGAGAGTGTCAGCTGGATAACGCGGCTGCCCTTGGCCGCGGGAAGGACGTCTGGAGAGAAAGGATCTAGGCCGGCGCGGCAGCGCAACGTGGCCGTTGGTTCTGGCACTGTTTCCTGTGTACTGTACCCAGCGGCGCGTGAAATAATACCTGTCGGGCCAGCAAGAAAGGCCTCCATCTGGACCGCCCGCGGTTCCATTCTGCAGACAGTCGTTCAGCCGTCCCGCGCCCTCTCTTCACCCGCCGGCGCGCGGAAACAATTGTCATGGCCGCTTTTGAGCGCGTCCTTATTTGTCCGTCAGGGCGCACAAGTAGATTAATGGGATAAAGCCAACGAAAAGCGCCATTCTTTGTTAGTTTTAACAGGACTTTCATGCGACCGAACAATCGAGTATTTACTTCCAAGTTAGCTGCAGTTACTGTCGACAATAGGCGATTCGTAAACAGCTCTGCACATATTAAGCCGTAGTTACAAGGCACCTATCTCTCAGAAACGATTTCCTAAACTCAATTTGCTACCTATTTGGAGGGGCAGACTAGGTTCAGTGATAGTTGTTTGATGTTTAATGTGTAACATGTGGTACATGCAACTATGTAAACACGTTTAGGAATCTCGTGGGTGAGCGATTAAGGTTGGGAAGCGTCATTTTTAAGGAACAGATTTCGAGTTCCTTTCCGGTCCTTCCAATTTCGTTTCTTCGTGGTTTCCCGTATCATTCTAGGCGAAAGTCGGATTGGTTTCTTTTGATGACCATCATCGAATTACTTCCCATTCCCCTTCCAAAATCCTAAACTGCATTAATGTTGTCGAGTTGTGAAGCATTTTTCATTTTTCTTATATTTTCATTTTCTTTCAGTTTATTTATTTTTTAATAATTTTTGGATGCTCATTGGCTAACAAGGAAAATTTTGTGCCTTAAAACTTTTTTTGAATATATTTACGCCTTTTCAACGACGATGTCATTATACAAGGAACAGGAAGGAATTCGGCCATTGGAATTTGAAGGAACCGTCCTTACATTCGTCTGGAGCAATATAGTGAAACAATGGTAAACCCAAATCCATTGAAAAATTGCACTTACTTGTCTCTTTTCGGTATTTGCGCTGCGTTTTTTTTGCTGATATCGCCAACGTTTCGGCACCAACCTGAAGCCTTAGTCAGGGCTTCTGCCTATCTCGCAGTCTGCTGCCTTTTTAATAAACTTGAACACTTAATTTACTGTTTATTTTCACGGCAAAAATCTTTTAGAACGAAAAGTAAGGGAATCCATAAAAATTTACAAAATTCCTAACAATTTCAACAGAGGTTTGAGGCAAATGTGGAAATGTGTGCTAGCAAATGAACACGTTATAACAACTACAAGATCGCTCGATAACACACAAACCTGCTTGGAACAGTAAATATTCTTTGGAGGATGAACAAAATCATCTTTGCCGGTGAAAATAAATAGTGAATGAAGTGTTCAAATTTATTAAAAAAGCACCAGACGGTGAGATAGACAGAAGCCCTGACGAAGGCTCCATGTTGGTGCCGAAACGTTGGCGATATCAGCAAAAAAAAACGCAGCGCAAACCCCGAAAAGAGACAAGTAAGTGCAATTTTTCAATAATGACACTGCGAAAAGTGTGAAATTTTATATAAACGCAAATGTAGATGATTCGAACCCGCGTCCTACCAGAATGTGAAGTGAGAAGGTTATCGTTTACTCACTACGCTGGATGTCTTAAAATTAAAAGCTGAAAAAATGAGAGAAAGGAAAGAAGATGAAATAATGCCCGTAAAATAATAGCAGTAGTGAATAGTAGTGTGGACCGGGATAGATAAGATGGATGAACGGCATTTTTCCTCTGTAGATGAAAAACTCTTCTGATTCCGTTTGTTGTATTTGTGTTTATCTTTGCATCCACTTGCATAACTGCGTGTAGTCTTCAGTTTGCCACTAGCGTTTTGCTATCAAAAAAACTTAACGATTATCAAACAAATAATAACCTTTTTTTACACATATTTCTGATTCATATACTACCGTCTTGTAACCCTCCTAACATAACATGCTAATTTCTGCAAACTAAAGCTATTACTTCAGTGTTATTTTAAGTGGTTTGTCGTCATTTTACGAACCTTTTAATTATTATTTCGCAAACAAATTATGTGAAGTGTACACATTGTATTTTATTAATTTAAATACTTACTGTTTAAATTGAATGGTGTTTTATAGCAAGGATATTGTAGTTTAAGCACCCAGAAGCTTCCACTCCAGTAATAACATAAGAGGAGCTTTCAGTTTTTGCGGTGATTTCTGATTAGGAGCTACAGATGTACCGTATACTGGGTGGACGAAGTAGCCGCAATCCACACGGATAATTACACATTGTAATAAATTACTACTCTGTTCTGGAAGAACTTTTAATTATAGATTTAACAATGCAATGCTAGTAT
>CM061919.1:215610156-215741869 GCA_031002005.1 Vandiemenella viatica
TAAATTTGAGTCCAATCAAAACTTACGCTACCATTACTACCTGAAAATTAAAGTATTTATTTCACAAATCTGTGTGCTAAGAATTTCTTGAAAACGTCTGCATCGAACGGATATAATTAAACAAAAAGTAATTAGTAATATTAATATTTTAATTTAAACACAATACAGACGTTTGTTTCAGTGTTTCACAAGTAATTTCTTCGCGGACGCTTAGCCAAATAGAAATGTTATTAAATAGCGCTCATAGCCTCTGCTCTATGGTCTCTGGTCGTTGTTAGTTCGGCAAAATATATACATATATAGACATCCACAGTTTTTGACTGATATCGTTGCACACGCATATTTTAAAACAATGAGAAAAATTATTTAATTTAATTTAATTGCAATGGAGCACACGCTCCGGTGGCAATTTCCCCACACACCCAACTTCCCCCTATCCTGCACCCACCTACATTTGCCCTCTACAAATTTTAACTTTAAATTCTTTTAACGTTTTCGGTAAGTTATTCATCATTCTCCTCGGTATCTCATTCCAATCCTTGACACCCTTACCTAAAAAAGAAAATCTTCTCACACCCTTGTGCCTGAAATCGAGTGCCGGCTTGTGGTCATGGTCGTCTTTTCCCCTCCATGAACTACTTTTCATACCTACCTTTCCATGCCTAATCGCCAGTATACGCCCTGTACACTCCCATTACCCTCCTCATCCTCCTCCTGTCTTGCAATGAATCCCATTCCAGCTTCTTTATCATATCTGTCACTGATTGCATTCTGCGATAATTTCCAGAAACAAATCTAGCAGCCCTTCTTTCCACCTTCTCCAACTCCTGTATTTGATACTCAAAATGTGAGTCCCATACTACACTACCATACTCGAGCAATGGTCTGTCCAAAGATTTGTAACCCAATTCCATTACATCTCTCGTGCATCCCCTCATCACTCTCTCCAACAAGTGCAGGATTTTGAAACCTTTTCCTACCACCTGTCCAATATGTCCCGCCCAGTTAAGGTTGTTATCAAATGTAGTGCCAAGATATTTACATTTCAAGTCTTCAGCAAGCTATTCTTTCCCCACCTTATATTCATAATTAACCTTTTGTTTTTTATTTGTGTATCTAATTATCTGACTCTTCTTTGCATTTATCTTCATCTGTTCAGATGTAAGATACAAAATTCCACCACCTCTACCCCTTTACCTCCCCCCTTAGTTAAAATTTCCACTTGAAACTTTATTTTTTTTTTTTGAATATGTAGAGATATTTTCCAGTTACTATTATTGGACATGAAAGGTTAACTCCTCAGTGCCCTTGCTCTAATTGTAAATAATGTAATCAACTCCCCCACCTCTTCGTAAGCTACACGTTTCACAAAATATAGTTACACCTTTCACGGACAGATGGCAACACTTCAGTTCGCGCATTAGTACTTAATACGACCTGGCAATCCATACATTACGTCACACTAACTTCATGATTTTTGGATTCCCCTCTCCTCCTTGTCTCAGGTGGTCACATTTATGTGACTCACATATTTTGCAATTTTAAATTTAGAAATTATTTAAATAAACAGAACTTCCAAAAAATATTTATATATTTCTCTCTAATACACTTTTTCATAAAATCAACAATAAAGCAAATATTTTAAATTGGCAAAATAAAACAAATCAAATTAACGATGAAAAATTTAACTATCTCGTGTTCATGGAATTTGAACCCATACCTTTATATTATTTGTTACTGGCATAGCAATTACTTAGTTCTCGTTTCCATAACGTTAGGAACATCTTATTCATTCAACCATTTAGCTTCGTCATCATTTATCAAAAAAGAGCTTCTCTATTAGTTCTAGCTGCAATTCGTTGAGGATGAATGTTGGTGGTGGGCAAAACCTCTTGTTGCCTCTGATGTGATTGTTTGTTTTGGTTAGTGACTTTGTATGATGAAAAATATGGACCACAGATGCTACGCGATCGTTCAAATCAGTATGGGGATGTCCTATTTTCTCAAAGCCTCAAAGGAGGTATTGGCCTTTCGGCGTATGTCAAATGCGGCCGACGTGCGACACCGTGGACGAGAAACGGTGTTTTCAACGTGGTATGGCCGACCGCAGCGAACCACAGCAGACTTAATGGTGAAGTGAAAACTGACGTCACTACGCAGACGACCGCAACAGAGCCTCCATCACGTAACGTCCTCCAATGCTTCAAGTGCCAAAATTTCTGGCACTTGGCCAGGGACTGCACTGAACCTGTCAGGTGCGTTCGCTGCGGAGGCAGTCATGGTGTTGCTGATTGCAAAACACTCCGAGATGACCCCGTCTGCTGCAACTGTGGGTCCAAGCACTCTGCCTATTATCGAGGCTGCAGCGCATGGAAGCAGCAACGAAACAGGAAGAGACCGCAGCGGCGTCAAGGGTCTCACCTGCAGCGAGCAACAAGTCGACAAGAGAGCGGGGCGTCAGCGAAACATCAACGTCGCAGTGCTTCGGAGCAGCAAGGAAGCAAGAAGAGAATGCAGCGGACCAATGTGCTTCATACCCAGCCAGCTCCGGGGTCACATCACCACCACAACTCGACAGTCAACACCAGCCAACGTAGAAGAAGCAGGAAGGCACCGGAAAACAACCAAGATAGCCCGACGACCTCCGGAGGAAATTGCAGGCTCAACTGGGATAGTCACGTCGCGGACCATCGAGAGGGCAGACTGGATGTCCTTATCAATCTACTCGTCCAACTTGTAAATCACCTATCATCGCAAGGAGGCATGCCTCCAAGTGCAAAGCTGCCTTAGTTGCATTCAAGATGTCGTGAAGACGGTACGTCACCCAAATGAAGACATCGATTAAAAGCCATAACGAGAAGAGACACCTACAGAAATGCTATACCTCATCGTAACGATCTTGGAGTAAATGTTGAAAGACAATAAACTCCGCCATACCCTGCTCAAAGGAGCAGTTGATGGCTCTCTGATGCGACACCGTGGGTACAGCGAGCGTGAACTGGCGCGGCCACCAGGAGCCATAAAGTGATACAAATTATACATGTGACATCACGAAGCTTATGACTCGTCCCTTGTCACACGAATTCACACTTTGTTGATCCCCTCCGTCCCCCTTAACGTGTGACGTAATTTGTGGATGACCCCTAAAATGGTTGCGTCAAGAAGGACTTGCAGGCTCCAAATCTGAACATGTCAACAATGAGCAAAACTCATCAAAGGCACCCGGATCAAAAATATTCGTAAAAGGTGATGTAGAAGAAGAATAAGAATCATTTTAGTATGAAATTCTGAAGAGTTAAGTGGATTTTAGCATGGGTACTACTATCCTGGCTATGAATGGTGTGTTAAGGCTTGGACCGTCTTAGTTCTCTCATGCACAAGTCAAGTAGTGTGCTCTGAGAAGCGCGCCGCTGCTGGGGAGCAGGCTTCGCAGAAGCGGCCGCGAGTCCGCAGGAAATGAGTCCCTCTGGCTTTGTCTGGCTGGCGGAAGCTGCTTGTCGCAGCCAGCTCACGTACCTCAGGGGCCGCTCTGTCCACCACCTCTCAAAGGGACCACTTCGCCCCCCACTCTAATACAATCGTCGGGACGGAAGTCATTACTGTTCGGGACAAGTCCTTTTACCCGAATTTTCTTAGGAAGCAAAGTAGTGCTCTGAAGCTTCTGAAGCTCGGCGGGAAGAAAAGTCTCTTTGCAGAACCCGGATCGGTGTAGATCTTAGTTCTTGACTGTTCAAACGACATTAACTCGTTGCGGATCTTTAAAACGTATTTCTGTAAATGTTTTGATACTGAATCTTCCAGCGATTGCAGCCCATTAGCAGAGTTACGTCCGGCTTCTGGCTGTTCAGTAAAGTGTTGGTTTCATCCCAACCTTTCATATACAGTACCCGTACTTTCATGCATATGCATTGACTCCATGGGCTACATTTACATGAGCGTCAATAAAATTTTAGGAATTATTTCCTGTGTTCGGGAGGATGCATGTTCGAATAACGCTCCGGCCATCAAAATTTAATTTTGCATGGTTTTCAGAAATCACTTCAGGTGAATGTCGGGATGGTACATTGAAAAGGTCATAGCATAATATCTTTCAGTTCCTTGCACCCAACACCAAGGACCTCGACGTCGAATAGCCGTAAAATCATGAAAGAAAGAGAATTGGAATTATATCTGCCGCGTTTATTCATGCGAAGTGTTTGCCAGAATTGCATTAGAAATGAATTTCTTGGAAGTGGAAGGTATGCTGCAAAATTTTGGTTTCGAGATGTATACCACCACATATAGAAATATCGGTATACATTACTTTTACAGACTATAACTTGAAGACCAATGGCAATATTTACGTTAATTTTTGTGTTTGACCAAAGAAGTTCTGAAGACTTTTGAAGCTGAATTCGAAGACCTTCTACTAAAACGATTATGCCTCCCATTTCTAAACTAACACTGGTGAAACAAAATAAATTTACTCAAAATTTGTACATATAGCATATGATTAATAGATTTGAATAACGACGGATGTTTTCTTGACAATTGACCACAGCAATGTTTTGTGCTACGGATAGAGCCATTTTTTTTTTTTTTTGTATATATATTTTTAAGTTGCTACTCGTATAATAATAAAACGAAGTTTGCATTATTTCTGTAAGACTTTCATTTGATTGCGTTCAAGTGATCGTATGACCCACTCGATAAGTTCAGTCTGTTGTTACAATTTTTATTCACTTCTTTCAAAAACTCCAGTACCCAGAAAAAGGAGCGCACTGGATTTTGTTGCACAGATGACGACAGAATTTTTATCTTATGACTCGGCCGAAGAAACAAAGAAACTAGCCTTTTGGGTGAACGTTGTAGACTAACTGCACATTCGAGATGACTCAAGATCTTCGTGTAACTAGATTTCGATTTCCAAAGTTTCCTGAAAAATTCCAGGTGGATGCTCTGTAAATGTGGCTTTTGATCACCTTACTAGTCAGTGTTTCTTTAATAATATCGCTGTAGACGAGCAATAAAACAGTAAGTAAGAAAAGAATAGAAATTTTAATGACATTCACTGTCATGTTTGGTTTTCACTGGATAATAATTGATATCTGTTATACCACCTGAGGAAAAAATGACTGCATGATATCCTGGTTACAATTGGCTTTCCTTTTTTATTATTTTTTATATTACCAAAATTTTTAGTCTTATCTTATTGGAAGTATGTACCCATGCAGTTCTGAGTCCTGTACCATCTCTTTTTTTTTTCTCGACTATTTACAGATCGATGTCACATTAATTTTCCTTCGAACGCCGAAGTTCTGTCGTCTGAACTCAAATATGACTGTAAGACGTCGTTAAATTATAAACGAGTTACTTCAAACTTTCATGAGAAGTAATGGAACTGTCATTCAGGAACTTTTTAATAGGTCTGCGTTCTCCAAGCGTATAAAATGTTCTGACTTTCCCTGCATTTCTTGCATTGACATCAACTTGCAAAATCAGTTGGCGAAGAAATATCAGCGAGGTATATGTAGCTGGATTACCGAGACCCGAAATTCTGTGCGATTATTCGTTGGTACAATATAAACAAACTAAAAATTAAATAAATATTTTTGTGATTATTTCGATCAGCCATATTATGTCTCTTGTTTCTTTTGATATGTCGGATCGTCATAGTGCAAACTAAACGTTATTCAGTACTATGTTATACCATATCAATATAGTGGTAATTTAAGTAATAGTAAAATAATGGAGTGAAAGTAAATATAGAGCCTGAAATGCAATAGAGATGGAAAGAATAGTGGGTGGCTTTAATAGTGCAAGCGATCTATTCTGATCGCACAATGTGCAAATTTTACAGTAATTTTCTTCGCATTCAAGGATTTGTTCTTTTGACCTGTTCTGATGTCACAGATTATTCCCATCTCTTCCTTGGTCTGTCTATACTTCCACCTTTAGATCTATATTGGTTTACTATTTTTGGTAATATATATGCTCTCCAGTTATTCCTCTATCTTGTCATTCATACTACATATTTTCAACTCTTCTCTGACGCCCTCGTTTTTTTAATAGATCTTGCCATGTGCATCCCTTTACAAATCTTAGGAACTTCATCTCCGATGTCTGTATGCGGCTTTTGTCTCTTGTCTTCAGTACCCAAGACTCACCTCCTTAGAGAAGCATAGGAACTGCCATCACTTTATGGAATTTCATCTTTGTGTCTCTATGCGTCCTATTTCCTAAGGTTTCAACTCTCGTTCCACGCATCATCTGATACACGATTACTATATTATCAAGATATTTGCTTACACTATACTATGTAATTTCACTACCAAGGTAGTTACAGTTCGAAACTTTTCAACCTGCCAGTAATCAACGAGACAAGGGGGAAAAAATGTTGTCAGGCACCAAAGATTTGAATGAATACATGCCAACTTTATAATAAGTATAGTAGTATTACAAATATGTCATTCAAATTGGTAACAAGTTCACAAACACTATTCAGATTTAAATCCTTCCATTGCCTAGTCGCAAAACCAAGTTGTTATTTATCGAGGTTGATTTCAAAGCTTTGATACCGAATCGCACTGCTAGACAACCGGGAAATAAGTATTTCCGTAGAGAAACATTCACGGCAAAGCAGTGTATCTTTAGATAAATTCGAACCTGTGACTGTATGTCCTCTATAATTCACGGGATCACGTTCTTTATCCACAGGTGTTAGTGATTCTGTAACTACTTCGTCAGCTTTTGTACTATGAATATTAAAAATAAATAAAAGACTTTCAACGTGTTTCATTTTAAGAATCGCACTAGTTAATGGTTTTTTAAAGAAGTATTTTTTTTTTCACCTGCTGATTGAATCTCACCTTAGCATTACAGAAAAGACAAATCATTAAACTAAAAACTACCACGTTCTTTGCTCGATCCGAAGCGATGGTTCCACAAGTGTCATTACTACGTTCAATGGTTGAGTTAATCAGGTCACCTTCACCGCCTTTATCATAGAGAATTCATATTTGGTTTAGAAGTTTTCATGGTTAAGAGTGTGTCGAATTACAAGCATCCATACGACTAGTTTTGAATAGTGCTACTTTATAATTAAATATCTTTGGGTTGGAGAAAAGAAAAATAAGCTTATTTTAATACAAGTACATCAGAAAAAACAAAAACATGGAGAAAAGCATGCAGTAAGATTTATCTAAGAATCTACAGCAATTGTCAAAAAAAGAAACAACGTTAGTAAAAAATGGTAATGTTGGTTTGTTATTGTTAATAGCAAGAAAGTTGAACTCATGCGGGAGATTTGTAATATTATTATATTGCTTCAAATACTAAAATATTGCGTTTCGACAAGTGTTGGGCGAGAGTTGGATCGAGTATAGATTTCAGCTCCGATTTTCCAAGATGTCCCAAAATAACTCCAAGAAAATCTTGGCGTAGTTTCTCCTGAAAGGCAATGACCAATTGCTTCCCGTTAATCCGTTCTTAGCCTGCAATCAACTATCGGCGTTCTGACCTCTTCTTCGACGAACCTTAAAGCTTCAAAGAAAATTAAATTCACGGTAGAATTGTTTGGAACCTGTCTGAATGACAGAGCTATTGTTCAGTCACTAGCTGATGTGAATAAAAAGTTGAACTTTGGTGATACTACAATCGGCAAGATTAAGTTGTTTCTGAATTTCGTTCACGCTTATAAGCAATAATCATAATCAACCTTTAGTTTTTTTTTATCTATGTACCTAATAGCCGTAGGAACTCCGTACGTTATTAATTTAATGTTAGTTTGGATACATTGATGTAATTCTTAATAATAATTTGTTGTGTATTTTTACCACATGATAAAGAAACAATGTTACTTTTCTTTGGGTACCAAAATACATCTGCTACCGCAGAGAGTACCTTTCGGTATTTGTTCTACGCTCCGATCAAAAGGGACAGTGCACAAACTACATGGCTCGGTCCAGGGAGAGGGGGGGGTGGAAGGGGAGGAGTTGGCTGGAAGGCTACGCTGGGCTACGTGGGGGGAGGGGGGGTTCCGAGCCAGGCCACGTAGCTTTCCTTTCATAACATTTTTCACAGTTAAAATGAGGAACAAAACTCACAACAGCATGTGAATATTAATTTCCCTCACTTAATTATCTCCGTATGTAATTTACAATAGTCTGACAAGAGAAAACAGTACAAAATGTCTTCTGAAATCAAAAGCAAAAGGAAAAAAGCTACGTGCTACGTGGGGGGGGGGGGGGGAGAGAGGTTGAGGCAAAAGCCACGTAGGGCTGCGTGGGGGGGATGGGTGTTCACAGTAGGGCAAAATGGAGCTACGTAGTTTATGCACGCTACCAAAGTAGAAAGTAATGTGGCAGCTGTGATAAGGTCACGCAGAAAGTAAGCGCGGAAGGCTGTGGAAGGAGTGTTGGTTCAGCTGCGTCTGGGAGCGGAAACGCCATCGTGTTTGATTGTGCCTTTGTTACGCCCGCCGTGTGGCGCTGTGTTTGATGAGGGCGAGGCCCTGCCTGTCTCTCGGCCGCCACCGCGCCGTGGCCGGACTGGTTATGGTAATGTGCGCTGGGTCCACCGGAAGCGGCGGAGACGACATCCGCGGCAGACCAAGGCGACGACCACCGCTGGCCGGAAACGTAGGCGTGCTGTACCGTCTGGCAGCTGCACGGCACAAAGCCTCCCGTGGTGTGACTGAAACTCAATGGACTAAACACATCCTTCGGAGCATTAAAATCTATCCTTTTCCGGTATTGGTTACCTTTAAGTAAATTATGAGTCTTTAAAAGAGCTGGAATGGGATTCATTGGAGGACAGAAGGAGGGTGAAGAGAGTCATGGAAGTGTACAAGACATATACACTGATCAGGCAAAACGTTATGACCACCTGCTTATTAGTGTGGTGGACCATCTGTGGAACGCAGTACAACAGCGATTCGAAAAGTCCTTGTTAGATTTCCGGAGTTGTCTGATACCTGATGTCTACGTACAGGACACGCAGTATCCTTAAATTACGGTCCGGTGGTTTGTGGGTGTGGCACCTGGGAACGAGCATCTCTGAAACCGTGATGCTAGTCGGCTATTCGCGTGCTGCTGTAGTGAGCGTCTATGTAGAGTGGTTGAACTACGGTCAAACCACGACTGGGCGACATGGTGGTGGACGTCCATGCCTCATCACAGAACGTGGAGGTCAGAGGCTTTCCCGCTCTGTGTAGCGGGATAGGTGACGATCTGTGGCCCATTTGATAGCAGAGTACAATGTTGGTGCAGATACAAGTGTTTCGGAGCTCACTCTGCCATAGAGCGGGCAAGCCTCCGACCTCCACGCTCCGGCCTTGTCACCCAGTCGAGGTTTCACCGTTCTTCTACCACTCTGCATAGATGCTCACTACAGTAGCACGCGAACAGCCGACCAGCCTCGCCGTTTCCGAGCTTCACGTTCCCAGTTGCCGCGCCCACAAACCACCGACCCGTAATTTAAGGGAATTGCGTGACCTTTGCGTAGACATCTGGTATTAAACAACTACTGAAACTTAACAAGGATTTTTCGAATCCATGCCTCGCCGAATTGCTGCTGTATTGCGCTCCAAAGATGGTCCAACACACTTGTGAACAGGTGGTCATAATGTTTTGGCTGATTAGTGATGAAGCATGGAATGAGAGGTGCGTAGAAGGGTAAAGATGAGCCTGACTACAAGCTGGAACTTGATTTCAGGCGTAAGGGTGTGGGAAAATTTTCTTTCGTAGTAGAGGGTGTAAGGGATTGGAATAAATTACCAAGGGAAATGATTAATAATTTACCAAAAACACTGAAAGAATTTGAAGAAAAATATTAATAGATGGTGAAAGTAGGTGGGAAGAGGAAAGGAGAAACACGGGTGTATAGGAAGGTTTCCACAGGAGCGTGCAATCCATCACAATTTTTGCAATTGTTATTATTATTATTATCCTCAATACTATTAAAATGCTATCTAAGCTTTGTCACTCTGTCATCGTGACCGTAACGAAGACGTCACGCTCTCGGCCGTCGTTGGTGGGCTACAGCGGCCAGAGATATTACTGCCAATTCGAAGTTATGCGCATTGAGACTCTGTGAGAGACCCAACGAAATATTAATGTCGGTATTATTGAGACTCAATGGATTTACGAGACCCTTCGAAATATTAACATAAGTTATTTCCTGGTATTTCTTATCTCAGAGTCGATTAAATGATGTGCCTTAAAAATCATCATCATCATCATCATCATCATCATCATCATCAACAACAACAACAACAACAGGCACAACAACAACAATAACAACAACAACACTAATAAAAGGATAAGCTTGGTCAATGTGTTATCATAACTGTTTTGCTGACGTCACTATCCCGGCCTTCGCTGTTCTATTTAGTTAAGCATCTACGAAGAAATAAACAATCAGAACCCCGAAATAGAATTTTGTATGTGTTAATTTAACTTATTAATTGTTAGTTAATGTTTATTTATTTATATTCATTCGATGTAGATTTTTTCGTTTAATTATTTGTACGTACATATGTAAGATTAAACCTTTAATTTTCTAACAGCAATGAGTTTTGATTAGAATGTATTTTAGCCTGGATCAGAATTGCAACTGGCATTTAACTTTAAGCAAAGAGTTTAATTATTTTAAAAAAAAAAAATTTAAGCTTTTATCATGAGCGCCATTTTACTGAAAATATTACTTCATTCGAATGAAAGTAATTCTAAATTTATCACGATCTATGCCACCTGGTTCAGGATCACGACAAATTTCGTGGCACAATTTAAGTTGTTAAAATTTCTCTTTCTTTGCTTTCACTATCACAATATTACTGAAGTTGTTATTTCAGAGACATGTAAAGAGTTATAACTGTATCACGATGTAAAGTACAATCTAAATATGTACAACATTACAAAGATCAGTGTTTTGAGCGCTATTTAACATTTGTATTTAGCTAAGCAAATTTATAGAAGTGATTTGTTATGACAATCCGTTCAACACTTCATTTCTGAAATGCTTAGAAGTTAGATGTAGAAAGATTAATCTATAATTAATAAGTGATTTATCATTAGGAGATGTAAGTGAATTCTGTTACTTGGGAAGCAAAATTACAACCGATGGCCGAAGCTGGAATGATGTTAAAAGCAGAATAGCACTAGCAAAAAGAGCCTTCATGAGAAAGAGAAATATTTTAACTTCAAACATTGACCTAGGAATTAGAAAGAACTTTAGGAATACCAGAAAGAAAGAAATTTGAAATGTGGTGCTACAGAAGAATGCTGAAAATTAAATGGACGTACTAAGTTCGAAATGAACAAGTTTTGGAAATGATGGATGAGGAAAGAAGTTTGTGGAAGAAGCTTACAGACAGAGAAGACTGGCTGGTAGGTCATATTGTGGAGAATTGCATCAAACCAGTCGAAAGATTGAGGACAGCAAAAAAAAATAATAAAAAAATTGATTTATATGAATATTGCTATTTTAAATTATTTCATCGGCTTAAATTGTGATTACTAATAGTTAATTCATGTCATACGTTGGGCGCCAGTATGTTCAATCTATATGCAACTGAATACAACTAGACATAAAATAATGATGCATCAGGAAAGTGTTGTCTACAGTGTCGTATTTGATTGAATTTCTGAAAATTAATCATCAGTTATGAACGAACATATTAATCTACAATTTAATACAAATGAAAATTAATGAACGTTATTTAAGAGTATCAGAACAAATACAAATTATATAGAGAAACAGACGTGAGTACTAATTACAAGCAATTCACAATCGTTGAATTCAGGGAAGGGCGTGAAAAGTCTCACGGGGTTACATATCAGAAACTGAGTTCTGGCAAACTGAGGCACGAATTGTATACGGTTCGTTGGTGGAGGAGCGTGAGGCGTCGTGATACAATGGTTGTTTGCCATTGCGTGATACCTCCTCAGCAAAGATGGGCTTTGAAACAGCTGATGTGACAGGCGTCATGTTGTTGGTCAAGCACAGATCATCCTGTCCAGCGACATGAGCTGACGTGAAGAATTGTCGAACGTGAGCAGCTACAGGCCACAAATAGAAGAAATGAAATATTGGTCAGCGGCCAGTCCAGACTAACATTTCAAATAAAAGTCAAATCCAAAAGTGTCTCTCTTGTCGCTTTCATTTCTTCAAGAACACTCAGGTCCCCTTCTTTTCGTTATCGCCGCCCAGTCATCAGTCAACTTCGCAAATTAACTCACCATGCGATAGGACAGAATTATTCAAACATTTGTGTTACAACCACATGGTTCCCTTTTTTATGGCTTTACGCCTCGTCGACGTCGAAGTCATTAGCGGCGGGATAGGATTGGGTACAAAGAACGGGAAGGAATTCGACCATGGCCTTTTTGAAGGAAGCATCCCGGCATTCGCCTGGATTGATTTGGGGAAACCATGGAAAACCCAAAACTGGATGCCCGGAAGGGGGTTGGGACCCACGTCCTTCCGAATGCGAGGCCAAAGCGTTAACCACTCGCCCATCACGCTCGGTATGGTTCCCTTATTTGCTAACAATTTTCTACCAAACACATAATTCGCTACTCTCTCAATCTCCCTGTAAGTTGTCACTGTATTTTTCCACGATTTCTGAATATACCAAATCTACTGGTGGCAATACATTGTATTTAATGTCTGCCACATATGTCGTTTTCTATATAAACTCACTCGGGGTTGTTATTCACCTTTGAGAGGCACAAGGTATCATTCTATAGTGATCGCTTTTCCTAGGGACTTCTATGTTGTTCACAAGCAGGCCGCCAGTCAGACTCGACAAAAGGGCGCCTTATATGGCTCAGGCCATGCACACTATTCGCATTCCTGCAATACTCCCGTATCGCATCTATCCCTTGTCTAATTTTATTCGTTATGCTTGTCCATTGAACTCGCCATTCATGTAACAGTACAAACTGAATTCCCCGATGTTTGAAGTGAAAACTTGGAGGGGGTAAATGTATGAGTTCACGGCTTCCCGTCACCGACATGTTATGACGTGTTGCGTGTATGATATGCGCGTTGGATGCGTTTTTGATTGGTAAAATCTTATGAGTTCGCGTCACCAACATGCTGTATACCAGTATATCTGTAGCTACACGTATGAAGAGTTGCGCTTGGACAACAGTGAAAGAGTAGATTATACTTGTATCTAATATACAAAAATGTTTTTTATTGCCAATATTCGTCATACAAATACACAGTCTTTTTCCGATTTTGATGGAACTTTGCATACATAATACTTTAAACAAATGGAAAAATACTGTTTGATGTACAAAAAACTAACCCTCTCCTCCTTTCCCTCTCACCTTTATTTCTGTCAACAATTTTTATACAAACCCTCAGTTTTTATCCAATTTTTGTTGCACTTAGCACACGTATACTTCAGAACAAGGCGTTCTGGTAGCTTAGCGGTTTGGGCGCTAACTTCTGAATGTTTCTCTCTCCAATAGCAAGTTAAAATCCCGTGGTGAGTAGGAATTTTAGTAGTTGCATTGTAGCACGCAGGATTGTGGCGTACTACAAAATATGTAAATATTTGTATTTAGTTATTTTTATATTCAGATTATATTAATATTTAGTAATTTAACTCTCCGATCCGCGTAATGGATATCCCAGGCTGCCATATTTTCTTAAAATTTATCTGAGTAAAGAGGTTGCTACTTGGAATGGCAGAAGGGATTTTGAAGCTGGCAACGGTAAATTCTACCGATGACGTGGGATGCTCCGAGCCTTTGTCCGCCCGGATACAACGGCCAACCCCAAAGTCAGTGCATTAACCCTGCGCAAGGTTACCTGAACAGCATAAGGGGTGACAGACGCGCGGGAAAGGCCATAGCGAATGGGGTGACTTCAAACCTCACGTGGTTTTGGGAAGAAGTTAGACATCCAATGCCGTATCATATACGGGGTCTACCGATGTTAATTCATGTCTTCCTTTTTCATGTAACAAGGAGTTTTTGGGAAGAGAAGCAGAAGCGGCCATACGGGCATTCTGTGGTCAGCAGTCACCGTGTCCAGACGTCATAGCGCAGAGTGGCACTATGCTGTAGGGTTCTGGCTCCGACCACAGGCTGGTCGTTTGATGCTGTCCATGCACTGATGGTGCAATTTACTGGTCTCCACCACACGCCGCCGCTGCTGTTGATGATGATTATGTTAACGTGTTCCATCGCCCATCATCATTTCATGGTTTGGAAAGACTTTGTAGAATCCGTAATCGACCCATGTGACAGGATCTCTGTTCAATTCCATTTTAAAAGCTAGCTGGCAAATAACCTCATGAACTTTAAAGCTCCTTGTAAATTCAGTTGAGCCTTATTCTCGTTCATATTTTAATTCAAAAGGCGCCCAAGGGATTTTATTCACTATGCATATAACATATTAGTGTTGGCTTGTGGCCACGATGTTATCATGTATTTAAATTTATGAATGAAATATTTAACATTTAGTTTATGTTTGCTATCTTCAGGCAGATTATAAAGCCGGATAGTGTTTTTGCTTGCAGATACACGTAATGTCTAATGTAACGTTAAATGTATCCGGCTATGTACAAGCCATAGGAAAATAATAAATTAAGCATTATATATGTTTTATCAACGGCAATCAAGATCCTTGCTATCTAAATATTAATTTCTTATTAAAATCAAGAACCACTTTAACATTAAAACTTGAAGTAACGGCAATCACCCCCCCCCCCCATCCCTCCCGTTACAACATGGAATTATTTATATGAGCACACCGGGCGTTCCATGATTCTGATTCAACGTCAAACTGTAGGCCCTTCTGCCTCTGACACAATAGTTTGGTACATCTCCTTCCGGAAAATTCGACCAACCTTCGGGTTGTGGATTAAGTTAGATCTTTAGAAGTGAAAACTACTTTGGGCGCGTTGGGTGCTTTTTAGATGGATGAAATCTTCTGAATTTGCGGTACTGACATGCTAATGTCAACAGTATATCTGTAACGGGTGTGATGGCTGAGTAGTTAAAGTGTCTGCCTGCGGAAAGAAACGTCCTCGGTTCGAATTCTTGTCTGGATGAGGATTTTCATAGACCTTCAACCCGACCTTCACCTCTGCCACAGCTTGCTGTGTAATGTGAAGTACGCCAGAACGCTTCAGTGGTTCGGATTACACGTTAAACTGTAGGTCCCCTGTACCTGGTAGTACTAGTGGGCTAGGTTAAGGCGGCTGTGATTTGAACGGACTACGCAGCCAATAGAATCCCTGTCACCAGGCCGTTACGACCACACGGAATTATTATTATTATTTAGTATATCTGTAGCTATAAGTATGACGTGTTGCGGGTATAATATTCATAGTTTTAAGTTTTTACTTGTCTTGGCAGTCCCCAATGACTGCCAATTGTTATTTATTATATAATTATTTTCGTATGTCCCCATAATGGAGAACGATAAGCAATCCTGACTGGATGCGTTCAGTTCCTCTTTGGGATGTTCTTCTTGTAGGACCAATATTTTTTTTCATTCTTTCACTGACGGTTTTCTTTTCTTCGGCAGTCCAGATGCGTTTTGATTTTCCCTTTTTCGTTTCTGAAAAAACTTCCCATGAATTCACCTTCTTATTAAAAATCTCTCGATCTGTGACGTCTCCTTTAGCAATACCTGCAGACTTCAGGTCTTTCTCCACTCCTTCATCCATGTGGTTGTTTTTTTACTGTTTGTGTGTATTCTAAAATTTGTCTTCAGATTCTTTCCTTCGCAAGTCTACTCAGATATCCATAAAATTTCAGCCTTCTTTTCTTCATGTCTGATTCTATGTTCGAAATTTTCTCTGTAGTTTTTGTTGTTTTAGTCTGTACTGTCCATTGCTTTTTATTATTATTAATTATTTTTTATAATGGATTTTTTGTAACACTCCACCTTCAGAAACACATTTAAAGAAGTAGTCAGGTCAAAATGTTGTGTTGTAACCATATTACTATGCTTAAAAACTACGGAACGCTGGCAGTAATGAGTCGCACACAAAGGCACCGCTCCGTAGTCTGGATGGAGTAACGATTTTGTGATTGAGAGACAGGTCCGCTGTTTCCAGGCAGCCAGACGTGCACGCACCTACGCAGGTAAACACGGCAGGTTGGTGCTCATCGATTGGTCGGGCGAGACGACTACCTGTTTGTGTCCGCCTTCGTCTGCTTGTTGTGACAGCTGAGTTGATCGGTCGTAGGCTAATCTGCTGTTGTTGCCTTAATTGCTTACCGCTTTGAGCAGCGTAGTGCTCAATCAGGTACTTGCCACAATCCCGTTCAGCTTTGCTAGACTCTGAGAATATAAAACTATATGAATTACTGCTTTTTCTGACTTTAATGGAACAATTGTAGGATGCAAAAATAAGATGCAATTTCTTGAAAAGTCTGTTTAATTACTTATAAACAAGCTCTAATGAAATTCTGGCTGAATGAGTGATAGGTTGTATTACCGACAATATCTTCTTCGCATTTATTCTAATAAATGCTGAAATAATTACAGTCGCTTGAAGAATGTATATCACTTAACTCCAAATTATAGAATAAAGTAAGTTAAATATTAATAAACTCCTCTCAGGTGACTAGCTGAGTGAGCAGCGTGCTTTCACACGATATTTCAGCGATCGGAACTCTGTCGTCATCTTCTGGTGAAGTGTATATCTCACTAAAAGATGGCGACAGAGGGTCTCAACACCTAGAGAAATTTTTATCATATGAAAATTAAATATGTTTTTAATCTTATGTATCAGAACGATCTACCATCTACACTTCCAAGAAAGTTTCAGCTAAATATTCCTGGAGTAATGACTAACGATACAAAACATTAGTGATATAAAATAAAAGTGTTTCACAAAGTTACCACTGATTTCTTAGAATTTCAGCTATCATTATATTTTGTTGATTCCTTGAGTTTGATTTCAATTAAATTCATTTTCCCCAATTAAGGCACTGGATACTTGCGTAGTAATCGTATTCTCTGCCTTCCAACTAGATAAGTTAAACAATCCTAAACAACAGCTTCAGCTTCATTTTTTCAAACTATTTAGATTGAGCGTGCATGTTATAGTGAAGCCAATATCATTAAATTTTTAGAAGTGAAGTGTACAAGAAGAGTTTGAATTGTGGTTTCACAGGATCGTACAGAACGTTATATAGGACAACAGACTCACAAATGAATCAATTGTGTTGAAAAGTGGTTTGTGATAAACTTTGTCAATAAATCTGACAAGTTGGTGAGAGACTGGTAAGACATATGTTCGGTAATTCTTAACTATTTATGTGCTTTTAAGAAATTTTAAAGTTAATTATAGAGGAGGACAAAGTCATTGATCTAAGAGCGAGACTTATAAGCACACAGTATTCAGTAGTTCCCTAAATATGGATATAACAGTAGTTCGATACCGGACTCAATCGATACACAGATGTTAACACTATCTCTATACCAATCACTTTGGGGAGATTAACCATGTAACCGTACAGAATGAAGATTTAAATTACATATTATATTAACAACTAGCATTTTGCCACTGCTCCGTTTGCGTGGTCCTTGGTGTGTGCGTACTAATGCGTTTGCCTTTTGTTTTTCTTTAGTGGCATGTTTATAATATAGTATCTTTGTAACATTTACCGTAAATTAAATACCACAATTTAGTTACACTTATCAGTGTGTTAATATTTGATGTTTATCTTCCATTAACGTATTCGGTGTATTCTAACATACTATGCTTCAGAAAACTGAAGAAATAAACAACCAATGTTAATAGTTAAGAAAAAGCTATATTATCAGAATCCAAAGGATGGAGTGTTTATCTGTCTTGTAGCGTGATCTTTGGGGGTTTCTTGTAAAGGCGTTTTCATATGAGATGCAGTGTATCTTTGACGTCTGTCTATTCTCTGTACAGACGAATTATCATTTCTTGCTCCGTTTCACTTAGCATCGTGAGATACGTCTCAGATTTTTAGCTAGAACATAAACTGTGCAAACGCCATCCTAATTAGTGCTGTAGTTTTTGAGTTAGGCTTTCTTGAACTCTCAGACAGACGCAGTTCGATTATACATTTATGATAGTAGATAACATTCAGAGTTCGTACTATCACGCAAAAATGAAGCGCGTCAGTATTCTGAAAGAGAATGTCTGTTTTTGCCGGTGTCGCAATGCACGACGCAGGAGGCCAATTAACGTATGACATCGCCTGTCTGTAATTCCGTATCGCCGAGTTCATGACACTGGGACCTTGGAGGAATTTCCACTGACATCACTCTCCGTTCCGTGCGATAACTCCACGGCTTATATAAGCCGTGTCGATTTTAAGGTGTTTCTCAACAGATCTCTAAAAATACAATGGTGCTACAGCCTGATATTTACTCATGTATTAATTTTTTTTAGTGACAAAAGGATACAGAGATAGCAATTATATTGAATAACAATAAGTGGAATATATAAAAAAAAGATTTTACACATCGAATTCGAGAGATTGCACCCATTCAATTGGCTCTATAGTCATTTCATGAATCTGCTGGATCGTTCCATTGAATCTTCTAAGTGTGTATTTGTGGTGATGTGGTGGATAGTTTGCTGGTTGATGGGTTCTACAGTCATAAGAAGGATTCTCTATTATTTCACACTTGTGCATCTTATAGTAGCATCTACCATGGCCAGTTCTCACATGATTTAGCATCGTCCGGTTTTTCCTAGGTAATTTGAATCCTGGGGGCTGTCTTGCAAGGTCTTCGATTAGTGTTTGTTTCTCAGGATTGGAAATAGTCCTCTCAGCGCAACATGCTTCGTTTATGAAGTAATTTTGGGCGGAGTCTCCCCAAATTTCCATATTTAAAACCCTGATTTTAATTTGTTTTTAGTTTGTGTTGTGAAGTCCAAAGGACTTAAAGGAGCAAAAAGTTTGTGGCAATTTTCCATGCACACAAAATTTTTTATTGAACGTTCTCTGTTCGTGACATTAAATTACTCTTGGTTTAAAAAAAAAAAAAAAAAAAAAAAAAAAAAAAGTGGTATGTTTCTGTTAATTTATGTTAAGGATAGATTACGCTATAGGAGACGAGATTTTTTTTAACCATTAAAAGTAATAATGCTAAACTTGGGTCGACTGTATTGCAGCATCTATCGCTGGACATACCATGGTAATAAGTCTACCTGGCACACTGACATCTTGTAACTATCTTTTCTTCTTTAACGAAGGTTACCTTTAAGGACCAATATAATGGATGAATAGTACATGAACTTTGTTCGTGTAGTTTTGGTTTCTTCAATGATATACATACAAAATTTCATATTTTGAAAAGAACTTTCACACATTTCCTGTTTCAGCAACTTCAACGTTAATAACGCAACAACCTTAAGGTGGCCATACACGATCGCTCCATTTGGATGTCATCCGTATGTTATCACATACACCACCATTCCAGTCATCCATATTCGCGCTAATCTAGTTTCCAGTCTTCATTAATATGAATCATATAGAATTGCTCTTGACTGATGCTGCTTGCGTAATTTTATAGAAAAATAAAAACAGGTCAAAATGATCGAAAGATTGGTTATTGAAGAGGACGCGGTTCTCTCATGTCTTGTTCAACAATCTAATTATGCCAAATACTAATTAAAATAAGGTTGAATTAATTTTAAAGGATATTCAAAGTTATCGAATACGAAGTGCCAAAAATTAAATAATCGAACAGTACACTGCAAAATGGCGAAAAATAAGATCTGTGATATCACGAAAACTCATAGAAATGCTGGAAAATGAATCTAAAACAGAGTTATTGAAAATAAGTAGTTTAGTAGGCTGAAAATAGTAATAGATACGTCACATGTTGTACAAAAACATACTTAAACAAGTAGGCTCATATGAAATTGAAGATTCTTCCCTTTTTATGTTCTTTTTTAGAGCAGAACTGCAAAGAATTAATTTTCTCTGTTTGCATTTAAGTCTTATTTTTAAATAACACTATCAATTGACCTATTGGCACATGCATTTTCATTTCGCCATAGTAGTCATGATTAGAGACCTATCAGATTTTTTAATAATCTCGTGTTGAGACGACATTTTTTTCTAAAAAAAAAAAAAATATAATATCGTTATAAATGTTAATTTATTATATTTAAAACAATATTTTCAATTCATAAATTCGAAATAATGTTTTACATGTGAGACAAATATTTCTATACCAAATTCAAAACTAAAACGAAATGATGCAATCTTTCGCAATCCAATCAAGGCACTGATGATGTCTGTTCGGTGGTTGGTGATGGAATGAGAAGTGTTTGGTTCGCGGTTTCGCCATACATCAGCCGATTGGAGTGATGGCTTGATGTCGCTCCACGTGGTTTCCCCACACACGTCATTTGTCTTGGTGGCATGATGGACGAAACTGTTGGATGGTGAGCTGAGTGGATATCCAAACAATCCTGTCAGTCCACGTCATCCACATCAGTTTCCCCATATACGGATGCGATGATGGAGTAACATCGCTCCATTTTGACGGATGGAGCGATTGTGTATGGCCACCATTACCGCGGATTGTTAATATACATACTGCTCTGTTAAAACAACATGGTCAAGAGCTACATGACACGCAGGCTCTTCGGCTCACTGATCGTAAAACATTTGTTCATCAATTATCCCCATAACATTCTCCCGGATAATATGATGCCGCTCATACGACGACATCACGATAAACATTTTGACTGCAAGAAGTAACTTACCTTTCGATGGTTACTAATTTGTCGTCCCTTTTATTTTAATTCCTCAGCTTTACGTCGACACATTAAAATGAAACACACCCTATTCTACACGCGAAACTGCGGGCTATACACTGATTAAAACACAAATAAAATCTGATCTGTAGTTTTTTCGTAAATCGCGTTCACGTAAAAATTATCATAAATTTATCAGCTTTACGACAACTCATCAAAATGAAATTGACAATATCTTATCTGCATGAACACGGGCTATGTATTAATCGAAATTGCTTCAAAATCAGACCAGTAGTTTTTGCACGAATAGCATTGAGTGAAGACTTGATACTGAGATGGTAAATTACTCACCTATCCGAAAGCGCATCAAAATCAAACTGAAGCTATTTAAACAAGCAGCAGCAGAATGTACATTAATCAAAACTTCATTAAAATCAGACAAGTATATTTTTCTGATTCACGTCCAACCAAAAATTATACTAATTCGTTAAATTTCTAAGTCTTCTGACAGCACATCAAAATAAAATTTTATCCTCGTCACCACGGGCTGGGAATTAATCGAAACTTCATTTAAATTCAACCAGTATCTTGAATTGAGTTGAATGAAGAATTATCTTAAGTTTATCACTTTACAGTGTCACATTAAAAAGAAACATACCATATGTTATAAATTCATGGAGACAACATCAAAATTTGACCAGTAAATTCTGACGACCTCAAATCAAAATGAATCTCGTGCAGATTTGTTTCCGGAAATTATCGTAAAATGCAATCAGTAAAAGATATGATAAAAGAGCGGGAATTGGATTCGTTGCAAGACAGGAGGAGGGTGAAGAGGGTCATGCAAGTGTACAAGGCGTATAATGGCGATGAGACATGGAAAGATTTTGGTGTAGGTTTGAAAAGTAGTGCATGGAAGGGAAAAGATGACCGTGACCACAAGCTGGCACTCGATTTCAGGCACAAGGGTGTGGGAAGATTCTCTTTTCTAGGTAAGGGTGTCAGGGATTGGAATAAGTTACCAAGGGATATGATGAACAATTTACCAAAAACTTTAAAAGAATTTAAACTTAAAATTTGTAAATGGCAAACGTAGGTGGGTGTAGGAAAGGGGGAAGATGGGTGTTTAGTGAAATTGCCACCGGAGAATGCGCTCCATTCCAATTTAAATTTAATTTAATCTAAACGCAGACAGACAAACATTAACAATTCTTTTTTTTTTAAATAAATTAGTCGTTCTCTGTAACTTATTAGTAGTCTACCAAATGTACAGACATTTTCCTCTTCATCACTCCCTCGACTGGTTTGATGCAGGCCTCCATCCCTTTCCTATCTTGCTGAGACATCTTCATATCAACATACCTCTAAAAACCCACGTCCTCAATTGTCTGCTTCTTATAATCTAATCTCTGTCTTCCTCTGCAGTTCTTACCTTTGACTGTTCCCTCCATTAACAAATTAACCAAGCCTGCATGTCTCATGTCTCAAAATATGACGTACCGTCCTGTGTCTTCTTTCTGTAAAACTCTTCCACAAATTCTTCCTCACCCTTCATTTCCAAAATTCGTTGAATTCATACTTAATTTTCAGTATCCTTCTATAGCAACAAATGTTTCAGTTTTATTTAATTCTGGTATTCCTAAATCTATGCTTCGCTACAATAATATGCTGTGCTCCACACATAGTGTTTTAAAAAGTTCTTTAGGCTCTTTCTGCTAGTGCTATTCTGCATTTAACATCAGTCTTGCTCCAGCCATTATTTGTAATTTTACTTCCTAAGTAGCAGAATTCACTTACTTCTTGTATCACATCCGATCCTATTTTTATATTTAATCTACTATTATTGGTATCATTTCTGCTATATTTAATCACTTTGGTTTATATTTAACAGACACCGCCTATCCCTCTTCTTTCATAAAATCCAACCTTCTTGATGTTTTTCGTTTGTTTCTTAATCTTGGCCTCTCTCTTTCATCTTTGTCATGAATTGGCATCGGTCTACAAAGCCCGTAGCCAATCGGAATAATTCCTTTAACGTAAGATGTTATTAATTAACTTTACACCTTTTCTTTTCTCTCTTAGTAATATATGCACTGTCATTTTAGGTTTAGGACTAGTTGTATAGTATCAAGCAAAAGATGTAAACACAGGCACTTAATTACCCTATTGTTTCAGTATTTTCTTCAAAGAAAGCGGATGTGAGGTCCGCGTTGGCTGCGCAGATCTCGGCTAACGACGAAACAACAACACAGCTTCAGCGCGGTCGCCTATTAGAGCACTTAACTTCATTAGCACGCACTCCCTCACCAACTTTCCCTGGTTTAACGTGAGCCCTCAACGGTACGTGCCAAGCATGCTCGTCTCAACTGGAGAGGTGTTGTCCAGTTTGCGCCCGTTTTGCATCTCATTTCATTTGAAGTGGGAAGGTCTGAATGCGAGCCCAAAGAATCCCCACAATGTAATTGTCCAGTAGTTCCATGGATAGCGGGACACTAATTAGGATCAATATTTGACATGACTTAAGAGCTGGAACATTGGGATTGTACCACAGTTGAACAAAAGCAGTACATGATGTTATTACTCTATTAATAAGCCTTTATGTTTCCATTTATCCTCAGCTGAATAACCTGTCTCAGATTTTTTGGCAAACACTAGACAATAATCTATACGTGGCAACTGAAAAAAAAAAAAAAAAAAACTTGGGTTTGTTTATCAATTACGTTAGGTGCTCTTTCTTTAAATTTGGACCACTCCCTCCCCTTTGGTGAGAAGATTTGGTGGCATGCCCTCTCCCTCACGTGAGATACCTTGTAATTTTTAAGTAATTAAGCAGCTTTTTATATTTTTGTTTCTATTAGAGCAAAATTTCTAGTTGTTTAATGAGACATTCTGGGTCTACTGGAGATCGCGATTCCGCCATAACATTCAGTAATGACGTCACAATAACGAAGTAGTCAATCGCAAGACATATTATTTCCAGGCAGTAATTCCGTTGTAATACAGCCTGGACCATTATTTTCAAGCAGAAATTAGGTGGTAATACAGCCTGGACCAGAATGAAACTGTTAAATATACTTCTGAAAGAATTTCTCGCGGTGTCTTGCGTTTGACCACTGCAGTATTATAACGCCAGTTCCTGGGGGAATCACGATCTCCAATAATCCCGACATTCTATGTGTTTTGTTACGTGCCTATATCAGTTGACGAATAAACAGCTACTTAATGAGTAAGTTCTTCTTTAATCCTACTAAAAATCACAAGCCTTACTAATCATTGTATATCAAAGGCGAAATTTTCGCTCGTTCCACCTAGTATGTTTATATTCTTGTTCTTTACTGTCGTAACTCACTTGAGCCGTGTTGATATTTGTGAAAACATCGAACCGGGCGTGGTAGATGAGCCATTTAAAATCACGTACGGCCTTCAAGATTTGGGTTTTCCATGGTTTCCTGGAATCACTTCATTAATATGCCAGGACGGTGCCTTAAAAAGGGAATGGGCGAATTCCTTCCCGTTCCTTCCATCATCCCCCCCAATTCTCTCCCGACATTAATGACCTTGAATTGGATGAACCCTAAAGCCCGACGCAAAAAACTGTTGACATTCAAGTAGTGGTAGTTGTAATATTTCATTTATCCTCTAAATCATTCTATGCGTGGGTACATTGCTTAGAAATTCAATTTGATCTGGTTCTTATTTCAGCATGGTGCAAAGAATTGCTCTTTATACTAAATTGTAAAAAGTGTATTACTAACAAAAAAGAACCCTTTTGTTCAAATTAGTGTTGCCCAAATGCAAGAACAAGACCAGACTTGGCCGGTCTTGGTCTTGCATCAATACACCTGGTCTTGGTCTTGGTCTTGCAAAAATGCAAGACCAAGACCGATTTTGGGCAACACTAGTGTTGCCCAAATGCAAGAACAAGACCAGACTTGGCCGGTCTTGGTCTTGCATCAATACACCTGGTCTTGGTCTTGGTCTTGCAAAAATGCAAGACCAAGACCGATTTTGGGCAACACTAGTTCAAATATACTAAGTAAACAGTTCATTTATTGATATGGTCGATTCCGTGAAATATTTGGTCGGAACAGTACAAAGGAATATGAAATAGGGCTTGCACATTAATTCGGTAGTAGGTAATTATAGGCTGCGATTCATAGGTCGAATCTTGAAAAATTGTAATGCACAAACGAGATAACGTATAAATGTCTCCTGCGTCCACATTTGGACTACTGTTGTGCCATTTAGGATCCGTTTCGTAGGAGGTTGATTAATAGTATAGAGAAAGTACAGAAAAAAGACTCTAGATTCGTGACCGCTTGCTATAGTCCTACGAAAGCGTCACAGAATTGATTATTAGATTGGCCTGGGAGTCTGTGGTAGATAGACGACGCACGTTTCGTTTAAACTTATTGATAAACATGTGTACTCCCACTTTCACTTACGAGTGCCCTATTTGGGTCTCAGTGACAGGAAAGATAAGATTAGAGAAATAAGGTGTCGCACTGATGCTTATATGAATTCTTTCTTCTTTTTGTGGATTGTTTCTGACTTGCAACTAAACAAAACGCTTTTGATGGCATACGCGTTTCGCTTTTATTCAAGGCATCACCAGTGCCCTAGATAAACATATATATACAATGCTGTTGTTTGATTTTTGTACAGTTTAAAAAAAATATTAAGTAGGTACTTACAGTTTTTATATATTCATTAACACGCACAAGTTCGTGTTTCCATACCAGCTACTCTTTTCGCACTATCACTACTGTCCCAAGTTTGTGTAAGCTGCAGTTTAGGTAATTTCACTGGCCACGAACTGTATATATAGTTATTTGTTGTTGTTGACATCGAAAAGTCGTGAGCCAAAGATTATGTGTTGTGTAACTATTTGTTATTTTGAATCTGCGGTCATTAGCTGTGAGTATTTTGTGGCGGTATGTTTGATTATAGGATATGTGTTATTTATTCCTGTTTTAATATTTTGTACATGGTTTGGTTCGTTAGGTGTATGTATTCATTCATAACTTTTTTACCATTATTGATTGCTTTTTGTATTTGAAGGTTTTCCTGAATTGTCAGCATATTTTTGTTTTGATTATTAATCTTTAGTATTTGCATATCTGTTTGTATATTAGTGTGTGAATGATTGTGTTGTAACAAGTGTTCGGCGAATGTTGAGTGGTTGGCACATCTGAAGGCTCTCAGGTGTTCCTTGTATCTGGTCTCAAATTTTCTAGCTGTTTGTTCTATGTATACAGTGTCACACTGCTGGCACGTTAATTGGTATATTCCAGATTGGTGGTATTTGTCTGTAAATGTACCTCTGTTAAACTGTTTTTGGATAGTGTTTTTGGTTCTAAATGCTATTTTTATTCCCATTTTTCTAAAGACATTCGCTATTTTGTGTTTGCTTGTGTTTTGATATGTCATAGTGTACCAGTGTTTGTTGTCTTTTTGTGTGATGGATTGTAGTTTTATGTGGTGATCATTGGGTGTTTGATTTTTGTTCCTGTTTGTTTGTTTTCGGATTTTTTGGTTAAGCTTTTCTACTGTGTTACTATTGTATCCGTTGTTCACAGCTATGTGTGTTATGCTTTCTTCCTTAGTAGACTACCATTCAGAATTGGAATGCACAGCGAAGAGCTTAGTTTTGGTGCCGAGCACCCTGTGCCACTCACAATTTTGTGAATTGCAGAGTATGTATGCAGATGTAGTATAAAGGAAACATGCTACAGAGGTGAGGCAGTGTCACTGGCTACATGCTATTACAGGTCAGCGCAATGTGATTCTACGAGTTTCGCTAAAGCAACTTGAGGGCTGTCGGTTGTAGGAGTGTCTGAGGAAAGATAACGCATATGCTGCTCACTCTTACGCTACGAAAGTAGAGTAACATTTGTCACTGACATTAGTTGACGTAAATAACTGGGCTGCCTTCTGCTAAATGACGCTAGTTAAAGATTAAGACGAGAATTTGATTCGCTGCGCTGACTCAGGTTGGCTTCCAGCCACTAGATCAAGGCACTCGGAATCAAAGACGGGATATAGACAGTATGAAGAGTTGGGGGAAAAAACAGGTAAGTCGTATTATAAAACTTGAGAAAAGGCAACTTTAATGTTTGACTACTCTGGCTTTTCCCCTATATAGTAAAATTTTCAATACTAATATTTCTTGACCTGCATGGGTTTTGTCCAATTCCAAACTCTCAACTGATGCATATGACTAGTCTGAATCGAGCTGAACCGATGGCTCGATTTAGGAAAAAAATACTTCCTTGTTTTTTTACCGAGTCTTTTGATGTGCTCTTTACTGATGCGTCCGTCATGGCTTCACTACATCTACAAATATAATAGGCTGTAACCGGAAGAAAGTCTGTATATTTGAATTGTTTTGGCCATTGTTAATGATCTATAGCAGTAGTTTCCAATTGGTGGTACGTGTACCCCCAGGGGTGCGCTCGGTGTTCTCTTGGCTAAGACAATCACTACGATAATTTTTTTTAAAAATCAAACATTACTACAGCCAAAATATGTTTTTATATAGAATCAAAATGTATTGTGTCTATATATGTGTGAGTGTGAAATGTATTACTGTAATGCTGTGGCTAACTAAAAACGTTTTTCACGTCAGCAAAACAAAAATAACATTTTACTACCATTTTACACGATGTACCTTTGCGAGAACGGGTTACGGCCATGACAAACATGAAAACCAAACATGTCCATCGACTTAAACTCGAAGATGATTTAAGGTTGAAGCAAACAGAAACAAAATATCGAGCGTGGTGGTGTAACGGCTAGCGTTCTGGCCTCGCATTCGGGAGGACGGCGTTTCGAACCCCCATCCGGGCATCCACATTTGGGTTTTCCACGGTTTCTCAGGCAAATGCCGGGATGCTTCCTTCAAAAGGCCATGGCCGGATTCCTTCCCATTCCTTGCCCCCCATCCTTTCCCGTCTCTAAACACCTCGCTGTTAGAGAGACGTTAAGCAGATAAAAAAAAAGAAACAAAATTTCTCAGATTTGTGCTAAGAGAAACGTGCTCATTTGTTCAATTAAACTTAAATAAATATTTGTGATCTTCATTATTGTTATAATTGTTCTAATAAAACTTTTGGACATTTTATTTATGAAGTTTGTTACTGGATTAAACTTTAATTAAGCTCGGAAAATTGGTTTCCTTTTTTATTTAACATTTTAGCTATAATGGGTACGTGGGGCTAAGCTCTTACTTGAAGTGATACTTGAAAAACTAATCGGAAACAACTGATCTATAGAATAAGAATTAGCTATTGTTGAAATTCGTATTCTCATTCTGTGTCTGTTTGATTGGATGATCGGGATATATGCAATATCTACCTATCACTTTTTGTCGGAGTTTTGAATTATGTACAGCTCCTAGATTTGGGGATAAAATAGAGTTTGTTTCGTATTGATGTTAAGGGGGTAGGTACACCTAACACATACAAATATTTGATAAAGTTGAGATGTCATTTTCTCCAAATCTATTTAAATTTGAGGGTTCAAATTTCATAGCTCCATAGAACTATTATAGCTAGATATAAAAATTGATTTTTAAAATAAAAATATTGTTTAACAATAGGATAATGTACCATCCAAATTGACAGTGAAAAATATATTGTTGTAAAGGGTTTTAAAGATAAAAGGCATAGTATTTGAAATTTTTCAGAAATATTCTTTTAATATTGTAAACTAATATCAAGGTAACAAGTTGAACCTATAATATAACATATTTTACTCTATATTTTTTATTAATAAATTTTTTGTCAAGAAAATAAATTTTTTGCTTAAATATAAAGGCATATTTTTCATTTGGGAAAAGCTGCATAAACAATAATTGTTCAGACTGTAGTACTTAGTATGTAGAACATGTCCTGCAAATTTGAAAAAGATCGATGCATAAGTTATCTTTAAAACCATTTGATGAAATACTGTTTTGAGATATTTAAGGTTAAAGATTTGGATCACCTACAAGTGCAGTAAGATTTAAATGGCTGTCAATCGTGCAGGGCATTGCTTAATCACACATAATTCCCACACTGTTAAAGATATTGAAATAATTTTTTCACTAAAATGAAGCCAAAACTATAAACTGTTTTTGTGAATAATAAAAAAAATCATTTTTTTGAAACCTGAAAAGTGTACCTACCCTCTCGGAAAGCTGAGACATTTAAGGTGATACTAAGCGCCTACGGCGAAAATCTCGCGAATTATATGCTACGAGTAGCGAGGTTGGTGGTTTTTGGTAGATAGAAAGGAGAACCGGTTCATTTGCAGCAAATGAAATGGGTACATAGCAAAACACTTACAAGGTCTTACGAAACGAATAGAAATGATGAAATAGTTCACTAACAGAAACAAAAATATCTGAAAAGATTATTTCTTTCGAAAATACACACAGTTTATCAGCACCTCTGTGATCTGTGGTACTGCTATCTAGCAGTTAATGACATCACTCCTTATCGTCACTAGCGAACCCTAGCGGCTTGACTCTGAACTACGGCCTACCCGTGACTTGATTGTTAATAGTTTTACCAGTTACGGGTTGAATTTAGAAAAAATCCTTTCTCAATTAAAGATGCTACCAAAGCGTAGAACTTAGATGCCTCCTTCATCGATTTTGATTAAGTATTAAGCGAAAAATGTTGCGCGTCACATAAAGATACCTTTTGGAAATAATACATAAGACTGTCCACAACTTGAATCAATTTTTCACTGAACGCGATTCACGTCTAAACTATTGGTCGAATTGTGGTTGGGTTTAATAATGTACAGCCGCCGACACAAGGGCTAGAGTAAGGTATATTTTACTAAGAAACTTAGTGGCCATATAAATTTAAGTTCATTCTCTTAAGTAAAAAGTTTATCGTGATTTCAGTGTACGGGAGGCATCATTGTTTTCGTTGTAATAATCGTAACCTTCTTCGTCGATCGCGATATGATAACTGTGACATATTTGTTTAGGATTTATTCCGTTTTAAGACATGTTTGTTTATTGCTTGTTGAAGAATTGAAATGTAAGTATTTTGGCATAACATTTTATAACAAGCTCAACTGGGCAGAACACATTGGACAGATAGTAAGAAAAGGTTTCAAAATCATGCGCTTGTTGGAGAGAGTGGAGAGGCGATGTACCAGAGAAATAAAGAATTGGGGTACAGAAGTTTGGCCAGACCATTGCTTCAATATGGTGGTGTAGTATGGGACACACGGGATTAGGAGGGGGTGCAAAGGAGGGCTGCTAATTTGTCTCTGAAAATTAACGCAGAACCCAATCAGTAACCGATATTATAAAAGAGCTGTAATGGGATTGATTGGAAGACAGGAGGAGGGTGGAGAGAGTCATGGAAGCGTACAGGGCGTATATTAGTGATAACGCATTGAAGGGAAAAGATGACCATGACCACAAGCTGGCACTCGATTTCAGGCAAAAAAGTGTGGGAAGATATTCTTTTGCAGGTAAGGGAGTCAGGGATTAGAATAAGTTACCAATAGAAATTATAAATAATTTACCAAAGACGGTGAAATAATTTAAAGTTAAAATCTGTAGAGGACAAAAGTAGGTGGGTACAAAAATGTGAAGAGTGGGGGTGTAGATAAATTGCCACCGGAACGTGCGCAATTAAATTAACTGTAACATCCACGTGAAAAGAGTTGAGGGCAACATACAGTTTTTAAAAACCAGCGAATCGTTCTTTACTTTCCGAATCGCCGCCGTAGTTACCGTATTGCAGAGTCACCTACACGGCGAATCGTCGGAGTAGTTCGCTGTTCTGGTCCCGTCTTAGCAGTGTTTCAAGCACCGTGGCTATTTTCTCTCCAAACAGGACGCCTTCGCCACTTCTCGCCTTCCCTGGCGCTGCGCCAGCCGCCAGTAACAACGAGATCGGATCTGCACGGCACAAAGAAACGACGAGCGGAATGGAAGCGCCGGTTTATCAGCGCTGTTGATGGACCTGTTCCGCTCGGAGAGGGCCTGTACTCAGCAGCATCCCAGGTGGCTGCAAGAGTGAAAAGAGAAGAGCTACCACGTGCGAAGAGCTGGAGCTAACGCGTCAGGAGACAGACACTTGTTGAACGCTAATATACGATACGCGTTACTGATGACACACTCCACCGCCTTCTGGGTATACACAGTGTCTCTAATGAAGTTTGGTGGAGACTGGTGGAGTATTAACTATTATGTGATGTTACCAAGCGTGGTGGGTGAGCGGTAACGCTCTGGCTTCGCATTCGGGTGCGCACGGGTTCGGATCCTCGACCAGGAATCCAGATTTGGTTTTTCCAAGGTTTCCTCAAATCACTCCAGGTGAATGGCGGGATGCTTCCTTTAAAAGGCCATGGTTGAATTCCTCCCCTTTCCTTTTCCCCCATCCTTTTCCACCTCTAATGATCTCGACGTCAACAAAACGAGAAATAAGGCCATAAGCAAAAAAAAAAAAAAAAAAATGTTACAAACCATTCTTAATTTTACATTTTCGTTCCGACAGAAAAAGACTTCTAATCTTAAGATCGAAGTTTTTCGTGGGGTTGTAAACAAACAACATGGACACTGGCTAGCAGCTTAGTGTGGCCTGGAGCGCGGCTATAAAAATGTTGAAGCAGGTATGCATCGATGACGTCATCGCGTTGGGTCGACGTTTGTCTTCCACCGATGCCGCGGCACCACCTAATTGTTTTGTTATTACATTTATATAGTTGCTGGAAAATAAGAGCAGAGATGGACTCCCTCGAAACGTCCCATTATGTGCCATTTGTACGCGGTTGCAAGCCCATTAACAGTTTATTTACTTATAATTGTTTTTAAACTACCTTGTACTATCCGTGATTGCCATATAGAAAGCGACGTCATTTTCCTCAGTCCGTGCTGTCATTGGTTTCCCTTTACGCATTCAGAACAATACCATAGGTTCCAAATTGCTTAGTACATTGTTAACAGCGCTATGTGATGGTGGACTTAACCTCGAAATGTTGTCTCGATTTTTTCGAAACAACATTTCTTCTTATTATTAATACCTTGCTGGAATACGGGCGTAAGTTGTTACCATGGGTGATATTTACCTCTCTATGGAACGTCTATGGTGGTTTCCCGTTGCCTTCCCCAGTGTGACAGTGTTCGTGTTATTGTGTATATGATTGCGATTGTGTATGTGTTCAGTGTACTGTTTGTGTTGTGTAATGAGAGATGAAATAAACGAGAGTGTTATCCACGGTGCCGGCCCAATCAGACCTGCTCTTCCGAAAGCAACCATCGGCCACCAATCTTAACGTCTCCATCCGACGTAAGAATCATCATCAACTGTGCCATATACCTTTCTCCATACGCGCTGCGTAAAGGTTTGAGATTTAACCCATGACCTTGATACTCAGTCTGGTAAGTAGGAACTGCGCAACACCTCATCTCCTAAACTGCCAGCCAAGTCATGGTGAAAATTTCTTTCCCCGTCGGGACTCGCAAAAGCTAATTTTGTGTAAGCGGCAGACATCATCACAGTGCTGCAGTAAACGGAGCCAACGGAACGGATAAAAATCAGTACAAAAAATTGGAATACTGCTTTTTGCGAATTAAAATTATAACTGATGTAGAACTAGTAAAAATATTTATTTATTTATTTGAGTTTTTTGCGCCTTGTTGACATCGACATCATTAGAGGGGGAGAAAAGGAACGGGAAGGAATTCGGCGATGGTTATTAATGGAACCATCACGGCAATCGCCTGGAGTGATTTGGGGAAATTATGGAAAACCCAAATCTGTATGACCGGACGGGGAGTCTAACCCACGTTCTCCCTAAAGCGAGGACAGAGAGTTAACGCTCACCTACCACGCTCCGTAAGGTAGATACAGCTCTTGTACCGCTTATGTAACTAGTCGCCACAGCTAAAATTCCTTCCTTTTCTTTCGAAGAAAATGACTAAGATGAAAAGCATGCATGCTCAGTCATTGCCGACGGGTCATTTCCTGTTTCCGTCTCGTCGTTGTTCCCTGAAAGTATTACCTACCTAGAAACATATAGTTCAAACAACTGTAGTATGAGTAATGTTACCTTCGTGCTGTCCGGTACATATGTTAGGCTCAAAGTCCGAAAACGGTCACTTAGCGAAAAAAAACGACCACAACACGCTCTGTTTTTTTGGAAACGGCCACAACACGTGATTCGCGTTATGGCACTTACAAAACACAGCCAGAACGCGTTGAGGCTAACTCGAAAAGGCCACAACGCGAAATTCGCTTTTGGTACAGGTCGCATTCTCCACACATAAAGACTCACATTTTTTTGTTAGCCTTGTAACGCGACGGATAAGAATAACACAAATAGTTAGATACCGATAAGCCGCAACCTCTTTAGCCCATTTCAAGAAACCTCAACGCGCTGTGGTCGTTTTTTTTTCGCTCAATGAGCCTTTTCGGTCTTTGAGCCTAACATAAATATTTTTTAAAAAAGGTCCACACGAGCGGTACCTTCACTTTGGAAGCAAAATTACTTTTTTTGTTATTTTTTTTTTCTCAGTAGCGTTTTAACATTCTGCTGCTTTTGACACTCTCGTTACCTTATTCCTCTACCTTTCTTCAAGAACTACATTCGCAACGATTTTGACAAAACGACACCAGCTATGATGGTATCACTGTCGTCGGTGTTATCGGTGTCTTGTTGTCGCAGTAACCACTTCGACCTATCATTCAACCTGATGAGGACAACAGAGTTAACTGTCGAAACGTCGTGCATGAAAACCTTAAAACAATTTTTACGAGGTTGTCTTTTTTTTTTTTTTTTTTTTAAAATAAAACTGCTTAACGTCTCCTATAACAACTAGGTCTTTTAGAGACGGGAAAGGATGGGGGGGACAAGGAATGGGAAGGAATTCGGCCATGGCCTTTTGAAGGAAGCATCTCGGCATTCACCTGGAGTGATTTGGGGAAACCATGGAAAACCCAAATCTGGATGCCCGGACGGGGATTCGAACCGCCGTCCTCCCGAATGCGAGGCCAAATTTTTACGCTCTATACGCCAGCAATGACTCAAATTTTCCATATTGTGTTTTCTTCTGCAGCCATGTAAAGTACCTGTTGGTCGTCAAATAGAGTGTTCGAGACATCAAGCCACTGCAAGTTGAAACTTTCGCATCGTGGTTTGCTTCGCGTGCTTTGCAAGCCGCATTGAGTCAGACATCGCTCTAAATCGTTGTGGCGCCTCTCATCACCGTGGATCAATTTTTGTTGCTGCTGTAATTTACGCCCGAAGAAATCCGCTGCCTTGGCGTGTTTCGGCTCAAATTGAATGGCAGCCGCAGGCGGATGCGTTGCATGCTCCTGGTCTCTCGTTCTGATTTAGCGCTCCGACTTCCTTCTTTTTGTCCGCCTTGCTTCACTCTCCGCACTGCACTGCCCTCGCGGTGAATAAGATCCTCCTCTGCAGACAGCGCGCCTGCCCATTCACAGCGAGGCGCCTGCTCTGATTTACGCCGCTGTAAATTTGTAGCGGTTTACTGCTGCCGGGATCGTATTCCTCTACAGCTCCTAAGTAGGCGGCGGTTTTTGTAGTTCTGTCAAAACTCTTGTTTCTCTCACGCTCTGCTCCGCGTTGAGTCACCGTAGTTATAGCTATGTTACTATGCATGAGTCAGATCGAATGGTGAGGCTTACGTATACGTACCAAGGTTGCTTATTGTTTTTTTATTTTGTTTGCTTTACTTCGATGTCGAGGTCATTAGGGGCGTGAAAGGACTAGGAGCATCGACTTTTGAAGGAACCACCCCGGATTCATCTGGAATGATTTGGAGAAATAAAGCGGAAACTCAAATCTGGATGGTAGGACAGGGATTCGAACTAGCGTCCTCTAGAATGTTAGGCAATAGCGTTAGCTCCCACCCACAAAGCTAGGTGCTACAAAGATCATAATTTGGCGGCGTGAAATTAGTCAGGGCCTTACAATATTCTGACCGCTTAACTTCTACTGAATATATTTGTTTCAGTTGACTATTCGGATCTGTGTATTCAAATGTTTCTTGACTTTCTATTGATGCTACAGTGCCTGACTCTTTGATTCTTTGATGAGGGAGTATCGACACCAAAAAGTTGTAAAACATCAATCACATTTTCATGAACTTCTTCATCCTTTAACAATTATTCCATGGGCCCTTTACATATAGCAGCTCAAACTGCTTTTACCTTACCTAAATTCTCATAAAAAACTTTTGCTACCACTTCTCCAAAGAACCAGTTATTATAATAATGGTTAGCTATGTCCAACGATTGAATTAATCCTAATACTATTTCCTCTGTAAGATGGCCAGATGTATATTCGAATCCGCCTCTTCCCGAACGCGACGTGAATAGGAAAATGAAATCATATAACCTTACCAAAAATGCATATAATTCTTTAATCCTTTTTGGAATATTGATTAAAATGGGTTTCTGTTGTATTTATTGGCAAACATGCGAACAAAACCCTTCTTAATTTACGAGTGCGACGAAGTACTTCTTCCCCCAAGCTGTTTCGGTCGCAAAGGCAGGAGAGGAAAGATTAAACAAATTAGGGTCACCCTGGAAAGAACCTTTATTTTGTTACAGTTGCTGAAAATAGTCGAGATGTTCAATCAGAAAAGAAAGAAAGAAAAAAGAAATTCGTGCAGTTGTTAAATATTTCTGCAAGGAAGAAAGTGTCGACGCCAACAAAAAAAACAAAAAAAATATTGTTTTGCGTTAATTGGTTGCGAACCTAATGAATCCCATTTTTGGTGCGTCTACTTCGATGTCATTAGAGCTGGGAGAAATAGGGTAATTGGAAGGAAATTGTCTCTGATCTTTATGAAAAAAATCACGCCCAAAATTTGCCTACAGTGGTTTCGGAGAAATTTGGAAAACCGAAACCAGAATGGCCAGATCGGGTATCCTGATTTCCGGGTCCAAACGTTGATCGATATTTGGTTTTTCTGTTGTTTCTAGAAATAATTTGTAAGATTCCTATTTTGATGATGGAGAAAATAAGCCTATGTTGGTAATAAATTGATTGTAAGCTTACAATAGGGATAATAATGATTTTTAAAATAAATATATAGTTTTGATAAGGTACTACTATGTGAAAAACAGAGAGAAATACAGATTCACAGAATCTTAGAAACAAAGAGTTTGATTAAGGCAAGATAAGATGGGCGATTGAGAAGTTTTAATGTTGTGTGAGACTGAAATAGATATGAAAGAAACTATAAGATAGAACAGATGATGAGCTGTCAGTAGTCAAATGGTAATTGATAGTTTGAGAACGGCTATGTTATGTTTATATTATAAACTGTGTTATATGGAAGTTTATAAGTTGTGTATTGCAATTTTGTATAGTGCAAGAATTAAGGAGACAAAATACCAACTTTGAAAAGATAACTATCCTATTTCAGGTAATAAGAAGCCGAAATTGGACTAAAACTGCCTTGTACAATAGGTATGAAGGCAAAGATGATGCTACTAAGGTAAATGTGTCAACTACATTTTATCTGAGATCTAGACATCTCATAGACTGTTTAGATGGTGGTTAATGTCATCAGGTTTTCCTATCAATTCCTCGTCCACTATACTCTCTATTGTGTAATGACCTCAACCAGCTGTAAAGCCATAAAAAGTCTAATACTTTCAAGCCATTCCTCGTAATACGTTTTAGTTGATACTGCCGCAGACTTTTTCCCTCTTTAATTTCGTCAGCATCTGTAGCATCTACATGCAAGAACCACACTGTAAAAAAGACAGCCAATGATCGCATAAAGAGTTTTATTCATCTTTTCCAAAATGAAACCATCACTCTGTGCTGCAGAGTTGCACATATGACGAATGTTTTGTATAGAAGAAGAATCCATGTAATCCGCTCTCAATACTCAGTGTCACTGACACTGTCTTAATGCATAAAACTTAAGCAAAAAGTTGAAAAATGAAATGAATAATGAATGACGTAGAAACCAGCCAAAACGAAATGGATATATTAATTCTCCACTTTAAAGAACATATTCCTGATTTAAGTCTTATAATACCTATCTGAAGCCAGTTTCAGTAGTTGTAAGGGAATAACAGCAGAAAAATGTCATTACAATTGAAAGTTCTCGTCCAAATATGATATAGAGTTTGACTGAGGGCTTCATTACTGTTGACAAGAAACCTTGAATGTTTTCGAAATAGACAAAAATTTGTTAAAATATTTCAGGTAAAAATAATTTTTCGTAAGTGCCATTAAATTTTTCTTTGCTGCTGAAACATCCAGTTTCTTTTCTATGTTTGTTGAAATTATCTGCTACAAAAGTCTTTTTTATACTTGGGCTAAATAATGTGCTTGTCCTGGGATGTTTCAATTTGTGTGTTATGAAGTATTGTATAACAACCAATTTGAATGACTTAAAACGAATTATTTAGCGTATACAACAACTGAATTCTATATAATTTAGGACTATGTAATTTAAAAAGAGAAAGCGGGAAACTTTCTACAGAGAGAACGTTTGTGAAGAGAATCTCTTTTTATTCGTCAGTTACTTTTGCGCTTTGATGGCATACATATCTCTAAAGGCGGGGAGTATCCTCCATTCGAATTTAGTCAGCAAAGAGATGGAAATTCGATGAATCTACTCTTTTTTTTTTTTTTTCTTTGCAACCGTATGGATCTTATATTTGATCCAGTTAAACCACGGCGAACTGAAGATCATATAACCACATTTAGCCTCTACTTGGAATTTTCCTGTATGCTTGCTGTCTACATTTCCAAACTTTTTAATAGTTTACTCAGCATTGATAATATATATACAAGAATTCTATAACATTAGGAATCTAAAATTTTTTTGTGACGTAGTAAATGAAATATTGATATGTATCTTCAACGAAAGTGAACTTGATTTCCAATTAATAATGACAAATTTGCTTGTTAGAATTAAATAATTTAACACTGTATAATGCATATTCGGTATTAGTTAGTTTCATAACAGTTAGTGTTGACTATCAAAGATATGATATTCTGCTTAACATGAAAGGTAAGATGTAATACTTATGCCCAGGGCAATAATTTTGCTGATTTTTCTGTACTATTTTAAATCTGCAAATGGGGTGCATCTGTCTGTCCCTTTGTCCTATCAAAAACTATTAAAACTGTTTGGAAAGAGTTATCACATTTTGTAAGCTTATAATCAAGTTTAAAATCTTCAGCATACCTTACTTGCCTGCGCAACAGTGAAACAACATTGATTATTTAGTTATTCAGTTTTCTGAAAATTAATATACTACGTTCAGTACGTTAGAATGCAAAGACAATGTTAGTCAAACCACTACATCAAAGGTTAACACTAAAATAAACGTAACGAAATTGTGATACATAATTTACACTAATTACATTACATTACAAAGTTTATACTTTACTACTAGGAGAAAAACAAAAGACAGAGACATTACTACGCACACCAAGGTCAGAATGGGCGAAGCAGGGAAAAAACGTTAGCTTTTTATATAGCACAGGTACCTCGATTATGTGGATCAATTTTTTTGTTTTCATTTTTTTTTTTTTTTTTTTTAGGACAAGCACATTGCAGTTGTCTCTTCACGTTTCCTGCCCGCCACTGTGCACCGAGTATGCGGGCTTAGCTGGCCTCACATAAGGCTGAACATGCCTCTCGTGTCGAGAAGAGCCCTCGAGCTCCTCAAGAGCCAGGTCCGCTGCAGACGTTCTTATTTAATCGATGGCAGACTGAGCGGAGCTGCGCACTTGCTTTGCAGAGGCCTCTTATTCCTAAGCAGAGAACTTTTAATATTACTTTTCACGTTTTTTGACGTGAATACGATGAACGTCTGCGTATTCGCTAGGCGGAGTCTACGGTCAAGAAAAGTTGTGTGGTCTAAACTGATTAATCACCGTGTGGCGATACCATCTATTAGACTTCAGCCCGTATCTTCGATAAAGTATACGTAAATGAGATCAAGTGTAGCACTAAGATTGTTCCACAACAAATAAATATGGGTATGACAGAGTGGAAAGTCGTTGGTTAGGAGTGATAGTATTGACTGATTGAGTAGTGTTGCTTGTTTATAAGTTTTCACACCTGTACATAATTTGTTTATCGATTATTTACAACCCTATAAATATTACATTTCACTAAATGTATTTATGAAAGGGAACATGGAACTTCCCGAAGAGCAATGGAAAGATCAATGCTAGGTTTAACTAGAAAAGATAAGAAAATAGCAACCGACATTACGTCAGTTAGAAGGGTCACACCGGGCGTGGTTGGTGAGAGATTAGCGTTCTGGCCTCGCATTCGGGAGGACTCCGCTTTGAATCCCCGTCCGGGCATCCAGATTTTGGTTTTCGATGGTTTCCCCGAATCACTCCAGACGAATGCCGGAATGCATCCTTTAAAAGGTCATGGCTGAATTCCTTCCCGATCATTGTCCCCAGTCTCATCCCGCCTCTAATGACCACGACGTCGTCGAAGCGTAAAGCCATTAAGTAAAAAAAAAATGGTCACATATATCTTATAAAAGACAGCCTCCTGACCGAGAGAAAGACCACCAGACGGATGGGACAAGGACATACGCAGAGTTAAAGGCAACTGGCAACGGCTCACCCAATATAGTTCGACAGATCAACTCATAACTCTAAGAGGGCACATCATTTACTGCCTGAATTGGCTGATGATGATGATGATATTGAATTATTTTCTGTTACTGAAGATCAATTAGTTTATATCGCCAAAATATTGAAATAGTTATTCAGTATTCAGTTTGTATTATCTTAAAATTTTGCCATTGATGCAGTTACTTACTTTTGGCTGATTCCATTAAGGAAAATCCTTCCTTGGTGGCGTGACTATTTACTGTCGTAAAACATGTGCACATAAGGTAAACTCAACGACCGTAAGAAGAATTCAATTTAGTACCGAGAGGCGTTAGTTCGATTAGTTGCAACTTTATTATAAGTTCCTTGGATTGGTTTAAGTAAGGATAAGTTCGATCGTCAGGTTGTGACTTTCCCGGTTAAGCCTTGATATAACTTTCCATTATGTTAATGCTACAGTAGTAAACCTTTATTAAAATAACAGATGCTTCCTTTCTCATCTCTACACATTTTAGTAATCTGTATAATTCACCATTCACAGCACTGAACTAAAACAAAACTACATCTCTTTTCACTCTTCTCGCTAATCGCAGATATTCTTTCTCTTTTTTCTTAGAACTAGGTCAAACAGCGACTTGAACTATTTACCAAGTAATTTCTTTTCTTCTTATTTTACAACAGTAAAAAACTTCTATTGTTATTGCATAAGCGTGAAACATATAATACAGAAGTACACAATCTTCATGATCCATTCCTTACAATGTACAGTACGGGAGCCGTGACGCTATAGCTATTAATAACTGCCTTTAGTCTACCAGTTAAAATCTGCAACTTTTGATATTTAGAAGTATGATAAAGCGTTTTGGCTGCTGATTTTGATTGGAAGATTTGACCAAAAGTTAATAAAACTGTTTTGGAATCACTTTTATTTGTAGAGTGATTTTTGGGGGCGTCCATTAATTACGTACGGTGAAACAGGGCTTTTTTTTTGGGGGGGGGGAGTAGCAGGATAGGTAAAAACAACGAGGTTTTGTCAGCAGGGGGGGGAAGTCCCATCAAATTCTCACGTCACCTTAGGGGGGCGGGGGTCCGACCAGATCTCACGAAACCTTCACCATAGGATGGGGGCGGGGGAGATCCGGAATTCCGAAAAACACCTCACGTAATTTATAGAAGCCCCCTTTCTTTCCGGTGAGGCCTGCTAGGACAAAGTGGCCAATGTCAGTTCTTCATCCTCGGTTTTTTTTGTTAAATTCAAAATTCCTTCTTCTTTCATTGTGTTTCTTTCTCATCTAATCAGACCACTTCGGGCCGCATTACTTTCTTTTTCTGGTTTGGAACCCTTCCATACTTGAAATCTTCTTTCTAAAGATCACTCTTTCCATAGTTTCCTCTTTTCTTATATTATTTCTTTCTATATCCTTCTTGACCTCTTGAATCCAGATTGATCTTGTTATTCTTTCCTCAAAAGTAACTTAATATCCTTTATTTTTACTCAGTTATCATCGAATTTGTAGATATGTACAAAAAAAAAAAAAAAAAAAAAAAAAAAAAAAAAAAAAAAAGATTCTATTTTCTGTTATGTTTTCTATGTTCTATTTTTTTTTTTTTCCTGACAACCCACGTCAATTTTTCCTGTTTTCTTCTTGATTTACATAGTTCCGTTGTTTTCATGGACTTAAGATTTTCTCATGAATCTTCTTTCTAGTAATTCCACTTAGTCTATTCTATAGTTCAATACTAGGCATTCAGTCGCGTAAAGACAATCTGGTTTCAATACTGAGTTGTAGTGCCTTATTTACTATTTATGTTTTGTTTTTTTTGTTGTTGTTTTTTTTACTGCTTTATGCCTCGTCAATGGCTAAGGTCATTAGAGGTGGAATTGGACTGGGGACAAGGAACGGGAAGGAATTCGGCCACTAGCCTTTTTGAAGGATATTCCCGGCATTGCGCCTGGAGTGATTTGGGGAAAACCATGTAAAACCCAAATCTGGATGCCCGGACGGGGATCGAACCGCGCTTCCTCCCGAATGTGAGGCCAGAACGTTAAACCGTTCACCCACCACACTCGGTTTGACCTTTTTATTTTTATTAAAGCAACATTATCTGAAGTTAAGCTTGAGTGGCGATCTGAAGTAGTGATAATAAAAATCTGCTGTACTATTTTTGCACTTCAATAAAATAATCGGTCAAAATAATCCGAAGGAAGAGAGTAGTGTGTTAAGGTAGCTTGTTGCAGAACTGGTTAGTAATACCGTCTGAACTTGATGGGCTGCGATAGCGATCACCGACTGTTGCTGTTGCTGTTGCGTGGGCTTTGTGCGTGACGCACGAGGTGTCGGTCGCCGGGCGTAGGAATGTCCGGCCCGCACAGATAAGAATATCCGTCGCCAGTGAGTCACGGACAAAAAGAGAAAGGCCCGCTGGAATTCGTTCCGGGCCTCGTAATGGGCGGGCCTCCCTCTCCGCCACTGTGCTTTTTCTGTCAGCGGGCCGGTAAAGAAAGAGACCTGCTATCGAGGTTCTTCGGCGGTCCAGTTCGGCTGCTGCAGACACGCTCACTGACTGCTTTCCACGCGTCTCTAATTACCCTCGGCCTCAGCTTCTTTATTCATTCACCTTAGTTTAGTGGTATAACGACTGTGATGATGGCAATAATAGTAGATTAAATATAAAAATGTTATCAGATGCAATAGGAAACTCGAGCGTGCTACATGAGCGGTAACACGCTGGCTTCGCATTCGGGAAGGAGGCTGGTTCGAATCGTCGTCCAGCTATCTAGATTTGGGTTTTTTCATGGTTTCCCCAAAGCTCACCAGGAGAACGCTGCGATAGTTTCAGAGGCGACAAGGCGCAAAGACAGAAGAAGAAAATAAGAATTAGGATAAGTAAGTGAATTCTATTTCTTAGGAAGCAAAATTACAACTGACGACCGAAGAGATGTTAAAAGCAGAATAGCTCTAGCAAATAATAAAAAAAAGTCTTCTTGAAAAAGAGAATAAGTTTCAAAATTTACTCAGAAAAATTTTTTTTTAAAAAACAAAAGCTCTATATGACGGTAGTGAATCACCGAATTTGAGATGGTAAACTCAAGCATTTGAAATGTGGGACTATAGGATGCTCAAAATTAAACGGGTAGTTAAAGAGCAAAATGAACGTGTTTTGGAAATGATGGGTGAGGAAAGAAGTTTGTGAAAGAGTTTTAAAGAAAAAAAGAGACAAGTGGTTCACGTTTTAGGACAAGTGTGATTGGTTAATATGGTAGTTGAGGAAACAGTTGAAAGTAAGAATTGTAGAGGAAGGCAGAAATTATAGTAAGTGAAGTAGACAACTGAGGACGTAGGGTGTGAGGAGCATGTTGAGATGTTGAGGTTAACGTAAGGTAGGAAAAGATGGAGGTTTTCGTCAAACTGGTCACGTGACTGAAGACAAAAAATGCTATCCAGAGTGGTGTGTACTACGAGTGTCAACGAATTCAGCTGCATTGACGTTCGATTTTGTGGATTCTGATAAAGATGATCTTCTTAATAACAGTAGCGTGACTGTAAAGTGACACTTTTCGATTGCAGTTAAAATGAATGTTTTCTTTACAACGACAAAATAATTTTTTTCTCTAATCTGATCGATCTCATTTCTGACCACACGATGCAAAATAGCTAAAAAAATTTGATATCACAGATGAGGTGAATTTTTCGATGGTTTATAGTGTGATTGTAAATTTTATGACCGTAGTTAACAGCACTAGTATCTCATACTAAAACGTCAAAAAAAAAGATAAGGTTGGACGTCAAGCTTGAGTAAAGAGCGGATTTACTGGAGAAAACAGCACAGATTACACGATCTTCGACCGATGGTACACAAAGCTATAGAGAACCAATTAAAATATGTTGAAAATATTGGTTAAAAAAATGGTAAACACGGAGATAACATCTCAAAAACAGAATTAGTGTTTTTCATAACGTAAAGAGCAGAAACCGGTTTGAGAAAATAAGGCAGATGGACAGAGCTATATCGCGTGTTCCAACTATTATAGATGCTTGTTGAACATACATTAAAGAATTTAGTTGAAAAAGAAATTATTTTAACAATAAAGCGTATACACAAAACAGAATAAAACAGGAGATTAAAAGGAATTCCAGGGAATATTAATAAACTGGTTTCAGATAAAAAAGAAAAATCTCTATTTACTCCACAAAATTATCTTTAATGTTAACAGGATAAGTAGCTATCACACAATGAGATTTCCAGTAGCAAACTCTCCAGAATTCTTAGCATTTACCTAAGTACACCGAAATAAAGAAGCGATCTGAATAAATGACATCCAATCAACTGACAATATAGAAGAGCGTTTTAAACGAAGGTTCTGTATCATTGCATCACCCTCTAAAAATTAAATGTTCTGACTACTTCACTATAAATCCTTCAAGACGGCAGAATAATTCAAATGAGACAAGAATTGAAAACTTCAATCAAAATTATAAAAACTTTAACTGAGTAAATGTTTGAAATTGTTAATGCTTACAGTATAAACATTGTTTTACATATTAGAAGCTATATGTAGACACACTCCGTCGTTTTCATAATCAGATAATCATTGTTTGCTTGATTAACATCAATGCACTATCTTAGCAGTTTCGGGAACGTGGGTTCCAGGTCTGCTCCGGCAATCCAATTTTCAGTTTTTATTTGTGTAATTATTTTCATATACAATTACAGCATATACATACAAGCATCTAGTGATTATTCTCGGTCATTATTTCACACTAATTAAAATTTGTTTGAAAATATTGGTTGCATTTTTACGAAATATAAATGATAGATTGATATGCAGGACGGAAGATAATTTAGCAAGATGGAAATAGTACGTGTGAACATGGGGCAGAACAGATCATCCAATCAGCATCTATACTATTGCCAGCAGTGCCCAACAACCAGCGCTTTAGAAGACTTCCTTAATATATGTGTCTACGCTGTTCAATTGTTACTTTTTGGTAATCTACAATATAAATTGATAGGTGTTGATTGCTGTACTTTATTATATTTTTTTTCTTTCTTTCTGTTATTTTAAGTTCTTGTTCACATTATTGTTTCTAGCTATTTTAATGACAACGCTTTTGATACAAAATAAATAAATTTAAATTACAAATTAATCATTGTTAATGAATCTTAGTTATTTACCTATATTAATAATTTTATTGACACCTAAGCAGAACGGAATCTGAACGGATAGCAAACAAGATCCTGATTTGAAATAAGTTCGTCAGGAACTAATGAAATTCTGCATTAGGGAAGAAGATATTGCGAACAGGAAAACGTTTAAAAGAAAAATCGGAAAAGGATAATGAAGAAATACTGTCGAAAAAGGTAGGAACATCAATAATCAAAAGGAATCGCAGGCCTTAGGTGGCGAATAAACCTTAATAATAATAATAACGAGATTAATCTATCATCTAGTACTACCAGGAATATATATATTATTACGAAACAAGCAGTAGTCTATTATTTTTGCAATAAATCTAACTGCTTTTGGGACTACTTTAAAACTAAATTTCTACGGGTTAATGCTGTATTCTGGAAAGGCGTAGGAAGCCAAGCACTAGTGGTCTGCTTCATCATGCTTTAGTCGAGGAAGTAGCCTCTTACTTCGGTAACAATCACCTCGGTTTTCCATGGCTTCTGTAATCATTCGAGGCGAATACCGGAATGCTTTCATCCGAACGCCATGGCCGAGTATATCCTTAATAAATAAAATATTATCAAAATCGTTTGGAGGGGATATTTGCTCTGATTTAGATGCAGAACCTACTTTATGTAATTTTTTCATTATACTTTGAGCTCTTCTCTGTTGTTTTGCTTTCCTTTTTTCCCTCCCTTTGTCTGGCTTAGCCTGTAGTAATGTATTCACTCACCCAACTTGCGTTGCGAAAGCTTGCGGATCTCCTTTAGCATGCCGCGTCCTTGATGACGCAAGACTATGCACGGCAATCTGCACCGGTGTTGCCTGGGCACAGCCTGCTTCCGGAGCATGTGTGCCGCGTCTGAGTCACCAACTCTCTCCGTCGGGAAACTACTCACTGACTGTGAGTGAAAGAGAACACCTGAATCACTGCTTAAATACCAGCGATGATACTTATACGAGAGTCACCGTCTAAGTTTTTACAAACGGACCATTAGATGAAACTATTGAGATGTGACTTCGAGAGTCACCGTCTAAGTTTTTACAAACGGACCATTAGATGAAACTATTGAGATGTGACTTACAAGGTTATCATAGATGATTGAAGCGATTTCAAAATTTACTATAGCTTATATTAATTGACATATTATCTCAAAGATTACAGTCATAAAGGATAACTCAAAAAGTGTTTTTTTGTTTTTTATTTGTTTTTGTTTTGTTAGGTTACAAGTGCTCTATATGTGTCCCCTTACCGATTCTGCAAATATCAGCTCGATAATCAAGTTCTTGCCACACTGGGTGCAGCATGTTCCATCAATCTTTTCAAAAGCGCTGTTGACGTCACACGTCAGATCGACAGCTCCGAAGCTCTGGTAGGTTTGTTGGTAGAGGAGGCTTAAACACTAAACCTTTCACACAGTAAGGAAAAAAAAAAAAAAAAAAAAAAATGGCTGATCTTTATCCACACCACAACCGATCTTAAGTTTCTCGATCACCTGTTTAAGAATTTGCGGTCATCGTGATGCAAGTAGTATACACAAGTACTTTTTTTAGATATTACTGTGAAGACAATGCGTCAAACACTGTAGCAGCAGTAATTTTTTTTGAATCGCTCCATCATTTATACTAACCCTATATCTTAATTTTGGACCGTGGGAGAAATATTATTTTTAAATGAGAAGCTGTCTCCATTTGCTCAGCAACATTGGTGATTAAAGCGGCTCGAGAAATTGTCTGTAACAGTTTCTTCAGTTCACGAGTCTTGATAATAATGTGCGTAGTTATTTTATCAAAAATAGAAAAGCTGCATTTGAATAATGTTTGCCCACGTCTTTGATCTGACAGCACCGAAACGATCAGTGATAATCATAAAGGAAAGACTGATACTATGCTATACAATTCTTTCCTTCTTCACAATACTTTTTGAATACATGACCGCCGATACATACATATATATATATATATATATTTATTTTACTTACGGCTTTACGCCTCGTAGACGTCGAGGTCAGGAATTCGGCCATGGCCTTCTGTATGAAGCATCTCGGCATTCGCCTGGAGTGATTTGTGGGAAACCACGGAAAACCCAAATCTGGATGCCCGGACGGAATTCGAACCGCCATCCTCCCGAATGCGAGGCTGAGCGTTAACCACTCACCCACGACGCTCCGTCCGTGGATGTAGAAGAATATTTTGGCCGCAATACAAGCGGAAGATCTGAGTCATACGTGCTACTTGCTAGATGATTTGTCGTTCTGTGTTTATTCCTAAACACAAGCTGACTCAGAAAAGGCGCCTTTGTCCTTAGAGTTACAACTACTATCAGTAACATGAAACAAAACTTAAAATAATAATTAAAAAACGCAGTAATTTTATAATCTAACGGAAATTGTTTTTGAAATAATTTTTTCTATTTTAAAAAGTGTTGTCTTTAGAATATTGCTAACTAAACACAAATGAAAACGAAACTGAGGGGATGAGTATAGATTAATAATTACTGTTACTTAACTGGCGTATGATTTTCTGGAAGCTAGCATTAGCAGCTAACATTATTATTTTGGAAGCAACGCAGATAACGTAGGGATTGACAGTGTGTAATGAATCGCATAGAATATACATAGTTCTTAAATGATAAGTAATTAACTCTCTGTTCCTAAGTTTGGTAATATTATTTGTTTTGACTGATATTAAAGAAATTCGGCTAGAAGAAAAAAGTGAAGAAGTGGAAAAGGAAATGGTCGTAGGTACCGTAAAGTAGATGTTGCCTACAGAAAGATCAAACAGAACTTTTGAGAAATGAAGAAAAGGGGTGTGAACATTAAATCTGCCGATGGGCAACCTCTTTTAAGCACAGACGATAGAGCTAACCGATGGAAGGATTACATTGAGAAACTGTATATTGGGGACGACTTGAAAAATAGTGTAATGGAAAAGGAAGGCGATGTCGACATTGATGACTTACGAGATCTTGTTTTGAAGACATCTGGCCTCGCATTTGGGAGGACGCGGGTTCGAATCCCCGTCCGGGCATCCACATTTGGGTTTTCAATGGATGCCAGGATGCTTCCTTCAAAAAGGCCATGGCCGAATTCCTTCCCGTTCCTTGTTCCCAGTCCCATCACGCCTCTAATGACCTCGACGTGGACGAGGCGTAAAGCCAAAAAAATTAATATCTCCATATATTTTGTTACAATGTCACAGACAATGTAGAATGATTTCAGGAATCGGTCGCTAAGATTTTAACTGTTGCCGAATATTTGTTTAGTAAAATTGGATGAAAACTACATGAGTATCAGGGACTAAAAAATAAACATCAGATATTAATTACCACTTAGTTCCGGCTAGACGACAGAGGGGGATGCGCGCAAATAGAAACTCTGTCGCACTTGGTGGTCAAACAATTATTCCGAGTGTTTCAGCGAAAACTGTCATAGCTTTGGTCAGAATCCCTAGTTACTAGTTCAAATCTAATTTTAAAAAATATTATTTTTATTTTCATCATATTTACGAAATATTGCTGTTTTTTGCGTCACATTCTACACATTCTATATTTTTGAATCTTCAGTTTTTATGTAAAAATATGAAACACCTAGTAATTTCGGTTTGTTAGTGCAGAAAAAAAACTCTGGATAAAACGGCTGTCCTTCATATTTAAGTTAGCTACGTATTACGACCTGCTAAAAAAATTATATTGCAATTTTCTATATATATATTTAAAAAAAGAAAATAAGGGCCATAACGTAGAAAGTGATGAAAGAAGACTGAAGTTAACTTCAAAATGTTCCTATGTGTTTGTTGGGAAGGACAGGAGATATAAAACAGACAGAAAGAGTGAAAAATGAACTGGATTATTATAAAGTTGAAGATTAAATTTAAACTGTATGAAGAAGATAATGGGAAAACGTTTGGAAAATGTGAAATTTCCTGTTAGTAGACAATAACTTTTAAAGTTAGGGGATTCTACAATAACCGTCGCAATGCAATTTGATGATTGATTTTTATGTAGCTTGACGAGATAAATCTAAAGTGAAGACAGAATAAAAAATTTTAATCTAGCTTAGTTCTCGAGATAATGTATCTCAAAATGGAGGTGGTTAAGTTGAAATGCGGCTTGTGCTAGAAGAAAAACGTCGCCAAAGACACAAGGAACGATACCTGCATCTAATTTTTGACATTCGATATCTCCAGAACTAAGCGATGTAATAATAAAAATTTCTCTGCACTATCGATTTTTCTCGTCGAGTTGGATAAGAATCCAACGTCAAATTGCGTCACTTTTATCGTAGAAAATCCCGAAAGTTGATTTTTTTAGGTTTTTTTGTTGTCTTGAAAGTGAGCGAATATGAAAGGATAAAACAATAGTTAAAGCCAGGAAAATTATAATAGTTACTTGTGATTGCTGAATTTTCTAAATCCTTTGAGTTCATGGGTGTAATCCTCAATGTGTACGTTCTAAATTCTGTTTCAGGTCGAATACTTATATGAAGCTATTTATTTTTTACTCAGAACGAATGTTGCTAATTCCCTCCAGATTCCATTCTGCTGCATTTAATCAATTGATACAGTTTTGTTAATATAACCAGAATTCCATTTGATCCCCTTATCACTTTTTTTAGTGACCAGAAATTTTTTCTCCATTTGCAGCCATCCGTACATATTTACTGTCGTTAGTACATATATCCAGAACCTCTGCCTGCGATCTGTCACTGGAGTCATTAACAGGACACGTATGACTATTGCGTAGGCAACAATGGATCCTTGGGCCCACGTTCGTTTCCGTCGTTACCAACCGACCATTGTGGATCTGACCATTGACCTTAGTAGAGGTGCTAAAATCTTCCATTCAGCTGTGGCCTTAAAAAATTGATAGTAAGCCACTTCCGGCTGTCCTGCGGGTAACGTCTTATTAGAAAGCGGAATAAGCAGACGACCTCACTGCTTGCTAAGCTGGAACATGCCTCCTACCGGCAGAGACAGGTAAGTCGCACGACGTACCATTTCCTAGTACTAAACATTGCAGAATATTTTTCGCAGATTACACCTTTGTTACTGTTCCAAGAGTCAGATACAAGCAATTTAAAAAAAAAAAAAAAATACGACGTCATTACAATGCAAAATCGAATCGGTGTACAAAGAAATTAGTGTTACAGAAATTGGCGTTACAAGATCACATTGGCATTTCTTCTTTTTTTTTTTATGGGCAAAGAGAGAATGTTGGTATCGATGGCTGTTTATGTAATGTTCGTACGCAAGTTCAACGTTACTTATAAATTTTATCTATGAAATGTTTTATTCATACTGGTTTTTAAATTACACGAATTGTGTGTAGGTTATTCTTAGAAAAGGATTAACTTCAATACTGTGCTGTCAAAAATTCTTCGTTTTGGGTTGTTTATTACCAACAGAAAGTACTCTAAAGCTAGTAAATGTTGATAAGAATCTGTTCCTTAATTTTGAGCAGTGAAGAAATGGACATATGAATTTAATCGTTGGCCAATACCCTTGATGATGTTCCACAAGAAGGACGATCAACAGGTGCAACAACAAATCGAACAAGAAAGTGAAAAACATCGATGATTAGATGTGCGTGATATAGCTGACACCGTAGGCGTATCGGAAAAAGAATTAAGAATTAAATATAGCAAAGCTGGTGTTCAAGTTTGATGCCGCATATGTTTTTAATGCTGACTTTAAAAATGCGAAAAATAATGTCACAACGAAGTTTGTACCTTTTTTTAATAAATGGCCCTACCAATGTTTTTCGCAGATTTGTTACTATGTATGACTCGTCGGTTTACCCCTGCACGCCAGAAACGAAATAGTAATCAATAACATGGATGAAAGCCGGTGCTTCTGCGCCAATAAAGACGAATTCCATTTCATCTGCCAGAAAGATCAAGGTCACAGCTTTCTGGGATTCGGTCGTAATGCCAGGATCGCAAGAAGAAAAAGTGTTATTAGTCTGAAATTTTTAGACACGTTCCTTAGGATGTATTATGTGAGAAAATGCTTTAGGTAATGAGAAAGAGCACATAGTGTAGGAATAGTTTGACAGTGAAGTTACCATTACAGTAACGGCTTACCTTTCACTAGCAGCCATGTTATATTCTAGACGTCAAAACTGATCATTAAATTTCGTTACAAACGTTTCTTAGTATGTTTGGCCATGCCTTGGTGTACATTTGTATTACTTGACCCAGGGTACATTGCGACGTACACAAATTCGTCTCTTGCAATAAACATATACTGGCAATAATATATATTTGTTGTGTAATAACTTGCATGGATCTAAGTACACTTCCGAAAATGCTGAGAAGAAACCTGGATTACGAAACAAAGAAAGGTATCTTCCAGCAAAATGCTCCTTACCGCAAAGGTCGGTTGCAATGGGAAAACTATGGGATAGGAACAATGAATTGTTGGAACATCCATCCTGTTCTTGAAATGTGGCCCTCTTTTCTTCCACCTATTTCCAAATCTAAAGGAATTTATGCATGGTAAACGTTTTAACCAAATGAAGAAATCAGCCGTAGATGGTTATTTTTCAGATCTTCCAACATCTCTCTTCAGGGATGGAATCCATTCAAAGTAGAAATAAGGACAAAGTTCACTGAAATAAAGGGAGACTCGTTAAAAATATGTGATTTTGCTTGACAAATTTCCCCCTTCAGAGAGGAGAATAAGAGTTTCTCTGCATAAAAAACTGAGGCAACAATGAGGCTGTTCTCGGAGACAGTGTGGATTGGTTTGCATGAACTACTTTTGGGGTGTCAGTTATTTCGTAAGAAGGCCAGCTTTATGAAAATCTATTTTTCTCCGTCGTAATTGCTGCCTGACTACCCAAATACAGCCCTATTTTTTTGGGGGGGGGGGGGGAAGCTAAATCTGGATGCACGGATGGGGATAAAAACCGGTGTGCTTCCGAATGCGAGCCCAAATGTTATTGGTAAATGAGCGAAAACATTCCAAAATTTCGATTGCTGAAAAATAGTGTAAAACCGTAAGAGGGATAATACCTTGATTCTTTGACTACCACAATCATCATTTGGAGCCTATTCAGTCATGTTTGTAGAATTGTGAGTCCAGATAGAACTTCAGCAATTCTGTACAGGTTGAACGGTCTTCCCGTGATCCTGAGTAAGCCTTTGCCCCAACGGACTCGTGGTCTTCTCTTGGTCTCTTGGATTCCATTCCAGCACCGTTTTTGTCCATGTTTCTTCCTTCCTCCGAACAACATTCCAGGCGCACTGCCTCTTCGAGGCCTGGCTTCTCCAAGATGTCTGTAACGCTTGTCTTTCCATAGCTTTTTGGACAGTTTTAATTTTTTTTTTTTTTTTTGTAAATTTATTTAGTTTCCGGGTTTCAGGGCCGTACGTCACACGGGACGAAAGCACTGCTCGTGTATATTTTCTTTAGACTCGTGGTCATATTTGATTTGAGGACATAATAGAATTCTTCCAAAAATATTTCTCACTAATATATCTCCAAGGTATGTTAATTATCTGCATATTCTCCACTGTGATAGATTTGCTAAGTATAGATTTTGATTTTGAAATATTCATGTTTAGGCCAACTGCTTTTCATTCAAAGTCGAGATCGGTAACTAAGATTTGGAATTCATCAATTTCGTTGCCGAGAATGCAATGCCACCGCTAATCTGAAGTTATTAAGTCTACAGCCATTCATTCTAATTCCTCTTTGTATACTTTCTAACTGTGACTTTTCCATCTTCAAGCCAGCTAAAATAACTTCGGAGAGATGGGGTCGCCTTCTTAATTCTCCTTTCGATGCGGATATTTGTAGTTTGTTCATTGACGCTGAAAACGGCTGAGCAGGTACTATAGATGTTATAGAACTTACATGGTGTCTTGTACACACGATACTAAGCTAGTTCTAGCAAGATAGCATTATGACTTACTGTGTTCGTGCCACTAGTACCAGTTGATCTGCCAGACTTGCCGGTTCGCATCACCAATGCATTTGCTCTCATTGATAGAGAAATGCTGCGTCGGGAATGGGAAGAACTCCATTATAGACTTGATGTGTGCATAGTCACTAAAGGTGCACATATTGAGCATCTGTAGACACTCAAAAAACCTTTCACAGTTTGTTTATATGTCTGCGTAATCTTGTAAGTATATGTCAAATAATAAATCTGTAGTAATTTTCTGAAATCACTGCAATCATTTTGACTAGCCCTGTACTTAACCCACCAACCTGTTTGGGTAGTGATGGCAGGAGAGAAAAGGTCAGGAAGAAAAGGTGTTGCGCTGATGCCCATAACTATTCTTTCCACCTTGACAGAAATTCCCAAAGAATGGATTATATTTGGTGCAAAGGCCCCTCTGCCATGCACAATTTTGCAAATTTCTAAGTACAGACGTATATTTAGACATTTATAACAGTGAAGTAGAGTTATATACACATATGTCACCTGCATATCACAGACGTGCTGCGTTAAATTCTATGGACGAGTATGTGGAGTGGAATTATTTTCTCATTTACATTACTTTTTTTTTTCTTGCTTTGCACAGATTCTTTTATCATATTGGGAGAAAAATAATACAGAGAATTTTGCTTCAAGATCTTACGGAATCGTCTTTACATTGACCAAATCAGCCTGATTAAGACTGTTAAATAATGTATTGAGTGGTGATTTCATTTAACGAGACATACATTCGTTGAAATGGCCCTCACTGAAGTGAAAATCTAAGAAATATCAAAGTAACGAATCACTTCATGTTTAATATCTGGACGTTGTGGATCATTTTCCTCAATTGCTGATAGTATCGATAAATAAATAACGCCAAAGCAATTGAATGTGGGTGCATGTACGATATTGAACTCCTGAACGCGATGTACAAAACAAAACAACATAACCAAATTGTAACATGTGTACGTAATTAACAGGAGAACCCGCTGAAGATTCTTCTGCAAAAGAAGTGAAACGCCTTCGGGATTTCAATAAGTCCACAAACATTCAATTGCTTTGGCGTTATTTACTTATCAATATCTTTTATACAAATAACACGTAAGACGGAAATAATTATTAGGTAATTAATTACCAGTGATCGGTTAGCCGGGCGATAGCTTTCTACGTAATTACTAGTTGGGGTTAATTACGGTTCTTTGCCAGGTGAAATAAACTGATACACAATTCTGAACGTTTATTTGGTTTTTACTTAGTTTATACCATTTGTTTGTTTCTACTAAAGTTGTCTGTATTCTCTCTATGCTGGCGTTATGTTCCCTGTTGTGTGTGTATATTACTGTGTAGATTGCAAAATATTTGATGTGACATTGGCAACGGTATGAAGTTGATATGGAGCTAACACCAAGCACTGAATATACCGTACATCTGACCTAAATATTATTTCTGTTGCCAACATCTCTTTCTATCAAGTAATAAAAACCCTACAGTTATTAGTGGATAAGATTTCTTATTGAATTTTAATACAACATACTCAATTTTCGTTAAAACACGTCGTTTGATTTTTTTTTTTTTTAAAACGTATGTATGGAATTTCTAGCGACTATCAACGAGAGCCACGTACAAAGATTTAATATATCTGCGTTATACTTGCCAAAAGCTGTGTTTATCCACTATCATCTGTATACAGGCTTTTCATGAGTCACTAAATCCAACAATATTTTTGTGTCAATCACCGAATATAATAAACAAAAAAATCCAAGTTGAATGAATTCCTACATCAAAATCGTACACAGAGAGAGACAGGAAATTTCAATGTGTTCACACTAATAAACTTTCTTTGATATTTTGTGTATACATTTCTGTAAGTACTGAATATCAACAAGTGAACAAAAGACGGAATAATTTTTTGAGGTGAGAGCGGATGGTTGAATGGGCGAAGTATTCTCACCGGATTACTGTAAAGATGTAATCCTGACTCCGAATCAAATAACGATACGACGAATTTCTTGCTTATCACGCAGCTAGCTATTAGCTTGATGCAACCTTGTTGCTTCAGCTTCATGATCAAGTTCGAGCGTTGAATCTTATCTTAATCCTTTTCATCATCCATGCTGCTGCTGTTGAAGTGGATCTGATAAAACTTCTGGTGCCGTCTCCAGCAAGGCTCAGCCGTTGACAGGCCGCAGAAAGCCTACTCGTAAACCGAAACTGTTCTAGCCTAATGGTGTCCTCAGAGTCCAAAGTGGTGTTTACTTGTTTTACTGTTTGTCCAATACCTTCACCGTCAGGCTTTGAAGGCGAATAGAGCTGTAGTTTGCTGGCATTACGTGATCTTTTACCGGTTTTCATAGATCAGTTATTTTGGTCGTTTTACATTAATCCGGAAAATATGATTTCATTAGATCATGATCAACTGAAGTCCTTTTTGTGCTACAAATTAATGATTTTTTCGAACTCGGTTAATTTTAGTTTCCTAGTTTCTTGATAACTGTTTGGACTTCCGTTTATGTCTTCGGTTCAAAAAGTTCTTCGGTCGGTCCTGCCAAAAGAGACTTGGCAAGGTCTTCGAACAAGTCCCCCTCTATCTTTATTTTTTGAAGTAGGTACCACATTGTTGTGTGTTAGGCCTCAAAGTTCTTTGCTTAAGTTATTTTAATTATAGACTTGAAACAGAATCCTAAAGGTCTTTTCAATACACTTACTAATTACCAAGCATTTCGGTGATGTAGGTATTAAGGAAGCCATATCCTCTTCCGGTTGGCATTTTTTCGTTGTTAGATTGAATTCTCAACTGACTTTCATACATCCGGAAAACAGGACATCGCTGCATGAAATTAGCCAACAATATTTTACTAAGTTCTCTACGTCTCAGAAATATTCTAGAGATTCTTTTTACATGAACAAAACCAGTACACCTGCTGATTCGGTAGCTGTAGTTACAACAAACTTTAAATTTCGCTGGTTGGCTAGAATTCACCGAACACGTGGTGCAGCAAGTCGCAGTCATCCATTATTGAAAACAAAACATATCACTGACGTTTTATACGCGTCTGTAAAACATCACAGAAGCTTTGAATCCTGTTACGGGCCTGTTGGTCCAGAAAACCTGTCCTACGAAAGTCTTACCAAAAACTGCAATTATGTTGCGTATTATATTTTACATTATCTACCAAAAGGTAACTGGGCATTTGTCCATAACGTTTGCTTGGTGGTTGTTACTCCGTTAGAATCTCGTGGGGCGACCTCTAGCGCAGCGGTTCACAATTTTTTTGGCCAGGGAACGCTAATTGATCATACATTTTTTGACGCATCTCCATTTTTATAAGTGTAAGTCTCGTATCGGTAAGTCGTCACAAACGAAAGCAGAACCATGATAGCCTTCTCGCGGCGCTGTTATGACTGTTTGCGACGAACATTTTATTTAATTCTTGCACGGAACACGGGACTCTTATGACCCTTCCACGGAACCCCAGGGTTCCGCGGACCATCATTTGGGAACCACTGCTCTAGCGGCTATAACAGCATCCAACCTGTATGGCAGGCTCTCTATGACCATTAGCAGGGCACCAACTGCGTTTCCTCGCCTTCCCACTTGCAACCATTCTATGGGATCAGTAACCGACCTCGTCCGGCGATCCACTTCGTCCTAAAAATGTTCTGTGGGGTTGAAGTCGGAGCCCTGGATAGACCAATCCAGTCGGCGAACAGTGTTGTTAGATGTTCCACTGCATAGTAGCCCTTGAAACAGGGCTGCTGACATTGTCACCCTAGGGCCCCTTCCACAAAAAAGCATCAAAGTTGGGAGCAGTTCACAATGTTACAATAGGTCACTTATACTTATGCTACCATGGACAAACGCCAGCGGTTACTCCGCCGAAAGCTATTAAACAACCTAATTCTTTCACTCTATCACTACCGAATTACTCAGGTCGACGCCATACTCATAAATATCCATCGGACTGGATGATCTAAACCTCGAATCATCACTACCCAAACCAATTTCCACTGCTCCAGTGGCCATCTACGATGGACAAAACACCATCTGGGTCACCGAGTTTGTCGTGATATGTGGCTTACGCACAGCTGCACTTCCAAAACATTCCAGGCCTTGCTCATCTGCACCCAATGTTCCCATGGAAACCGATACTTCTATTGCTGCATCAAAATTCTGTCGGATGGTAGCCATGGGTGGTGCCCTGTATTTTGACAATTTCATGTTTCAGGATTTTGCAGTGTCTGTCGGTCATAACTGGGGGTTGCTTAGAACGAGCAATATTGGCACAGTGCTCATCAATCTTCCACTTACGCTCAACGAATGCGATCATTGATTTGGGTCCGATAATCTTCACTACAATCGCTTTTCTAAATAGCACAGTCAGGTGGCAGCCGACAATCACGGCCTTGACAAAGTCCGATAGCTCTGTCCCTCATGCCATCTCCTTATCGAGAGGTTCTACTCCAGATTAGAGTATTTGGTGGCTAAATAAGTCAACCTATCTTCACAAGTGCCCAATTAATTTTGGGAAGGTAGTTTGTTTGGTACTTCTAGTTGTTGACGTGGCATGGTTTTATGTGCGTTGGTTCTGACAGGGAGCATCACGGTCAGCGCTGGCGGGACCCAAGGGGACGAAGAAACAACGTGAGCCCCGCGTCCGCTAGCGGAGCCAGCAGCGCCAGTGGCGTTGGCGGCATCAACAGACGACGACGTCGCCGGCATCAGAGAGCTCAGCGCCATCGCCACAGTCTTCCCAAATACAGCTTCCGCATCGGAAAGATAGAACTCTTTTTTAACCTCATCGGCGCCAGGGAAAGACCCAATGGAAATGTGCCACAAGACCAGGAACAAGAGAGCCAACTCCTAGAAGAGCTCTCCAGTCTCATTGATTTGCTGGAACAATAAAAATATTTTGTGTGATCGTCTCGTAATTGTTCGGTCTTTTGGAGAAAATTAAATTGTTTTGATTGAAATCTTTTATTTGCGTAATGGGAGATGGATCTTTTTTCTGTTTTCCGACACAGTTTTATCCCTCCTTCTAATTAATTTCCGGCTACTTTATTTATGATTTATTATCGGACCTTATTGTCGAAGATTGACTGCATTCATTGCATCATTTAATCCTGGTAAAGGGGGTGGAACAATTACTAAGAAAAAATAAAATTTAGGTAGATGCACCACACTGATTTGAATTATATTCTGATAAATTGTACACTGTGATACACTATAGTTTTCTGTTCAAACACATATATTGAATCCACTAATCATCATCTTGATAAGACAATTACAACTTCCTTCTTCATATACGTAGTTTACTTTACAAACTGTGAGTGAGAGTGATGTATGGCAGATACACAGAGACAGAGAAACAGAACATAATATGGGCTTACATCATGAACCCGCGCGCAGCGACATTGCGTACTTCCACCGCGTAGCACTGGACAAAAACTGGTCAAGACTGATGACCTCTGGTCTTATTGTGAGGCCTTATATAATACCCAACTAACGGAATTCGGGTGGGCTGATCTTCTTTTGGGGGGAGTACTGCCAACATTGGATTCTTACTTCCCCGTTGGCGGGAGGACCATCTCTGCCAAATGGTAGGGAATACAGAGTTCCACCGATACTACCCCACCCGAGAGGTAACTTTTGTGTTTGTGGGGTGGCTACTGTACCATCCTTATTCCCGCCAAACTCTGGGCGGGAGCAGAGTGCCCGAACTTCTTCAACATGGCTTAACTGTAGTCTGTAGCCACTTGAAAATCTTAAAATAAAAATTTCTCCACCTCACTCTCTCTACCTAATTGAAATTGCTTAATCCTATACGTATTCTAATTAAATACTACTTCTTAAAGTTCTTAATTATGGCTTCAAATGTCTTGTGATATCACAATATAATGACATATTACTAAACAACTCGTGGGTTCTCCGTAAGTTGTCATAACTTAATTAATCAGTCTCTAACCCACAGCTTTCGCGTAACTCTGACTTCAGAATTCTTTTATATAAACTGTTACCTTTTACACTTTCTATCTCAATTAAACAACATTCAAATTCTCTCTTTGGTCAACTAACAACGATCATTAATAGTATTACAGCATTTTCTTTTACCTTATATTGTTCCTTAACATCTTCCGCTAGCGAGGAAATACGTGTTTCGCCATCTTTTTACCCTCCATGTTCATCATTCCGGTTATAATTCCTTTCCATGGTTCGTATCACATGAAATGAACTTTTATATTGTACATTGAATTATTTCACGATTTCGCCTTATAAATAAAATCAATTGATCCACAATAACATAAAATCTTTATAGAATTCTTCCCGTATTATTCCACACTATACATAATTTCACACAGTATGAACCCTTCACCTTTCACAACTTCCATAACATCAATATTCTCTTTGGTCGCCAGCCGTACAAATTATTCATAATACATTATCCCTTTATGGCCCGGCAACGCTCTATCAGCACCATTTCCAATTTCAGATCCGCTAGATCTACTCAATCACTTCCATTACATCCATTCATTTTTATTCCTCCTTATTCTATCATCATCTCCATGACCAGTCCACACATTATTTCTTTCCTGTCAAAGATTCTCAACAAAAACTTCTCATTAATATCTTATAACATCTCTTTATATTCATTACACACAAAATAAATGTTATCCAAAATTATTTCCTAACGTTTTATAAATTAACGGGACGTATGATTCTTACAGCTCCTTTGATTTTCAGGTTTCCTTAGTCAGATTACCAAGTGATTTACAACTTTCGCCAAACTATGATAATTCCTATAGCTTCTGAATGATAAGGTAGTTGCTGAAATAACAACACCGTCGAATCACGTTTTATTTAACTTTTCATTAAGCAGAAATCTTCCTAGTCACGTACAAGGATAAATTTATTAACTTCTTCCATAGAAGCTAAGTCACATTACGAACACTTCAGACACAGCGTTACGTTAGCAACGTTTTAAGCGAACTCAAGCCAACTTCGTAATTCCCGTTACCGGGAGCTTAAATACGCAATGCAGTATTTTCGAGACGACATCACAAGCTCCTCCCGACACTTCTGGATCGCTAAAAATCGCTTCAGACTACCAAACAATGTAAACAGTACAAAAACAATCAGAACCCATACAATATACTTATAATCATGAAGAAACACTTGTAAACCAAATTAGAGACTATATACAGGCATTTAAACATAAAACTGAATAATTTAAATAATTCCATAAAAACAAAAATCATACAAAAACACAATGGCTAAAACATTCATAACTACATCCTTTTAACTTACGTTTCAAACATTACACTGCTTTTAATCAAGTTAAACATCATCATTCAAAACATTACACGTTATTACGAAAAAAATATAAATTTACAATTAATCAATGTTTATCTCTCTCCAACACCAATTCATAAGATTGAAATTAATGAAGGGTTGTGTATGGGAATAATTATATTTTAGATATACAAATATTTGAAGTATTAGAACATAGTTTTGAGTGCCAAGTACGTAAAACATCTATACGAATATGGTAGATAGTTTTTAAGTGACAAAGCTGTCGATAACATTTAATTTTACCTTAATTTCACCAGAAAAACATATTAGAAAAAATACGTCTTAGGTTTTCGAAGAGTACTAAGGCACAAACTTACATAGTTTCTGTCAATATTGCTCCAAGCGAGAACAAGTTTCTCAGATGTAACTATCGTAACTTCATAGATTTGAAAGTTCTGTCAGCACTCAAAACATATGTTTCTATAGTGGTAACAATCGAAAAAAAACGAGAAAACCACTTATAAAAACAATTAAAACATTCATCAAAGTAAATGAAATCAATCGGAATTTTTTTATTTCTAACAAAATATTTACAAACATTTAACTTCAATGTAGTCCTCTCGGGTGACAAGCCGATTGAACAGGGTGTTTTCACTTGATATTTCGGCGATTGGAACCTGTTGCCATCTTCTGGTCACCCAAGAAGATTATATTAATACTCACTCCACTACACACCTAGAATGGCGTCCAAGGTGGCTGCTAAAATTTGGAACAGCCTTGATATGAATTATTTTTTAGGAACAGCGTGAGGCCCGAGGATCCTTCATTTCACCGAAGAGGATGTGCTGAAAACATAGAAGCTGGTCCCGGTAGTGATGGCGCGAATAATTTTAATATTACAGCTCCAATTACTTCACCCGTTTACCGTCAGAGTGCGAGTATGAAAAATGCTATTTTAGACACAAATAACAATACGAAGCAGCTAAGGAGGATAATGGTACTAAATTGTCGGAGTATTAGAGGGAAAGTAGCGGATTTTCACGCCTCAGTTGCGACTAATGATGTCGATATAATACTAGGAATAGAGAGCTGGTTGACGCCTGAAGTTGACTCTAGCGAAGTATTTGGCCCTCATTTCAATGTTTTTCGGAAGGACAGAACTGTCTCAATGGGCGGGGGTGTGTTCGTGGCCGTAAGTAAAACCGTTAATTGCTCTGTCGTAAATGAAACTGAAAATTTTTGCGAGTTAATATGGGTCAAGGTAAAAATTGGCAAAAATTTAAAGTTCATACTCGGGTCATTTTATCGACCTCCGGATTCTGATTTGGCTAACGTGGAATACTTCAATAATAACACCGCGAGAAACTTCGATCTTATGTATTTAACATCACTTTGACGAAATTAAACATTGCAAACTGTCACACTTTAGGTATGACGGCTTTCTAATATTATCAGTTACAACTATTTAATTAAAATTCAAGATATTTTAATTCTTTTAAAACGTTTGCAAAAGCTATTTAGTTCATTCACAGTATTTTTATACATCATACAATTCAAAAGGCTTCATATCCGTGAAGTAATCCAGTACATTCAGAGCAAATTACTACATTTCTTTATTCATAAGGTTCATTTGCACTAGGCTAGTAATTTAGTTGAGTATCGAGCAATTTAGTAACTAAACGTGTGTGAACAATGAAATTTTAGTCGAGCAGTTTAGCCACTGCCCACTAGCTCATCGACTAAACCGGTCTGAATCTATTGTTTAAGTCGAGTTTATTAGCTGCCGCAAAAATGTTTAGCTGGAGCGAAGAAAGAATTTTAAAATTTGTTTCTAAATATGTAGAACATGAACGCTTGTAGAATATTCAGTCCCCGCACTATAAAAACAAACGAAGGTAGCAATCTGCACACATGGATTTGGAAAATACAATAAACATACCTGGATTTGGTGAGAAGTAGAATGAAAATTAAAAACATCTACTTAATGCACAATTTCATTAATTATTTTATTACAATAGCATCTACATCATACAATAAGATAGTATTATTATTGTTATTAGAAGTTACTACCTAACGCGATAAAAATCTTTTTAAATTGATCTACTAGCAGAATTTAAAAAAAAAGTATTCCAAAAATTTAGACGCAGGTACTGAAACAGTTTACATTCCTGCAGTAAAATCATTAAGTTTGGTGGATGCACCTCTACAAAACATTATTTCAATTCCTTTAAAATTTCATAGATACATTCACACTGTGATGAATTAGGAAATTTTCCGTGTATAAATACGAGGTCTGAGTGTCCTTAAATTACATTTGCTGGCAATAAATTAGGGAACTGCCTGTTATTTTGTAATTGCCGGAAATTCATTTCTTAAGTAGCTATCTTTACGCTGAATTTGCGATTGTATTTTCATTAACACAATTTTTGGACATTCTCAAAATATTCTTAGGTAGTTTATAAAGCTAATTCCTTCAGAAGGCAATTTGCAGCTCCTGCTTCATCCCTTCTATTAACCCCTTTTCGTATCCATTAGTTTTTTTCTTTATGGCATAAACTTTTTTCTTCCTCCTCTTCAAAAAAAGCGATCAACATAAGCTGTATCAGCTCATTCATTTGATTGCGTTGCAGCCTGCTGGCAAAATACCACGAAATTTGTGTACTGTACTCGACCGTAGTGCGAACGATTTTTCAGCAGTAGCGAGTAAATTAGCTCCTAAAATACTCGCCACACGACTAAAATACTAGCGTAGTGCGAACTTGCCTATAGAAACAGTGATTAATTGTAAACAGATTACTGTTTCTTCTTAACGTATAGGATGATGTGGCTGACGTACTTCAGACAGAGGACTAAACGAGAAAGGGAACCTCACTAATCTTATATGTTTAAGTGAGCAACCCTTGTATAATATATACTTGCTGGTACCCACGACTTAGTTCGTGTTTGTAAAGCATTTGCATTGACAGCTACCGACATCTAACAACCATAGTGCACGATGGGAGACGATTACCACACACAAATACCAGTCATCTGCGCTATGTAGTTCAGGCAGCAAAGTAAAATTTACGGACACACATGTCTTTGGATTAAATACGAAAATATCCTTGATCTACCACTTTCAACCACCATATATCCCACACTCCCACAGTTACCGAAATTCGGCCAACGTTGCGATCGAAAGGTGACTCTGTGTTACTAACACACACATACGCCAGTGATCTGCGATAGTTAGTTTTCGCTGAAAAGTGAAACATCATGAAACATGCGTCTTTGGCAGAAATATGAAATTACCGCAGGTCGACCACTTTCAACCCCCATATCTCCCACACTTCCATAGCTACCGACATCTAACAACCATAGTGAACGACAGGAGATACGATTCCGCTACCACACACAAACACAAATGCTCTATGCTAGGTAATTGTGGCATAAAAGTGACATATGCGGAGACACATGTCTTTCGTCGAAATGCAAAAATATCCTTGATCGGCCACTTTCAACCACCATATATCCCACACTACCACAGTTACTGAATTTCGGCCGATGTTGTGATCGAAGGGTTACTCTGTGTTACTACCACACACAAACGCCAGTGATCTGCGATAGATAGTTTTCGCTGAAAAGTGATACACCATGACACATGAGTCTTTGGCAGAAATATGAAATTGCTGCAGGTCGACCACTTTCAACCCCCATATCTCCCACTCCTCCATAGCTACCGACATCTAAAAACCATAGTGCACGACAGGAGACACGATTCTACTGCCACACACAAACACCAGTGGTCTATGCTATGTAGTTGTGGCAGGACAGAGAATTTTTGGTCGAAATATGAAAACGCCCTGTATTGGCCAACTTTAATCATCATATCTCCCACATCCCCACAGCTATCGACATTTGGCCAACGTTGTGCACGACAGGAAACTCCATGCTACTTCCACCCACAAAGACCAGTGATCTGTGCTTTGTAGTGGTGGCTGAAAAGTGAAATATATGAAAACACACGTCTTTTTTATATATCTATATGATTTTGGATCTCGGAAACGGCTCTAATGATTTGGATGAAACTTCATATTTAGCTAATGGTTTGCTTTTTATGTTTATCTAAATAGGTTTATTCCCTGCAAAAACGCTAATTTAAAAAAATAAAAAAAATAAAAAATTGAGTTTGGTATCTCGGATTCGGCTCTAACGCCATCTCGTAGACGTTTCGTTTACTAGAAAGCCTACTAATAGTTAGGTTCTCTTTGGATTCAACAAGAGATTCATATATTTTAAAAAAATGTCATGTATACTAACTGACCCCTGAAAATATTTCGCACGATATCATGATCAGTCACCGAATGGTAATATAATAATGAGGAAATCAGTAAATGCAAGTATTTATTAATGAAAGGTATTTTATTTTGAAGAGTAGTACTAAATATCAATTTCACTGTAAAAAGTAGTTAATATTAAATAGTTCATAATTAATTAAAAACTTTTCAAAAGTAAATATTTTTAAAAAATATTAGCTTTTTCAGAAGTCATTTTTTCACCTTCATTAAATAAATTATCTGAAAACAATATTAGCAGTCATGTGATAATCGTTGATTTTATGATCGTATGTGTATCTAACACAAAAATAAATATTAATGAATCTACAAACTCGTGAAAAAGCCATATCTATACGTAAATACAGGTTCTGATAAATATAATCTTGCCTTTTGAAGAGTCTGTCCTTGTGCTTTATTAATGTTCAAATTGTTTTCTTATCATTTAGAAAGGCAGGGTTGGTGGTGTGAGGTTAATGCGAGGTAAGAGCATAATTTTATAGGAGTGAATTAATTTAGCACTGATGATGAACTCGTCTATTAGAATTACCACTGATCTTGCACCACCAATCAATCCCTGATCAGCATTAATATTTTTATTTAACATACTAATAGCATTTTTCTTTAAAAGCAATTTATGAGGTGGTAAACCGGATGATTTCGGTAATTGCTCTAGCGATTTTGATGAAATTTCATATGTAGATAACGATTTGCTTTTCAAGTTTGGTATACGATTTATATATATATATATATATATATATATATATATATATATATATATATATATATCAATTCTTGGATTTGATATCTCGGAAACGGATCATCTCGTAGGATTCAAGTAAGAATCACGAGAGACATGCATCAGTTAAAAAGGGTGTGAGACAAGGCTGTAGTCTATCCCCGTTAATATTCAACTTGTATGTAGAAGAAGCAATGAAGAAAGTCAAAGAAAAATTTACATGTGGCATAAGTTGTCAGGGAGAAAAAATCAGTATGCTACGATTTGCTGATGACATTGTCTTATTAGCAGAGAGGGCTGAGGATATTGAGAAGTTATTGAATGGCGTGAACAAAATACGGAAGGAAGATTTTGGACTGAATACAAATCAAAGTAAGACAAAAGTGATTAAATGTAGCAGAAATGATACCAATACTAGCAGATTAAATATAAAAATAGGATGGGATGATATAGGAGAAGTGAGTGAGTTCTGTTACTTGGGAAGCAAAATTACAACCGATGGTCGAAGCAGGAATGAAGTTAAAAGCAGAATAGCACTAGCAAAAAGAGCCTTCATGAAAAAGATAAACCTTTTAGTTTCAAATATTGATCTAGGAATTAGAAAGAACTTCTTAAAATTCTATGTGTGGAGCACAGCACTTTACGGTAGCGAAACATGGACTTGAAGAATACCGGAAACAAATAATCTTGAAGCATTTGAAATGTGGTGCTACAGAAGAATGCTGAAAATTAGGTGGACAGAAAAAGTAAGAAATGAACGAGTTTTGGAAATGATGGGTGAGAAAAGTAGTTTGTGGAAGAAGCTTACAGAAAGAAGAGACAGGCTGGTAGGTCATATTTTGAGACATGCAGAATTGGTTAATTTGTTAGTGGAGGGAACAGTCGAAGGTAAGAACTGTAGAGGTAGACAGAGATTAGAATATATGAAGCAGATAATTGAGGACGTGGGTTGTAAGGGGTATGTAGAAATGAAGAGGTTAGCACAGGCTAGGAAGGGATGGAGGATTGCATCAAACCAGTCTAAAAACTGACGACAGCAAAAAAAAAAAAAAAAAAAAAAAAAAAAGCCTACTGATGTTAGTTAAGCTTCTCTTTGCAGGGAACTGTGTACTTAAAAAAGCCTATAAAGCCTTTAAAAAAAAAAAACCTTTAGCTCCAATTAAACTTTACTAAAAATCTTGCATATTGAACAGAATACGAAAGATACCGAGTGAAGATAAGTCACCCAGGTAGTAATAATAATAATAAATCTATTCACTGATCTGGCTTAGTTAGTTAAGGCTCTGCACACTCTATCGGGGAGGTACAACAGCACCAGGCTCTAGTCCTGGTCCCCACGCACCGGTCGTCTTGGTTGCGGTTTAAAGCGGTTTTCCGCAATTATCTCAGCGAACGCTGGGACGGTCCCCAATAACCGCCTCATAAACTGCACTCTAGATTAATCAAAATACGAAACGTTGTGTTTTTGTGACTGGCGAAGACTGCATCGGACATTCCAAACAAAAATTCGAATCTGTTGGGTGAGCAATAACGACCAGATTGGGTAATAGAGAGACGCCATCTCGATATCCATTCGAGACAGCCATATTTGGGTTGGTCAGACGAATTTCTGTATGGTTCTTTCAAAAGGTGGTGGCCGCAGTCATCGCTTTAATGATCTCTGTGTGGATGATCCGTAACTCCGTAACCTTCATCTCCCTGAAAAAAAAAGGTAAGAATTTCTTTTTCTCTACACCCCTTCATGATCCACCTCTAGTTACGTTTAACAACGACTTGAAACCTACTACGAATTGACTTCTACTCACCTCTGGATAGATATTGCTTATCAGTCGTTCTTGAGACCGTTCTTTGAAGGAGTGTTAAATATTTGGTTGATGTGTAAGTTCGTAACAATTTTTTTATAAGTTTGTTTAACACATCACATAAATTTAAGTGACAAGTTAATCATCAACAATATATTCTCCATTAATAACTACAACAGTATGCCAATGTTGGAGTTGTTTATCAATTCCACGCCTGTATAAATCACATGGTTTTGAGTTGAAGAAGTCGCCCAGACATCTTCGGAGCGGTTTTATTTTTTAAATAAAGTTCCTTGAAAAAGAAGAGCAGAAATGGTAAAAATCTGAGGCCGCAAAATCAAGTAAGGTGGGTGCGGAATAATTTCCCAAATCTACTCCTGGATATTGGCAGATTAGCACATTGCGGGCAGGCGTAGCAGTGCTGTAGCATCACTAGATTTTTGAACATTGTCCATTGAACGCAATGTTTCACGATGGTTAAATGCCGAAGTCATCATATTTGCCAGTTCTCGAGTATACAAACGATGATCACGTTGGGTTAATGTGTCTAAACGGTCTTCATCAAACTTCGAACGTCTGCATGAACATGGAGTGTCACTATCATCGAAACGACCTTCCTTAATACGATAAAACGAATTTGTTTCTTTTCTCTCTCCGATGAAATTGTCTCCACACACGGTGTCAATGCTTCTGACCAACGTCCACATCTCTAGCGAACTCAAACAAAAGTGAATGACGGAAATGTTACACTTTGTCCACTTGACACACCATTTTTTATCATCAGTATGCACAACAATGAATAAACCAATACGTAACTCAAGCACACCAACTACACTTCAAAACAAAACTGACACTCGATATATAAATTGGATACAACCAGAGTATTAACAAGCCAAACAAAACGCTACAAACTTCTGCACAAACCTAATACTACAGTAGAGTTTAGCCCGTTGTGAACACTGCCCTGTTTACTTCTTTACCGTAATGAATGAATTGTTCCCTATTACTTTACCGTTTAGCCTAGTTAACATAAAATTCGGAAACGTATCTGATCTGTATTTTGTTTGGATAACAACACTGTAAGTAAATATTGGACTTGAGATTTGTTGACAAAAGAAAAAAAATCGATTGAATTTTTTCAATATATAACACTGGTAGCCACGGACAACTGTCAGTCTTCCACATTCAGCCTGCGCTATTGGTTTTAATGTGCTGTCTTGCTCTAGCCAATGTATAGCTTTCTTACTGGCCAAGCCGTTTTCTCTTTAATGCATTGAGAAAATTTGTTTGTGTCGTATTAACTGAAAATGAAAGGTAACAAATCCCGCGGGCTGATGTTTCTTACTACGAAATAAGCGACCATCCTTAAGGACGTTCATTAAATGATAGAATGTAGGATACCTTCCTGTAAAATTTAACGAAGCTCACAGGCAATTTAGCATCACGTTATTCTACCATACAACCCTGCAATACAAAACTAACATGGATTAACCATTAAGGGACTCCACCACAGAACAACAATTATCCAATGCTGTATATTGATGTTTCGACGACGTTTTTATGGCAGTTCGTGAGGCTAATAAACATGCCGGCGAGGAAAGTGGATAAGTTAGCGTGTTGACCTCAAGATAAAGGGTTGCTGGTTCGAGCCTGGCTTCGGGCACGGGTGCTTTTTTAAAAATGTTATGCTCATGCTGTAGTATCGTTTGGACTGTTGGGAATCCAAATATTTGCGACATATATGTACACTCATAGAATTGATGTAGATTTGAAAAATCTATGCACACTTAGAGGCTCGTAATAATTGTTGTGAAACTGACTGAATGGTTTAATAGCTGTAAAACCAAAAGCCATAACTGGAAACAAACAACAGATAATAGAAATGTAAGCTGAGTCTATAAAAATCATTTTAATCTGCATAGCCCTAACGTATGATTTTTATTGTCCGTTTACAGTTCTTTGAAAGAAAAGTTTGGGCAAATAAATAGAGCTAAAAGAAATATTATAAACCCAAAATCATTACCATTATGTATATCTAAGTTAGATATCCCCTAAGGCAGCCCCATTAATTACGTTAGTTTTTTACACCTGAAATTTTTGCGTGGTTTCTAATTTTCGTAATTTAGCATGTAATCTTACAACGCGATGAATTGTTCAAATTATTTTTAACGCTAACCAAGAAAAATTAATTTTAAATAAAATCTTCTAACGTATTTTAAGGCTGTTGAAAAACTTTGATATGAATCAACCAGCATAATATCGAGACATGGTTGTATTTCCTCAGCTTGTAATTTATTCTACACAGTTTCCAAGTCATAAGAATGATTTACCGAAATGAATTCGCAGCATTAAAGAAATAGAAAGTGAAAGTTAAAAGTGAAAGAACGTCTTCCAATCGCAAGTATGCTGTACCAAGCAAAAGTTATTTAACTGACAGAATTGTAGAACGCAAATACACTCCAAAATACCAATATTTACCGAATTAAAAACCCAGTTATTGCATGGGCATCGTAAAAATAAAAACGGAAATTTCTTTGTTTCGAAGTTACGTACTCGTAATTTTATCAGCTGTTGCTGGAGGGAAGTATGGATCCTAAGAATAAGAGACGACAGATGAATTGCAGTATGGGAGACGTTGCAGCTACCAACTGGCTATAACCATGCGCCATCACAAACCGAATGAAGACATGTTTCGGGAACTCGGAATACATCCATTATTTATACGTCAAGATCAGGCAACCTGGTTGCAGCGCGTCAGCCGAATACTGTACCTGCAGAAGGAGTTCTCAAGAATGTGACCTGCAGACAGAAAATCTCAGATACATCCACTGAAAAGACAGAGGAAATTATTTTTCTTCAGTTATTAGTAAGATATTTCTGAATTACGTAGGCAGACTGTTATAAACTTTTGAAGATTTTTTAATTGAAATTCGTTGGGACTGAAGAATGTTACTGGAGAAAATTTATATCAAGAGCGGTGGAAATAACAGCAATAGTCAATCTGAGAAGAGAAATCCGTCTAAAATTCCTTTTTGGACATCAGCTTCCTCTTGATTCTATTTTAATCTGCTCCTGGTGAGTTTTTTTTTTTTTTTTTTTTTTTTTTACTGCTTAACGTCTTTTAACAGCGAGGTCTTTAGAGACGGGAAAGGATGGGGGGGAGGGCAAGGAATGGGAAGGAATTCGACCGTGGCCTTTTGAAGGAAGCATCCCGGCATTCACCTGGAGTGATTTGGGGAAACCATGGAAACCCCAAATCTGAATGCCCGGACGGGGATTCGAACCGCCGTCCTCCCGAATGCTAGGCCAGAAGTCATGGTGTGTCTTCATATCACCAGAGAAGTGACCTACAAAGGCAGCTAGGTATTTTAGTCGTTTCTTTCAGTTTCATTAACATTTAGCGCTTTTAGGTCTTGTTTTTTCACTCTGAAAATAGAATTTTATGGATCTGATGGAACTTATGCTTAAACAGCCGAATCAACTGTTTCTGAAAGTCTGCTTAGATATTTACTGAAGTAGTTAGAATTTTTCAGTTTGTTTTCCTTTATTCTAAAGAATGATTGCGTTTTTATTATAAATAGAAATGTTGATACAGCAGCTTGTCACTTCTTTCTTTTATTAACTAATTCATCCTGCCGCCAATTAATGATGATTACCCTAATTACTTCGTCCTCAAATTCACAGTTCACTGTCGTTGGTTGCCAGAGGTTTTTACCTTCCCCCAAAGTTAAATAACTACTGCTTTGAATGGCTTAAATAGTTCCATGAAATGACAACACCGAGTTCGACCATAAATTACGTGAGGTGAAATAGGGGAGGGGGTAGGAGGTCCGGCGAAATCTGATCAAGGGGGAAAAGAGGGGGGACAACGGAAATCTCACGTGATGTTTTGAAATTTTTCTTTTGGACTGTAGAGCTAAATTAAAGGGGGTCTACAAATGACGCGAAAATTGATTTTAGGGGGGGTATTTAGTTAAAAATTGCAGGTGTAACCAGCTTTGGAAGGGTGAGACCTAAAAAAAGGTCTCAAAAAGTTGCGGGGGCGATTTCTAGGGGAGGGGGGTGGTCTCACGGACCGGATCTCACTAGAGGGGAGGGGGTGTCGGACCAGATCTCACGAAGTCCCACCAGAGAGGGGGGGGGGTGCCGGAAATCCGGAAAAACAACTCACGTAATTTGTGGATGCCCCCGAAGAAAGTGGTGGAGTATTTAGGATTGTTATGTGTATCCTAATAATTGATTTTCGGAACTGAAAGTGTTCCAAACAAACTCTTTAATTTCAATGCAATGTTGTTGAAGGCCATTTTTCCGCAGTTGCTGAGTAAATTAATTCATAAAATAACGCCAATACAACTGTATAATGTAGGTTTATTGCCGTACGCGTTTCGCCTCTCCTCGAGGCATCATCAGCGACGAATCTATTTTAACATTTACATTTTATTTACAAACTTATTTGACATAACGCTAAATTGATATATTTTCTTATTATTTACACTTACTATTTACATTAGTGGATTTCAGGATAGTAACCACCCATCTTTGCTTTCTCTCCAAAGCATGTTTACCGTTACAGCCATTTGTCTATTGCTGTTCTGTACCCGATATAAACATTGCGTGTTCTACAATTCACTTGTTTTTGGTGGCCATCTTATTTTCTTACTGTCAAAGGCGGTGATGCGCTGACGGCGCCAGATTTGAAATTGCGTGGGAGATTTTATATCTAATTTTATGTAAGTGTGTGAGTGCATTTATTTGTTAGGTTTATTTCTTTACTGTAGGGTTATTGTATGTTTACCAGTTTGAACAGTGTTTGGTTTGATAAGTGTATGTGGTCATTCAGTACCTGCTTGCTATTTTTTATTGCTTTTTGTATGTGGTAGTTTTCTTGTAGAGTGAGGGTATTGTATCTGTAATTGTTTATTGTGAGTATTTGCATGTCTTTGTTAATGTCTGTTGGTAAGTGATCGTTTTCTATTAGATGTTCGGCGAATGTGGAGTGGTTGCTGTACTTTAGTGCCCTCATGTGTTCTTTGTATCTGGTTTTAAACTGTCTTCTTGTCTGTCCTATGTATATTGCATCACAATTGTGACATGTAAGTTGATATATGCCTGAGTTTTGATAGTTGTCTCTGTCTATGTGGGTGTTTAACTGTTTTTGAATCGAGTTGTCTGTTCGTAGAGCAATGTTTATGCCTTGTTTTTTAAAAATGTTTGTGATTCTGTGGGTGTATTTGTTTGAATATGTCATTGAATACCATTTACTTTTATTTTCAGTGTTTATTGTGGTTTGTGAGTTGTTTTGCATTGTCTGTGTTGTGGGTGTCCTTGTCTGTTGGGTACTGGGTGGCTGAAGTTTGGTTGTGTTAGTTACTTTCTGTTCTTTCCCCATTTTGTTTGTGATTTTTCTGTTTATTGTGTCAACTGTCTGTGATTTATATCCATTTTTTGTTGCTATTTCCTTTATTGTGTTTAGTTCTGTTTGGTAGTTTTTCTTTGTTAGTGGTGTTCTGTTTAATCTGTTTAGCATGAACCGTATTGCAGCTTGTTTGTGGTTTTGTGGGTGGTTTGATGTGGAGTGTATTATTTGATCTGTTGCTGTAGGTTTCCTGTATAACACACACTCATTTCAGATATACAGGAAACCTACAGCAACAGATCAAATAATACACTCCACATCAAACCACCCACAAAACCACAAACAAGCTGCAATACGGTTCATGCTAAACAGATTAAACAGAACACCACTAACAAAGAAAAACTACCAAACAGAACTAAACACAATAAAGGAAATAGCAACAAAAAAATGGATATAAATCACAGACAGTTGACACAATAAACAGAAAAATCACAAACAAAATGGGGAAAGAACAGAAAGTAACTAACACAACCAAACTTCAGCCACCCAGTACCCAACAGACAAGGACACCCACAACACAGACAATGCAAAACAACTCACAAACCACAATAAACACTGAAAATAAAAGTAAATGGTATTCAATGACATATTCAAACAAATACACCCACAGAATCACAAACATTTTTAAAAAACAAGGCATAAACATTGCTCTACGAACAGACAACTCGATTCAAAAACAGTTAAACACCCACATAGACAGAGACAACTATCAAAACTCAGGCATATATCAACTTACATGTCACAATTGTGATGCAATATACATAGGACAGACAAGAAGACAGTTTAAAACCAGATACAAAGAACACATGAGGGCACTAAAGTACAGCAACCACTCCACATTCGCCGAACATCTAATAGAAAACGATCACTTACCAACAGACATTAACAAAGACATGCAAATACTCACAATAAACAATTACAGATACAATACCCTCACTCTACAAGAAAACTACCACATACAAAAAGCAATAAAAAATAGCAAGCAGGTACTGAATGACCACATACACTTATCAAACCAAACACTGTTCAAACTGGTAAACATACAATAACCCTACAGTAAAGAAATAAACCTAACAAATAAATGCACTCACACACTTACATAAAATTAGATATAAAATCTCCCACGCAATTTCAAATCTGGCGCCGTCAGCGCATCACCGCCTTTGACAGTAAGAAAATAAGATGGCCACCAAAAACAAGTGAATTGTAGAACACGCAATGTTTATATCGGGTACAGAACAGCAATAGACAAATGGCTGTAACGGTAAACATGCTTTGGAGAGAAAGCAAAGATGGGTGGTTACTATCCTGAAATCCACTAATGTAAATAGTAAGTGTAAATAATAAGAAAATATATCAATTTAGCGTTATGTCAAATAAGTTTGTAAATAAAATGTAAATGTTAAAATAGATTCGTCGCTGATGATGCCTCGAGGAGAGGCGAAACGCGTACGGCAATAAACCTACATTATACAGTTGTATTGGCGTTATTTTATGAATTAATTTCTTTAATTTCACTTTTATTGGGAATGAAACCAACTACTTCCACGGTAGAGAGACAAAACGGAAGATATAAAAATTTTCGTTGAATTTATTCAGTGTCATGTCATACTAACGATAAAGACGTATGTTGCGTGGTATAAAAGGCCTGATTATAGTGTCTGTACGTTATAACTGGCGTTGGTTATATTCGTTAAGACTCTGAGAGGTATGTAGGTATACATTAGTGTAGAGGTATAGTAGAGGGGTATAAATTATCATGTAATACGGTTTTAATTGAGACGTCCTTGGAAGAGGACAAAAACAGTCCTTCCTCCCCCGAGGCGGCGGTCCTCTTTTGTGTCCGTTTCCGCCGCCGCGGAATGCAGGTCCCGGAGGACAGGTAGCAGTCCTCACGAGACCTGGTTACCCAATCACAGGCCGGAAATGAGCTTTCTGTCCGGTGTTCTCTCGTCCAGCTCTGGGTGGTCTCCAGGAAGGGATCTTTAGCTTGTTAAACACAGAAGGCTTCTGGACCAAATCTACCTCACCCTTTATGAAATTTAATGTTGTTGCCGTACCGAAATGATTTTCTTCCGAGAATGAAATTTTAATTTCCGAATCACAAAAATCATCTTTCTGTGTTGCATAAAACGAGCTGCCACGCGTAATAAACAAGTAGCAATGCTTTATACTTAAATGCTACTGTTCATTGTGATTTCTAAGAAAAAAAAATTATCTGGTTTGTTATCTCCCTTCATATACTCAAGTTAACCAGGGGACATCCATAAATTACGTGAGGTGGTTTTCCGGATTTCCAGACGCCCCTCTGGCGAGATTTCGTGAGATCTGGCCGGAAATCCCCCCCCCCCTCTGGTGAGATCTGGTCCGTGAGAACCCCCCCCCCCTCCTAGTAATCGCCCTCGAAACTTTTGGAGACTTTTTTTTTTAGTTCACTACCCACTTTTACACGAAATACCCCCTAAAATCGTCTATCGCGAAATTTTTAGACCTTTTTTTAACTCTACAGTACAAACAATTTTTCGCAAAACCTCACCTGAGATTTCCGTAGACCCCCCCCCCCTTGGTGAGATTTCCGTAGATCCCCCCCCTCCCTGGTGAGATTACGCCCGACCCCAGCCCCCTAATTCACCTCACGTAATTTATGGATGCACACCAAGACAGATCTTGCTGATCCCGGCAACGTAGGGGTGGCATGCTTGCTTCGCGTTGCCGAGGTTGCCGGTTCGAGTCCGGCATAAGGCATGGCTGGTTTTAATTAAATGTTGGGTTCGTCTTGTGTCATAAGAAAGAAAATAATCACAATTAAATCAAATATATACATTGTAAGAGAAACAACTACACTGAGCTGGCTGTATGGCTAACATGACCAAATGCTTTATTTTTTTAATTTTTTTTTTTTTTAAAAAAAGATGGATATGCTTAGTGAAATTTTTTAAAGGCAATGTAATTTATTTTCTGGTTCTTTATCGTTTGTTAAGCTGGAAGTGATTTCGTTAATATATGAGTACAGTGAGAAGTTAATCAGATTTTTTGCTATAGCTTATGTTAAAAGTAAATGTATTATATGTCAATCTCCTTTGATTTCATGCTTCCTTCTCGGGTTTTTACCATCCAGAAAGAAACAGAGAGAGAAAGAAAGAAAGAGTTTTTTTTTTTTTTTTTTTTTTTTTTTTTTTTGCATAACATCTCGTCGACATCAAGGTCAGTAGCGGCGGGAAAGAAACGGAAAGGAGCAGATACATGGTATTTTTTAGAGAAATCATTCCAGCGTCTGGCTAGATTGATTTCGGGAAACCATGAAAAACCGAAATCTGGATGGTTGGACAGGGATTCAAACCCGCGTCCTCTCAAATGCGAGGCCAGAGTGTAAACGCTCACCCACCAGGCTCAATGAGAGAGCGAGAGAGAGACCGAGAAACGGTGAGTTATGGTGGAACGAAGGAAGAAATAAAAGAGTGTGAAGGAAATGCTCCAAGAGCTTAATGGCCCTAGAGTTATGACATAAAGAGGTTCTGCAGGTTCTTTCTCAGTATCCGTGCGCTGTGCCAGACAAAACAAAATTTCTTTCTGATATATTGGATTTTTAACCAGATAGGTCCTGTAGCTGCATTCCATTGCGATTGCATAAACAGATTTCTTGTACGAGACATTGCACTATTCTCTTCTCAGTCATGATTTAGCTGAAATAAGATCCCCGTAGGTCTTACTGCCTTTGGCGACCTGCCGTCTCCTGGTCTTCTTTGTTCTTTTTTTTTTTTTTTTGTAACAGTTTAACGTCCCTTTTTTAACAACGTGGTCTTTAGAGACGGGAAAGGATGGGGGCAAGGAATGGGAAGGAATTCGGCCATGGCCTTTTGAAGGAAGCATCCCGGCATTCGCCTGGAGTGATTTGGGGAAACCACTTCTTTGTTCATCCCTGCGGTTCTTCGTGGGCGGCTGCAGCCACAGGCGCTTCCGGCCACCGCAGGCTTCCTGCCTACCTGTTCGGCGCCACCTACACACTCACTTGCCGCGCGAGGTAAACGCACGCTTCTCCCGTCAACGCTGCGACTTAGATATCTGGAAAGGTAACGGGTATTTTAAATAAAGCGTGGATCTTCATCAGACAGCGAAGCTCCGTTTTTCGATGGAACTATCTTCCGGAACCCTCTTGAAGCCGGTCTCGGTAGCGTAGGGGTTAGAGAACCACCTCCGCGTGCCGAAGGTCGCCGGTTCGAGTCTGGCCGCGAGTGCTTAAGTGATTTGAATATCATGTGCGTCCCGTGGTGTGTATCACTGGTTTTATGTATATATATACGACAAGAACAACATTCTAGAAGAATCTTAAAAGAACTGAATCACACATGATCACTGTTAAACTTTCTATATGGCCTCAGATGCAAAAAAAAGAATATATATATATATATATATTCAATGTTTTGTCTTAGCAGTACGCCAGATAATAATTCATTATAACAACAATTCTGGCTTGGTAATCAGGACGTCGTGGATTCGATCCTCCGTTAGACTTGCATTACTTCTCTAAAACCACTGTGGGCAAATTCCTGTTTTCTTCCTCCAATAAGGATTTTCTCACGCCTTCCCTTCTCACAGTCGTCTCAAGGTTGTAATGACCAGAACATGGATTAGCCGTCAAGCATAATTCCTAAGAAGAAACCTGAAGAGACCCAACCTTGCAGCATAGGGGTAGCGTGCTTTTTCCACGTTTCAGGGGTCACCAGTTTGAGTCCGGCCTTAAGCATGGGTGGTTTCAATTAAGTAATGTGTCCGACTTGTGTTGTCTGTAGGTTGTGGAATAGGCACACTATGGAAAATCAGTATGTAATCATGGAAAGAATCAGAACAATGTAAGCTGGCTGTGTGGGTTCGTAGCTAATTGCTATAAAAGAATACCCATTGTGAGGTCGTCCGATAATAAAACCGTCATTGATCAGATATTTCTTTGTTTCTCGATATCTATTGCTACGTCTCAAATAACCAGATACAAGAATAAGAAACAATGAAAGTACTGGAAGAAATCTTCCAGCAACAGTTCCGCCGGGAAAACTTACGATCACACAAATGAAAGTACTGTTATTGATCTCTAGTAGGAAATAACATATATTTCTTTACTTTTTTTGTTTAGCATACTTGTATTATTCATACTTATTAAATAATTTAATCAATAAATTATTAAAATTTCACAGTTTTATTCAAGAAAGAATCAAGATAAAAATTGTTAGTAATCAATATGAAGACATAATAGTTCACTTCTTGTCAACGTTGTGAAAGTTGAAGAGAATTCGGGGCAAGGAATTGGAAGCAGTTCCCTCGTGCCCTTTTTGAAGGAACTATCTCGGCTCTGACCTGGACTGATTTCGGGAAACCATGGAAACTCGAAATCTAGATGGCCAGAAGGCTATTCGAACTCGCGTGTTACCAAATTCCCGGCCCAAACATTATCGCTCACCCACCAGGCCCGATATTCCGATCCTGCTATAGACTATATCACAGAAGAGCTAAATATATTCCATCAAGTAAATGAAACGCCTGATTTTGTACTTAGAATACTGAGAAGTGATTTATCACAAAAGGATGTGTACAATCCTAGTAAAAACAATTGCTTCTTGAGACAGAAAAACGTATAGCGATATTTGTATACAGACTATAGTGTTTCTGTTTTGCTTTTTCGAACCTCAATCCTCCTCAATGGCAAGAAACGTTTGAGACGTTATTTCTCTATTTACGGCACATATACTACGAGTCACCGGTAAGAATTAGTAAATGTCACGTTTATTAATGTGGGTGTTATGTGTAGCCCGGTACCCTTATAAAAAGGAATGGTAGAGGACAGAAAGCAGTGGTGACTCTTTATGGAAGATCTATGGTCCACTAGGAATTAAAGGATGTAAGAAATATAGCACTCTTAATGTAGCCAAATGCCTCGTTTCTGATGATGAGAGCCACATTTTATGACGAGTGACATTGTAATATGTCCCAGAGACTTTATTTGAACCACAGCGTGTCTGTGTTTTCGACGAACATTTTTAATCTTCACTTGAATTTGTTCGGTTATATCTGCTAACCTTATCTGATTATTTGTAAAGGAGAGTGGAAGCTGAGAATTGTAAACATACCCTAACAAGCGAAGGCTGCCCCCCCCCCCCCAGCTAGCGCAGCTAGTTGATGAAGATTATACTGTAAATCAGACAAGTCAAAACCGAGCAGAGTCTCCCATAGAAAGTGATCATGACTGAATGTAGAAATTCGGACCTGCTATAGCACATCAAGGCATCCAGTGCCGACAACACGCGGCTAGAGAAGGAGAGTGTTAACAAGTACGCTAGTAGTTCCCGGTGAACTCAGCAAAATGTACGGGGCCGGAGCGCGCTGCCCAGTGAACCAGTAACCATGACTGCGGTCGGATTCCACCTGCGCCGAAAGCGTGTTTCCTGCGCCGAGGTGTGCTGACAAAACATAGCGCCGCTTGTTCCACGTTCCGCCACTGTCCACTGTGACAAGACACGACTGACCAGACAGCGAAAACATACGGCATTGGCGTCAGTGCCCAAGCAGTTTCCAAACGTTGCATGCTATGGCAGATATCTACGCGATATTGCCATTAATTACTGCCCACCTACACAGCTACGAAAAATGATCCCCCACGCACAAATATATGCAATTGTAAATCAGGGTGCATGGTAGAATAACCTTGAGTCAATCAGCGTCTGCCATTTTGCTGTCATTAGGTTATCCATCTGAAAAGAATATGGATACGGCTTTAGAACAGAGTAAAATTACACTGAAATGCAACTAAATTTTGCTGCGTTTCACCAACGATGCCAACTAATTTCCAGTTCAAAATGTTTTCGGCCGAAAAATGTTAACTGTTATTTTTCCTTAAGATATGCCCAGTGAAACGTAACTCATAAATAAATCAACACGAGACAGTGAATATCTGTTGCACATATATCCATTGTTTCGCTATAGATCTTTAAAGTTGTGCTTATAGATCAATCAACATACTGTTAACAACATTAAACTAAAATTGCAGAGAATTAGATCGGTCACTAAGAAGAGTTATTTGTCGCACAAATGGTTGCTGAAAAAATAAGTATAATCAAAAAATATTGTTATTCTTGAAAATAAATCCTACCTAATAAACAAATTACCGTTTTGAAAACTTTTCTTTTAATGAATAAATTCTTTCGCCTTTATTTGCTAATAAAACAAAACTTTCACATTATAACCACATGTGTTGTTATAATATTTATGGGCCAAGAAAATCGTGACGATATTCATTTTTTTTTCTAATAGCTTTGTGCCTCGTTGACGTCCAGGTCATTAGTGTCGGGATGGGACTGGAGACAACGAACGGGAAGGAATTCGGCCATGGCATTTTGAAGGAAGCATCCCGGCATTCGACGGGGGTGATTTAGGAAAAACAATGAAGTCACATGTTTGGTATAGGACCACCAGATATGATTGATTCGTGATTACATGTTATAGTCATTATTTTTAACGAACGTTTGCTAGAAAATATTATCTACCTGATTGTTGTTGGTTAGTATCTTGAAAGCGGTCACACAAACAAATTTCTTATTGTCTGAGTGCCGGTATACATTAACGTTTAATTTTATTGGCTTTAATAATAATTAGCTTTGTACTTTACACATGAAACGAACAAGAGTGTCGTATTTTATGATACAAGACACAGGCATAGTAGAACCTGAATCAGAAGTTCTGCCATAAATGGGATTTACAGCCCTCTTTCTTTTAACTGACGTAATGGAGTGAGAAATTTCCTTTCACTGCTTCGTTCTTGAGTAAAATGTATCGGCTGTTCTGATTCTCGAGAAAGCTTTTTTTAATTCTGTTTACATTCTTGAAGATTAATTTTCTTTTTCAACGTTTTTTAACCGTTCCCGACTTCAGGAGACGCAGCTTTCAAATCAGATTAACACAGTCGGTGACATAAAAGAAAACTGAATTATGACGTCAGGGAATTTTTAATGATGGCTATCCTTTGAGATAAGGGTGCCGTCGAATGATTATTTTGTTTAATTAATCAGGTTTGGGAAAAGAAAGTACACTGAATTTTTGTTGGCATGATGTGTTCATCAAATACCTACGCGTTTACATTGTTGTTGCAGGCCATGTTTCCGCAGTTGCTTAATTAATTACCAGTTGAAAGATAACGCCAACGCAACTGTTTAATTTATTTATTGTTTCGTCGTACGCGTTTCACCTCTTATCCAGGCATCCTCAGCGATATCAGCTATAAAAATATCTCATGTTCACAATTACGTAATAATAGGATAAAAATGTACATAAAACTGTATATAAAAACTGTAACGCAGATTCGTTGCTTAGGATGCCTCGATGAGAGGTGAAACGCGTACGATGCAACAATAAATAAATTAAAACAGTTGCATTGGCGTTATCTTTGAAGTGGTAACCTACGTTAGATATTTGAAGAAGAAATACGACAGTACTTATATTAGGGACTAGGGAAACAGATGATACGTAAAAAATGTATAACGAAAATTATTAATCGATACAAGCAGATACAGTAAGAATTTATACATAATTATGACTTTATTCATATGCATGCATAATGCAAAGTTTTCTAAAAAAAAAAAAAAAAAAAAAAAAAAAAAAAAAAAAAAAAAAAAAAAGCAGAACTACACTTTTCAAAACAGGCTTCAATATTAGTCCAGATGTAATGAAGTGCTGAGTTCAACTTATTGGAGTTTCAAGAAGGGTATTTCTTCAATTTCATTCCAGTATTTCGGGTTAAACAGGGGAATGGGAGCCTACTAAGGAAAAAGTGAAATAAAATTGCCTTTTAGTATCCTTTTTTTTTTTTAAAAAAATAGATTCTGTTATGTCTAATCCTTGGACTAGGTAAAACAAAACGAAAACGGACACGTCAACGAAGAGGGGGGGGGGGGGAAATCGACTCAAATAGCTCTCATTACCCGGTCGACTAGGAAATGGGAGCCACCCATGAGGTAATGGGTGCCATAGTCAAATGTGTCCATAATACCAACAGAAGTTTAGTTTTCTTGACAAAATTGAAAATTAACACAATTCCTTCCACTCTTATGGATCGATGAAGTAATCATTTACTTTTTGTACATTTGAAATACATTATTGTATCATAGCACAAAATTTACAAATCAGGGACGGTTCATCATCACAATCTGCACAGTCCAGGTGTGCTACATTTTTACACACTTCACAAGACATAAAATGTCATTTGATTATATTTCTGTGAAGCAAAACAAAAAAAGTGATTTTTAAACGGAATCCATCATTTTCATCGCTAATTAAAATCGATGAAGATTGTGACAAACGGCTTGTAGTGCAAGATCTCCTATTAGGTGGTTTACTCCTCCTTGTATTCACTGTTGGTTTCCTTTTTTTTTTTTTTCAGCAGAAAATGCGGACATTTTCTTCGGCGTAGTGTTATTGCCTTCTGTCTTTTCTTTCTTTCATTTTTACCTTTCATCAAAGAGTTTTCTTATGAATAAAGCATTCAAAATATCAGAATAACGTTTTTTACGAACATTTTTGGACCTAATTTTGGCTTAGGGGAAATTATGGCGTAATCAGAGCTAAGCTCCAATTTCCCTTTGCTCATGGCTCGCATTACTCCACATGTTAACGGTTTTGTTAAAAAGTATATATAATATAATTTTTCCCCCGTTTTACATATTGCCCGTTATACTAAATTAATCACGCAACCGTTAAAATATATTAAAATAACTTATAAGCAATATAGAAAATTCACCTGCTTAAGATAGCAGCAGGAAGACGGAACACACGTTTTCGTCTGTTTGGCAAACTTAGGGTGATTGAACCACCGCTTGTACCAAGGAATAAAGATGCCCTGTGGGAATCCTTCGACAAAACTCGCAGGTTTCTAATACGTGGTTTTTCAAATTATTCAGAATAGGCTCCCATCCCCCCGTTCTCCTCTACGTATTCTGCAAACTGTTTTATGTTCTGAGGATATTTTTACATAACAAAGTATTTAACCTACGCATTTAAGATTTAAAATGTTCAAAACCTTCGCGAACTATATTCTTCCGACCAAAAATGGCACGATTTTTTAAAAAAAAAAAAAAAAAAAAAAAAGACTAGAAAGCGTATTAATTTTTTTTTTTTTTTTTTTTTTTTTTTTTTTTTTAATGTCACTGAAAACTCGGAGAAATGGTCATACTTGATGAAAGTAAAGGCGAACAGATACCACGCATTACAAACACACCGTAAAAAGAAATAGAATTTATATTTTTTAATTTTATTAGTACTTCGACGACACTAAGAGAATAAACAAACCATTAATAACGGTTACATTATTGTAGTATTATCTAACAAATCTATTTGTGGAAAAAATCGAATTTGTTATGTTTGAATTCCCTTTCAGGACAGCCTAACCTTTTTTGATAAAAGGGATACTAAATTTCTTTGTCAAATGGTGGCAATCATAGAGACCGTGTTTATGTCACTCGCTGTTAGATCCTCTGTCATATAATTATGTAATGTTTCAATGTTGAAACTGATTTTTCCGTTGTCGTTGTAAATTGGTCAACACATTTGTGTGTTCCCGGGGGTGCACTGTGTATCGGATGACGTGTGATAATAATATTGCGTGTTGGGAGGACGCGGGCTTCGATCAGGTTCAACGCTCGGTGGCGCGTACGGCCCGGGGAGGGGGTAATAAATATGATGATGCATTGTGGAACGGGCGCAGCTGATCAAACACACCCTGAAAGCTTTTATCAAAGCCCTGCTCGGCCTATGCAGTGCCACCGTATGCTGTTTGCATAGCGCTCTGCCTTCTGTTCGTTACTGCTACCACCCTGTCTGTTGCCAAAACACAGGTGGTTTGTTGGGATCTTCCATAAAAAAAAAAAAAATGCTTTCTTAACACGCGAGCCAAAAATGTAAGGAAAAATTATCGTGGTTGTTCAATAACGATTATCAATTGTTATTTTCGAACAGCGATAATTGTTTTCTTCACTGCCGTTCATTTGTGCAATTCTTCTTTTGAATTTTTTGTACTTTTAAAATCGGTTCATCCAACCAGACGTACATACAATATTTTCATTCTTTTCTCCGTATTGTGCCTATTTCATTTTCTGTTGATGTTTGGTGCGTGCTCATTGATATGTTGTCGTGCTGAATGTGACGTGTATCGCAAGGGATTGGTTAATAGTTTAATAATATATTGGACGTAAATACTCCATTTATAACACATATGTTTAATTTTTCTATAATTACTGGAACATATCCAAAAGTTTGGAAGATGGCCTTAATCAAACGATTACCAAAGAAAACCGCTCCTGTCGAACCGTCAGATTATCAACCAATAAGTTTATTACCTACTATTTCAAAGCCCTCGAATACGTAGTTCATGACCAAACCACTAGGCACCTTAATGCGCACAACAAGCTGGATAATTTTCAGTCCGGTTTTCGGAAAAACGACAGTATGGCGACTGTACTCATGAAGGTAACAGACGACATAAGACTTGCGATGGACATTGTAAGAATACTATTTACTATACTTATTTTAATTTTTATTCTTACACTAACACATTTTCTTTATTCCTCATTTAGTTACTACATATTCAATCTAACATTTTTTCTTGTTACTACAAACACCACACAATACAATCAAAGATACTATCTGCGATATTATAACTCACAATAAAATCTATGGTTCAACGATAAACAATTACAACAAATTATTCATATAAGCTGTTCCATTATAACAGACGAAAAATAATAATAGTGATACTTCTCGATTTCAGCTAGGCATTTGACACCTTCGACCTTGACATTCTCATGACCAAACTGAGGGGATTAATTTTTTCCGGCGGCACTGTTGACTGGTTCGAATCGTATTCGAGGGACCGTCAGCTTTGTGTTACGGATGTCAACGGAAACAGATCGCAATGGGAGACTTCAAACAGTGGTGTCCCCCAGGGCCCTGTCATGGGGCCACCTCTTTTTTCTATATATATTAACGATGTGGCTAGTACCTTACCTTACTGTTATTACCATCTTTACGCTGACGACCCACAACTATACCTTAGTACATCACCGAATGAGGTACTCACTATAATACAGCAAATAAATGCAGACCTTAAGAATCTTTTTGATTGGGCAAAGAGACTTGGATTAAAAATAAATCCCTCTAAATGTCATGCTGTTTTTATTTCTAGTTCAAAACTGATAGACAGCAACTTCACATCAAATCTCCCACAAATAAAACAACAGGGAACAGAGTTAAACCATAGGGATTTTGTAAAAGATCTGGTAGATAGTAATTTAAACTGATCTGAGAATGCTGTCTCAGTATGTTGCAAAGCCATCTATTCCATTCATGCTTTGTATAAATGTAAGAAATTCATCCCCCCTCATTTGAAAAAACAATTGGTGCAGACCATTGTGCTTCCCCTTCTCGATTACTGTGACGTTGTTCAGCAAAATTTGAGTTCGGCAGACATAAGGAAACTTGAACTTGTTATGAACTCCTGTTTACGGTTCATCTGTGACCTGCAACTCTACGACCATGTCTCACCTTCCTATGATCGCTTACATGCGATCGACGACGATTCCACACTCTATGTCTCCTTCACCGCCTCATAAATCTAAAACCTCCCGCCTATCTTTGTTCCAACGTATCATACCTAGGACTTTCCCATAATATTAACACCAGATCTCTGAACTCAAACATACTAACCATCCACTCCCTTAGCTCGGAAACCCTAGCAAATTCCTTCTTCATTTCAGCTGCTAGATTGTGAAAATTAGAACTACGAAAAAATCGATCAATTTAAAATTCTTTTGAGAAAGCATTACTTCTTCGAGCAGTAACTAAACGACCTCTTCTTCCATCAATAACTTGTTTTCAGATTTGAATTATATTGATTTATATTGTGTCCACCTGTTTATTCCGCCTTCCGTGTTATTAGTTTGTGTCTTGTTTCTTCATCCTACTAGTATTGAATTTGTACAGTTTACTTCTTTAACTTTCACTAGCATCAGTTTATACCATTAAATGATTGACTAGTGAAACATGAATACTATTAAGTTTTTAATTAGTATTTTACTCATAAATATTATTAAGTTTTTTGTTAGTATAACTCTTGAACTTAATTTAGACCAAATGTTAAATAAGTGTTTTATACTCTTATTTTGCGTAAGGTAGGCCCTGTATATTATTTATTATAAACACCTGGTATAATGTAAGAGAAGGCTTGACAGCGCTAATCTTGCCAGCGTAAATAAACCTTTAAATAAATAAAATAGTATCGAGAATGTGCAGAGAATAGCCATACGATTTGTGACAGTACAATCTACAGTATAGGTGTAATCGCTTGCCGAGTAATTACGGAAGTGTTACAGAATTTAGACGTATTTACGGATTCAGCTTAAATTTATTGAATAACATGTTAACAACTATCTACATGAACACACTGAATCAGAAACATATGCAAATACTGACAATTAACTACTGCAGATAAAACACGATAACAATACAAGAAATTTTTCACATACAAAAAACTTTAAAAAAAGGGGAAAATGTAATAAATGAATTTGCCCATCTTAAGAAGTCGACGTTATTCACGATAATAAATACGTTCTTGTAGTATATGGTCATATTTGCTATGTTTTGTGTGAGAAATTTTTGAATGCAGTTTTTTTTTAATTTTTCAAATCTAGAATACAAAAATAAAAAAAAAAATTGTTTTACTTGTTGAATTCTGTAGTTGTAAAAATGTTATCCATCAAGTGGTTCACATGAGTATGAACTAAATTAAATTTGTCACATCAGTTTAAAGAAGAATTGTAAATTTAATAAAGCTGTCTTATGTTATTATTATTATTTGTTTTTGTTGGGAACAACGTGTTAAGTCAATTTTTACGTTACTTTCCTCCCATTACGTTTGCCTGTTCATTTCTCTCATTTTAATCACTTATCAGTTTCGTCTAATTCACTTAATTGGAAATGGCATTCAGGTTTACATTGTACATCAAATTATTCAAGTTGTATGCTTTACAATAAATACAAAAGAACGTTTTGTCTACCATTTAGAGTTAAATAGTCTGTAAAGTCCTTACGAGGGTGTAGTGAAAAATGACTTACAGTATTGTATTCGTTCATTTTCCGTTGCTATTACTTTGAAGAAAATGAGGCTTGCGTGTTGCGACGCAAATTCTCAACCATGCTAGGGAATTTCCGAACATGCGGTTTGAAGAATAATAGGAATAAATGCTGAAGGTCATCCTTATGCAATAAACTGGCTAACCACGCTAGGAATAAATTTTAAAGTATCTGAGACTAGTTTACTATTTTATTATGATATTTGGACGTAAAAATGCCCGCTGAAAGTAATGTCAATGTTAGCTTAGTATAATCTTCAAGACACGAACTTTGTGATTTAAAAGCAACAAAATTTAGTTCTATAAATTAGATCTTACATTTTAGGAATACACAAATCAGGGTCCAGTAACAATATATATGTATAAGTAACACAAAAATGAGGAAACTGTAATAGAGGAAGTATTTATGATTTCCATGTACATGATTAGAAAAAAAGCATGTAATCTTACTTATTTCTCTACTTGAAATAGGCTCATTGAAAATATTTATCACTTCAAACATAAGATTAAGTTTTGCCCTTTCATTGGCAGAACTGAAAACATTGAAGTGTAAAAAGCTGTTTGAACGTATTTAGACCCATGACCAGACTTGATAAGCTGCAACTCCACAAACCACTCGGACAAAAGGGAGAGTTTAATTTTTTTAAGCGGAACTGAACCCGGGATGAATGAAGAGTGGAGACAATCGTCGGCTTTCGACAAGTGGCGAGTGTTCTTTTATTTACAGCTCCCTCCAATTAATAGAAGGCGACATTCCACTGCTCTGCGGAACGTGAAATATTAGGGACACACCTTTTAATCGCCCTACTTGGCGGTGACGTACTGTGAACTGCAGAGGGTGCGATTTTTACAGTTAGACATAGGGCTAATATGCTAGACACAACCTGTACAGTTTAGATATTTTTTTTAATAAGTTGCAACGCAAAGTGACTTTCTATTTAAGAGAACCCAGAGGCGAAGCGGATGACATTCTTTACTTTGCTCATTTATTTTGTATCAGAATATAATAGGTGCAGCAATAAGGTCACAATGATAAAGGACCTTCAGTATATTTTATTGGGAATACAAAATAAATAAATTCTAAGTAACACAAATAAATAGTACTTACAATCTGGTTAACGAATGTTGGCAATGAACAAGAAGGAAATTTACGATCTTCTTCCTGTGGATCTATTTCGGTTTTTGATTGGAGTGGCAGCTAGATCCGGCGGAAACTGATAGCTGAATGATACCACAGAATTGGAACGAAAGTCCTTTAGAGAGTAACAGCCCCTTACTCACTGTCAAGTGTTTTAAAGCGGTATTGTGTATTCGCATACATGAAAATCTAACTGCCTGATCAAAACTACTGGGAAGAGAAACTGGAAAAAGATCAAAGACATCACTCGTGACGCGACTATTAACAAGGTTTGTAGACATTTTCCGGTGCCTTCTAGACAAATAGGACAGTGAGGCCTTGTTTGCAACTTATAAATAATGTTTCAGACAACAAAATAAAAATTATTTGTAACCTCACCTAATTTACAGAAAGAAGGGAGAAATCGAAACTTATATCCCGCAGTGTACAAACAATTTTTGGGACTCAGTAGAGATAAGGAGTAAATCAATATTAAAGATGGATGTTGTACAGTAAAATTTTATAAATGCTGGAATATAAGGATTCAACATAATTATCCAAAAGACGATTCTATTTTGCTTATCATATTTTCCAGCAGAATTTTCTTCATCTTTTGTGCTCTGGCACAAAATAATTTTTCCGCGTAATTAGTTTTTTGAATAGTTCAAAAACATAACTATGACAAATTTCTTCAGTTACTGACTATCGATGAGATACACAATTTGTAATTTTTCTCATTTTTTATAGTCTGCAATGTTGATCAACTAGCTCCTACGTATTGTTTGAGGTTTTTCGTACCAGAAATGTATTCTGTCATTTCTAAAACAGCCACGGATGGATTCAAAACATTTTCTCAAATAGTGATGGTCGTGTCTCTTTCGAAAGTCGATCTGAGTGGTTCGCGAATACAGCAACATCATCATGTATGCACTATGACTTGAGAACTGACGTCATAGTGGAAACAGTGAATACTGCTATACAGTTCTTCTCATCTCTAAACAAGGGGCGTGTATTGGACTAAGTGACAGCTCTTCATAAGGTTGGCGCTATCATAAATTAAACAAACAATACTTCACTTACAAAACGGTACGGCAAATGAGGAACTGGTATCCATCCTTACAGAATTATAAATACAGAACTGAAAAGGACATGCTGACGAAACATGTGGCCCAATGGAGTAACCACAGAGCACACAAGAGAAAATATTCCGTATAAAACTTTAATGACTTCAACGTCTATGAGGAGTAAAGGCAGATGCAAGAAGAAGTCTACACAATTCCTGTTATTCTGACGCTAAGGCCTTTCAAGTCCAGTCTACGCTGCTCGAGGAATCAACCATTCTGGGTGTTCTTATCAATGTTACAACATGTGATTTAATCTTTCCTGAAAGATCAAATCACATGTCATTCCTCCCCACCCTCTACGCTTTGCAGAAGCCAACAGTCTTATCATTTTCAGAGGGCGGAGGTTGGTGGGTTGTGACTTGCAGATCAAATTTCTCATCCGTCTTCCAAACCCACCCTCTCCCTCCACGTCCCTCTCTACTCCCTCACACATGCAACATTCTGGGAGGGGGAGCCATGGTTGACAGTGTTTTTATAGAACACCTCACCTTTTACCGTCAATGCCTTTGACAAATTTACGACCATCTGCATTTACGTTTACGGGGATCTTCAGCGCGGTCTCTGTAATGATATCGCAAAAAATATGATCATTGAGAAACTACGTCTACAATGTGTATAATCTTTTTGTTTTGTTTTTGTAATAGTGTAATCAGAGTAAATTAACGAACATACAGAGTCATTTCTCCCTCAATCTTACATCATTAATAGCATCTACATCCCAAATGGCTGTAACCCATTCAGTTGTAAGTACCACCTATTGGATGTCCTAACAATCAGAATACCGTATCTGAAATTATGAGTAGTCATTATGAATAGGTATGGATATTGAAAAAACTATTCCTTTACATCATTTTTTATACCTTTCTGAAACATACAAAGATTAAAGAAAGGAAAGGATGGATTAACTGTAATTTTTCTCGTTACACACGACAGTAAAGTCTTTCTTCATTTGTGAGGTTGCTGCAATTACCTTGATCTCTAAATATTTTAATTTAGCTCGCTGTTATTGCACCGACGTTGAAATAGGGTATAAATTATCTAATTTCCCTTGTTGAGACTTAAATGTCCATTTTACAGACCTCAGTAACAATCTCAGACTTCATGATGTAATACCACATCATCGATATTTGTAAATATTTAAATGCTTTTAAAAGTAAACCAATAGTTAGAATACAAGGACTTCTACTCCTAATGTTGATTAACATTTGAATATGGCTTCTGTTTTCGGACCTGAATGGGCAGCAGTGTTATTTAAGTCACAAGTCCGATTGTAAATTATCACCACTCATTAATTTAAAGGTAAAATTGTCGTCTAGAGCAAATTTACGAATGGGATGATATTTACCTTAAAAAGTGGAATTTAAGTTAAAAAATGCTTTAAAATAAGCTGGAAACAACTTGTAACAGCCCTGATTCCCGAACTTTAAATAGAATTGTATTTAATGAAGTGTCTGTAGTGAGCTAAAGATCGCTTGAATATGATCTGAAGATGAGCAGGTATAGCTCGAAACCGGTAATGGTTTAATAAACAACATCATATTGTGACTGGTTGCTGTATTTTTTACAACCCATATTTGACATCACAGTCGCGGAAGTTCCACCAATCCATCATGGATAAAATATTATGATCTGGTAAGTTTGTTTTGCCATTTCTTGTAAATCAGTGTATATAGACTTTGTTTTATGAGAGGAAATTATTTAAAGGCCATTTAATATGTTTAAGAACCGAATTGTGCAAGAGAATTGCTTAAATGTGTGTAATTCCAAGTATTAATGCAAGTTACGATGTCTACAGGAAAATTTTCTACAATTTAAAATGATTTCTGTAAATAATTTTGTGTTTAAGCATCTCTAATTTCCATTTCTGACCATTTTGTAATGATGTTAAGTGATTATGTATTAATTCTGATTGTTTTTAATATGTTTAATTGCTTGTGTAAATCTTAATGTTTGAGAAATATCTGGCGGACGCTTTTGAAGCATTCCAGAAATTTCGATAGAGCCTACATAAAGAAATCAGCAGGACATAGTTAGTTTACAGTTAGTTTTATACAGATTCACTTTGGAACTGCCAAAGATTGCGTCAGTAGTATCTCTGGATTGTATCTTTGCATGTAAACAATATCGCTGACTTTGTTTTGAAATAAACAAAAAATCTTAAACTGAACCTTATGGTGGACTACTTAATTAATTACTATATTAATTAAACCACCGAAGAACCTGACAAACTGTACATCTTATATCAGTTTTCAAATAAAATTTGTTGTCTCATTGTGCCGGTACGTTTCAATCACTACAGGAGCGATCTGGTAGTTCAGTAGTTAAGGTATATCAGTGGAAAGCTAAATGTTCCCGGTTCGAATCCCTGTCTCGGCGGAGATTTCATAGGCCCTTAACCCGACGTTCACCGAAGTCATAGCTTGCTGTGTAACGTGAAGTAGGCAGAAAGCTTCCGTGTTTCGGATTCCACGTTAAACTGTAGGTCCCCTATGCGCCGTAGGATTACCGGGCTAGGTTGGGCTGCTACGATAGGGGCGCATTGCCCAGCGGATGATACATCATGTCACCAGGTCATTACAATCACACGAATTTACTTTAATCAGTATATATATAAATATATATCAATTTGGCGAAACGATCGATATCATACACTGATTTTATAAGGAAATCATTTTTGTTATTTTTTTTTTTTTTAAAAAGAATAAAGAACATTATAAAAATAGATCACAATTCAAAAGGCAGTTGATACAACTAAATAAAAAAATCACAGATCAGCCACCATGAATAACAGTATGTTTTCAGGGAATCGTAACAAAACATATTCTTTATACTAACTATTGAACAGAATACTTTACTTGAAACCTAGTTTTATATACACGCCGCTGGAAACATAGAACGGAAATTAAAAACCATTAATCCAGATAAAGATAGAGCATGTTTATTTAGTGAAATTGTATTGAATCGCGTTAGTTCACTGAACCATTTAATGACCTGTTAGAAATGACCATCGATAAAACAAAATCTTCGTTTTGCTTAAGTTTATTTAACCGCCCTGAACCGCGAAAAATAATACTGAACCTTTATCATTATTTGGTTTGTGATGATGGACTTTCTTATATTAATATGAATATGTAATACGCATTGCATTTAACTGCGTGGTAATCGACTCGACGTAAACTCAAGCACCTCATAGTAATACCAACACTTGAAGCAATGATTTATCGGCGGTATCAATACAGGAAATATTTCTGTGATTCCAGTCACTATAAAAGCGATTCCCAATAACGTTTTTCAGAGTTCACTCTGTCGTCTTATTTTAACATAAATAAAACTCTACGAGTTTTAATATCGGATAATACTAATATTGTGAAATTTCATGAGGAAGGAACCAAAAACCTGAGTTAATTGTTTTGTTAAACATTTTCAACCTCATAAAAAGCACATTTTAATTTTCGTGTGTGTTATAAGGTGATACCTCATATCTTAATGTTATTTTAAATTGAATGTTTACAACATTGGTATAACAGATTTCATTTTTAGTAGAAGGCAGCCAAGCTATGTATGGTTGGCAGTACCAGCTTTGGTGAAGGAGTATCTTTGGGTCTGCTTCAGAGAGATTAAGCGCACTGAAAACAAGACGAGATAGGCGACCAATGATTTATTGAATTATGGCGTAACGATAGAATAGTATTTATTGGTTTATGATTTATAGAGTAAATATAAAATAATATTTACTGCTTTATGAGTAAACAGAACCAATTGAATTGTATAATCTGAACTGTGATTATATGTAATTATTGTAGGCCATTTATTCCACAGTTCCTTGTTAAACTAATAATTATGCGCGCACATGAAAACTGAAGTTTGACAATGTCATGCACCAAAAACTGTTCTTTAAAGTTCCAGTGGATTCATATTATTCCAACTTTGTCCAAACTGTGTAATTATGTACAATAGTGTAAACAGCATGCTGGTTGAGGTCACAGGCGACCAACAACCACACATCAAAACTGAAATGTAAATGCAAGCGATAATATGAATCCTACCTTATTACACCTATGTAAAGAAGACGTCCTGCTTGACAATTCAAAACTGATATGTAAATACAAGTCGTATTATGCTTCCCATATATATAAGAATAATTTCGTTACATGTAAAAAAAAAAAAAAAAAAAAAAAAAAAAAAAAAAATAAAAAGATTAAAATATTACAGAAAACATTGTACGCTGAGGATCTGAGGATACCTCGACGAGAGGCGAAACGCGTCCGTGAAATAAATAATATCCAACAACAGTTGTATTGGCGTAGTTATTAAAGAATAATTATTTGTTGTATTAGTTGAGTTGTGATTTATTAAGTAGTAAAGTTATTAAGTTTATTAAGTTTATTAAGTAGTAAAGTGCAGTTAAATAAAAAAAGTTTTCATTTCTAATGCAGGTTAGATTTTCTTGCATTAGTGTAACTAACATTAAAGTTGCAGTGTGTGCTTATTTTTCTCAAACTTATTTCTTCGATAAGTGTTTTCTTATCAGTTTTTCCGTGTAACAGATCATTTAAATTATGGTATGTCGTCTTCTTCGGCACACTATGGGTGGAGAAATATCTGCACATTGGTTAACTGTAGTAGATATACTGTGAGATCCGAGAGCACGCGCGGTGTCTCCAGTAACCTGGGAGTAAGGAGCGCCCTCGTGGCGGATATGTCTGACGCGCAACCCGCGCCAGGAATGTGGAGCATCTGTGACGTGTCCCGGGTTTGACCCCAGGCTAACATACCTCGAGAGTGCAGATGCCACCTGCCTCGGGGACCCCGTCACCAGTATCCTTACAATATACGGCAACTAGCCTCGTACCCGCGACTTCGTACGCGTGGATTAAGAATTTTTTTGCCAGAATTAAATATAGTAAGTTGTTGGTAACGAAGGATTAGTCCCAAACAATATCGAGTCGGCATAATATGACAGGAAAGCTATCACTATATCATTCTACCGTCGAACCTGCCTCTTGAAGAGAATTAATTTCCAACATATTTCTGTCACTATTCGATAAGATCTCAAAATTTCGTGACTACAACTGTTAATCATACTGGAAAAAATATCCTGTGCCCTTCATACACATTTCCTTATAAAATTACATCACAACGATATAGCCATTTAGTCGTCAAAACGTAACAAAAAGACAGAGACTTACTTCCGTATTTATAATAATATTACTGTGGTTCACACTCACACACTGACTGTGAACAACACCTGAGGGATCATTATAACGTAAAAAAGTGTACACCTACAACATTGCAAGACTACCTACGATTTGCCTCGCATTGCGCCCCTAACTTTCTAATATCTACAGTTTAACATTCAATCCGAATAACCTACATCCCAGGCCTGACTCTTACGATGAAAAACAATTTTTAAAAATCGGATCCCCGACGGAGATTTCAACCAGAGACCACGACGTTCGTAAGCAAGCTCTTTAGCCACTGAGCTTCCAGCTCACTACACGGAAACACGGTCTGAAGACGTGCATATCCAACGTGTCTGTCTATCGCCGTATTTCCAAGTTATGAGAATCAATTGCCAACATATTTCTGTCACCATTCGATAAGGTCTCAAAATTACGTGACTACAACTGTTAATCACACTGCAAACAATATCCTGTGCCCTTCATACAGATTTTCTTATAAAATTCCATCACAACGATATAGCCAATTGGGAGTCATAACGTATCAAAAAGACAGAGACTTACATCCCTAATTATAATAATATTACTGTGGTTCACACTTACACACTGACTGCGAACAAAACCTGAGGGATCATTATAACGTAAAAGAGTACACACCACAACATTGCAAGAATACCTACGATTTGCCTCGCATTGCACCCCTAACTTTCTAATATCTACGGTTTAACATTCAATCCGAATAACCTACGGCCCAGGCCTGACTCTTACGATGAAAAACAATTTTTAAAAATCTTATCCCCGACGGAGATTCGAACCGGAGACCATGACGTTCGTAAGCCAGCGCTTTAGCCACTCAGCTCACAGGCCACTACGCGGAATCTCGGTACGCAGTCGTCCACATCCAAAGTGTCTGTCTACCACCGTATTTCGAAGTTATGAGACAAATGTGTTATTTATACAGATAATTTTTCAACCAAATGTAGACAGTATTTTTCTCCTTGTTTCAAAGGATAAGTGTGCAAAGTTTCATCGAGAACGGATAAAAACTGTGGATTTGTATGAAGACCAAACAAACCAACAAAAGAAAAAAACCAAACAAACAAAGATACATTCATCTTTATATATAAAGATTTGTCTCAGTTCCCACCATATTTTTATTTGTTCTTAAGATTCCTTTGTATATAGTTAAAGATGGTTTATTGCTTCCATAGTTCCATGCCTACGCTGATGGTATCACCGGAAATCACCAATAAAATTGTTAATAAAAATTATTACAGGTAGTTTCTTCTGCAGTTGCTTGTTAAAATCATAATTCTTATTTAATAAACATGTCAATGTAACTGATTTTTTTTTCTACTCGGACGCGTTTCGCCTCTCAAACTATCGTTGCCTCTTTTTTTTTTCATGACTTGTTCAAAATCTGAATGAAGTATTGGATACAACAGCTTAAGATGATACACCCTGAGGCATTTATCGTTTAATATGACTGTTTTAGAGTTTATACTAAATACTTATCATAATCTTTAAATCTACTATATTTTTCTGGTTCAGTAAAAAAAAAATTACAGAAATATTGGCAACATTGACTGAAGTTTTCTTTTACAAATGGGGACTTCCCGAAAAGGGTAGGTTGTGTGAAAAGGAATCCCCGGTCCCCGTTGTTTGGATTGATACTCGCTATTTGAACTAGTGCTGCCAGCCCTACAAATTTATCTGTAGACCAACGGATCTTTTCAAAAAACTAAGAATTTTATATTTATCTACGTTTTTTTACTTCTTTTTATTACTTTTTGTGCTTTCCTTATATTTGAATACTTGTTAAACTCGCAGCGTATAGTGATACTGAGTCATTGTCAGTAATTATGAATCATTTCCTTGCAACCGTTGGCGTAAACCAACGATTGAAAACAAATAAAGCTCCTATCGGCGCAGTCTTAATGCGCAGTGTGTACTTTGCTCACCATTTAAAATTGCAATCTCAAATGCTTTTGCATACAATACAACCAGTAAAAGAAAACGTAACTATTTCTGAAGTTATGGATCTAGAGGAGACGGTAGTGTACTAGTGAATGTGGTAGCGACATAGAGGATGAATAAAAAATTATGTTACCTATATAGATACATTTATGAATCATTATATAATACATTATATGATTTAATAAGATTTAAAACACACATGTAAAATGTAAGTTCCATAAATAAAACTATAATTTACCAAATATATTGTTTTCTGAAAAAAAATTAGAAAAAAAACAAGGGTGCTAGGTTTTTTTTCGTGTTTCTTTTCCAAATTCTGATTTTTTTTTTTTTTAATTTTCAACACTACTTGTGTCCTGCCCGGAATTAAACCCGGTGTACTCAACCAATAGGAGGAATGTTTCTGTTGCCACCTGTCTGCAAGAGGTGAAACTTTTCTTGTTCTGTTGATAACTGTATTTTTGTGTGTGAAATATGTAGCTTATGAGTCGAAAATTGGAGAGTGTCTCAGGATTCGCCTGGACCATTGCGGAAAAGAGCCACATTGGCAGCTTTTTCATATAGCTTCTTAATATTTATTGCAGATGGTGATTTTAATTTCGCGAAAATTTAATCATCAACGATTTCGAGCTTTAATTTATGTTACAATCCTGACAGGGTATATGAGGAACCACAAAACAAATACTTCCTTATTAAGGAAAAGTTTATCTAGATTTAAAGTAGTGTAACGGATTGTAAAATAGACGACTATATGGAGGGTTGAAATAGGGGTTTCTTTATGAAAATTTCCGTACTTTACCCTAAATCACCTTGTGAACATAATTTCGCTAAAGTACCTAGAAGAATTTAAGTACGAGGTCAATCGGTTGGTAAATTTTAATTTTTTGGGATTTATATTCTTGGAGTTTCGTATATTCTTTTAACGGAGGAAGGGCTGACGTCTTTTCGTGGTCGTGTACTTTCTAGCCGCATGAGAGACTTGTTTCTCTGGCCACACCCTGAGTTATACCTTCCATCCCCGCCTCGCTACCTGATTACCAGAGAGAGCGTACCTGTCACGTGAGCTAAGCATTAAATGCAACGCATCCTGTACGTAACTCGTGTCACCGTGTCTTATGTGTCTTTGTTAACAGTTAGTCCTACGCTGTGTCGAATTTCTTGTTTAATAACCGAGCGTGTTGGGTGAGCGGATAACGATCTAACTTCACATTCGGGAGCACGTGGGTTGGAATACCAATTCCGGTTATCTAGATTCGGGTTTTCCATGGTTTCCGTAAGTCACTCCTGGCGAATGCCGGGATGTCCCTTCAAATGGGAATGGCCGAATTCCTTCCCGTTCTTTGTCCCCGTCCTTTCCCGCCCCTAATGACCACGACGTCGATGAGGAGTAAATCCATAAGTCCATTAAATTTTTGTTTAACGAACAATCCTTTTTTTTTTTTTTTTTTTTTTGTTTTTTTTTTTTTGCTATCGTTAACTACCGCAAGAGTTCAAGTGATTATGCCTTTCCTCACCCAAACAGCCAGCAAGTGGAACATAAGTTATTATTTATAAGTATGATTTATAAGTATTATAAGGGTGTCAGGGATTGGAATGAGTTACCAAGGGGAATGATGAATAACTTACCGAAAACGTTAAAAGAATTTAAATTTAAAATTTGTAGAGGGCAAATGTGGGTGGGTGCAGGATAGGGGGAAGTTGGGTGTGTAGGAAAATTGCCACCGGAACCTGTGCTCCATTGCAATTAAATTAAATTAAATTATTTTTAAGTACAAAAGAGAAACTAGTGCTCAGCGCTCAACTGCAGCAACATGGACTTCAGGAGTAAAAATGTTGTTTATACCCTAACATTTTATTTAAATGCACAAAAAACTACTGGTAGTCAGTAAATTTCTAAAATTTTTATTTACGAGGGTAGGCTGAGAAAAAATTTACACTGGCTTGTGGGGCGCAAACGAAATGACCTTCAAAAGCGCGCATGGTGGCAAGTGGAAGTAACATCCCCCTCTGTACGCATGCGCAGGTTTGAAGTCGTTGAATTCATCCAGCGTATTTTGAGAAGCGGATGTATGGAGAGGTGTTTTAGAGCTGTGTCATCGCGAGTTACACAGAGTGCTATTATCGAATTTTTAAGTTGACTTCTATTAAGCTCCATTGTGGTTTAAAGATTGTTCATGGTGACGATACTGTTGATAGGTCTACTTTAAATCGATGGGCAGTAAAATTTCGTGAATGCAAGCCTGGAAAAGACATAATTGTTGATGAAAAACGACGCGAACGTTTCGATCAGACGATAAACATCGCAAACTCGTTGACGCCTGGCGAATCACTCAAAAGCATATCAAAAACCACAGTGGAATATCCAAGGAACGTGTGAGCAATTGGGATACCGTAAAATCTGTACACTGTGGATATCACGCCGTCTCAGATGAGAACTATAGAGGCTTTGCGAAAACCGATCTTGCACCGTCCGATTTTTATTTTTTCTTCTACTCAAGAGTGACCTCAACGGTAATCATTACTCGCATTCGGGAGGACGCCTGTTCGAATCCCCGTCCGGTCATCCAGATTTGAGTTTTCCATGGTTTCCCCAAATAACTCCAGGCGAACGGCGTGATGCTAATACTACCAAAGGCCATGGCCGAATTCCATCCCGTTCCTTGTCTGAGCTTGACGTCGACGAGGCGTAATGCCGTAAATAAAGGTAATCAATACACCTCGGACGTTGAGGTGAAGCGAGCTATCAAATCCTGGTTTCCAGAAAAGTCGGAAGAAATTTTCAGTGACGGAATAAAAAAAACTTGTTACACGTTAGGAGCAATGTGTTAGCCTTATCGGTGACTATGTTGAAAAATAAATACTGATTTTGAATCTTAACAATTTTATTCCGATCTTGCTATCTGCATTTACACGGAATACTATAAATCCCGGTGTATGAATGGCAAGGTCATCCTTTGGAGAGCGCAAAATGTTTCTTAGTTTTGGTGATGTTAGGAAAAAGGTCTTAATGGCATTTCTTGCTAGAACAATTCAGACAATACGGTGTATAAATATAAGATGTTTTGATCATGTCCGACTTGTTCGCCTTGGTCAAAAGGACAAATCCGCGATAGCGGAACATTGTTTAGAACAAGAATTTTATTTCGAATCAACCAAGGTTCTGGCACATGCGAGAGGCTTCTGGTACAGCGTCATTACAGAAGCGTTTGTAATTCCGCGTCTTATCTGGTTAATCGGGATTGTGGTTTCGAAATAAGTGATGCGTGGACGCCGGTTATTGAGGCTGCTCGTCAGCAACGCTCTGTTATTTGTGCTTTGTGGGAGTCTAATGAAGACGAAACTAGAAAAAAGGTTACACTTAGCGGAGGCAGTTAATGCTAAATAATGAGTATGAAATCAAAAGGGCAAAGGCGTTTTATGTTCCCATTGTTGGACGAATATTGATTAATAGTGCCATTCCTCCAAAAGGCCTGCAAAGTTCAAGATCTAACAGGTCTATCGTACACCATCTGTTGATCAGGAATTGTATATAACAATCTCTTCTACCCTACGAACTAAATTTAGGAAATTAAAATTTTTTCCATCGCCGGAAATCGAACTAGTAGTTCCAGCGGTCGTGGTCTAAATATGAGAAACTCCTTTATAGCGCCAAAGACCGATAAAATGAATTTCTATGAGTTTAAAATCATGTAAAATATATATATATTTCTATCAAAGGCATGTTTATGTGCAAATACGTTAGTGTTTTGTAATCCAGAAAACCATCACGTGCGAATTACTTTCGCGCGCTATAGTTTCCAAGGACCTACAGTGGATCGAACTGAATTCACAATAGAAATTATTTTGCAAAAACTTTAGAAAAAATTCTCAGTAAGAGATTTTCAAAATGAGTTCAACAATCGTTTTGTGAAATTATCTTTTAAATGGTGCATATAAATCATATCAAACAAATCGGTTAAGAAAAATTTTGAAAATTAAAAAATGGGCATATATGTTTTCTGATGTATCAAATTCTCTGTAGAATGACATTTGTGATATTTTCGAAACAAAATTTTTAAAATTGTCATTTAGTTATTTTGAGAAAACCATAAATTATGTAAAAATCATTGTGATGTTTTTGTAATCTGCAGGAAACAACTTATAACTGTAGAGGATGGGGAAAAATATCGAATAAGTAGTTTCAGAAAAAAATAATTGGAAATTAAATTTTATTTTGAACTTTTCGCCAAAAAAAATCTTAAAAATCGTTGAATAACAGTAATAAAACATTTCCATAGCCGTAGGGAGTCAGCTATAATTTTTTATCACGAAGATTATCTATTAAAGGCAAATTATTTTTCATTCTGATACCCTTTATATCCCTTATAATTATTACTACCCTTATAGTTTTCAATTTTTTGTTATAATCGTGCTAAGGGCTATACGAACTGAAATAGTTCGTAGTTACTCATTTATAAGTTAAATCATTTAGAAATTATAGGACGTATAAATAAGTGGTTTAGAACGTACTAAACACTATTAACACCTGGGTATCAAGACAGTGGATTTGTCTGATTCCGATTCTCACTGCAACAGTTGCAAAAAAGTATAGTGTTGATTATAGTATCCTGAAAGATGGACAATTCACCTTGAATACTTATTAAATACCATAAAAGATGCAGGTCTCTAGTATTAAGAACGAGCAGAACGGCAATATACTGACGAAAAGACGTACACATCTGCCATCATCTCTCCTGACTAATTTCCTGTCGATCTGTTAAATTGTCGCTTAGCCACTTGTTGTCCCGAGTTCTTCATTTATGAAGCCAGCCCCCGCACCGGGCGACACCTGATACGCCATTTCCTAATGCGTCCCGGCGAAGCCAAAGCAAGTAGCGAGGGCGCGGGACATGCGATCCCAGCAGAGGCTGCACAAGACGTCGAATAACCTGCAGCAGCTCCAACCTGCACATTCGATACCCATTCTGTCTGTAATGTAATAATCGCTCACTTCAGCTTTTATTGGACTAACAAATCGAGGAAGAGCAAATATAAAATATATGTGAAAGAAGATTTTCCCGGCGTCTAAATGCAACATTGTGTTCACAGTTTTGCAGCCGGATATTTTCATAAAACGATGAAAACGTTTCGACAACGTTCTCTGTTGTCTGCATCAGGTAAAAGTCAGGTCATCATGAAATATTCGGCTGCAAACCCGTGAAGACTGGGTTGCATGTAACATAAAATATAGCTAAATTATGATAACAACAATAGCTTAATGTAATAAAACGATGAAATATGATAGAGAAGTAAGAACGTTAAGTTACTTGCAATTTAAATTGTAACTGATGGCCAAAGGAATTATCAACTCAAAGGAAGAATAATGATATTGAAAAAAGCATTTTTAAAGGAGATAAATCTTTCAGTTTCAGATTTTGACCCACTACTCTGAAGAAGCATTTTATACCGGTGCCTGACAAAACTGAATATCACAGTCTGGTGATTTCTGTCGGTTCGTGTAATAAGAAATGATGGGCGAGGGCTCCCGAGGTTGGAACTGGAGACTGCGTGCCAGGATCTCCAAGTTATGGGTGTGTTCTGACTTGGCATCGAATCCTCCAAGGGTCCGGTAAGACGGACTGCGGCAGTGAGGTCGCTTTGCAGCCAATCTGTACGCTGCCTGAAGGACATATTGCCTTTTCGCTGTAGTTGATAAGCTATAGCATTTGAGCCATCGAGGGACGCCTATCACCATCACGGTAATAATTCTACGAACAGTACACTTTGGAACTTACATGAAGTCAGTGGGTACAGCCCTGTAACGACCTTCCAAAGGGAACTTTGGGTGATTGAGAGTTTTCGCCTCCGACAGTTAAGACAGATTTCAGGGACTTTCCTATAATTTTTTAATTTTTTTAACTGCTTTACGTCTCTTTTTAACATCGAGTTCTTTAGAGACGGGAAAGGATGGGGGGCAAGGATGGGGTCAAGGAATGGGAAGGAATTCGGCCATGGCCTTTTGAAGGAAGCATCCCGGCATTTGCCTGGAGTGATTTGGGGAAACCATGGAAAACCCAAATCTGGATGCCCGGACGGGGATTCAAACCACCGTCCTCCCGAATGCGAGGCGAGAACGCTAACCGTTACACCGCCCTGCTCGGTCTCCTATAACCACTCTTGGTGGATAATTTAGATTGTCCTGGCGCCCGGCAATTGCAATCTAATGTAGTTCATGTCAGTATTGTATTTGATTTTTGCAATTAATTCTAGATTGTTATGAAGAGAACTTTTCATTCAAACCAAGTGTGAAGCTTTTGTTGTCCATAAAGAATTAATGATGTTGAATTTGCTTCATGATCATTTATTTAGTAATGTGGTAGTACTTAAATTTTGTTGTTTCTTTATTAATGTTGGTAATTGTAAGGCGAGGATTTGCTTGATTCCCTTTTATGATCGAATGTTAAAAATAAATAAGCCTCAGCCTGTACGCCAGTACGAGTACCAAATAAATTAGCAGCATAAGGTTTTCTTTTAATGATAAAAGAGGAGTAAGAAAGTTTTCACCCTTTCCTCCCTCCCAACCAAGCACCTACTGCAGCTTGAAGGCATGAACGGTAGGGTAAGGGAGGAGATAATTGAGGACTTAGGTTGTAACCGATATGCTGAGATGAAGAGGTTAATGCAAGATAGGAAGAGACCGTCGTGAGACTAATGATAGCAAGAAAATAAATAACAGAATTTACTAGATTCCCCTAGAAAGTAAAATTTCTTCGAAAGGCCGAAGCAGGAATAATATTAAAACAGAACAGCACTAGAGAAAATAGCTTTAGCCTGAGCCTTCTTGAAAAAGTGAATTTTTTTAATTTCATACATTAATCTTTATGAAAATCTGTGTATGGATCACAGCAGTTCGTGGTAGTGAAGCATGGACTCTAACAAAGGAAAATTTTAGCACCTCAAACATAAGATGTTGCTGAAAATTAAGTGGACAAAGTGATAGTGTTTTGGAAATTCTGAGCGACGAAAGAATTTGTGTAAAAGTTTCAAAAATAGGAGAGACATGACGATGGGACACATTTCAAGACATTTTGGATTAGTTTGTAATTTATTTTTTACGCCTCTTTGACGTCGAGGTCATTAGAGGCGAGAGAGTATTGGGTCTCATGGAACGTAATGGAAATGTTGAAGGAAACATGCCGGCATTTGCTTTAAGTAATTTGGGAAAACCACGGCAAATTCAAATTTGGATGGCCGGACGGAGTTTTGAACCCGCGACCCACCGACGGTGAGGCCAGATCGTTACTATTCACCGACCACCCCGAACGGTTGAAAGAAAAATCTTAGTGGAAGGTAATGACTATTTGAAGCAGATAATTTAAGCCTTAGGATGTAACGGGTATGTTGAAATGATTAGGTTAGCTGAAGGTAGGAAGATATAGATGATTGCTTCAAATCAGTCGAAAGACAGAAAAAAAAAAATCTGAAAATGTATCAGATTTGCGATTTAATTAATACAAATTAACAAGTGCAGAGAGAAAAGAAATTTTTGGTAAAATTAACGGAGGAGGTGGATGAGGGTGAAAAATTAATAAGTTTTCATTACATTAAAATTTTAGTAGATCAGCAATTGTCTGAAATACCAGTCACATTTGCTATTATTTATTAAAAGTAAGAATAATCGTATCGTTTCCCCTTAGGGAACAAGGCTTACTCACTAAATACGTGTCTTCCCATAAAGCTAGATGCAATCACTTATACGGTGCTTACTTGATTTTAGCAGATATGCGAACGGAGATAATTTTTTAAGATGTGCATCTGTTGCGCTGCTTAATGCTTGTGGGCTTTCACCGTAATGAGACCGAGTTGGGGGGCTGACAACTGCGCATAATTTATAACGCTCAAATTAGAGCTTCCACAGGGAGGGTACAAATTGCGAGAGTAATGTGCCACTGTTACGGAGTTCACACCTTAAACGCTGGCTGCAGTCTGCGAAAGGGAGAAATTCGAAGATGAAAATTTCATTTTGAAGGAGATTTTTTTCTTATCTCATATTCTGAGATAGAAAGTTAATAATTATAACATATTGTGTGGGGTATGGGTCTAGGATATTTTCAACAGAGCAGTGGATTAACAGCTACTTTGTCACGACGTAAAGTTAAAAATGATGCCAAAACCAGTTTCTGCTTCATCTTGAAAACCAAACTGAGGTCATAACAATTCTACAAACGATAATGTTATTGCCAGTAATATACGCTATCTGATTAAAAGTATCCGGTGCGGAACTGAACGCCAGTTATGACATCTAGCGTTTAAAAGAGGCGGAGAATATTGTGTTGTCAGTAGAGGGGTAGTATTAATAGAATGGTTCGGTCAGGAAAGCTTAATGACTTCGGACGTGGATGAGGAACATTTCAACCCTTCTAAAACTGCCATAGTCGACTGTTGAAGACGTGATTGTGAATTGGAAACGCAAAGCAACAACCACAACTAAATAAGACCATGCATACCTCATTTAATGACGGACCGTCTAGCCTTGGGGAGGATAGTTGTAAGAAATCGCAGGAAAGCAGCAGAAGGACTCAGGAGTTCCAAAGTACTACCAGCAGCCCAGCTCATTGACTATGCGTCAGGAGTCAGGACTAATGGGGTAGAAAGGTCGACTTGCTGTTCATAAGCCAAACATTTCTCCAGTCAATGCTAAACAACGCTTGAGGTGGTGTAAAGAGAGACGAAAATGGACAGTCAATCATTGGAATAAAGTGTTTTAGCGGGATGAATTACTCCATATTCTTTGGCAATGTAATGGAATGTTTGGGTTTGATGAATGCCTGGAGAATGTTACCTGCCTTTATATGTGGCACATTGAAGTACGGAAGAGGTGTTTTTATGGCCTGAGGGAATTTTTCGTGGCTACATGCGGAAGGATATGAACACATTTTAAATCAGCTTGTACTACATATGTAGAGGACCAGTTTGAAGGTGATAATTGTTTGTTTAGCATGACAATGCGCCCTGTCATCAAGTTGCATCTGTGAGGCAATGTTTGTGAACAATAATATTTTCGAAATAGACTGGCCTGCACAAATTTCAGACCTGAACCCAATGAAACACTTCTGTGTTGAGTTAGAATGTCGTTTGCACTCCGGATCCCAGCGTCTAACATCACTATCTTCTCCGTTTTCAGCTCTTGAGGAAAAATGGGCGCCGTTCCTTTTAAGTTTTCCGAGGAGAGTTAAAGACGTCATAAAGGCAAATGATCGATCCACCCCATATTAATTCCCAATAATATGAAACATCACACAGGTAAAGTCTAAGTGCATTTTCAGATAGGCATCCGGATACCTGGGTCAGATAGTCTAAGTATTTAGAACCTTTATTGACCAATTCGGTTCGCCTGCGATTTCATCAGTATCAAATTTTAGATAACTGCTGTCAGTTTACTGATGAAATTTTAAATCTATGTTGCCTCGGTAGGTACTACGAAAAAGGAGAACAGAATCCCCCATTTTTCCTCTTTATCGGTTCTCTTCCTTTCCGTACGTATTTAAGTTGTCCATCAATGGTGTAAACACATTTCTGCATGTCATTTCTTTCTAGCTCCTCTTGACACTGCCACTGCGTCTGGAGATGTTATTGCTGCTGGTTTTAAGTAGTTTCTGTGTGAACAATACTTGAACTGGTGTTGCCTGTGTTACCATCCATTACAATATGAACAATATCAAACTTTAAAAGAAAAAACAAACATTTATTCTTCATTTATTTTAACGCAAAGTTAATATCTTTTCCTACTTCACGTAGAAAATTCCAACGTTGATTTCTGTTCGTAAAGAGGACTCTTAGCACCAATACAAACATAAAAGCAACAACTACATTTTTCTCTTCTTGGGTAAATTTTATTCATATTTCTGATAGTCCTCAAAATATTTACTCTCTCACAAACTCTCATCAAAACCACCTCATATATAGATTTATTATCCAGCCAACTAATTGTTTCTATTTACCAGCAGATCACAAAAGATTTTAGTATCCTTTCCTCCTTTTTTATTAAAACCCATGTCTCTCTTCACATAGCACCACGCAACAAATGAAACATTTAATCATTCTCTTGCTTAACCTTTTCACCAGTGCAGGGTATGTTGAAAGCTTCTTTAGCCAATGAAATTTTATATTTTTACTTCCTACCTTCGACGAATATGTACCAACACAACGTATCTAGCTTTTTTTGTTTCATTGAAAATCAAACTAGTCAGTAACGAGGCAACCAAAATTCAACCTGTAAGATACCCGGAGTCGTTGGGCGAAACGTTGCCGTATTCAACATCAACGTAATGCGTCTCAACGCCCGACTAGTGGAACGAAGTATGAATACATAACCAGTATATAAATACTGCTTTTGATGTTTAAAATCTAACTACCAGTTACTTTTCTATAATATTCATTTCGCAAGCACAGGTGATGAATTTGATTTCATACATTGGAATTAACAGATTCTAGGATTTGAGCCTTCGTGGCTAAGGATTGAAATTTGCTTTTGCAGTTCAGGAAGATAACTTATTGAAAGTAACTCACGATTAAGGTAAAGGTTACAGAGTTCCTACGGCTACTGCCGCTACACGCAGGATTAATGGAGGTAGTGCTCCGCTTTCCCATCACAATCTTTTTAGCATTAGAAGGATGTGACGGGGTTGGGGCCAAGCTCCGGCTATTCTCTATCTTCCCTTGGAGTTTTCCCATGGTACTCATTGGATGGTAGGCTGAGTGAGCCTGGGGAGCCGTTTTGGACGTTCAGCTTTATACAAAAATCTGCAGCTTCATCGAGGATCAAACCCCGGTCAGCCGGGTCGTAGTCATATGCTGTACCTCCGGAGTTATGCCGCTATACGCACTTAATTCTAATATATAACTTTCTTATTACTTATTATTCCAAATGGAATTTCTTCCTACATACTTCACTTTATGTTTTACGAACCACGAGATTTTTAATGCGTTTGAGTTGTAACGATGGAATTTTCATATTGAGCTGCTGTCATATAATCTCCAAACGTATCATACCCGCTTATACCTGTAAGATGTTACTTTTCTCTTGTTTTGTGAACGCGGCATTACTTTTTTTTTACTTAATGCTTTACGCCTCCACTACGTCGAGGTCATTAGAGGCGGGATGGGATTGGGGACAAGGAGTGGGAAGGAATTCAGACATGGCCTTTTTGAAGGAAGCATCCTGGCATTTGCCTGGAGTGATTTGGGGAAACCATGGAAAACCCAAATCTGGATGCCCGGACGGGGATCCGAACACGCGTCGTCCCGAATGCGAGGCCAGAACGTTAACCGTTCACCCACCACCCTCGGTGCATTACTTTTATCCGACGACACAATGAGATGGTGTAGAACAGTTGTAACATTGTAGAAGGAACTTCCATTGTTATCTTTTGGAAATAAAGTCTGTAGAAGATAAAATTAACAAACAAACAATGCCACAGTTTGTGAATTATGCTTTTTATGAATATCGCAGTGGTTTCTCACGAGCTATGTAAATATGTGCATGTGTGTAGGGGAGAGAAACCGAAATAGAAACTGGAAATGGGCCTGGTGAATATTCTGTCTGCAATCCCTATATCACAGTGACTGTCGCAAGGAAAGGGAAATAAACCATACAGTATTATTAGCGCAATGTTAATTAACTGGATCTCCAGTGTAATTAGCACCCGCAATAAGCATTTAGGCTACATGTGCAACTCTGCAAACAGAATACTTAAACAGCAATGTATGTTTGGGATCCGAAACATCCAAAATGGCACTCCAGCTGATTGTGGGATGTGAACTTAAACATAAGTTCGACTTTTGTGCGATTTGTAATCAAAACAGTGACATTCATCAAGATTTCAAAGTCTAGGAAAAACAAAAAAATAGATAATATTTCTACAGATGCTTGTTAAAATCATAAATTAATATTTTAAAAAAATTAGTTGAATTGTTGTTTTCCGACGCGTCTCGTCTATTGCTGTGTCATTATCAGCCATCGAATTTTTATTGAAACAGTTTTACATTTCTTTCGTAAATTTTGTATTGTCGGTATTTCAGCATATTCAATATAATTTGTATACTGTTAGTTTAATCTATTCAATAAATCAACTGCCACATCTCACAACATAGATGAATAATAAACGGATTCTAATAGCTTATGGAGCATCCATAAACCACGTAGCTCAATTTTGGCCTCCTGTGAATCTCCCTCCCCTTACGTAGCCCGAAATGGTTTTTACCTCAATTATCCTCCCCCCCCCCTTTTTCTCTGCATGGCAGGTAGAATTTTTCCATATTGATTCCATAAGACAATTTGTATTGTTTTCTCTTTTCAGACTATTGTTAATTACATACGAGATAATTAAATGACAAAAACAAGTGTTTACCTGCTGTTGTGTGTTCTGTACCTTATTTTAACTGTGACAAATAATATGAATGAGAAGCTACGTGGTTTGGCTCAGAACCCCCCCTTCCCCCTCCTCCTTCCTCCTCCCCCTCACCGAGAGGGGCGGTGTAACGGTTAGGGTTCTCGCCTCGCATTCGGGAGGACGGCGGTTCGAATCCCCGTCCGGGCATCCAGATTTGGGTTTTCCATGGTTTCCCCAAATCACTCCAGGCAAATGCCGGGATGCTTCCTTCAAAAGGCCATGGCCGAATTCCTTCCCATTCCTTGCCCCCATCCTTGCCCCCCCATCCTTTCCCGTCTCTAAAGACCTCGATGTTAAAAAGAGACGTAAAGCAGTTACAAAAAAAAAAAAAAAATCCTCCCCCTCCCTCCATTTAACCCAGCGTAGCTTTCTAGTCAACCCCACGTAGTCCAAGTCACGTAGTTTATGGACGCTCCCTTAATAAAATTGCATTTTCATTGCGTTCAAAAACTATCTACACAATATGTACGTTAACTTGAAACACTTTTCAGTAAAAGTTTAGCCACTGACACGAGGATAAGTGAGACGGTCCTAATAATAAATCTGAACAACACCTGGACTGACGGTTTTTATTATTTCGTAGTAGTAATCTATTACTGAGAAAAATGTGATGTAAAAAATCGCTTATCACAAACTCAAGAAAATGAGAAAATTATCTTAATTTCAAATTTTAAACTTACTTTTTGCATAAAATTCACAGTATTTCAGGGTAATTCCTTGTATAGGTGATTTTTATGTCGGTTATTGGTAATTCATACTTGGATTCCTGTTAAGGCGTTGTTACAAAGGTGAAGAGAGAAACACACTGAGTCCATATGTATATTTCTTCCAAAACTTACTCAAGCATCTATGTTTGCAATATGAAAAGCTCATGTCATTCTAAGATGCACCTTAAATGGGCTATGGAAGATGTGATGGTTTACGTGGAAAAATATCATTGCTATGTCTTGATTTTTTATTGATTGGATCATGCAAACAGACTTGTTCTGTTTTGGAAGATATCCTTCCCTCAAATTGACACCGATACTTCTGCTCATGTCATTCTAAGATGCATGCAGTATGCACTAAATGGGCTACGGAAGGTAAGTGGAAAAATATCATTGTTGTAGTATCATTTTTTCTTCTATTGGATCTTACAAAAATACGCTTAGTTTTAGACGATATCCTTTCTCAAAATTATACTGATTCATGTGATACTTTTCCTGTAGTTATGGGATGATTTTTTTTTTTTTTACAATTTAATTCCTCACAGCTGAAGGCTGCTGGAGGATAACGGAGATCCTTTCAGCCTGCTACACAGGGAGGGAGGGGAGATAGAAAGTCGGCCGTGGCCCTGTAGTGAACCATCCCAGCATTCACCTAGAGTGACTGAGAAAAACCACGGAAAACCTGACAGGATAACCGAACCAGATTTGACCCTCGGTCCTCCCGAATGGGAAGAAGCAGCGCGAAATTGCACTGCCCAAGCCTCGATATGGGATAATCTTTATTACTATTTCATTCCTCCCAGCTGAAGGCTGGGAGGCGGGCTACTGGAGAGTCACAAAGACTCTTTTCAGCCAATCTACTCTAAGGGGAGGGAAGGGGGATGGAAGGTCGGCCGTGGCCATGTAGGGTACCATCCCGGCATTCACCTACAGTGGCTGAGGAAAACCACGGAAAACATCAGCCAAGATGGTCGAACGAGGTTTGACACTCGTCCTCCTGAATGATCTGTAGGAACCTTAGGAGGCCGATCTTGGTGATTGCATAATCGAAATGCTTTGCCTTGTTATACCTGACTCAGCTCTGACGTGACTGCGAGTTGTTTATACCTGTTGTGCTTCCCTCTGCAGGACGTGCAGTGAGAGCCGTGAATGGAAGAGATAAATATAGCTGCCCGCAATAAGGTCATTAGTAGCGAGCGCAGCGGGCTGCTAGACAAATGTCGCGAGGCTCGTAATATCGGTCGAGAACTGTACTGATACAAGTGACACACCAAACTCCACTGACGGGTCGTAGTGCATTCTCTTTGACAAGAACCAATGCTGGACGTCAACTGACATGAAAAGAGCGTAGAAAATGCTAGCCGTTATAAAATATTTTTCATTTGGCCTATATTTCCATTCCATTATTTACGAATGTGACCAGTATTTTACCTGCAAAAATTGAAGAATTTCTGTTTGGGTTGAAGACGATTAGAATTCGGAAAGACAAATTTGCGCGAACAGACATGGCCTATTAATATAGTAAAAGGATGAAAGGTTACCCTGATCAGATCTGGATATATCCTACCCGTATTTTTTTTTCTGCTGAACCAGAAGAGTATAGTAGATTTAAAAATTAAGATAAGTACTTAGCATAAACTCTAAAACAGTAATATTAAACTTTTAATGTCTTACAAATTTGAGATTTAGTAGTTATAAAAATAAAAAAAAACATGTCCCAGAAAAAAAAACATGTTTTTTTCATAGTTTTTTTCATGTTTTTTTATGTTAAAAAAAACAAACGATTTTTTACAACACTAGTTATCATTGACAACATGCTAACTTGGCGGCATGTAGCGCTGATTGGGTGGGTTCTAACCGTGTTCATCCTCCACAGCATCCTTCAAATCAGATAACAGCATCCTCCAAATCAGAAACTGGTGTTCATTCACCAGTCATTGGTGCAAGTACTGGAAGGGTGCACACGTCTACTCTCGGCGTAAGTGAGTAAGTAGAAAGGAAGCAAAACTGGGCCCCTGCGTGTAATCTTTGCGTTATGGACATTCATCAGGAGGCACAAAGGCGGAATTGCCGGGAAGGTTTTTCTCTATTTTTGTATTTAACTATAGTTTCAGCATTCATTGACGTCAAGTTCATTATACAACACCTGGCAAAAAAAATTGAAGATATGTTCCAATAGTAACACTAACAAGTGGAAGGTGTATTTAACTCCATATGCCTAAAAGGGAATGTAACATATTAAAATCAATAAGAGCTTGACCAGTTTTCTCAGGTCTTTGGGGCATGACGATGGCTGTCTCTGATTTAACTCTATTTCAAATAGCACTGAAATGGTCTTTACTCTCAAACGCCCAGAGCAGCGCTGCCATTTCCACGGATTTATCAGTAGATTTACGGATTTTAATGAAAAGTAAGGATTTTTTTATACTTTTATCATTTGTCGATATTTCCTTACATTGGTGTTTTGATAAACTTTGAGCGTATAGTGTTACTGCATTACAGAATTGCCAATAAGTCTGAATCGTTTTCTTGCAACCGCTCGTGTGAACCAACGAATGAAATAAAACTCATATTTTGTTTGATTACAGATTTTATAGAGCTTAAAAGACTAATACAAAACTGCCGACGCAATCATTATACACGGTGACATGCTCACTGGCATGGCTTACAAAGAAGTGGCTTCCGAGAAGGCTTAACCAATATCCGAGAATTAAAGGCGTCGCAGTTTTTAACATTTCCTATTACAAAAGATATGCTACATTTAATGTCAAAAAAAAAATGTATGGTCGCTAAAAGAGAGAGAGAGAAAGAGAGAAAGAGAGAGAGAGAGAGAGAGAGAGAGAGAGAGAGAGAGAGAGAGAGTAGGTCGGTAGCAGCGGTGATAAAAGTGACGATGTATAAAACATGTTCAGGGATATTTCTTACTTTCAATGTAGAATATTATTTTTGTAATTTTAAAGAACTGGAAATAAAAAGTATTCTTAAGTTTTACTCTCTCTTCGATAATTATTGTTTCAGTTACCGAGTCTCCGGATTTTTGTACTAAATCTACGGAAATTTTAGCGGCTATCTACGGATTTTCAAAGCCAAGAGGCTGGCAGCACTGGCCCAGAGAGCGCCCTGACAAAGCGATTTGAATGATAGGAATATTTGTTTTACTGACAATCAATGAGTTGTAGCCGGAACCTACGTTTAGACAAATTTTGCTTTTTCAATTTAGAACATGTCGTTACGTTTCTAGAATATTAAAATTTGTTAACACTTTGTGATACTGACCCAACCGGTTTATTTTTATTTTTTTAATGTTTATTTTTTTTTTTTTTTTGTAGTAATAAATTTTCAATTATATCACTTATGAAGGACAAGAGGTGTCGATATTTAATAACATTTGTTGCTATAATTCAAGTGAATCGCCTATGTCTGTTTTTGCCCAGCTCTTGAATTAATGGTCACGTACAGGGGCGTAGCTACCATAGGGCTAGGTGGTGCAGTGCACCGCCCCCCCCCCCTACTCAGGGGGCCCCCAAGCGCAACTCAAGGGCCTTCAGGGCAAGTGGGCAACCTTTTGTTTTAGCTCTACCAAGTGTTCTGAGCGGCCTCTAAGGCACTAGACTTGGTACAGCTACTGTTCAGGGGGCCCCCAAACTCTGCTCAGGGGGCCCCAAAGCTCAGCTCCAGGGCCCCCAACCTCAGCTCATGGGGCCCGTAAGCTCAGCTCAGGGACCCCCAAGCTCAGCTCAGGTCAGGGGGCCCCAAAGCTCAGCTCAGGGGGCCCAAAGTTCTTCTCAGGGGGCCGCTACCAGCAATTTGGCAGAGCTAAAAAAAATCGTCGTCGCTCATCTGGAAAACGGACCCAAAATAATTTATTTTGCACCGGGGCCCTTGTTGACCTAGCTACGCCACTGGTCAGGTAATTGCATTTAAATTAATGTGCCGTTAAGCAGTTTAAAGAATCGTTTTTATTTAATAATGTAATCTGTTATGAAAGCTAAATTACCAATGCTATTTAATAATTACTTTCATGTGTTATTATATTGGCTCATAACTAGATAATAACATAATTGACATGGAATTCCCTAAATAATAAAAAAATATTCTTTTCCTTTTATTTTTGTTTAGTAGACTGAACTTTCAACAGTCGAACCGCTTTGTGTTGCTGAGTATTTTGGAGTCAGAAATAGGGCGACGTGGCGTCCAGGTGTGATGGGTGACCGCATGCAACGTGACGGGACTGTGAATCCTGAGCGCCGTGAGTGCAGGTGGAGCCCCGCCCAGGCCGTCGCGGCGTCCGTCGGCGCTAAAAGCGGCGCCGACGCTGTTTGCCGCGCGTAACGTGACCCCGCTCCGCAAACGGCTTCCACCGCGCTCGCCGCCCAGCTGCCACCGCTGCCAAAACAGCTGTCCGCACACACCTGCACCAGCGCTGCCAATCCCGCACTTTTATGGCTAAATTTACCATATCTTCAAGTGATATATCATGAACAAAATTCACTAGCATACAGCTTATACGGGGGTGGTCTGAAAAGTTTCCGACCTCAACGTGAAGATGGCAGCACTCCTAAATAAAAGCTATAGTGGCAGCACGAAATTAGTCCTGTGAAGGTCACGGAATATCCGAACAGTGTTGCAAATCAGCAAAAAAATCAACTTTCAGTAATGAGTGCGAAAATTTTTCTAAAACATAATACTTAACGTGCGGAACAAGGCGATGTGCTTTATAATTCCAAACATTTGTGTGACTGTTTTTTAAAAAAAATAGTAATTTGTTTCCATGAAAATTAGAAATTAAAATACTTTTTCAATTCAACCGACAGAGAAAGCAATAAAAATAATAAGAAATAACGCAAAAAAAATTTATGCGCCTCCCTGAAAGTTAAGACTCATACCGAATATATTCTATTCATTAAATAGGGAAGCATGTGAATAAAAAAAATAAAAAAAATGTTACACGAAGCGCTTAGCTGTTTCGGCTGTGTAATGTAAAATGTTGTCGCTGACTAACTTCCGTTTTATTTGTTTACGTAAAAACTTCCAGCGAGAAAGTTTCTAAGAAAATACTGAAATTAATTCTGGTAGTGGGCAAAGCCTCTTCAGACAACCCCTTTTGGATTGTTTCACAGTTTATATTTGCGCGATTGATTGCTAGCAGCGCATGCTCCAGTGCCGGCTGGTCGGTCGGTTCGTTTAAGACTGAGAAACATATTTCCTGTCCTCCACAGAAAACCTATTTTCAGCTTCTGTAAGAATTATTATTGTCATTGTACACAATGGACCATACATGACTAATTTCGCGATAAATCTTCAAAAGCAAAGACAAAACGAAAATTAATTTATCAAATATATAAATATATAGAAATGACTGCCACAAATACCTCCATGTCAGTGTTTGTAATTTATCGAAGTTTTTTGCGTATTAATTATTGGTAATATTCCTTAAAAATACTTTAAAACATCTGTTACAATGATTTTAATTAGGTTCGCGAATATTACTTCTGTCTGTTAATACACGAATTGCATGATTATGTTCCTGAACATCACCACCATTAACATTACTCGAATAGGCCTTAAACTAAGGAAATAAAGCGACTACATGTAAAGATACACATGGACGACCGGCAAAACCTAATGTGGCAATGTCGCCGGCCCAACCAAGGGACAGAGGGTTGGTGCGGGCAGGGGAGGCAGTGGAGACTACGTGACCTTGGCAGGTCTAATTTCATGACGCCGACTATAGTGAATTTCGTTGTTTATCTGTTGACAGTTACTCACCAAAGTTTCAGCCATTTTGGACGCGCAGTTGTTATGTAACAGTCGTTTGAGCGAGTTGATGTGAGTGTTTTTGTGAAAATGGACAAAATCGAGTATCGAGCTGTCATTAAATATTTGTTTTTGAAAGGCAATACGCCTACGCAAATAAAGGTGAGTTGGATTCTGTGTATGGGAACTCTGCACCATCAATTACCACAGTGAAATTTTGGGCAGCTGAATTTAAACGTGGCCGTAAGAGCTTGGTAGACGATAAACGTTCGGGACGTCAAAAAACTGCAACTACCGACGAAAACATCGCCAAAGTTCACCAACTGGTGCTAGACGACCGCCGAAATAAAGTGAGAGAGTTAGCAGAGGTAATGAATATTTCAAAAGAACGTGTTTGTTACATACTAAATCAACAGTTAGGTATTAGAATGCTGTTCGCGCGTTGGGTGCCGCGTTTGCTCAGATTAAACCAAAAACGTGTTCGAAAGGACATTTCCAACGCTCTTTTGGCGCAGTTTAGGCGCAATAAATCCGAGTTTTGGTGCCGATTAATTACTGTAGATGAAACTTGGATACACCATTATACGCCCGAAACAAAAATACAGTCCAAACAGTGGACTGCAAAGGGGGAACTGGCTCCAAAAAAATCAAAAACTGTGTTTCGGCTGGGGAAAGCCCTGGCGACTGGTTTTTGGGATAGTCATGGAGTTATTTTAATCGATTACCTTCAAAAAGGAAAAACCATTACAGGAGCATACTACGCATCATTACTTGACAAGCTGAAGGCAGAACTTGCGGAAAAACTGCCACATTTGCAGGAAAAGAAAATCCTGTTTCACGAAGACAACACACCGTCTCACACCTCAGCGGTTCCCATGGCGAAAATTCACAAATTACGGTTTGAACTGCTTGACCATCCGCCTTACTCACCAGATCAAGTCCCAAGCGACTTCTTTTTGTTCCCTCATCTAAAAATGGTACTCGGAGGACAGAGGTTTTCGTCAAATGAAGAGGCAATCACCTTCGTGAACAATTATTTTTCAGAGAAAAACGTCGAGTACTATTTGGATGGGTTACAGAGATGGGAGCATCGCTGGGAGAAGTGTGTAGAGTTACAAGGAGACTATGTTGAAAAATAAAATAAAAAATTCAGAAAAAATGTCTTGTATCTTTGTTAGGTCGGAAACTTTTCAGACCACCCTCGTATTTTTGCAAGTCAAGAATTTTCTAAGAGGGACAAAATTTTTAGAATCATTACTGGAAAGCATGGTATTGAATTTTATGGGTAATTTAAATTTAACGTTCATCAAGAACTTTGATTTTGTCAGGATTACAGGTAAATTGCCACAATGAGACATTTATTAACCATCGTTGTCAAGAACCATGGAGCAAAGAAAAGAGAGGAGACCACGTAAGGGATCTTCTCCATACAACGACGTGACGCCGAGTGGAGAGCGGTGGGGTAGGAGGTCGCCATATTGGTAGGGTCAAGAAACACAAGGAATGTATACAAAACGGAGAATTTCTTCGTTTTTAATCATCGCATTACTAAAAATGAAGTCTTATGGAGTCACATTTATAAATACCCTACTTGATATAACCTACAAACATTAGAATTTAAGAAAAACAGACCAATGTTTTGAACTCACGAAGATGGCGGCTCCGGAGAAAGGCTGCTTCACAGTTTAAGCGACACCTGGTCTCCCCTCTATTCCTACCTCCATGGCAAGAACAGACCTGGGCGTATTTAACGTCTTTATCAGGTTTCAGGTCTCTCCTAGATGTTGCGTGTTGACTATCTCCGCCTAGAGTGGCTTAACCTCCTATCGAACTTCCATTATGAATGTGGTGTTTTACCGAAGTGAAACGAGGCACGATGTCATTGCCTCGACACCCCAAAAGAAATTTAAGGAGCTGAGCAGTCTTTCTTTCTTCTTGCGCAGTTTCTCAAACTGCCTTAGTTGGTGGAACATCGCTTCCCCATAAAGGTAACTGATGTATGAGTGGAGACTTTCCTGGCGTAATGATGCAATGAAATCCCTTCGGGTGTCCAGCCGGATAGTGTTGTATAAACACGGCGTTTCGACAACTAGGACTGCTGTCTTCATCAGGTGTCTTCTAGCTGTCGCAAGCTGACTGTCACCGCCTAGACTGGCCTAGCCTCCTATCGAACTTCCTTTATACATTCAGATGTCGTCTCATTTGAGTTGTAAATATGTTAAGCATTATAGAAAACGCAAATTAGAAGACAGCTCGCGTCAAAAGTATCACAAGAAACCTAAAAAGCCAGGACCGTATAAATGCGAGAGCTACGACAGCGTATACGTCAGTTACTTTAACTATCACAGATCTGATACATACAAACTTGTAATTTTATCTATTCTATAACTTTTATACTCCATGTAACCACTGTATTTAAGATATTGCTAATTAAGTAATTAAATTACATATTAATACAAAAATATTGTTACGATTATATTACAACGTTACCACGAAAAATTTCTTTTCTTTCACACCAAGCGTGGTGGGTGAACGGTTAACGTTTTGGCCTCGCAATTGGGGAGGACGCGGGTTCGAATCCCCGTCCAGGTATCCAGATTTGGGTTTTCTACGGTTTCCCCAAATCACTCCAAGGGAATGCCGAGATGCTTCCTTCAAACAGGCCATGGCCGAATTCCTTCCAGTTCCTTGTCCCCAGTCCCATCCCGCCTCTAATGACCTTAGCCGTCGACGAGGCGTAAAGGAATAAAAAAAAAATCTTTTCTTTCAGGAGAATTAGAATACCAATCATTCAACGTCGAAGAAGGTACACAAAGATATAAGTGAGAGGGTTACAGAACGACGAGAAATTCAATGCAGAACTGACTTATACAACACCATTCCGGCTGGACACCCGAGATGATTGCAGGGAAAGCCTCCACTCACACATCAATAAATAATTTCATTAGTATTTAATATATCCCCGTCATTGGCAGAGCTAGTTGAGACACCACGAAAGTTCCTAGCGTTCGACACTATGTTGGTTGATTCGTTGCCCAGTGGTGAAAGGTGTTTTCGTCATCGGTTAAATCCCACATTCTTAACAAGGCAAATTGATTGAGGACATGCTACACAGCTGACAGTGATTTGCCCATTTCGTCGAATGGTGTCGTTGTACTAGGCAGCCTTTTGTGTGTATAAGTATGAAAGCTCGATAGTGTGTTTCTGACTGCGATACTAAGACGACGGAAGAAAAGAGGATCTTACCGCAGGATCAAACCATGAATTACGTAACTATAGCTTATTGAGTATGGTACAATGCGTGAAAAAAAAAATAGATTTTTGTGATGCTAAGTAGTTCTTCTTAGGACTCGCAACTTAAAATTATTCTTCTACAATGAGTCTGCAATTTTACCTTATTGACCAAGAATGATATCTTTTCCAATTTCCTCCTTGTCTGTGCCAACTTTTCCGTATACATAAGCATAGGAAGATGTATTCGTGAAATGGAACGATGAAAGAGGAACTGTGAAAGAAGGAGATTATCACAGGAAATTCTCTGACTAAACCACCAACAAATAAACGATTGTTGTAGGTTTCTTTTAAGTAGAAAACATTACACTGGCTTGCTGTATTTGTAGTGTAAGGTGTTACTTGATTAAGGTCAAATACTTTTCAGTAAAACCAAATCTCTGAATTGGTTCAGTGATTCCTAATACTGCAATCCTTAACATATAACCTCTGTCAAAAGCACATGTATCTGACATAAAGTCAAATTCTTGTATCAGCTTTCGTTACAGGATTAAATATTTCTTGTATTAAGTTATTGCTTTATAACAATATCTTTTTGTCTTTATATATATACCTTTCTGCTGTTCTGTAAGTTTTTGTGCTAAACAATAGTTACATTGCCTTACAATTTTATTCCTTCGGCCGCAGACTAGAGATTATATGCTAACATGACAAATCATTTATAAACGTACTGTACATTTAAATTCCTTTCATATTTTTGCATCCGTTGGCTTTTAAAATATCTGTCGTTTAAGGAAGACTACATAACAATTTTTACGTTTAAAATTTTCATTACTAAATAAAAACATTAAAATTAAAAAATAGAAATGGTCGTATCAAATGTAGGCAGTCTTTTCGCACTTATCACTAGACAGATCAGTGCGGTTTTTCTCAGCTTATCAAGTATGTTGCTATTAAAGTGAAAAATGAATGTTATTATCAAATGATGAGAAATTCGGTGAATTCTGTAAGGCTTCAAGTATTCGTTTTATATATTGAAATAAAAGATATCACTTCATATCGAACTGAACTCTAATGTTAAAGGTATATCATGGTTTTCCTTACACATTTATTCCAGCCTCAATATGATGGCTGTAGAACTGATTTTCCCGCTCCGAATCCGTATATGGAACGAGCTCGTAAATAAATTTGAGCGGATTTATCTGATCCCGAAATTAATTTAGTGGGAGATAACATCTGGGTGTTTGTACAAGCGTAATAAAATTTTGGCGCCGGAGTATTGATTTGGATCTGGTCTGGCAACCGAAATACAGGACCGCGTGGAGAGGTCTGCATCTCTTTGACGCACTACGCGAATATTCGACCACAGTGACCTACCCGGACCTGTCACTATTGCTATTAATTGTGATAATTAATAATAAGCATCGCATACACGAGAAGCGCATTACAGATATGTTAACGAACTGTATTGTGACGCTTTCAAACAACAGATACATCAGTCGCCACGGTTCATTAGTGTCGATAATGTCAGCTGAATCATTGCCTAGTCGACCACTGCTTTTAATTTCCCCTCACTGATGAGCCAACTAAGTCGCTTTAACTAACTAATTTCTCATAGCAGAAGAGCCAATTAAATCGCATTACCTAATTCGTGAAAGTAGCATGATATCAATTTAAGGTGTTAGAAAAGCAGCAGTGCGATAACTGTTCATTATTACTTTCTACAAACATGCTAGTATGTTTAGGTAAAGTTCTGAAAGAATACCTTAATTTTTTTTTAATTCTTTTATGTCAACTCATTTAAGGACTTAGAGGCGTTGGATTATAATGGATCAGGCAAAATATTAACATTTTTAAATAAGTCCTGTCTAAAATACAGAATCCATCCAAAATAAAGAATCAAACCATCTTAGAAATGAAGAGAGATGTCGGCTCAACCGATTGAGCAAGAAATGCGACTGAGGGAAAGCAATATGGGATGGAGTTAAAGCCACTCATTTATCGCATGACATATACAGTTTAAGACCGAGTATTATTTCCTAAACACAGACGTATTGACGTTAACACTTGCGCTTGTAGCTTCGACTATTTCTAACCCTCATTTTTTTCTGATGTTCTACTTAAATTCTGTCGTATAGTTGCAGTTTCGTGAGTGAGATTTTTATAAAATAACTAGCTGGTACCCACGACTTCGTTCGTGATTGTAAAGAATTCATATTGACAGCTATAGACATCTAACCAACCTAGTGCACGATGGGAGACTCGATACTATTACCACACACAAGTACCAGTCTTCTGCGCTAGGTAGTTCCGGCAGCACGGTAAAATTTACGGACACACACAAGTCTTTCGATGAAACACGAAAATATTCATGATCGATCAATTTCAAACACCAAAACTCACACACTCCCACAGTTACCGAATTTCGGCCAACGTTGTGATCGATGGGAGACTCTGTGTTACTACCACACACAAACGCCAATAATCTGCAATTGATAGTTTTCACTTAATAGTGATACACCGTGACACATGCGTCTTTGGCAGAAATATGAAATTGCCGCAGGTCGACCATTTTAATCCCCCATTTCTTCCACACCCCCATAGCTACAGACATCTAACAACCATAGTGCACGACAACAGACACGATTCTACTACCACACATAAACACCAATGCTCTATGCTATGTAGTAGTGGTAGAAAAGTGAAATCTGCGGACACACATGTCTTTCGTCGAAATACGAAAATATCCTTGGTCGGCCACTTACAACCACCATATCTACCACAGTACCACAGTTTCTGAAATTCGGCCGCTGTTGTGATCGAAAGGTGACTCTGTGCTACTACTACACACAAACGCCAGTTATCTGTGATCTGTAGTTTTCGCTGAAAAGTGATACACCATGACACTTTTGTCTTTGGCAGAAGTATGAAATTGCCACAGGTCGACCACTTTCAACCCCCATTTCTCCCACACCACCATAGCTACAGACATCTAACAACCCGAGTGCACTATATGAGATACGATTCTACTACCAAACACAAACACCAATGCTCTATGCTATGTAGTAGTGGTAGAAAAGTGAAATCTGCGGACACACATGTCTTTCGTCGAAATACGAAAATATCCTTGGTCGGCCACTTACAACCACCATATCTACCACAGTACCACAGTTTCTGAAATTCGGCCGCTGTTGTGATCGAAAGGTGACTCTGTGCTACTACTACACACAAACGCCAGTTATCTGTGATCTATAGTTTTCGCTGAAAAGTGATACACCATGACACTTTTGTCTTTGGCAGAAGTATGAAACTGCCACAGGTCGACCACTTCCAACACCCATTTCTCCCACACCCCCATAGCTACCGACATCTAACAACCATAGTGCACTACATGAGATACGATTCTACTACCAAACACAAACACCAATGCTCTATGCTATGTAGTTGTGGCAGAAAAGTGACATATGTGGAGACAGTCGAAATACGAAAATATCCTTGGTCGGCCACTTACAACCACCATATCTACCACAGTACCAATAGTTTCTGAAATTCGGCCGCTGTTGTGATCGAAAGGTGACTCTGTGCTACTACTACACACAAACGCCAGTTATCTGTTATCTATAGTTTTCGCTGAAAAGTGATACACCATGACACTTTTGTCTTTGACAGAAGTATGAAACTGCCACAGGTCGACCACTTTCAACCCTCATATCTCCAACATCCCCATAGCTACCGACATCTAACAACCATAGTGCACGACAGGAAAGACGATTCTACTACCACACACAAACACCAAAAGTCTATGTTATGTAGTTGTGGCAGGAAAGAGAAGTATACGGAGATACGAATTTTTGGTCGAAATATGAAAACGCCCTGCACTGACCAACTTTAATCATTATATCTCCCACATCCCCACAGCTATCGGCATTCGGCCAACGTTGTGCACGACAGGAAACTCCATGCTACTTCCACCCACAAACATCAGTGATCTGTGCTAGGTAGTGGTGGCTGAAAAGTGAAATATAAGAAAAAACATGTCTATTTTTATATATATATATATAAGATACCCACGCAAGTATTGCTAAATTACTTTAGGTTAGCAAAACAACATTCGGCTCATTGAAAGTTAAACTACTGAGTTATAATTATAGTATTATAAGTAGAAACAACTATAAATGTGATATATTATCCTTGTATCTAACATCTCATATGTACAGGGTGATTATAATTAAAGTTTAAGTTTCAAAACACTCTAAAAAACGAACCACTTATTAGAATGACGTCAAAATTGAATGGCGTATTATTGAAGAAAGGGGAAAGAACATGAATGCAAGATGGCGCCCCTTCGCACATTGCAAATTGAGTGAAGCAGTTGTTGAGGCGGAATTTCTGAAATGCTAGAATTACCAGCCGTCATTTCCCTACAGCCTGGCCGGCCCGATCACCTGATCTTAAGCCGTGTGATTTCTGGCTGTGGGGTTATCTGAAAGATGTGTTCAGTACTCCGATTGCCAACGTAGCTGAATTGAAGACACGCATTGCACAACACATTCTGAACTTGACCCCGGTGACACTTCTATCGGTTGTGTAACATGCTGTTTCCTGATATAATCTTGTTCCACACAGCAGTGACAGCATACTGAACATGTTTTGCGCCAGTCTCGCGAAACTTAAAAAACCGATTGGATGGGTGCTTTTTATGCGGTTTTTGGCCTCAGGACAGTTAAAAACCGATTGGATGGATGCGTTTTTGGTTCATGTTCTTTCTCCCTTCTTCAATAATACGCCGTTCAATTTTTACATCATTCTAATCAGTGGTTCGTTTTTTAGATCGTTTTGAAACTTAAACTTTAATTATAATCACCGTGTATATTCAAGAGCTTCTGGGGCACCATATTTATGACCTAAAAGTTCTAGAATATATTTCATCGAGAGTAAAGTACTTTCGTCTATCACCTAATAAATACGAATTTATATAATCCGTGACAACAATGTTATTTTTTTATCCAAACGTGTCAAAAAACGGGACGTCAATTATATACGTTTTATGGACTGAAGAATCTGCTTTTCAATACCAGTTCTAGATGGGGCCACACTAGTGTTGTAAAAAAACGGTTTTTTTTCTGGCTTGAAAAAAAAACATGAAAAAAAACTTTGAAAAAAAAACATGTTTTTTTCTGGAACACGGTTTTTTTTCACAACTACTAAATTTCAAATTTGTAAGGCAGTTATCGTTTAAAATGACTGTTTTAGAGTTTATTCTAAGTACTTATCTTAGTTTAAAATCTACTATATTTTTCTGGTTCAGTAGGGGAAAAAAAAAAAATTACGAAAATATTGGCAAAATTGACTGAAATTTTCTTTATGAACGGGGATTTCCCGAAGAGACTAGGTTGCGCAAGAAGGAATCCCCATTCCCCATTGTTTGGGTTGATACTTGCTATTTGAAATAGTGCTGCCAGCCATACAAAATTACCTACAGATCTTTTAAAAAAATTAGGAATTTAAAATTTATCCACGGTTTTTTGCCTTATTGGGCTTTCCTTATATTCGTATACTTGTTAACTCTCAGAGTATAGTGGTACTGACTCATTAAATTGTCAGTAAGGGAGCGTGCATAAACCACATAGCTCCATTTTGGCCTCCTGTGAACCCCCACGTAGCCCTACGTGGCTTTTGCCTCCCCCCCTCCCCCCCCCCTCCATCCGCTCACGAAGCACATAGCTTTCTTCCGTTTTGATTCCAGAAGACATTTTGTACTGTTTTCTCTTGTCAGACTATTGTAAATTACATACGGATATAATTAACTGAGGGAAATAAATACTGACATGCTGTTGTGAGTTCAGTTCCTCATTTTAACTGTGAAAAATGTTACGAAAGGAAAGTTACGTGGCCTGGCTCGGACCCCCCACCCCTCTCCCCACGTAGCCAAGCGTAGCCTTCCAGCTAACCCCTCCTCCCTCTGGACCGAGCCACGTAGTTTGTGCACGGTCCCTAATTATGAATTGTTTCCTTACAACCGTTGGTGTAAACAAACGATTGAAAAGAAATAAAGCTCCTATTTTGTATGATAATAGATTTTAATTCAAACTTAAAAGACCGTAATACAGAACTATCGGCGCAGTCTTTATGCACAGTGTGTACTTTGCTCACAATTTAAAATTGCAATCTCAAAATCTTTTGCAATACAAGAACAACCAGTAAAAGAAAATTTAACTATTTCTGAAGTTAGAGGAGACAGAAGAAGAGACAGAAAATTCCGACACCAACCGAACTAGTGTTGGTAGTGCTGATACTAGTGAATGTGGTACTGACATAGAGGATGAATGAAATTATGTTACCTATATAGATACACTTTTAAATCATTATGTGAGACATTATATGATTCAGTAAGACTTAAAACACACTTGTAAAATGGAAGTTCCTTAAATAAAACTATAATTTATCAAATATTTTGCTTTCTGAAAAAAAAACAAAATTTAGAAAAAAAACACGGGTGCTAGGTTTTTTTTCATGTTTTTTTTCACAAAGCTGAAAAAAAAACAATTTGTTTTTTTTTCAGTTTGCAACACTAGGCCACACTATAGTAGCTGCCGGCAGCGAAAAACCCAATAACTAGACAAACAAAAATCATTCTATTGCTACATCACAGTGCATAGAGTGAACACTGTACTGTACTGTACTATCAACGGAAAGCACGAAAACCTGATAGTAGTATCGCAGCTTATCCATAGTCACTTGACAACACTGTAAAAGGTGGTCCTCATCAACAAACCAAACGTTTCACATGGTATTCAACGTCTGCTCCACTCTCCAAAGTCGCAAGGAGCTGATGGTAATCTGGTCATTGTTTTGAAGGCTGTTAACTGTTTGCGCTATGCCTTCCTAGTATTGTGAATTTCTGTGTTAATTTTGTACATTGTACTGTAAGAAATAAGAGATTTATATTTACGTAAATTTTGAGTTGTCCTCGACGTTCGCTGCTATACAGCGGTCTTCATTGAGTCTGGCATCGACAAACACATTCCTCAGGCTTTCAAACCATATATATATATATATTACGATTTCATTCCTCCCAGCTCTGAAGGCTGGGAGGCGGGCTGTTGAAGAGTCACAGGAGACTGTTTTCAGCCAAACTACTCTCTACGGGGAGGGAAGGGGGATGGAAGGTCGGCCGTGGCCTTGTAGGGAACCATCCCAGCATTCGCCTAGAGTGGTTGAGGAAAACCACGGAAAACCTCAACCAGGATGGCCGAACGAGGTTTGACCCTCGTTCTCCCGAATGATATGTAGGAGGCCGAAAACGGCCTCCTCCCATCTCGGTGCAAACTATATACTTGAATTACCGTTTATGGGGAAAAATTAATATGTTTGGCATGACTTATAAAATGAACTTCGCACCGAATCTGTCAGTAAAGTTCGGGCCTGGTATTCAGGGGAACGCAGGTTCGGATCCCCGTCAGCCAATCCAGATTTCAGTTTTACGTGGTATCCTGAAATCACTCCTTGAGAATGCCGGGATAATTGCTTCAAGAGCCCATGTCCCGATTTCTTTCCGTTCCTTCTACCTACTCCTTCCGTGCTTCAAACGACCAACACGTCAACGAGGCGTAAAGCCTTAAGTAAACAAGTTTTAAATTTAACATTCGGTCCCATGACTGCCGTTATAAAAAACTAATAAAATTAATGAAAGATAAATGTATAGCGGGAGAGCTATGAGTGGTCTATTTACATTTTCAATAAGAAATTTGTGGAGAGAAATTGCATTTTCGTTTGTCGATTTTGGAGAGATGTATTATTTAGGGAAAGAAAACACAGAAACAGAGGCCGGTGGCTCCTGTGATTTATCTGAGAGAAAGTCATTGCTTTGGCAGCATTAAATGAGCCCGAATACTGAATTCAGCTACTGGAACTGCAGTTACGAAATAGCTTTTTCGCTGTTATTTCCGTGTCGCGAGCCGTAATAATACGTCCGGGTATTGACAGATTGGCTATCATCGCGTTGCGCAAATATCTCTCCGAATCAATAAGCTGTTATATTCTATTTCTTGCGGCAGGGACGTAGGAGAGCGAATTGGGATTCGCCGACCTAGAATGGTTCCGCCATGCCGCAATGGCCGGAATTCGTCGAAGAAGAAACGGATTAGCTTGTGACGAGAAACGACTTATTTAGTAGTTTATATTTGTTAAAGTAAAACTATTTTCTTGTTGACATAGCAAAGTTAATTTAAATGTAATTTCACATTTAGTGATCTTTGATCGGTGTTCTATAGATAGAGCTGAATATCAGTTACATATGGTGGTACGTATTTATCCGTAATTTTACTTTTTCCGAGTTATGGTTTATAACTCTCATCATACATTCATTGTGGTTAATGTATTTGCAGCTTTCAAACATCAAATGCAGAGATAAGATGCACGTGGCTGACGTGAATTTCTGAGTAGGTATATTCGGTTTCTAAGAACCAGTTTCTGTTGTTTAATGGGAATAAAAACAATATTAATCCTCTGTAATGAAAAAACGAGTATCACTTTCTAGATTTCTGTTAATGGAGAAACATTACAAAGGAAATACAAGAGAGATATTCTTTGCGGAATTTACTTGATTCGTTGATTTGGCGGTGTAAAATTATTTTGTCACATTTTCACCAGACATATTTTGAATTAACGAATATATTGGTTCACAGTGAAACATTTAACAAAGTTATGGGGGTATTTAACGTATTCTATTCTCAACTTCTGTTTTATGGAGGGAACAGGAATTAATTTCAAACGTTGACAAGAATTAAAAACGAAAGTTGATAGGAAAAAAACTATCAGCTTCCTTTGTAGTGTTTTTACTGGACTTTACTTATTCGAACACTTTTAACTGAAAAATAAATTTCAATGATTTTCTCATAATGCTTTTCGTTTTAATGACAATCCTTAATTTTTCAGCTTAGTGGAATTTCTGCACCCTTTACTATAAAAATTTATTTTTTAGTGTTTAGAACAACTGAATGGCACGTTATGGCTAATCACTATTCGATACCTTCGAGTAAAGACAAAACATAACTTCTTAAAGGTACGTTATGATCACTATACTAAAAGAACTGACTGCCAAACTTTCGTACAATCGACCATCAACCCGTCTTGTAACATTGCATGAAATCAGATACATTTTGCAGAGGGAACAATTAGGGTGAAACACGGGTCAAATTGGTATTTTTGACAGACCAAGTAAACCTATTGTGACCTTTGATCCTTAAAAAATGAAGTATTCTACATCTGTGGCCTAACCCAAAGGACTATCACTGGATTACATGTAGAGAAAAATTTTGAGGAAAAGTTATGAAAAATGTTTCATTGGCGCAATTTTTTATTTTATTACTATTATTATTATTTACTTAACGCCACATCGACGTTGAGGTCATTAGAGGCGGGAAAGAGCTATGGTCAAGGAACGAGGAGGGATGTTGTCATGGTCTTTTTGAGGGAACCATCCCGGCATAAGCCAAGGATTGACTGGGGAAACTAAGGAAAACCAAAATCAGGTTGGCCAATCCAAAGACAGAACCTGCGTCCTCCCGTATGCAAGTCACATGTGCTGTAATTATGCTTCTCTGCTTCCTCTGTGTACACAAAATTTCATTTGTTCCCCTAACAAGGTATTGTTGAATGATGTAGTGCTTCATTGCTGTTTTTTTATGAATATTACATCAATATTAAAAATAAAGAAGAAACTACATTAAAAACTTGACTTGCAGTGACGTGGTGTTAAGCTATCCACTGAATATAAGACTTGGAACTATAAACAGATAGTTCAGCTAGTTTAGATACTGGTGATCTGTTTTTCATACATTGGTAGTTATTCACCAACTGCTAGATTGGCTTTCCCGAGATACCAATTCAGAAATTACTATCTAAATGGCAGGCAACGCCAGATGAATCTCATAAGGTGTCAAAAAAGCGTTATTCATTGTATAAGAAGGTAATTTGTGTGTGTGAGAGAGAATATATGAGTGAAAGGTATTTATGACGTCATTAAAAGCACAATAGAGAAGGACTAGTTTTTTGTTAAAACAGGCATTTGAAGTGCTGAAATTTGCTCAATACTTTAAACTAGCCAATCTCTACTGTCACGCGGTTCGGCCATCGTGAAGTATGTACTGCACGTATTTACATGGAACATCAGACATGAGATTCATCAGATACATGTTAAATCTGTTAAAAGAAAAAATGTGACTGATGTTTGTAGTAGCGTTTTCTTTGGTTTTAACGTTGGGTGCGTTGTTACTGTTGCTGGGTCAACGACGTTATTTACCCTGCGTTCTTTAGCTATTCAATGTGTAGAGTGACGCGCTGTCGCCACGTTCTAATGTGCATTTTTTTATTATTATATAAATCATAATGTTAGAGTAATTTACATAAATCTTGGGCTACCACCTAAATAGATTTTTGTTGTAATTTCCTAAGGTACGCAAGATTTCAAGTGAGGACTGTAATGCAATGGTGAATATTCAGTGTACCTTGTTAAAGCGAATATTAAAGAATTATTGAGCTGTGTAGGGTTGAAGCTAATCGTAGTCTTCCCGAGCCACGGAGGCAGGAAGTCAGGGATAAGGGGTTTTTCCAGCTTTCACCGTGGGATGGGGAGTCCACAACAGGCCACTGCCCCGGTGCGAAAAACCCGCCACCCGAACAGGCTCTCACCCCGGCGAACTTAGCCGAATATGTCCGACCTCTGTGATATACGCGGGGCAAATAAGATATCGGGGATATCACGTGACATTAGGTGCCAACCTGAAGATCCAATTCAAATGAGCATATAACTTAAAATCCTGGGAATTTTCTGTTAAATTTGATCTTCGAGACTGCAAGGGGTGGAGCCAGAATTTTTCCTCGTGGACCGAAGAGCGAGGAGCTGGACATTCGTTTCTATGCGAGTCTTGTCTGTGGTGGACTTGGAAAGTTGGCTTCTCTCGCCAACTGCCGCTGTAAAACTCGTGGCTGCTGGCTTGCTGGAGCAGGCTTATCACGGCGACACCGCCAGTAATGCGATGATGCGCATTAACAGACAGGACGTGTCTGTAGCCGCCTTGTGAGACAGTCTCACATACCGTGGTTCATCTCCGAACACCGCAGACATCAGACGCAGAACTACGATGGTAACTTGTTACGACCAAGCCATCTGTTTATGTATTCCGTGAAACAGAACCCTTAAGCGACTTTGAGAGGATAGATCCATGTTCTAACTTTGTAATTGAAAAAACCCCTGAGCTAGAGGCATAATTTGCCAGAACTAGTCATTTTCGAATGATATATTGTTCATTCGTGGCACCCATGATTTTCCTTTTTTAACTGTCACAGTATTATGATACCTTTGTCTGAGGTCGTCATAACTTGTAATTTTCATTGTTTCCAATTGTCATTATTTCTTGCAATTTAATTCTGAGATGGATTTAAAAGTAAATATACAATTGTTTGTTTGCTTATGACGGCTAATTGTACCTCTGAGCGTTGCTTTTATGATTTTACCAATTTGTGTTAATGTTAACGGTAAATTCGCTCAGACTTGTAATCGACAATGATAAGATAATAAATGTCATATTGGGACAATTTTCCTAAATTCCAACTAACATCGAGATTCTTGCAAAATTAATAAATTTTCACTCCTTCATAAAAATTAAAATTAAAAATCCCCTTTTATTAATCATAAAGGTATGAAAGATAATTGTATCGTTGTTTTCCCACTAAGGCACCTAAGGCACCCACTACAAGTGATATCGTCTCTTTCCGTATTTAATACTTGTATTATTATTTCTAAGTCGTTTCAAATTCAACATATTTTATTCAAATTTTGCAGAGGGATCACCTAGGGTGAAACACGGGTTAAATTGGTATTTTTGCCAGACCAAGTAAACCTATCGTAACTTTTGATCCTAAACAATATGAAGTATTCTACATCTGTGACCACACCCAAAGGACTATCACTGGCTGACACTAGTCACCAATAGTGTCGTAAGCCCTCCATACGCAATGCAGAGAGATTCGTAATTTAACCCAGGACTTTAGTGAACAGTCCGGTGATTAGGAACTGTGTAACACCACATCTCCTACCCTGCCGGCCAAGTCCTGAAGATGAAAATTTCTTCCATCCCCGGGACTCGAACCAGCTAACTCAGTGTCAGCGCCGCGAACTAAATTGTAATCTTCACGCTTGTTGAATGTTGGCTTCCTACTCCAGAAGGGTTAGCATTTGTACACTGTGTTTAGTACTTAGTTTTCCATTAGTTCCTGATGATGCCAGGAAGGTCGACACGGCGACCTGGAGTGCTCGGGTCGTGGCGATGTCGTAAACGACGCGCACCGCTTTGCGCCTTCCGTGCAAGTGGACACCAAGAGCATCCACCAGCAGCCAGTGAGACGGAATCGCGGTGCAAGAAGAGGGGCCGTGGGCATAATGAGACGGCGCCAGAGAATGGGAAAGACAATAAGGGCCGAGGAAGACGGCGAAGCGTAACGAGGCGGACGAAGGAGGGGGCGAGGCGGCTTTCTGCGGCGAAGCCAAGGCCGCATTCCGATCGCCGCAGCACCTGCGGAGGCGGCCTGCAAAATATACCCAGCCCGCCAGTGTGCGTTACGATAATAGTCAGCCATCAAACATTTGAGAACTGGATGGATCAATTATCTCCATGCTTGCTGATAATTGACGATTTCTCTCAGTTTTTACTAGTGTTGTAAAAAAACGTTTTTTTTTCTGGCTTAACAAAAAAAAACGAAAAAAAAGTTTTAAAAAACATGTTTTTTTTTCTGGGACATTTTTTTCATAACTACTAAATCTCAAATCTGTAAGGCATTTATTGTTTAATATGACTGTTTTAGAGTTTATTCTAAGTACTTTTCTTAATTTTTAAATCTAATATATTTTTAAGGTTCAGTAGAAAAAAAAAAACAAAATATTGGCAACATTGGCTGAAATTTTCTTTTATGAACGGGTACTTCCCGAAGAGGCTAGGTTGCGCGAGAAGGAATCCCCGTTCCCCGTTGTTTGGATTGATACTCGTTATTTGAACTAGTGCTGCTAGCCCTACCCATTTTTCTGTAGACCTACGGATGTTTTCAATAAATTAGGAATTTAAAATTTATCTACGGTTTTTTGCCTCTTTTTATTACTTATTGGGCTTTCCTTGTATTCACCGAGCGTGGTGGTGTAACGGCTAGCGTTCTGGCCTCGCATTCGGGAGGACGGCGGTTCGAATCCCCGTCCGGGCATCCAGATTGGGGTTTTTCCATGGTTTCCCCAAATCACTCCAGGTGAATGCCGGGATGCTTCCTTCAAAAAGGCCATGGCCGAAGGGCATCCAGATTGGGGTTTTCCATGGTTTCCCCAAATCACTCCAGGTGAATGCCGGGATGCTTCCTTCAAAAAGGCCATGGCCGAAATCCTTCCCATTCCTTGCCTCCCATCCTTTCCCGTCTCTTAAGACCTAGTTATTATAGGAGACGTTAAGCAGGTAAAAAAAAAAAAAAAATACAATATTCGTGTACTTGTTAAACTCTCGGCGCATATTGATACTGAGTCATTAAATTGTCAGTAATTATGAATCGTTTCCTTGCAACTGTTGGCGTAAACCAACGATTGAAAAGAAATAAAGCTCCTATTTTGTATGATAATAGATTTAAATTCAAACTTAAAAGATCGTAATACAGAACTATCGGTGCAGTCTTTATGCACAGTGTGTACTTTGCTCACAATTTAAAATTGCAATCTCAAAATCTTTTGCGTACCATACAAGAACACCCAGTAATAGAAAATGCAATGGATATAGAGGAGACAGAAGAAGAAACAGAAAATTCCGACACCGACTGAATTAGTGTTGGTAGTGCTGATACTAGTGAATGTGGTACTGACAGAGGATGAATAAAATTATATTACCTATATAGATACATTTATGAATCATTATGTAAAACATTATATGATTCACTAAGATTTAAAACACAATTGTAAAATGTAAGTTCCGTAAATGAAACTATAATTTGTTTTCTGAAAAAAGAGAACAAATTTAGAAAAAACAAGGATGCA
>CM061919.1:215742869-215792858 GCA_031002005.1 Vandiemenella viatica
ATCCGTACAAGTGCTCTAAAGGAACATCCAGTACAAAAGAAGCTGTAACAAGTGTACAGCGGAAATAAAGATAATGGTCCATCTTTAGTGAGGAGAATGCCCCTGTTAGCAGAAGGACATAAGGAATATGAAAAGATCAAACCACTGATACTAAACGCCGCATCATCCCAGACTTCCTAAATCCATACGAGTTTACGTTTTTGAAACTTCATATATATTACCTGCCAGAATATATCATCCGGAATAAAACATTAATACCGCACTTTCACACTTCCTAAACGTAACCTGGCCTAATTACACCCACATATACATGGATGGATCTAAACCATGGAAGGAGTTGGATACGGCTATTATTGTCCTTCCACCAATGACTACGGACAAACAGCATTACCTGCAGAGACGTCAATATTCACAGCAGAAACCCTAGCAATCTGCGCAGCAATCAAGTATGGGTTAGACAAACAATTTGCTAGAATCCTAATACTCACTGACGCCAAGAGTGTGCTCCAAAAATTACAAAACGCAGTACGCAATAGGAAGATGCACCAGTACCTATATGAAATGATCTAACTCGTCTCAGAAGCATATTCAACAAGTATACAAGTCCATTTCCTTTGGATCAGAGGTCACACAGGAATACTGTATAACGAAGCCGTCGATCAGCTGGCGAAACACAGTATCAATGAGGGGAACTTCTTAGGTATACAGTTACCTTGGACTGATTTTATACAACTCGTTACCAGGAAGGCATACAGTAAGTGGAATGAAGACTGGGCCCAGACACAGCTACTAAAAGGGAAACATTATGCAGCAGTCCAACCAACAATACCAAGGACACCATGGTTTAAAAAATTCAATATAGCAAGAAGACACATAACAACAATCATTAGAATGAGATTATGACACGGGTGCTATCCACAACATTTATGCCGCCTCCGAATAATTAACTCCCCGACATGCACTTTTGATCAAGAGACCTCAGATCTTAATCATATCATACTCTCATGTTCGCAATACCAAGCTCAACGTAAGCGACTATACAAACAATTACAACAGCTAACCTAATTACCATTCTACAATCAAAAAATATACAGGTCTACAATGCAATCATCCGCTTCTTGCAAGACACAAACATAAAGATCTAAAGCCCATAAAATGTAATGCATAAGAAATTTGTTACCTCAATGATGTACTGTAAAGTTACCTTTGTAATGTTGCTATTATAATGTTATCGCACTATTGTTACAATGTTTTTATTCCAATGTTATTATAATGGTCCTATTACCATGTTGCCATTGTAAAATTGTTATATAACATAGTTTATGTAAACTGTTGTAGTTGCAAGATGGCTAAATGGTCGCAGACCAAAGGCCAATAAAAAAAAAAAAAAACATCACTACCTTCTCCGTTTTCAGCTCTTGAGGAAAAATGGGCCGCCGTTCCTCTTAAGTCTTCCGAGGAGAGTTAAAGACGTCATAAAGTCAAATGATCGCTCCACCCCATATTAATTCCCAATAATATGAAACATCACACAGGTAAAGTCTAAGTGCATTTTCGGATAGGCATCTGGATATCTGAGTCAGATAGTCTAAGTATTTAGAACCTTTATTGACCAATTCGGTTCGCCTGCGATTTCATCAGTGTCAAATTTTAGATAACTGCTGTCAGTTTACTGATTAAATTTTAAATCTATGTTGCCTCGGTAGGTACTACGAAAAGAAGAACAGAATCCCCCATTTTTCCTCTTTATCGGTTCTCTTCCTTTCCGTCCGTATTGAGGTTGTCCATCAATGGTGTAAACACATTTCTGCACGTCATTTCTTTCTACCTCCTCCTGACACTGCCACTGCGTCGGGAGATGTTATTGCTGTTTGTTTTAAGTAGTTTCTGTATGGACAATACTTGAAGTGGTGTTGCCTGTGTTACCATCCATTACATATGAACAATATAAAACTTTAAAAGAAAAAACAAACATTTCTTCTTCATTTATTTTAACGCAAAGTTAATATCTTTTCCTACTTCACGTAGAAAATTCCAAAGTTGAATTATGTTCGTAAAGAGGACTCTTAGCACCAATACAAATATAAAAGCAACAACTACATTTTTCTCTTCTTGGGTAAATTTTATTCATATTTCTGATAGTCCTCAAAATATTTCCTCTCTCACCAACTCTCATCAAAACCACCTCATTATATATATTATCCACCCAGCTAATTGTTTCCATTTACCATCAGATCATAAAAGATTTTAGTATCCTTTCCTCCTGTTTTATTAAAACCCATGTCTCTCTTCACATAGCACCACGCAACAAATGAAACATTTAATCATTCTGTTGCTTAACCTTTTCACCAGTGGGAATGTTGAAAGCTTCTTTATCCAATGAAATTTTACATTTTTACTTCCTACCTTAGACGAATATGTACCAACACAACGTATCTAGCTTTTTTTGTTTCATAGACAATCAAACTAGTCAGTCACGAGGCAACCAAAATTCGACCTGTAAGATACCCGCAGTCGTTGGGCGAAACGTTGCCGTATTCAACATCAACGCAATGCGTCTCAACGCCCGACTAGTGGAACGAAGTATGAATACATAACCAGTATTTAAATACTGCTTTTGATGTTTAAAATGTAACTACCAGTTACTTTTCTATAATATCCATTTCGCAACCACGGGTGATGAATTTGATTTCATAGATTGAAATTAACAGATTCTAGAATGTGAGCCTTCTGTGGCTAAGGATTGAAATTTGCTTTTGCAGATCAGGAAGATAACTTATTGAAAGTAACTGACGATTAAGGTAAAGGTTACAGAGTTCCTACGGCTACTGCCGCTACTCACAGGATTAATGGAGGTAGAGCTTCCGCATTTCCATCACAATCTTTTTAGCTTTAGAAGGATGTGACGGGGTTGGGGCCAAGCTCCGGCTATTCTCTATCTTCCCTTGGAGTTTTCCCATGGTACTCATTGGATGGCAGGCTGGGTGAGCCTGGGGAGCCGTTTTGGACGTTCAGCTTTATACAAAAATCTGCAGCTTCATCGAGGATCAAACCCCGGTCAGCCGAGTCGTAGTCATACGCTGTACCTCCGGAGTTACGCCGATATACGCACTTAATACTAAAATATAAGTTTCTTATTACTTACTAGCCTCGTACCCGCGACTTCATACGCGTGGATTAAGAATTTTTTTGCCAGAATTAAATATAAAAAGTTGTTGGTAACGAAGGATTGGTCCCAAACAATATCGAGTCGGCATAATATGACAGGAAAGCTATCACTATATCATTCTACCCTCGAACCTGCCTCTTGAAGAGAATCAATTTCCAACATATTTCTGTCACTATTCGATAAGATTTCAAAATTTCGTGACTACAACTGTTAATCATACTGGAAAAAATATCCTATACCCTTCACACAGCTTTCCTTATAAAATTCCATCACAACGATATAGCCATATAGTCGTCAAAACGTAACAAAAAGACAGAGAATTACTTCCGTATTTATATTAGTATTATTGTGGTTCACACTCACACACTGACTGCGAACAACACCTGAGGGATCATTATAACGTAAAAAAGTGTACACCTACAAAATTGCAAGACTACCTACGATTTGCCTCGCATTGCACCCCTAACTTTATAATATCTACAGTTTAACATTCAATCCAAATAACCTACGGCCCAGGCCTGACTCTTACACTGTAATTTTTTTTTTTTTTAAATCTTAGCCTCCATGGAGATTTGAAGCGGAGACCACAAAGTTCGTAAGCAAGTTCTTTAGCCACTGAGCTGCCAGTTCACTACACGTAAACACAGCCTGGAGACGTCCATATCCAGTCTGTCTATCGCCGTATTTCGAAGTTATGAGACAATATGGTGTTATTTATACAGATAATTTTCCCACCAAATGTAGACAGTATTTTTCTCCTTGTTTCAAAGGATAAGTTTGCAAAGTTTCATCGAGATCGGATGAAAACTGTGGATTTGTATGAAGAACAAACAAACCAACAAACAAACCAACAAACAAACAAACATACATTCATCTTTATATATAAAGATTATTCCAAATGGAATTTCTTCCTACATACTACACTTTATGTTTTACGAACCACGAGATTTTTAATGCGTTGAGTTGTAGCGATGCAGTTTTCATATTGAGCAGCTGTCATATAATCTCCAAGCGTATCATACCCGCGTTTACCTGTAAGATTTTACTTTTCTCGTGTTTTGTAAACGCGGCATTACTTTTATCCGACGACACAATGAGATGGTGTAGAACAGTTGTAACATTATAGAAGGAACTTCCACTTATCTTTTGGAAATAAAGCGTGTAGAAGATAAAATGAACAAACAAACAGTTTGTGAATTATGCTTTTTATGAATAGCGCAGTGGTTTCTCGCGAGGAATGTAAATATGTGCATGTGTGTAGGGGAGAGAAACCGAAATAGAAATTGGAAATGGGCCTGGTGAATATTCTGTCTGCAATCCCTATATCACAGTGACTGTCTGCAAGGAAAGGGAAATAAACCATACAGTATTATTAGCGCAATGTTAATTAACTGGATCTCCAATGTAATTAGCACCCGCAATAAGCATTTAGGCTACATGTGCAACTCTGCAAACAGAATACTTAAACAGCAATGTATGTCTGGGATCCGAAACTTCCAAAATGGCACTCCAGCTGATTGTGGGATGTGAATTTAAACATAAGTTCGACTTTTGTGCGATTTTTAACCAAAACAGTGACATTCATCGAGATTTCAAAGTCTAGAGAAAAAAAGGTAATATTTCTACGGATGCTGGTTAAAATCATAAATTAATATTTGTTTAAAAATAGTTGAGTTGTTGTTTTCCGCTACGTCTCGTCTATTTCTGTGCCATTATCGGCCATCGAATTTTTATTGAAACGGTTTTACACTTTTGTACATTTTGTATTGCATATTGTATTCAGCATATTCAAAATAATTAATATACTGTTAGTTTAATCTATTCAATAAATCAACTACCACATCTCACAACATAGGTGAGTAATAAACGGATTCTAATAGCTTAGGGAGCGTCCATAAACCACGTAGCTCAATTTTGGCCTCCTGTGAATCTCCCTCCCTTTACGTAGCCCGAAATGGCTTTTAACATCAACTCTCAACTCTCCTCCCCCCCCCCCTCTTTCTCTGCGTGGCAGGTAGAATTTTTCCATATTGATTCCAGAAGACATTTTGTATTGTTTTCTCTTGTCAGACTATCGTAAATTACATACGAGATAATTAAACGACAAAAACAAGTGTTTAACTGCTGTTGTGTGTTCTGTACCTTATTTTAACTGTGACAAATAATATGAATGAGAAGCTACGTGGCTTGGCTCAGAACACTCCCCCTCCCCCCTCCCCAATCCCTCCATTTAACCCAGCGTAGCTTTCTAGTCAACCCCACGTAGTCCAAGCCACGTAGTTTATGGACGCTCCCTTAATAAAAATGCATTTTCATTACGTTCAAAAACTATCTACACAATATGTACGTTAACTTGAAACACTTTTCAGTAAAAGTTTAGCCACTGACACGAGGATAAGTGAGACGGTCCTAATAATAAATCTGAACAACACCTGGACTGACGGTTTTAATTATTTCGTTGTAGTAATCTATTACTGAGAAAAATGTGATGTAAAAAATCGCTTATCATTAAGTCAAGAAAATTATCTTAATTTCAAATTTTAAACTTACTTTTAGCATAAAATTCACAGTATTTCAGGGTAATTCCTTGTATAGGTGATTTTTATGTCGGTCATTAGTAATTCATACTTGGATTCCTGTTAAGGCGTTGTTACAAACGTGAAGAGAGAAACAGATTGAGTCCATATGTAGATTTCTTCCAAAACTTACTCAAGCATCTATGTTTGCAATATGAAAAGCTCATGTCATTCTAAGATGCACCTTAAATGGGCTATAGAAGATGTGATGGTTTACCTGGTAAAATATCATTGTTGTAATTTTTTTTTTGACTGGATCATACAAAACTAATTTTTCTGGTTTGGAAGATATCCTTCCTCAAATTGATTCTGATATTTGTGATACTTCTGCCCAAGTCATTCTAAGATGCACCCTAAATGAGCTATGGAAGATGAGATGGTTTACGTGGAAAAATATCATTGCTGTGTCTTCATTTTTTATTGATTGGATCATGCAAATAGACTTGTTCTGTTTTGGAAGATATCCTTCCCTCAAATTGACACTGATACTTCTGCTCATGTCATTCTAAGATGCATGCACTAAATGGGCTACGGAAGTTACGTGGAAAAATATCATTGTTGTAGTTACATTTGTTCTTTATTGGACCATACAGAAAAGACTCGTTCTATTTTGGAAGATACCCTTTCTCAAAATAATCCTGAAATTTGCGAGACTGCTGCTCAAGAAATTGAGTTTTCGTTTTTTTTTGTTTTTTTTCATTCCTCCCAGCTCGGGCTGCTGGAGAGTCACGAAGACTCTTTTCAGTTAATCTACTCTACGGGGAGGGAAGGGGAATGAAAGGTCGGCCGTGGCCTTGTAGGGAACCATCCCAGCATTCACCTAGAGTGGTTGAGGAAAACCACGGAAAACCTTAATCAGGATGGCCGAACGAGGTTTGACCCTCGTTCTCCCGAATGAAGATAGGAGGCTGAATACGTTTTTTTTTTTTTTTTTTTTCATTCCTCCCAACTGAAGGCTGGGAGGCGGGCTGCTGGAGAGTCACCGAGACTCTTTTCAGCCTACTAGTCTACGGGGAGGGAAGGGGGATGGAAGGTCGGCCGCGGCCTTGTAGGGAACCATCCCAGCATTCGCCTAGAGTGGTTGAGGAAAACCTCAACCAGGATGGCCGAACGAGGTTTGACCCTCGTCCTCCCGAATGATAGGTAGGAGGCCGAAAACGGCCTCCTCCCATCTCGGTGCTGAATACGGCTACCTCCCATCTCTTGTTATACCTGACATAGCTGTGACGTGACTGCAAGTTGTTTAACCTGTTGTGCTTCCCTCTGCAGTACGTGCAGTAAGAGCCGTGAATGGAAGAGATAAATATAGCTGCCCGCAATAAGGTCATTAGTAGCGCAGCGGGCTGCTAGACAAATGTCGCAAGGCTCGTAATATCGGTCGAGAACTCTACTGATACAAGTGACATACCAAACTCCACTGACGGGTCGTAGCGCATTCTCTTTGATGAGTACCAATGCTGCACGTCATCTGATATGAAAAGAGCGGAGAAAATGCTAGCCGTTATAAAATATTTTTCATTTGGCCTATATTTCCATTCCATTATTTACGAATCTGACCAGTATTTTACCTGCAAAAATTGAAGAATTTCTGTTTGGGTTGAAGACGATTAGAATTCGGAAAGACAAATTTGCGCGGACATACACGGCCTATTAATATAGTAAAAGGATGAAAGGATACCCTAATCAGATCTGGATATATCCTAACCGGAGGGTTTGCTGTGGAAAATTTAAGAATTTCTTTTTAGTTTGAAGGGAGTTGTCGTAGGTAAATACAAATTTCCATGCACATCTACATCACTCCACAGAAGCTAGTATCTCTAACGTCTCTAGGGACGCAAAGTGGTGAAGGTCAGTTATCAATGAGCATCGCAAGGTTAAATAGCAGATAGTCATCATTAGTGTTGCAAACTGAAAAAAAAATGTTTTTTCCAGCTTTGTGAAAAAAACATGAAAAACAAACTAGCACCCTATTTTTTCTTCTAAATTTGTTTTTTTTTTCAGAAAACAATAAATTTGATAAATTATAGTTTTATTTACGAACTTACATTTTACATGTGTGTTTTATATCTTACTGAATCCTATAATGTCTTACATAATGATTCATAAATGTATTTATATAGGTAACTTAATTTTATTCATCCTCTATGGTATGTCAGTACCACATTCACTAATATCAGCTCGGTCGGTGTTGGAATTTTCTGTTTCTTCTTCTGTCTCCTCTAGATCCATAACTTAAAATATAGTTACATTTTCTTTAACTGGTTGTTCTTGTATTGGACGCAAAAGATTTTGAGATTGCAATTTTAAATTGTGAGCAAAGTACTCACTGTGCATAAAGACTACTCTGATAATTCTCGTATTACGGTATTTTAAGTTTGAATTTATTATCATAAAAAATAGGAGCTTTATTTCTTTTTCAATCGTTGGTTTACGCCAACGGTTGCAGGGAAACGATTCATAATTACTGACAATTAAATGACTCGGTATCACTATACGCTGAGAGTCTAACAAGTATACGAATATAAGGAAAGCAGAATAAGTAATAAAAAGAGGCAAAAAAACCGTAGATAAATTTAAAATTCCTAATTTTCTGAAAAGATCCGTAGGTCTAGAGATAAATTCGTAGGGTTGGCAGCAATAGTTCAAATAGCGAGTATCAATCCAAACAACGGGGAACGGGGATTCCTTCTCGCGCAACTAAGCCTCTTCGGGAAGTACCCGTTCGTAAAAGAAAACTTCAATGTTGCCAATATTTTTTTTTCTGAACCAGAAGAGTATAGTAGATTTAAAAATTAAGATAAGTACTTAGCATAAACTCTAAAACAGTAATATTAAACTTTAAATGTCTTACAAATTTGAGATTTAGTAGTTATAAAAATAAAAAAAAAAAAGTCCCAGAACAAAAAGGTTTTTTTCATAGTTTTCATGTTTTTTATGTAAAAAAACGTTTTTTTTACAACACTAGTTATCATTGACAACATGCTAACTTGGCGGCATGTAGCGCTGATTGGGTGGGTTCTAACCGTGTTCATCCTCCACAGCATCCTCCAAATCAGAAACTGGTGTTCATTCACCAGTCATTGGTGCAAGTACTGGAAGGGTGCACACGTCTACTCTCGGCGTAAGTGAATAAGTAGAAAGGAAGCAAAACTGGGCCCCTGCGTGTAATCTTTGCGTTATGGACATTCATCAGGAGGCACAAAGGCGGAATTGCCGGGAAGGTTTTTTCTCTATTTTTGTATTTAACTATAGTTTTAGCATTCATTGACGTCAAGTTCATTATACAACACCTGCCAAAAAAAATTGAAGATATGTTCCAATAGTAACACTAACAAGTGGAAGGTGTATTTAACTCCATATGCCTAAAAGGGAATGTAACATATTAAAATCAATAAGAGCTTGACCAGTTTTCTCGGGTCTTTGGGGCATGACGATGGCTGTCTCTGATTTAACTCTATTTCGAATAGCACTGAAATGGTCTTTACTCTCAAACGCCCAGAGCAGCGCTGCCATTTCCACGGATTTATCAGTAGATTTACGGATTTTAATGAAAAGTAAGGATTTTTTATACTTTTATCATTTGTCGATATTTCCTTGCATTGGTGTTTTGATAAACTTTGAGCGTATAGTGTTACTGCATTACAGAATTGCCAATAAGTCTGAATCGTTCTCTTGCAACCGCTCTTGTGAACCAACGAATGAAATAAAACTCATATTTCGTTTGGTTACAGATTTTATAGAGCTTAAAAGACTAATACAAAACTACCGACGCAATCATTATACAAGGTGACATGCTCGCTGGCATGGCTTACAAAGAAGTGGCTTCCGAGAAGGCCTAACCAATATCCGAGAATTAAAAGCGTCGCAGTTTATAACATTTCCTATTACAAAAGATATGCTACATTTAATGTAAAAAAAAAAAAAAAAAAAAAAAAAAAAAAAAAAAAAATGTATGGTCGCTAAAAGAGAGTAGGTCAGCAGCAGCGGTGATAAAAGTGACGATGTATAAAACATGTTCAGGGATATTTCTTACTTGCAATGTAGAATATTATTTTTGTAATTTTAAAGACCTGGAAATAAAAAGTATTCTTAAGTTTTACTCTCTCTTCGATAATTATTGTTTCAGTTAGCGAGTCTCCGGATTTTTGTACCAAATCTACAGAAATTTTAGCGGATATTCTAAAGCTATATCTACGGATATTCAAAGCCAAGAGGCTGGCAGCACTGGCCCAGAGAGCGCCCTGACAAAGCGATTTGAATGATAGGAATATTTGTTTTACTGACAATCAATTAGTTGTAGCCGGAACCTACGTTTAGACAAATTTTGCTTTTTCAATTTAGAACATGTCGTTACGTTTCTAGAATATTAAAATTTGTTAACACTTTGTGATACTGACCCAAGCGGTTTATTTTTTTTTTTTTTTTTTTTTTTGTAGTAATAAATTTTCAATTATATCACTTATGAAGGAAAAGAGGTGTCGATATTTAATAACATTTGTTGCTATAATTCAAGTGAAGCTCCTATGTCTGTTTTGGTGCAGCTCTTGAGTTAATGGTCAGGTAATGGCATTTAAATTAAAGTGCCGTTAAGCAGTTTAAAGAATCGTTTTTATTTAATAAAGTAATCTGTTATGAAAGCTAAATTACCAATGCTTATTAATAATTACTTTCATGTATTATTATATTGGCTCATAACGAGATAATAACATAATTTACATGGAATTCCCTAAACAATAAAAAAATATTCGTTTCCTTTAATATTTTGTTTAGTAGACTGAACTTTCAAATATGGGTTGTAAAAAATACAGCAACCAGTCACAATATATTGTGACTGGTTGCTGTATTTTTTACAACCCATATTTGACATCACAGTCGCGGAAGTTCCACCAATCCATCATGGATAAAATATTATTATGACTGAACTTTCAACAGTCCAACCGCTTTGTGTTGCTGAGTATTTTGGAGTTAGAAATAGGGCGACGTGGCGTCCAGGTGTGATGGGTGACCACATGCAACGTGACGGGACTGTGAATCCTGAGCGCCGTGAGTGCAGGTGGAGCCCCGCCCAGGCCGTCGCGGCGTCCGCCGGCGCTAAAAGCGGCGCCGACGCTGTTTGCCGCGCGTAACGTGACCCCGCTCCGCAAACGGCTTCCACCGCGCTCGCCGCCCAGCTGCCACCGCTGCCAAAACAGCTGTCCGCACACACCTGCACTAGCGCTGCCAATGCGGCACTTTTATGGCTAAATTTACCATATCTTCAAGTGATATATCATGAACAAAATTCACTAGCATACAGCTTATACGGGGGTGGTCTGAAAAGTTTCCGACCTCAACGTGAAGATGGCAGCACTCCTAAATAAAAGCTATAGTGGCAGCACGAAATTAGTCCTGTGAAGGTCACGGAATATCCGAACAGTGTTGCAAATCAGCAAAAAAAATCAACTTTCAGTAATGAGTGCGAAAATTTTTCTAAAACATAATACTTAACGTGCGGAACAAGGCGATGTGCTTTATAATTCCAAACATTTGTGTGACTGTTTTTTTAAAAAAATAGTAATTTGTTTCCATGAAAATTAGAAATTAAAATACTTTTTCAATTCAACCGACAGAGAAAGCAATAAAAATAACGCAAAAAAATTTATGCGCCTCCCTGAAAGTTAACAGACTCATACCGAATATATTCTATTCATTAAATAGGGAAGCATGTGAATAAAAAAATAAAATGTCACACGAAGCGCTTAGCTGTTTCGGCTGTGTAATGTAAAATGTTGTCGCTGACTAACTTCCGTTTTATTTGTTTACGTAAAAACTTCCAGCGAGAAAGTTTCTAAGAAAAAACTGAAATTAATTCTGGTAGCAGGCAAAGCCTCTTCAGACAACCCCTTTTGGATTGTTTCACAGTTTATATTTGCGCGAATGATGCGCGCAGCGCATGCTACAGTGCCGGCTGGTCGGTCGGTTCGTTTACGACTGAGAAACACATTTCCTGTCCTCCACAGAAAAGCTATTTTCAGCTTCTGTAAGAATTATTATTGTCATTGTACACAATGGACCATACATGACAAATTTCGCGATAAATCTTCAAAAGCAAAGACAAAACTAAAATTAATTTATCAAATATAAGGGACCGATTATACATAGAAATGACTGCCACAAATACCTCCATGTCAGTGTTTGTAATTTATCGAAGTTTTTTTTTGCGTATTAGTTATTGGTAATATTCCTTAAAAATACTTTAAAATATCTGTTACAATGATTTTAATTAGGTTTCCAATGCCCAGGCGACCTGTTCGCGAATATTACTTCTGTCTGTTAATACACGAATTGCATGATTATGTTCCTGAACATCACCACCATTAACATTACTCGAATAGGCCTTAAACTAAGGAAATAAAGCAACTACATGTAAAGATACGTATGGACGACCGGCAAAACCTAATGTGGCAATGTCGCCGGCCCAACCAAGGGACAGAGGGTTGGTGCGGGCAGGGGAGGCAGTGGAGACTACGTGACCTTGGCAGGTCTAATTTCATGACGCCGATTATAGTTAATTTCGTTGATTATCTGTTGACAGTTACTCACCAAAGCTTCAGCCATTTTGGACGCGCAGTTGTTATGTAACAGTCGTTTGAGTGAGTTGATGTGAGTGTTTTTGTGAAAATGGACAAAATCGAGTATCGAGCTGTCATTAAATATTTGTTTTTGAAAGGCAATACACCTACGCAAATCAAAGATGAGTTGGATTCTGTGCATGGGGACTCTCCACCGTCAATTACCACAGTGAAATTTTGGGCAGCTGAATTTAAACGTGGCCGTAAGAGCTTGGGAGACGATGAAAGTTCGGGACGTGAAAAAACTGCAACTACCGACGAAAACATCGCCAAAGTTCACCAATTGGTGCTAGACGACCTCCGAAATAAAGTGAGAGAGATAGCAGAGGTAATGAATATTTCAAAAGAACGTGTTTGTTACATATTAAATCAACAGTTAGGTATGAGAATGCTGTCCGAGCGTTGGGTGCCGCGTTTGATCACATTAAACCAAAAACGTGTTCGAATGAACATTTCTAACGCTCTGTTGGCGCAATTTAGGCGCAATAAATCCGAGTTATGGCGCAGATTAATTACTGTAGATGAAACTTGGATACACCATTATATGCCCGAAACAAAAATACAGTCCAAACAGTGGACTGCAAAGGGGGAACCGGCTCCAAAAAAAGCAAAAACTGTGTTTCGGCTGGGAAAGCACTGGCGACTGGTTTTTGGGATAGTCATGGAGTTATTTTAATCGATTACCTTTAAAAACGAAAATAGGAAAAACCATTACAGGAACATACTACGCATCATTACTTGACAAGCTGAAGGCAGAACTTGTGGAAAAACTGCCACATTTGCAGGAAAAGAAAATGCTGTTTCACGAAGACAACGCACCGTCTCACACCTCAGCGGTTGCCTTGGCGAAAATTCACGAATTACGGTTTGAACTGCTTGACCATCCGCCTTACTCACCAGATCAAGTTTCAAGCGACTTCTCTTTGTTCCCTCAGCTAAAAAGTGCTCGGAGGACAGAGATTTTCGTCAAATGAAGAGGCAATCACCTTCGTGAACAATTATTTTGCAGAGAAAAAGGCCGAGTACTATTTGGACGGGTTACAGAGATGGGAGCATCGCTGGGATAAGTGTGTAGAGTTACAAGGAGACTATGTTGAAAAATAAAAAATAAAAATTCAGAAAAAATGTCTTGTATCTTTGTTAGATCGGAAACTTTTCAGACCACCCTCGTATTTTTGCAAGTCAAGAATTTTCTTGGAGGGACAAAATTTTTAGAATCATTACGTGAAATAATGGTATTGACTTTTATGGGTAATTTAAATTTAACGTTCAGCAAGAACTTTGATTTTGTCAGGATTAAAGGTAAATTGTCACAATGAGACATTTACTAACCATCGCTGGCAAGAAGAGGCCTGGGCGTATTTAACGGATTTATCAGGTTTCAAGTCTCTTCTAGCTGTCGCAAGCTGACTGTCACCGCCTAGACTGGCTTAGCCCCCTGTCGAACTTCCTTTATACATTCAGATGTCGTCTCATTTGAGTTGTAAATATGTTAAGAATTGTAGAAAAGGCAAATTAGAAGACAGCTCGCGTCAAAAGGAACACAATAAACCTAAAAAGACCAAGGGCCGAATAAATGCTAGAGCTACGACAGCGTATACGTCAGTTACTTTAACTATCACAGATCTGATACATACAAACTTGTAATTTTATCTATTCTATAACTTTTATACTCCATGTAACCACTGTATTTAAGATATTGGTAATTAAGTAATTAAATTACATATTAATACAAAAATATTGTTATGATTATATTACAACGTTACCACGAAAAATCTCTTTTCTTTCACACCAAGCGTGGTGGGTGAACGGTTAACGTTTTGGCCTCGCATTCGGGAGGACGCGGGTTCGAATCCCCGTCCTGCCATCCAGATTTGAGTTTTCCATGGTTTCCACAAATCACTCCAAGCGAATGCCGGGATGCTTCCTTAAAAAAGGCCATGGCCGAATTCCTTCCCCTTCTTGTCCCCAGTCCCATCCCGCCTCTAATGACTTTAGCCGTCGACGAGGCGTAAAGCAATTAAAATAAAAAATCTTTTCTTTCAGGAGAATTAGAATACCAATAATACAACGTCAAAGAAGGTACACAAAGATATAAGTGAGAGGTCTACAGAACGACGAGAAATTCAGTGCAGAACTGACTTTTACAACACCATTCCGGCTGGACACCCGAGATGATTGCAGGGAAAGCCTCCACTCACACATCAATAAATAATTTCATTAGTATTTAATATATCCCCGTCATTGGCAGAGCTAGTTGAGACACCACGAAAGTTCCTAGCGTTCGACACTATGTTGGTTGATTCGTTGCCCAGTGGTGAAAGGTGTTTTCGTCATCGGTTAAATCCCACATTCTTAACAAGGCAAATTGATTGAGGACATGCTACACAGCTGACAGTGATTTGCCCATTTCGTCGAATGGTGTCGTTGTACTAGGCAGCCTTTTGTGTGTATAAGTATGAAAGCTCGATAGTGTGTTTCTGACTGCGATACTAAGACGACGGAAGAAAAGAGGATCTTACCGCAGGATCAAACCATGAATTACGTAACTATAGCTTATTGAGTATGGTACAATGCGTGAAAAAAAATAGATTTTTGTGATGCTAAGTAGTTCTTCTTAGGACTCGCAACTTAAAATTATTCTTCTACAATGAGTCTGCAATTTTACCTTATTGACCAAGAATGATATCTTTTCCAATTTCCTCCTTGTCTGTGCCAACTTTTCCGTATACATAAGCATAGGAAGATGTATTCGTGAAATGGAACGATGAAAGAGGAACTGTGAAAGAAGGAGATTATCACAGGAAATTCTCTGACTAAACCACCAACAAATAAACGATTGTTGAAGGTTTCTTTTAAGTAGAAAACATTACACTGGCTTGCTGTATTTGTAGTGTAAGGTGTTACTTGATTAAGGTCAAATACTTTTCAGTAAAACCAAATCTCTGAATTGGTTCAGTGATTCCTAATACTGCAATCCTTAACATATAACCTCTGTCAAAAGCACATGTATCTGACGTAAAGTCAAATTCTTGTATCAGCTTTCGTTACAGGACTAAATATTTCTTGTATTAAGTTATTGCTTTATAACAATATCTTTTTGTCTTTATATATATATATATATATATATATATATACCTTTCTGCTGTTCTGTAAGTTTTTGTGCTAAACAATAGTTACCTTGCCTTACAATTTTATTCCTTCGGCCGCAGACTAGAGATTATATGCTAACATGACAAATCATTTATAAACGTACTGTACATTTAAATTCCTTTCATATTTTTGCATCCGTTGGCTTTTAAAATATCTGTCGTTTAAGGAAGACTACATAACAATTTTTAAGTTTAAAATTTTCATTACTAAATAAAAACATTAAATTTAAAAAATAGAAATGGTCGTATCAAATGTAGGCAGTCTTTTCGCACTTATCACTTGACAGATCAGTGCAGTTTTTCTCAGATTATCAAGTATGTTGCTATTAAAGTGAAAAATGAATGTTATTATCAAATGATGAGAAATTCGGTGAATTCTGTAAGGCTTCAAGTATTCGTTTTATATATTGAAATAAAAGATATCACTTCATATCGAACTGAACTCTAATGTTAAAGGTATATCAAGGTTTTCCTTACACATTTATTCCAGCCTCAATATGATGGCTGTAGAACTGATTTTCCCGCTCCGAATCCGTATATGGAACGAGCTCGTAAATAAATTTGAGCGGATTTATCTGATCCCGAAATTAATTTAGTGGGAGATAACATCTGGGTGTTTGTACAAGCGTAATAAAATTTTGGCGCCGGAGTATTGATTTGGATCTGGTCTGGCGACCGAAATACAGGACCGCGTGGAGAGGTCTGCATCTCTTTGACGCACTACGCGAATATTCGACCACAGTGACCTACCCGGACCTGTCACTATTGCTATTAATTGTGATAATTAATAATAAGCATCGCATACACGAGAAGCGCATTACAGATATGTTAACGAACTGTATTGTGACGCTTTCAAACAACAGATACATCAGTCGCCACGATTCATTAGTGTCGATAATGTCAGCTGAATCATTGCATACTCGACCACTGCTTTTAATTTCCCATCGCTGATGAGCCAACTAAGTCGCTTTAACTAACTAATTTCTCATAGCAGAAGAGCCAATTAAATCGCATTACCTAATTCGTGAAAGTAGCATGATATCAATTTAACGTGTTAGAAAAGCAGCGGTGCGATAACTGTTCATTATTACTTTCTACGAACATGCTAGTATGCTTAGGTAAAGTTCTGAATGAATACCTCAATTTTTTTTTTTTTTTTTAAAAATTCTTTTATGTCAACTCATTTAAGGACTTGAGGCGTTGGATTATAATGGATCAGGCAAAATATTAACATTTTTAAATAAGTCCTGTCTAAAATACAGAATCCATCCAAAATAAAGAATCAAACCATCTTAGAAATGAAGAGAGATGTCGGCTCAACCAATTGAGCAAGAAATGCGACTGAGGGAAAGCAATATGGGATGGAGTTAAAGCCACTCATTTATCGCATGACATATACAGTTTAAGACCGAGTATTATTTCCTAAACACAGACGTATTGACGTTAACACTTGCGCTTGTAGCTTCGACTATTTCTAACCCTCATTTTTTTCTGATGTTCTACTTAAATTCTGTCGTATAGTTGCAGTTTTGTGAGTGAGATTTTTATAAAATAATACCCACGCAAGTATTGCTAAATTACTTTAGGTAAGCAAAACAACATTCGGCTCATTGAGTTATAATTATAGTATTATAAGTAGAAACAACTATAAATGTGATATATTATCCTTGTATCTAACATCTCATATGTACAGGGTGATTATAATTAACGTTTAAGTTTCAAAACACTCTAAAAAAACGAACCACTTATTAGAATGACGTCAAAATTGAATGGCGTATTATTGAAGAAAGGGAAAGAACATGAATGCAAGATGGCGCCCCTTCGCACATCGCAAATCGAGTGAACAGTTGTTGAGGCGGAATTTCTGAAATGCTAGAATTACTAGCCGTCATTTCCCTACAGCCTGGCCGGCCCGATCACCTGATCTTAAGCCGTGTGATTTCTGGCTGTGGGGTTATCTGAAAGATGTGTTCAGTACTCCGATTGTCAACGTAGCTGAATTGAAGACACGCATTGCACAACACATTCTGAACTTGACCCCGGTGACACTTCGATCGGTTGTGTAACATGCTGTTTCCTGATATAATCTTGTTTCACACAGCAGTGGACAGCATACTGAACATGTTTTGCGCCAGTCTCGCGAAACTTAAAAACCGATTGGATGGGTGCTTTTTATGCGGTTTTTGGCCTCAGGACAGTTAAAAACCGATTGGATGGATGCTTTTTTGGTTCATGTTCTTTCTCCCTTCTTCAATAATACGCCGTTCAATTTTTACATCATTCTAATCAGTGGTTCGTTTTTTAGAGCGTTTTGAAACTTAAACTTTAATTATAATCACCGTGTATATTCAAGAGCTTCTGGGGCACCATATTTATGACCTAAAAGTTCTAGAATATATTTCATTGAGAGTAAAGTACTTTCGTCTATCACCTAATAAATACGAATTTATATAATCCGTGACAACAATGTTATTTTTTTATCCAAACGTGTCAAAAAACGGGACGTCAGTTATATACGTTTTATAGACTGAAGAATCTGCTTTTCAATACCAGTTCTAGATGGGGTTTAGTAGCAGCCGACAGCGAAAAACCCAATAACTAGACAAAAAAAAATCATTCTATTGCTACATCACAGTGTATAGAGTGAACACTGTACTGTACTATACTAGCAACGGAAAGCACGAAAACCTGATAGTAGTATCGCGGCTTATCCATAGCCACTTGACAACACTGTAAAAGGTGGTCCTCATCAACAAACCAAACGTTTCACATGGTATTCAACGTCTGATCCGCTCTCCAAAGTCGCAAAGAGCTGATGGTAATCTGGTCATTGTTTTGAAGGCTGTTAAATGTTTGCGCTATGCCTTCCTAGTATTGTGAATTTCTGTGTTAATTTTGTACATTGTACTGAAAGAAATCAGAGATTTCTATTTACGTAAATTTTGAATTGTCCTCGACGTTCGCTGCTATACAGCGGTCTTCATTGAGTCTGGCATCGACAAACACATTCCTCAGGCTTTCAAACTATATATATATATATATATATATATATATATATATATATATATATATATATATATTTTTACGATTTCATTCCTCCCAGCTGAAGGCTGGGAGGCGGGCTGTTGAAGAGTCACAGGAGACTTTTCAGCCAAACTACTCTCTACGGGGAGGGAAGGGGGATGGAAGGTTGGCCGTGGCCTTGTAGGGAACCATCCCAGCATTCGCCTAGAATGGTTGAGGAAAACCACGGAAAACCTCAACCAGGATGGCCGAACGAGGTTTGACCCTCGTCCTCCTGAATGATAGGTAGGAGGCCGAAAACGGCCTCCTCCCATCTCGGTGCAAACTATATACTTGAATTACCGTTTATGGGGAAAAATTAATATGTTTGGCATGACTTATAAAATGAACTTCGCACAGTGTTAAACCGAATCTGTCAGTAAAGTTCGGGCCCGGTATTCAGGAGAACGCAGGTTCGGATCCCCGTCAGCCAATCCAGATTTCGGTTTTACATGGTATCCTGAAATCACTCCTTGAGAATGCAGGGATAATTGCTTCAAGAGCCCATGTCCTGATTTCTTCCCGTTGCATCCACCCACTCCTTCCGTGCTTCAAACGACCAACACGTCAACGAGGCGTAAAGCCTTAAGTAAACAAGTTTTAAATTTAACATTCGGTCCCGTGACTGCCGTTATAAAAAACTAATAAAATTAATGAAAGATAAATGTATAGCGGGAAAGCTATGAGTGGTCTATTTACATTTTCAATAAGAAATTGGTGGAGAGAAATTGCATATTCGTTTGTCGATTTTGGAGAGATGTATTATTTAGGGAAAGAAAACACAGAAACAGAGGCCGGTGGCTCCTGTGATTTATCTGAGAGAAAGTCATTGCTTTGGCAGCATTAAATGAGCCCGAATACTGAATTCAGCTACGGGAACTGCAGTTACGAAATAGCTTTTTCGCTGTTATTTCCGTGTCGCGAGCCGTAATAATACGTCCGGGTATTGACAGATTGGCTATCATCGCGTTGCGCAAATATCTCTCCGAATCAATAAGCTGTTATATTCTATTTCTTGCGGCAGGGACGTAGGAGAGCGAATTGGGATTCGCCGACCTAGAATGGTTCCGCGATGCCGCAATGGCCGGAATTTGTCGAAGAAGAAACGGATTAGCTTGTGGTGAGAAACGACTTATTTAGTTGTTTATTTTTGTCAAAGTAAAACGATTTTCTTGTTGACATAGCAAAGTTAATTTAAATGTAATTTCACATTCAGTGATCTTTGATCGGTGTTCTATAGATAGAGCTGAATATCAGTTACATATGGTGGCACGTATTTATCCGTTATTTTACTTTTTCCGAGTTATGGCTTATAACTCTCATCATACATTCATTGTGGTTAACGTATTTGCAGCTTTCAAACATCAAATGCAGAGATAAGATGCAGGTGGCTGACGTGAATTTCTGAGTATATTCGGTTTCTAAGAACCAGTTGCTGTTGTTTAATGGGAATAAAAAAACGAGTATCACTTCCTAGATTTCTGTTAATGGAGAAACATTACAAAGGAAATACAAGAGAGATATTCTTTGCGGAATTTACTTGATTCGTTGATTTGGCGGTGTAAAATTATTTTGTCACATTTTCACCAGACATATTTTGAATTAACGAATATATTGGTTCACAGTGAAACATTTAACAAAGTTATGGCAGTATTTAACGTATTCTATTCTCAACTTCTGTTTTATGGAGGGAACAGGAATTAATTTCGAACGTTGACAAGAATTAAAAACGAAAGTTGATAGGAAAAAAACTAACAGCTTCCTTTGTAGTGTTTTTACTGAACTTCACTTATTCGAACACTTGTAACTGAAAAATAAATTTCTATGATTTTCTCATAATGCTATTCGTTTTAATGACAATCCTTAATTTTTCAGCTTAGTGGAATTTCTGCACCCTTTACTACAAAAATTTATTTTTTAGTGTCTAGAACAACTGAATGGCACGTTATGGCTAATCACTATTCTATACCTTCGAGTAAAGACAAAACACAACTTCTTTAAAGGTACGTTATGATCACTATACTAAAAGAACCGACTGCGAAACTTTCGTACAATCGACCATCAACCCATCCTGTAACATTGCATGAAATTAGATAAATTTTGCTAGGGTGAAACACGGGTCAGATTGGTATTTTGGACAGACCAAGTAAACCTATTGTGACCTTTGATCCTATTATCTATATGTGTAACCACGCCCAAAGGACTATCACTGGCTTATCTGTAGATAAAAATTTTGAGGAAAACTGATGAAAAATGTTTCACTGGCGCAATTTTTTTTTTATTACTATTATTATTTTTACTTAACGAAAGATCGACGTTGAGGTCATTAGAGGCGGGAAAGAGCTATGATCAAGGAACGAGGAGGGATGTTATCATGGTCTTTTGAGGAAACCATCCCGGCATACGCCAAGGATTGACTGGGGAAACCAAGGAAAACCAAAATCAGGTTGGCCAATCTAAAGATAGAACCTGCATCCTCCCGTATGCAAGTCACAAGAGCTGTAATTATGCTTCTCTGCTTCGTCTGTGTACACAAAATTTCACTTGTTCACATAACAAGCTATTTTTGAATGATGTAGTGCTGCATTGCTGTTTTTTTATGAATAATTACATCATTATTAAAAATAAAGAAGAAACTACATTATAAACTTGACTGACGGTGACGTGGTGTTAAGCTATCCACTGAATATAAGACTTGGAACTATAAACATATAGTTCAATTAGTTTAGATATTGGCGATCTGTTTTTCATACATTAGTAGTTATTCACCAACTGCCAGATTGATTTTCCCGAGATACCAATTCAGAAATTACTATCTAAATGGCCGGCAACACCAGATGGATCTGATGAGGCGTCAAAAAAGCGTTATTCATCGTATAAGAAGGTAATTTGTGTGAGTGTATGTAAGAGAGAACATGTGAGTTAAAGGTATTTATGACGTCATCCAAAAGCACAATAGAGCAGGACTTATTTTTTGCTAAGGCGTTTGAAGTGCTGAAAGTTGTTCAATACTGTAAACGAGTCAATTTCTACTATCACGCAGCTCGGCCATCGTGAATTATGTACTGCACGTACTTACATCGAACATCAGATACATGTTAAATCTGTTAAAAGAAAAAATATGAGTGATTTTTGTAGTAGCGTTATCTTTGGTTTTAACATTGGGTGCGTTGTTACTGTTGCTGGGTCAACGACGTTATTTACCCTGCCTTCTTTAGCTGTTCAGTGCAATAGTCTCTTTCCGAATTTGATAGTTGTATTATTATTTCTAAGTCCTTTCAAACTCATCATATTTTATTCGAATTTTGCAGAGGGAACAAGTAGGGTGAAACACGGGTCAAATTGGTATTTTTTGCCAGCCCAAGTAAGCCTATCGTAACTTTTGATCCTAAACAAAATCAAATATTCTTCCTTTTTGACCCCACTAAAAGAACTATCACTGGCTTACACCAGTCATCAATAGTATCGTAAGCCCTCCATACCCAATGCAGAGAGATTTGGAATTTAGCCCAGGTCTTAAGTACATAGTCTGATGATTCGGAACTGTGTAATACCACATCTCCTACCCTGGCGGCCAAGTCCTGACGGTGAAAATTTCTTCCATCCCCGGGACTCGAACCAGCTAACTCCGGGTCAGCGCCGCGAACTAAATTTTAATCTTCACCCTTGTTGAACGTTCGCTTCCTACTCCAGAAAGGTTAGCATTTGTACACTGTGGTTAGTACTTAGTTTTCCATTAGTTCCCGAAAATGCCAGGAAGGTCGACATAGCGACCTGGAGTGCTCGGGTCGTGGCGATGTCGTAAACGACGCACACCGCTTTGCGCCTTCCGTGCAAGTGGACACCAAGAGCATCCACCAGCAGCCAGCGAGACGGAATCGCGGTGCAAGAAGAGGGGCCGTGGGCATAATGAGACGGCGACAGAGAATGGGAAAGACAATAAGGGCCGAGGAAGACGGCGAAGCGTAACGAGGCGGACGAAGGAAGGGGCGAGGCGGCTTTCTGCGGCGAAGCCAAGGCCGCATTCCGATCGCCCCAGCACCTGCGGAGGCGGCCACCAAAATATACCCAGCCCGCCAGTGTGCGTTACGATAATAGTCAGCCATCAAACATTTGAGAACTTGATGGATCAATTATCGCCATGCTTGCTGATAATTAACGATTTCTCTCAGTTTTTACTAGTGTTGTAAAAAAACGGTTTTTTTCTAGCTTGAAAAAAAAACACGAAAAAAAACTTTAAAAAAACATCTTTTTTTTCATAACTACTAAATCTCAAATTTGTAAGGCATTTATTGTTTAATATGACTGTTTTAGAGTTTATTCTAAGTACTTTTCTTAAATTTTAAATCTAATATATTTTTCTGGTTCAGTAGAAAAAAAAAAACCAAAATATTGGCAACATTGACTGAAATTTTCTTTTATGAACGGGTACTTCCCGAAGAGGCTAGGTTGCGCGAGAAGGAATCCCCGTTCCCCGTTGTTTAGACTGATACTCGTTATTTGAACTAGTGCTGCTAGCCCTACCCATTTATCTGTAGACCTATGGATCTTTTCAAAAAATTAGGAATTTATCTACGGTTTTTTGCCTTTTTTTTTTTTACTTATTGTGCTTTCCTTGTATTCGTATACTTGTTAAACTCTCGGCGTATAATGATACGGAGTCATTAAATTGTCAGTAATTATGAATTTTTTCCTTGTAACTGTTGGCGTAAACCAACGATTGAAAAGAAATAAGTTCCTATTTTGTATGATAATAGATTTAAATTCAAAGTTAAAAGACCGTAATACAGAACTATCAGCGCAGTCTTTATACATAGTGTGTACTTTGCTCACAATTTAAAATTGCAATCTCAAAATCTTTTGTGTACAATACAAGAACAACCAGTAAAAGAAAATGCAATGGATATAGAGGAGACAGAAGAAGAAACAGAAAATTCCGACGCCGACTGAATTAGTGTTGGTAGTGCTGATACTAGTGAATGTGGTACTGACAGAGGATGAATAAAATTATGTTACCTATATAGATACATTTATGAATCATTATGTAAAACATTATATGATTCAGTAAGATCTAAAACACTTGTAAAATATAAGTTCCGTAAATGAAACTATAATTTGTCAAATACATTGTTTTTGAAAAAAAGAATAAATTTAGAAAAAACAAGGGTGCTAAGTTTTTTTTCACAAAAGCAGATTTTTTTTTTTAATTTGTAACACTAGTTTTTACACTGACATCTTCATCTACATCAAGATACAAACTCTGGGATTCACAGAAAACCATGAGCGTCAAAGGATGCTTTGCACCAAAACTAATCACTGTTCTGTGCAATCCCTAACACGTAAAGAAATAATTCATATAGGCATCAGTACGGCATCATGTTTCCCTGATATTGTCTATCATATTTTTTTACAGCCCAATCAGATTGGTTGAAAACGTATTTCACTGTATTTGTGAACAACAGGATTTATAATCTTGGCTTTCCGGGTGGAGCAGTCCTCTGATGAAAGCCACAGCAAGATGATTGAAACGTTGAGTTTTTACAAATTGAAATGGCTCCACCAAGAGAACCAAGATTATTGTAGAATGACCGCGAAAGCCTACGCAATCAAATCACGGAACATGTTCGCTTGTCGCACAATAAATTCACTCGTAGCAAGCCATCGGAATCATTGGTGCCCCAGTCTTCATTTTTAAATTTTTCAAGTATCTAAATTGTTCCAAGGCATCATCAGCCCAAGCTTAGCCAAGATATGGTTGCCGCTGTTAAGCTCTTTGGTCCTCTGGCGATATTCTCGGCTCAGCGCAATTTAAAACCTTCTTGTTCGTTGGACCGGCCATGCAAGGTTGCCTCAATATTCTCTTCCAGCTCCGCAGTTCTGAGGCCACAATTGTTCTTTCGTCTGTTTTCGCAAGTGTTCAGCTTTGATACATTGTCGTCGAAAAAATGCAATCAAACCGAGTATTTTACTACTAACTGCTATGTTTTTTATTGACATGTTTTCCCACTCATTGTGGTCCTTGCAGTCCTGCTTGTTGGCCTCGGCTCCAGATCTTAAGCTGTAATTAATTTTTGGATCGACTGAGCCTGGTGGGTGAACAGTTAATGATTGCGGCCGGCAATTGAAAGGACGTGAGTTCGGTCCGTGGCTCTCCTTATAGAAATCGGATTTTTATTATTTCATTAAATCATCGCAGTGGAACTCGGGGATGATTCTTTCAAAATTTAATGACTGAAATCCTTTCAGTTTTTTACTCCGAATCATTTTCCGACTCTACAAGACATACAACCCTAGTAAACAAATTATTAAATCTTTGACTTTTTTTTTTGTAGCGATTTTGTTAGAAAGAAGTCATATTTATCTGAGTTGTGTGTACATCGTTCACGGACATGGTGGGCATAAAACTCGCGACAAACAATCCTTAAACAAGGAACTAAAGTCAGGTTATTATGGGCCGTTTCCTCAATTGCGATAGAATCAATTTTTATGACTAATTGTCACGCAAATGTAATTGAATTTGTTGTTTATTTAATGAAATAAACTGGAAATAAACCACAAATTCAATTGCATTGGCGTGACAATTATTCATAAAAATTGAAGAAACTAAGGGTTTATATTTAATGCACCAAATGAACCATACAATACATATTCTTTGGAGCAACTTAAGAAAGTCGCATTATATTTTTCGTAAAACTTTATGCATATCTGAAAAAAGAGCAAAACAAAGTGAGGTACTGAATTAATGTACGTTTAAGATTAAATTTCTTTCTACGTGATTAGGAACAGCAAAAATTGATGAATTAGAATGTAAGCAACAGTGAAACTAGAATTAGCTAGTTGACTAAATTTGATGAACTGATTAATACTTTACTTTATTACCTATTTTACTCATGGAACGTATTATTTTTCAAAAATCGAACATTTAAGTTATATATTTTGTATTTTTAAAAAACAATTTAAATACCCTGCGAAAACGCTCAAGACTGTCACGGAGTCTTGAATGATCTCACTCAGTGAGAAACAAAACAGTACGATCGTCTCTGTGTATTGAAGTTGTTAATTTCCTTTGTTTTATTTAGTTAGAAATGAATTCATCGTATTACAAGTACTGTATAACGCCCAAGTGTAAAAGTACAACTATAAAAACTCCAAACAAGTTATTTGTGTATGTTACAAACAATTAAAAAACACGGAAAAAGTGGCTATAACTTACAAGGCGGATGGATGACCACAGTTTATCTGAAAATTCAAAAATGTGTTTTTGTGATGTTTATTTTTTTGTAAGTTTTTACACATAATATAATTCTAAATCTAAACATAACTGACGAATTTTTCAGAATCACAATTTTTCAAGTATTGAAATAATAATAATAATGTATGAGTTGAGGTTAAGTTGATTTGATTTTATGATTTAAATTTTTTTTCTAGTGCTACGTTTAACGTAATAAACACACCAATCATTACAGTGACAACTTGATGACAGATTCATTTTATTTTTCGATATACTTTTCTAGGAAAGGTGTATATGAAAGCAAAAAGAAATGTAGCTTAGACTTGATGCAACAGAAAAGTTACGATACCGCGCAGAATTAATAGTACCGAACAGCAACCATATTCAATGACATTGTTCACACCAAAGATAGTATCGAAGTGAAGAACAAAATCTTTTGACATCTCGCTTGGGTCTGCATTATGGACTAGGATGCATATCAGCCTAACCACATCACCTTCCAATCAAGATATCTCGAGAACGAAGCGATATATATATATGTTCTTTATTTCCGAACAATAGGTTATTGTTTTTATTATTTACTTATTTATTTATTTATCTGTACATTCAGATGGTTCGTTCTCTAGGATCTACAACGAGCCGTTATTCCTTAATACTGTAATAAAATTTATTCTAAACATAATTTTGTAAAATAAACACCAATCCTATATACTACGAAAATGGTTATTGTTTACGAAACTGGAATAATGCTGTTTAAATTTACAATGTATATTTTATACTTTCTTACATCGAAGTATTAATATTGCGGAATGCCAATGAGCAAAATTCACTGCTTGACGGGAAAAATCTGCCACGTATTAAGTCGTCAATTTTGGGCAAATTACTACTGTTTTCGTTGCTAAATCCTGATTCCATAGCTAATTAAACTTCTCATTCATCATATAATTGAGAACAACCGCATTAACTTCACAAAAATTACTACAAATGAAAAATTTATCAATTAACCTGTTCTGTTCGACAAACAAAAACTATGTCAACAACAACTACGGCGTTTCGCGCAGCGCGGGCGTGACGTAATGCTTTCTGATTGACCTTCGCGGCCACGTGACTGAATGCCTAATTTTGCCGAAACTATTTTCTAAAAAGATCAATAATCTTTATAATGTATAATAAATTTTTTGATATTATCTCCTTAGCACGATTATTCTTAGTAGACACAAGCCTGTTATGTAAGGTAGCTTATATTAGTATCATGCTAATATTCTGAGAGGTTGACCATAAGCAGGCTTAACATGATGCAAAGTAAGTCTTAAAAAAACGTAAAGTAGTAACTGAAGTTCTTTAAATAGTCCAGATAGAAATGAGGTCATGGTTTGAATAAAGTGGTAATAGACGGTGAAAGGAGTAAAGCCTGTATCCAGAGCAGCAATTTAGAGGATAATTGAGCATAAACTTGATAGAAGCTGCTGAGCGCATGGTATAAAACCAATAACAGCATTTAACTGACAATTATCTCCTTAAGTCTATCTAAAGTACAATATTTTATTAGTATACTTCTACATCTACATATATACTCTGCAATTCACAAAATTGTGGGTGGCAGAGGGTGATCAGCACCAAAACTAATCTCTCTGCTGTGGATTCCAAACCCAAATAGTACGAGGGAAAAAAGAATTCATATAAGAATCAGTGCGGCACCTTATTCCCCTAATCTTATCTTTAGTGTCATTCCGACTCAAATAGATTGGTGGACGATGTATTTCACCACACTTGTAAGTGAAAGTGGGAATACACATTTTTACCAATAAGTTTAAACGAAACGTGCGTCGTCTATCTACCATACTCTCCCAGCCCTGGCTACTAATCAGTTCTGCGACGCTTTCGTAAGAACTGTAGCAAGCGGTCACGAATCGAGTAGCTCTTCTCTGTACTATCTCTATACGGTCAATCAACCTCTTATGATGCCTACCTTTATTTATCATCGTTCAATTTTACTTATTCTCTTGCATTCTAATTGTACTCTTTGTATCATTTCGTTACATTCCAAACATACTCATTTGTGTTTATCTGTGAAGTTTTCTCTTTTTCCTGTGCTACCCTGAATCCATTTATCATTTCACAGCTAATGCTCCAATTCTTCTTAGAATTTCTTTCATTTGTAACGTTATTTGCTTCAATATCCTTACATCTTCATTTGATTCACTATCACTCATGAATTGTAGGTCAATTTTTTGCCATTTATATATTTAATACAATGCATATTCTTAAAGATGCGTATAGTGATGAACACAATAACGTATTGAAAGTGTCCCATTTAAACATTTTTACAGGAACATATATATGTATCTGTCTTGGAAAAGACACGCTGCTAGGTAATAAGATGGTTGCAAGTTAACATTTTCATTTAAATTTTGTTATTAATGCATTGAAAATTGATATGTATTGGTAGAAAAATAATGTAAATGTATGGTTATCTGACCGAAAATTTAAACTTTAGTATATTGTGGTCTCCGAAATTTCTTGCAGGTAAATGGCCGCATGATATGTTGTTAAACGTAGCAACAATTTTCTTTTCATTCGTAAGAAAAGAAGATTGAAATAGACATTGGAATCATTCTTAATGATCCATATAATCAAATTCGCCAATATCGAACATAATATTCCTTGAATTAAAATTTAAGCATATCCGTAAATTAGAATGTAGACAAGGAACACACTTCATTTCTTATCAACAAATATGTGTTGTGTATATAATATTTAAATAAGTTCAAGTGAGTGAATATTTTAACAAATATGAACATCTGTTAAGTTGAAGTCTTTTAATTTCCCCGAGATTATTCTCACATTGGATCAAAGTGAACATATCTAACTAATTGACAACTGAACTGCAATATAATTTTTAAATGGAACCTGCGCAGAATGCGGGATTTTCATTTTAAACAATGCATAATGTAAGATATTTTGTTGAAAGATAGTTATATACAGAATTTAGTTCGTTACTGTACTAAGACATTACCAGTCTAAATAACAGTTAACTTCCATTCATCGCAATGTATCGTATTCCAAATATTTGATAGTTTGAAATGTTTATTCGGGTCGTTATCCTGCGTAATATAAATTACTACGAACTTGTACAGTCGTATGGGAATAAATTAGTGACTATAGCGTGTTACACAATTGTTCTAACTATCCATAAATCCTTAGCCACAATCGATAGTCGTACATAACTGCCTGTCTTATTACTATATGCAAATTAAACTTCTAGCTCGAACCTCTCTACTGCATAATCCCTTGTGTTATTTTAGTGTTAACATTCTGTCTTTCCTGGCAGCAACTGCGTGACAGCTATTGAGAATTTAAAGGATGGCCCATGACCAATGCTTCATCTGGGAACCAGGCCATCTATTGTATTCCTATGGTTAGCCTAAACAAAATTATTCACGGAATGAACGTTCATCTCATTCTTCTACGGTAACAAGAGCAGTGTCAAACGCTGGATTACCCATCGTGATGCATGCTTTAATCCGGATTGTATTTTCGACCTTTCCGTCTCAGGATAAAGAAGACGGTTAAAGAAGATAACTAGTGTAACTAATTATGTATTGTTGATGTCTCCACTGAACATATTCCTAGCGGAGGAAGTAATTAATAAGCATGTCCTATGCTGTAAGTGAAATTTCAGTTTCCTTAAAAAGAAAAAAAATATCGTTACATGTCCTTCTTTATATTCCCTAAACTATTGTATCTTATGATTTTTGTTAAGAGTTTTCAATGGAACAATTTCTAAGAACTTGAGATCTTTCCTGTTGGAGAGAGCACTAACGTGTCTTACACCATCACATCTTACACATTTCAATTAGTTTTATAGCATCCAACTACCAACAATTTTCATTATATCAGACTGAAAATGGCATAATACGATTCATGGTTACAGAACCTTCTACTGATAATTCGTAATTTTTACAATTTGCGTGTATCATACATGGTATATGAGAAGAGCCATGGGCACCAGCAGGATTACTTTAACGGAGATGCATCTGCATCTTTTTTATACATTGTAGATAAGGTGATGGTCAAATTTGGACAACAACTTAAGCGCCTTAACTTATTATTCAAACAGTGAATTTAATAATAAAATGTTTGTTTTTTAATCTTTTTCTGTATATTTTATTTCATAGCAGGGGGTTGCAAGGGCACCCCCCTGCACCACCCCCCCCTCCCCCGCCCGGCGGCCATGAGAAGACCGTAAACGTTTGCCAAAGTAGAAACCATAACCGTATGTTCTCTCTGAATAGTTTTGAGGAAATATGTTAACAATCTATGAGGAACTAGCTTATCTGCTTTCCTTGTGGTATATGTGGGAGGCAAAATTGAGGAATTAATTATTTGACTATGTAATTATTTTTCTTGAATGATGGCTATTTTTTGGTTATTAGAAGTTTAAAGCCCTAGTCGGTACAATTTTTGTTGAATACGTTGTGAGCATTGTAATTGTACTAATTAAAAACTACACGTTTTATGATGAGGTATTGCGTCATTAATTGTGTAGTATTTACTGCTTAAATATGCTGCTGTCTCTCAAGTATATTACCATGCTAAAATAATGTCTTTAGAACTGGAAATAAGAAAAGTTACTGCCGCATATTTACGTCCTTTTCACATAGTTTCTGGATAAATCAATTTTAATAACAAAAAGCAATGCAGCTACAATATTATTATTATCGTTTTTGCATGATTGTTACTACTCAGATATTTCATCAGGACGATGTATTAATCCAACTATTGAGGTTCATTGGTACTTGGTGTCTCATCAAATAAATCAGAATTGGTTTTCACTGTCACATTATTATTTTTATTCTGTTCTTTACGTTGTACCTGCCATTTGAGGTCAACTTAAGATCTCTGAATCCAAAACAATGATATCAGAAACACAGATAATAACGCAGTTGTGAAGAATCTTATACCAATATTCGGGGAAAAAATAAAAGAACTATGAACGGACTTTCTTTTGTTTTCATGAGAATGTCCGAAACAAACTTAGATTTTTTGACTCCAAGTGTATTCATACTTTAACGGATAACATGGTAAAAGACAGATTGCTTCTTTGTCTTCTGTCGTACATGGGATATATCTTTATTTCCATGGTGACCAAAAGCTAAAAACTTCTAAGAAAATGACATCATACAATTTGTCAATGGAGAAACAGCTACTTTAATGAATCGAAATTTTGTGGTTTATTTTTATACGTATATTAGAGCGCTACTGTTCTTCCACATCTAGGTCATTATAGATTGTAAGATTGTATGCAAGAAGGCGAAAGCAATTCGACCATGACCTTCTTAAAGAACCATTGCGAATATTGTTCGGAGTAATTTCCGGGAACCAACGACTTGCAAAAGGTGATTTGCTAGACCGGGAATCACATCCCGTCCATGCCGAAAGTCAGGCCCAAAATATCAACCTTTCTTTGGAGCTCAATAATATTGAAGAAGAATAGTTGAATTAGCTAAAATCAAGTTTACTTGATAGAACGATCTTGAAGTTCAGATATCGCAATCTTTACGAAGTCCTTTGATCACGAAAATAAGTAGGTATTTGAGTAATTATTAACAGCTGTAAAGAGGACAAAGTCTAATGGATGAGCGACTAATGCTCGGAAACGACATTTTATCCGGCACGCGAATGAATCCCTGTCCGTCTATCCCGATTTCGGTTTATAAATGACATTTATCTTTTTATTGGTCACCTCTTTGAGCGTGAGACGAAAGATGCTGAATGTTATTGATTATGATCTTGTGATCTTTCTCTTTTTTGGAAGAGGGTGAAATATGAATGAATGACTAGATGACATTGGGGTTATTGAAATCGATATAGAGAACGGGAATGAAATGATAAATAGCTTGCGTGAAGCAGAAATTCCAGTCTAAACCTACCTAAATCCAGTAACATCTATACCTGCTTATTGTTCTGTTTACGGACTACATGGAAGTAAACCAAAGAAACAAAAAATCTTCGAAATCCGATTATACTGCGGTTTTTCTGATAGCTACTTCCACATCAAGAATGTATCGACAGTTCGATTAGGATAAGAAATTTGATTTCACGTCTTGAATCGCCTGCCTGAATCGAGCGAGGCCACCCGCTTGACAACACGGCATGCGAAAACTATGAGAAACATTCTGTGAAGAGTATCGTTAAACTTCAGTGATTTGACAGCATGAAGTTAATGAACTAGACGGATGTATCTTGAGCAGAGTTGTCTATACCGTCGACCGTATCGAACATTTGAGATTTAATACGCTTTTTCCAACGATACCAGACACTAAGCAGAGCGTAGTCCTCAACCGGAAGGTTGTTTGAACCCTCCCATAAGAGGCGTACTAAGCCTGATATCATGGGGAGGACGGTAAATTCCTTTCCTCCTTACTAAGATAACCGGTTAATCCTACCAGGAGCGGTGGACTTACTTGTTTAACGTTGAATCCGAACAACGTAAACGCTATAGCTTACTTCATACTACACAGTAAGCTACGCCAGAGGGGAGAGTCAGGTTAAGAACATTTGAAAATCTCCGCTGAAACAGGGATTCGAGCCGTGGACCTTTCGATCTCTAGTAAGACTCCGCAACCACTGAGCCTCTAGGCCACATAGATGACACAGGAAGCTAATATATAATTTTCAGTCTTATCGTTTAGTGGCGTGTCTGCTCATGACGTCATAAATCTTTTTATGTCCTGCTTAGAGGAAGCATTGGGTGCCGCCTCTTTCGAATTCATAATTCCATTGTAACCAGATGCACCAGCCAGTTGAGACAAACCAAACGTTGATTCGTGATATGTAAGCAAAATTCGAGAATGCAGACTTTGCACGCAATGATTTTGGGTACTTAAAGGAGTTTCTTGACGCTCAACGGTTCAACAACTATAAAAAAGTGACAACAGACTTCAGATTTTTTCAGTGTCAGAATTCGAAAACGGTTTGATCGTTATCACAAATATTTCAAGAAAAACGGAAGTTATCATGAAAAGTAGATGAAAGTCTGTAGAATATGGAAATAAATATATTTGATTCGGTACAGTAACAGCCAACCAGTTGCTTAAATTAAAAAAAAAAAAAAAATCTGCAGTTTCGACAAACATTAAGCTTGCCTTCTTCAGAAGTACCTGTACAAAAATTCAGATAAATTCTTGTTATAAATTATAAAATTAATATAATCAAATATAAAATCACATTTGTCATTTGATCTATTAAAACAGTATACATATATTTAGGGGATCATAGACGTATGTAATATACACCTTCTGTGATTTTAGTGCTAACCTGCACTATTTCAACAATTTCAAACAGGATTACTACTTACGTCATTGCATCCACTGTCTGCATAGGGCGGTAGATTTCCGCTAACTGATTAGAATGCTGCGAATAGCAACCCAAGTAAACATGGTAGATGGCGCCACTACAGGAAACACTCATAACCGCCTGAGCAACGCGTGCCTGAGTCAATGATATAAGTACCACAGCGTGGAAAAATGGGGGGGGGGGTAGGAGGAGGATCGTAGGGATATGGGTGTAAGTTCGCACTATTAAACATGAAATTTAACATGATTGCAACATAGCAATGACGATTAATTAAAACAACTAAATGTGAAGTAATCGCACAAATAACATTTAAGGTATTAAAATTAGACTAAAATCTACTCTGAATACAAATAATTACAGAATATATAAGAATTCTGAGGATAACCGGACATTATATTAATACCACATTGTACCATCTCATTCGGTTAAACGTTATTGGCTTAAAGGCTTCAAAAAATTGTCTGTTGGCGAGCTGGCGTTGATCATTTAGCATGTTGCCGTCGTCTTTCATTAGGTGTTTGAAGATTTCTAGTTCTAATTTTAATTATATCCACAGTATTTTTTAAATTAGAAAAGGGAGCTTATTTGAAAATAAACTTTATTTATGTGTGCCGTCGATAGCATTAACGGTTGGTTCCCGTTTGTCAGTGCGAATTAACGGAGTTCCTCTCCAGTAGCGTTTACTCCAGCTGCGTACGCTATTGAACAGAGGCGACTCTGCTCGTCCACTGTGCAGTCGCCAGGCTGAAGAGACGGACCAACATTCTGCACGCGGCTCGAACGCTGGGAGGATGCGTGGGTGGGACATCGATTCCGCAAACCGAATTAAATGCTATCGCATTTGCAAGTGGCAGATCGCGGTTGCGGCCGCGCTGGAGCACCAGCTGGTTGGGAAATGCGATCGGAAATCTCTCCTCCGGCACCATTCGGCTCTGCCCCCCCCCCCCCCCCCAACTCATACTCTGCCGAAAGCGAATTTCACATCACGGGGCGGCGGCCGCTTATTTAAGTTACCGAGCGCCGAGTTTTGTCGTCTTGCATAAACCTAAGTCTACACGAGCTTTCGGCCCAAGGATGCTCTCTGAAGTAAGAGAGCGCAGATATTAAATTTCGTGTTTTCAATTAAAAATGGTTCCGAGATTAAACTCTAACGGTACGAGGAAAATTAAAAATCTTGCTCTAAATTTAAGTATCCGTACCAAGCCTGGTGGATGAGCAGCGAACGTTCGAGTCCTGGCATTCGGGAAGACGCGGGTTCGAGCCCTGAACCGGGCATCCAACTTTCGGTTTTTCTTCGTTTCCCCAATCATTCCTGACGGGTCGTGAGAGGTTCCTTTAAAAGGTGACTGCTAAATTTCATCACATTCCTTTATCTCCAGCTGTTACGACATGGTTGAGCCTTAAATTATACTAATATTATAAATGCAAAAGTAACTCTAGCCGTTTAGTCGTAAAAATGTAACAGACAGACAAACTTTTTTTTTTTTTTTTTTTTTTTTTTTTTTTTAACAGTTTAACGTCCCTTTTTAACAACGTGGTCTTTAGAGACGCGAAAGGATGGGGGCAAGGAATGGGAAGGAATTCGGCCATGGCCTTTTGAAGGAAGCATCCCGGCATTCACCTGGAGTGATTTGGGGAAACCATGGAAAACCCAAATCTGGATGCCCGGACGGGGATTCGAACCGCCGTCCTCCCGAATGCGAGGCCAGAACGCTATCCGTTACACCACCACGCTCGGTGACAGACAAACTGATCTTGATGAAATTTGATAAGGAAATACTATGTATTATTAGGTAGAACATAGGTTACTTTTCTAGAGATAAATAAAGTACTTTGTCAGGAAATGATGACAGACAGGCGTAAAGCGTTTGAATATCTCTGTAATGTTATGTCGGTTGCTCAGGCTTTTTTTCTCTCGCTGTCAGTTTGTGTATGATCTCTTTTTACGTCACTTACAGCTTTCTATATCCAATTCTAGAAATAAATTTTTAAGTCTACGTGTATGAAGTCACGGATAACAGCCAGTCCTTAAAAAAAATAACACCTCCAAAAAACAGGAAAAAGCAACATTAATTTCCATGTACAACTACGATCGTAAAGATATTTCCACGCACTGATCACTTCAGCTAATTGTGTTCGCATAAATGCTTAGTATTTATCCCGCAGTTTGTTTGGACCCTACCGAAGGAGGTACACTTCGCCTGGTATTGGAGGTAGGGAGGCCAGTTCCTTTCCTCCCTACATAACCTATCTCGGTGATCCTACAGGGTAAAGAAGACCTGTAGTTTAACGTGGAATCAGAACCAGGGACATTTTCTGGCGTACTTCACATTACACAGCAAGCTGTGCCAGATGTGAAGGTCGGATTAAAAGCTAGAGAAAAAATGCACTCAGATAAGGCTTCGAAGCAAGGATATTTTATCTCCAGTCAGACGCTTTAACCACTGAACCAGCAGGAACCTCGGTATTACCGCTTTTTTTGTGGCGGGAATTAAAATTGCTGAATATTTCAAGTTGGCTTCCAGGTATTGCGATTCATCGATTTCAAGGTCTTTACAGTGAGCAGTGATGAACTGAACCATATTAAGATTCGTTCCTATCGATTATTGAGATCTGTGACAGACTGGAATCTGTGTGTATATGAAGTACCGTGGTCCTCCTGAAAGTAAGTACAGCTATCTAACGAAACAATTCTACGCTCAGCGTCTGGCCATGCAATCAATATACGTATCAACCAGTAGTGCGTGTTTTTTATTGGTTCGTGTGGCATATATCCGTATACCAAGTCACCAAACGATGTATGAACGGCAAATCATCCGACTCGGGTTCTGAAACTTTTGATTGCTGTAATTCTAAGCCAGGATACAATGGTAGTGTTCATGTATGCGTGTATAGTGGTGTAATGATTGTTGTTTCATGATATATATATATATATATATATATATGGAGAAAGGCCTGTGGTCTGCTGGCATTGTTAAGGGAGACGTCACACTCCGAGATAATTTTAATAAGAAAGTGAACTCATGGGAAGTTATTTTAGAGAGAAAAAAAGAGAAAAATCTAAACGCGTCTGGACTACTGAAGAAAGGAAAACCGTCAGTGAAAGAATGAAAAAATAATTCTCCAACAAGAAGAACACCCCAAAGAGGAGCTGAACGCATCAAGTCAGGATTGCTTATCGTTCTCCGTTATGGAGACATACGAAAATAATAATAATAATATGAAAATGAAAGAACGTATAGGGTGAAGCACACTGCTGATCGACTCAGACAGTACCACCTGTCAATTTTCAGTCCATTGTTAACATACTTTCTCGCAGCATCTACCCAGTCCCCGGTAGTCACGACTTTACCATTTTCTCTCTAGTCTAGCCCGTACCGTTGAATCTCTCAAACGCCTTTGTCATCATTGCGATAGTCTACAAAGATTATTCCAACACTTTATCTACCCGACCAGCCAACCTGAACATTACTTAGCGTACCAACTGCACAAATATTGATATCACTGAGTACATATAAACGTACAACCGAGAACCTCCGATCATATCCAAGCCAGTGCAATAAATTTAGAGAGTAGATACATTAACAGATCCATCACAAATACATCTGATAAATGTGTATCCCCACATACATACATCTTAGGCTTCAACTATGAGTTATTCCATCAATTAAAAATAGTAACTCGTAAAAAGAGTGTTATATAAATTGTGAAAATTCAGATTATTAAAAGGGTATGTTTTACATGTTAAGGACAAAAGCAGTTCATAAGTGGCGCCACAAAAAACAGAGCAAACGTTCAATTAACCGATGATGGAAAGCAACACCCGTTTCAGAGATTTAGTGCGATCAAACATTCTCAAGTGCGAGGTATTATTTCCCAAGAAAATGTCTACAAAAATATCTTTTAAATACGAATCAATAACTAAGATTAGTGAAAAAAAACATCAATCACTTGAGTTGAAGGCTGCAATGAGTATACAACACAGGAGACAAACACGAACTTAACATTTAAAACCTAAATCATTATGTTTTAAATGTTGGAAACAGTTATTTCATTTTGAAGCTGATGCGGCAACTTGACATCACCCATGCACTGAAGATTCTTACTCAGTGTACTTCCGTAGAATAGAGTGATCTATGTCCCTGTGACGTTATTGATTTCATGAGTTTTGTATATTTTTTCTAAGTAGCAACAAGTAATCCATATTCTCCTGTAGACCAGACCCAATGACATACACTTCGAGTGGATAGTTACGCTGCCTTATCTGCTAGTGAAGACGTCGTAAGGGGGTAATTTTTCCAAAACTTTGACAATTTGTCGTAGTTCCTTCTAAAACAGATACCATCAAGTACTCGCGCAGCACACACAGGAGAAACTGTGACACTTATTTATTTCGTGTGAGATAACAAGTCTTATTCGTGGCCGTTCAATATCCGTGAATTATATATTTCACGTCCTCTCATTTGTGTTCGTTCATTGATTGCGAGCGACACTTATTTTCCAGTATGTCAACATATTAACAAATAGCCTGTCACGCAGTTTTGAAGTTTCCAACTTCCCGGAACAGTAATGTGAACAGAAGTTAACGGAAAATTGTTCTCGTCCGTTTGCAGTGATGTTTCTAAAACACAGCCGACACTATTCCTCGACCCTTTCGTCTGCTGAATGAAGTTGAAGGGCTTCTGCTGCCCAATTGCATTGTAATAAAAATAAAGGTCAAGAGGTCAAAAATAACTATGTAGCTGTGACAATTTTTCAATTTCAATTGGTAAAATTTTAATGTCGAGGAGATTTTATATGAATTTTAAACAAAGTTTCTTAATTTGATAGCAGCACGACATAATACAGCGTTATTAATAAATTTTTTTAAGCTTAGATGTATTTTGGGGTCAGTGATAGTTCCTAGTCTCAGTTCATAGTGACATTAGCTATACAAGTAGCATAATTAACAACTAAGTCACCTATCGACCGTGAAAAATATTGTAAACTAGGAGTAAGCCAGTGACCGTGTTTTGGGTATAGTCACTGGTCAAGAATAGTTCCGCATTTATCGTGATATATGCGTCCAGGACAAAGATTAAAAACTGTTTTGTTTACTTAAGCAATTGCACAGAAATGAGTGCCCAGAACACTGTGTTAAAGTACAAATACGCAAAAAATCACAATGAACAAAATGCAGCTAGAGTGAATAGCCGCAGAAAATAAATAGCAAATATTTAAAAAAAGTTACTCCGTGTTACAAATAAAAAGGATAGGGAAACTAACCCCTCACACACCAAAGATGAAGGTTGCGATTAAACTTTTGTGAATGATGGGTTATTTTCACTACCATTTGTTATTTATATTGTCTTAAAGCCGTTTCCTTTTTACTTAGTTTTAATTTTAATTTTTTTAAATGGCATTCGGCCATGTTAGCCATTCAGCCAGCTCAATGTGTTTTTTTTTTCGTTTTACAATGTATAGATTTATCCAAGTGTGGTTGTTTTCTCTCTTTTGTAAGGACGACACAAGACGAACACAACACTTAATTAAAACCACACATGCCCTCGGCCGGACTCGAACCGGCGACCCCTGCAACGCGAAGCAAGCACGCTACCCCTACGCTGCCGGGGTCGGCTTTTTCCTTAGTATCAGTACCCTGAGTTATGAGATATAAGTTTGGTAAATAGACAAAACTCACAACAAAAATACAAAAAAGCCAGTAATGACCTATCTATAGTGTAAAAAGCAAATGAATCGTAATAAAAATATTACCCCCGTTTTAACCTTAAGTCTGATGTAACCTCAAGTCTGATGCCCAATTTAAATAGCTGAAGGTGGCTGACCAGCGTGACCTCGTTCTATTCGGGATTGGAATACTCTAAAATAGGATTGGTGCTTAGCACCCTCTGCCACCCACAGTAATTGTGAATTGCAGAGTATAGATGTAGATGTAGACAATAGTGATTGAAAAATGACATCGATGGAAAGAAGTTCGTTGAATCGTAAAATAAAATTTTATTCCACCTTTTTTATAATGTTATGCGCAAAATAACGATTGTTAATAAACCGTAGTTCTTATTCCTTTTCCGATTTTGATAATTACAACTGTAGTAAGGGGTTCCTGTGGACGGATAAGTTATAGTTACCATTCATAAATTTATTACTGATATCAAAAGGATTTTAATTTAGATTTTATGAAAGAACGTAAATATTGATTTTGCAAGAATCTTGATGTTGTTTGGAATACAGGAAACCTGTCACAATATGACATTTATTTGGTATCATTGCCTTTTACAAGTCTGAGCGAATTTTCCGTAAATATTAACACAAGAAGGCAAAGTCACAAAAGCAAAGCTCAGAGGTACAATTAGCCATTATTAGCAAGCTCAGTTGGATTTTCTGCTACAAAGTTAGAAGATGGATCTATCCTTTCAAAGACGCTTAGGGAGTTCAGTTTCGCAGAATGCACAATCAGATCGCTTGGTCGTCATGTTTTACCATTATAGTTCTGCGTCTGATGTCTGCGGTGATCGAAAATAACCCACGGTACGAGAGCTCTGTCTTAGAAGGCGGCTACAGTCGCGCCCGTTCTGGCAATGCGCTTCATCACATTACTGACCGTGTCGACGTGCGAAAGCTGCTCCAGCAATCGCCTCGTTATTCAAGCCGGCAGCGTCAGATTTCCGACACCAGGAGTCGTACTGCAGCAGTTAGCCAGAAAATCTAACTCTCCGAGTCCGCATCAGAATGAAGCTCTGCCATCTCCGAGGTAGACTTTACAGTCTCGAAGATCACATTTAACAGAAAATTCCCAGGGTTTTAAATTATATGCTCACTGGGATTGTGTATGAAGTTGGCCACCTGATGTCACGTGATATCTTCCATATTTTATTCGCTCCGCGTGTATATCACAGAGGTCAGAATTATTCGGCCACCCTCGTGGGGTGAGAGTGTATTCGGGTGGCGGGTTTTTGTACTATGTCAGCGGCCTCCTGTTGATTGCCCACCTCAAGGTGACAGGAAGTGTTCTTCGGCAAAACCCTTTATCCCCGTGCTTTGTTAGCTGGTGACATCCTGTCACCGTGGCTAACGTTTGTACCGGTTAATGCCTCTCAGGAAGGCTACGATTCTCTTCAAGCCTACACAGCTCAATAAATGTTTAATATTCGTGGCCCCGAGATACTCTGAAAATTCATATGGAATCTTACGTTCTTTAATGAAATCATCAAAAAATTTATATAGGTGGTCACCCAAGCTTTATGAAAATTAATCTAACATTGTGATTTATGTAGTAAAAATGCGCCTTAGAATGTGGCAAAAGCGTCACATTATACAACGAAAATATTTGTTTTGGAATTTCAGTTAGTATCAAAGTGTCGTTTATTCTGATCGAAGAAATGGTTTTAGCCAGTGGTTCTCAAACTGTGGTTCGCGAAGACTGTCCAAGTGGTCCACAGGCAGAATATTATAGATACCATATTCGTACTTTATAACGCTATAAGCGAGTATAATCTATAACTATAAGCCCAACTTTTTAAGAACCACGGATATATCAATGATCAGGCATTTCCATGATGAGGTTGTGACAACATATTTGCTACAGTAGTATCTTCATTTCCAGTTGGCATCAATATGAGGGACGTTCTCCTAAAGCTGCGTTCCCACGATCTCTTGTAACGGAGGCGGCACCTCATTAGCCGAAGTGTAGGGACGAGCGCGCGCCGCAGGTTAGGCCTTCCTATCTCGCCACCACATCCTCACCACGTTGCCTAGTGTCGTTTGCCACAGAGCACTTTACAGCAACAGAAGGGGTGAGCACCGCTGCGGCAAACCGATGGCAACAGCGCACTGCTACACACGCCTGTGATGTTTACCGACATAGAGTGGGTAGCTGCGTCTCGTCCCCGCTAGCACAGGCGGCCCCGTTCCCATGGCGTGTTGTTGAGTATCCGTCCCGTCCCGTCCCGCCTTCGTTACAAGACGTCGTGGGAACGCGGCTTAAGGTAGGGGTGGTCAACCCGCGGCCCACCTTGAATGTTTAATCCGGGTTGCGAGATTCATCACACTTTTTATAATGGCCAAAGTAGTGAAAACCAATGTATTAAAAAATACATTATTTGTGCATCCATATTTTCAAGATTTATTTCATTTATATTTGTATATTATTTATTTATCATTTTTAATATTATATATTTCTTTAAAATGTGCGTTTAGTATCATTATTATTATATTATCTATGTTTATATGTAAGAATAATAGTAAACACAATAATAATAACTCATTATGATTCACTCCAAAAAATGACTGTAGTGGGTCCAAATCTAATATGGGGATATATAATTTTATATACGTCCCGCGGAGTTATGATGCATTTCCAAAGTGGCCCGCAAGATCATTTATGTTGGCCACCCCTTCTCTAAGGATTAAGTAAATCACCGTTTTCTGAGACTCTTGTAGGAGCTGTGAGAGACCGCGGTATGGTCTAGGGTTGGTAACAGGGAAGTGGTGTAGTAAACAAAAATCAAAAGGTGAACGATCTAGTGTCTTTAGCTGTATTTGGCGCTAGCAGATTGGTTCTATCGTGTAGCATCCAGTCTATAGTAACATTTAGTTATTAAATATTAAGAGTCTGGTAAAGTGTAAATATTAACTATTTATAGTTCACTTCTAGTTTCATAACTGTGTTTCCTTAAGGATTCGAAACATGATTTTAGAGTTATTATATTAGAATGATATTAAAATATGTCCCATAAGTTGATAAGATACACATAGGTAAAACATCAGGCCCAGATAAGTTAGCGGTTCGTGTGACATTTATGTCTGAACTTTTTATACAGTGTTTTTTTTATTTATTTTTTTGTTCCCAGTTTAGTAAATAATTAATTTTGCACTTAAAGTATGTGTTTAATAATGTTCTCATTAAAATTAATGTAATTAATTGTAAGAAATGTAAATAGGGTTCCACAGATCGTAGTATGTGTAGCGTACGGCATGGAGGAAGGAAATCTATGGAGACGACGCAAGAGACCTTCACCACGCATTGAAGTGAAGCAGGGTGGAGGAGGAGTGGGGGGGGGGGCATGGCCGGAGTGGAGGGGGCATGGCCGCTTCCATACAGACACAGGGAATATGTACAAAAACCTCAAGGGGACTCTAGGATAAACATGGCGCCACAATCTGGTGATGGATTATTACGTAACTCGATGAGACAAATAAAAAATGAAGAATAAAATTTTTTGATATCCTGCTTAGTTTTCGAAATATTCTGTCTCGAATGTGAAATGGTTTTCGTTGAAATTCAGAAAAAAAAAATTGGTCAAAGTTAAATTTGGTGATGGATTCTTATTTAAAAAGACGAGACAAATGAAAAATAAAGAATAAACATTTTCGATATCTCACCTAGTTCTCGAGATATACTGTATCAAAAGTTAGGTGTCTTGAGTTGAAATGGAGAAGAAAAATTTCGGAAAAGTCAAATTTAATGATCGATTCTTATGTAACACGACGAGACAAATCGAAAATAAAGAATAAAATTTTTCGATTTCTTGATTAGTTTTCGGGATATACTGAGATTGGGATGATATGCGGCCTGGACCAGAAATTAATTCTGGATATTTCAGTTTTTTTACTACCACTTGTGGTTAGGTTGAAATGCGGCCTAGACCAGAATAAAAATAGTTATCTTGTTAACATACATCGTAAGCTTAATTGGAAATGGCTGGAAGTAGTTTCCATCACGATATACGTTTTGTCACTAACTTGATTCTCATGAAATTACTAACAGTAATAGATAAATTCTTTGTCCCTCATGGAACGACAAAACCATTCTGGTACAGGCTGCATTTAGACCTAACCACAAACTCCAATAAATTGCCGCTACAGAATCAAACTATGTAGACACACCCACACACGCGTATTTGAATCGAAAACTGTATTTGCAGTAACAACATCGTTTGCTTTATCAAGATTCCTAGATTGCATTGCATAATTTAACACATTTAATTTCATCATACAGTATAAACTGCAACGTGACGAAAGAAAGCGCAATACTAAATTAACTGAATCGCGGTGTAAAACACACCTCTTTAAATCTCATTTTCAACACTCGTTAAAGAATAATGCTAGTCTATTATATGCAAAATAGCAAGGTATGCTGATTTTCTACACTACACCAACAAAAATTTGAGAACAAAGTCATCCCATTGAGAGCTATGACTAAATATTTATAGACATTCTTCAAAGTTTGCAACTTCTACCGCCCACTTCAACAACGATAATTAGAATTCAACTTACTTATGAAATGATATTCCAGGTTCTTTCCTGTCTGGCATATTTGTGCAACCGTACGCAACACAAGATGGCATTATAAAACACTTATACACATTACAAAATTAAATAATCACTGCATCTAACACAATGTGAACATCGCAATTGTTTGGAAGCGCAATATCGCCGCTGCCACCACTGCGCATGCGCGAGAGTTTAGAGCCTGCTTCACCGATTTAACGTCACTTCTCCTCCATATATTTCCTTCCTCCATGGCGTACGGGGTAGTAATAGTATCTTAGTTTGTAAGTTTTGTAATAATGTATCTTTGGTGGTGTGAAGTGTGTGGTCGCGTGCTTGGGAAGGCTCGCGTATGAGCTCCGCGAGTTGTATTTGTTGAGAGTATAATCAGAAAACGTTATACTGAGGAATTTATAACGTGTAACGTGAGATTGCGATTTAAGAGTATTAAATTGGGTGTCAGCGTTAACAGAACTGTGCTTGACTTCTTGAAGCTAGTTTAAGAAATCCTGAACATAAAAAGCATATTTTCTAGCACGATATCGAATTGAAATTTGATAATTAGAAACAAGAGCTGTTCGGCTCGACCTTTAAAGAAAAAGCGATCATTTAACAGCGATGGAAGGAATTATAAACTGACAATATGATTCCAGCAATCCTTTTACTGGATCCACTCAATTTTGAAGGACATTCCATCGGAACTGGAAGTGAGATAGACTGGTCCCAAGTTTATTACTATGAACTGCTGCTCGTACAGTTTCCTACCAGTCATAAACAAGTAACCATTACTCTTCCTTAGTGTTTGCCCAAATGCAAGAACAAGACAAGACTTGGCCAGTCTTGGGTCTTGGTCTTGCATCAATACACCTGGTCTTGGTCTTGTCTTGGTATTGCACTCCCAGGTCTTGGTCTTGGTCTTGATCTTGCAGCAAGAGTCTCGCAAGTCTTGCAATTACCTATTAGCCTGTCGCTATTTATTAAACGTTACTTTAGATATTAGAACAACGCAACAGAATAGGTATATTTTAAGCTTGAATTAACTTAGCCATGGTAAAGACCAACCAAATTATAAATGTCTAAACATTTCATGAGAAATTCAAAAAATCAACTGACACCAGTTGGGGTTTGAACCCACGACCTAAGCGATCAGTGGCGATGCTCTAACTAACCAACTGAGCTATCAACTGTGTCCCGCGGGAGTCAGTCTGTTTCTTAATAAACGTTTACATTTAATAATCTTCAATGTACTAAAACATGGTTTAAACATATAGAAAACAAATTAATGACATTAACTTGACTGTATTTTAAAGAACATTATCTGTCTAGAAAGAGATTGATAGACCCTCACCTTATATGAAGTGGAATAAAATAATTATACAATTTACTGAATTTACCATTTATTTCAATAAAAATACAACACAAATGAAATTACAGAACAGTACACAATAGCTGACATTACTGTTACTTTATATTAATTCTTTTGTGAATATATAAATGCAGTAAAAGAAAAGGATTGTGAAGCGAGTCTTCTTCATTATTGTAGTGTCCTGCATTTCGCTCCTATGTAGCTTCCATAATAATAGGGAACATGCAGTTATAAGAATTATGGGTATTTTGTCATTAAAATGTTAAAAATATAAAACAAAGACTACAGCAACATTTTAATTTTGGTTAATATTAATTTTTTACCATAATTTCGATTTGAAGTTACTTGAAACGGAACGTATTTTAAAACACCAATCAACGTCTAGTGACGTCACTACTGTTATGACAGCTTATTGTTTTCAAAGAGAACATTGTTTTATTGAGAAAATTATTTGTAGTTTCAATAAAATGGAAGTCAGATTTATAAAAGCGGACTCCAGGAATTTACCGAAAGTCAGTGTAGATATTGTCGTAATTTTTTTTGTCGAAAGTGCTGAGTATTCAAGTGTAGAAATGAAAGGGACTAAACTACTATGGTACGTATAAATCGCATTGAATTTTCCTATTTCGTTTAGCAGCTTCTATACATAGCTCTTATTTCAGCTCAACAAGGGAATCTTATGGCGATAATGCAATCGGCTATGTCCAAATTAAAAGAGATGGCGAATTGTGTATAGTAAAAAGTAGAGTTACACCGGAGCATAAAGTTCGCAAAGAAGGTTATCATGTTACAGCCATTATAAATGAAAGGGAAGGTTTAGTCCAGTCCTGCCAATGCGAAGATTGTGCCACTTCTGAAGGTAAAGTTTGTATGTTATTTATGGCCTATAAAATGTCATGCGGACAAATGGGGAGCAGAAAACCTCTCATCGTCTCGCCAGAGAGTTCAGTTGTTCTGTGCTCTCACCACACCCCTAATTTAGCACATTATTATCACTAAAATCTTATTCCAGGTGGGTGTAAGCATGCTGCTGCACTCTTGCTATGGTTACACAGAAGATCTGAGTAGCCTGCGCTTACATCTTATAAACATGTTACTGGAAGAAATCAAATTTACCTAAATGGTGCTTCTGGAAAATCTTTTATAAAAGCCAAAGAAATAGGTCACATTCCTGTCACTAACAGTTTCTCTCAAGTAAGCAGTTCAGTATACCTGTTTATTTGATGAAACTATAAATCTTTATAGAAAGAAAGATGGAACTCACCACAAGATGGATTCGAACCTGCAGCCTTTGCCTAACAAGGGCAATGCTCTATACCCCAGAGCCACCAAGGTTCTCACAAGCCGTGGCGGAATCCAACTTGTGGTGAATCTTTCTCTATACAGGTTTATAAGAATCTCTAAAGCGTGCATAAATGCTGTTAAATAAATAGTATCAATGAAATTAATAAATATATGTTATATGCTACAATAATAACCTCATATTTTTAGGTGGATATTCTGAGTGAATATATAAATGCAGTAAAAGAAAAGGATTGTGAAACGAGTCTTCTTCATTATTTTGGAGAAGATTTACAAACTGTAAACATCCATAAAGTGTGTTCAAGCTTGATTGGAAAGTTGAACTCTTCACAAACTCTCCTTGAAATATTATCAAAGACAATTGACCGCTGATATGATTAACATGGTTTTTTCCACCACAAAACGACAAGTTTACTTCCACAGCAACTGACAGGTCAGAAAGGACTTGACAGGAGTGACGTCATCGGTTCTGGAAGTCAGTTTTGGCGCGCAAATTTAAACTGTCAGTTTCAGACCGCCGTTTTGCGAGACATATTACCGTTTTAATTTTTTTAATTTATTTGTGGTATATTCTGCATGAAGTTACTTAAAATGAAAGCAAAAATAAAATATTGCATGTTCCCTATTAATAAGGTAGATAACCTTATTGATTATTATTAAAAGCTAGATTTTAAATTAGTTTGTAACTTTAACTTTTGAAACTGTAACTTTTGAAATATTAAGAAAATAAACATCTTCTCGGTAACATACTACATATAATTTGATTACGCATATTCTATATAGATTATTTTTAGTTTTTATTATTTCGATTTTCGATACTTCAATTAAGTGTCATACTTACTACATTTAATGTATTATTTTTTATTTACTTATTCAGACCGTCAATTCCTTCATCAACGAAAACGCACTGATAGTCATTTATATTATATCAGTACTTTATGTCTTCCTACATATTTTCTGCCTATTTTCTTCTTCAAAATTCTATGTACTAGTACGTTAAGTTTCGTTTGTTTTCTATGTGTCAATTTCTTGTATTATATAGGATAAGTATATAATTTAAATTAAGCCTGTCCGGTCCACTGACTCTGGAGTTTACTCCTCGAGTTAAAATTGTGCAAATACTATATATTCTTTACATGTAAATGAATATTTTGCAAAAATATATTGTGATGCAACAGTCAATATATCAGTTTATTTATTTAAATAGTTCTCTTATATATTATTATATTCGGGCTCCTAAACAGTACATAAATTTTATTGCACGCTTTTTATATTATTCGATTACTATTATAGAAAAATTTTTCACGTTTGAAGTGTATTAAAAGTGTCTACAATATTTATTAAATGGGTGACGACATATTTAAGCACTTTGTGTTTTAAAACCACACAGAACACATCAGCATAATGTATTCGTGTCCATTCTAAGCACCCAAAAACTTATTTTGTATAGAAAGTATAAAAAAAAAGTCCTAACTGCAAGACGCAAGAGTCTTGCAGGCTTGGTCTTGTTCTTGCTTAAATCTTGCACAGTCAGTCTTGCTCTTAGTCTTGCTAAAATTAGGCGGTCTTGGTCTTGGTCTTGGTCTTGCAAAATGCAAGACCAAGACCAAGACTGCAAGACCAAGACCGATTTTGGGCAACACTACTCTTCCTGCAATCGACCAGGCCATTTATTCTGAAGAAGCTTTTAAGAGAAGAAAGCAGCCCACGGTATGAGCGCAATTTATTGCCAGCGTTTTCTTTTAGGTATGAGTCATCAATCAAGCTTTCAAAATGTATATTAATCTTGTACTGGGGCGTGCCCGTTTTGATGCGTTTTCCCTTAAAACTCGCCGCTTCAAAAGATGTGAAACATGGACGAGCACTCCCCTGGATTTCTCTGTTCACACCAGTCTACGTACCTCTTTCACAACGTTAGTTACAAGTTCCTGCTAAAAATTTAATTTCTTTTTCTGGCCTCGTTGGAAGCCAGTCGTTACATTAACTAAAAGGTGTTTCCAATTCAAATTTGAAATTAGATCAGATCTGTTACTGAATTTGTCAATGAATGTTAACTGTTTTTACACATATGTATTTTTGAAAGTTCTAATAAAAATTACTTGCTAACGCTTCAAAAGTTTTCGAGAAGCAAGTAGTTGACATTTCTGTTGCTATACGATTTATCTCTCGTCAACTTCGATTTTTACTCCAAACTGTTGAGGTTATCACTACATAGAAAAAATGTGTTGGGTACCCTGTAGCGTAAATAATTACACGTGTGAGTTTTCTTGCTATGGAAACGCATGTCGTGGTCCTGGATGAAAAACACCATTACCCAAATCCGACTCAAAATTTTATAATTCATAATATCAAAAGAAATACGAGGATACTAATCTGATAATAATATCTACTCCTTTAAAAAAGTATCGATCTAATTAACTTGTTACCGTCGATGAAATAAAAAACTGCACACACAAGACGTCCTACAGTTCATTTTGCACTTCGTAGATTATTACCTTTTTTTATCCTTACGGCTTTACGCCTCGCCGATGGCTAAGGTCATTAGAGGCGGGATGGGAATGGGAACAAGGAACGGGAACGAATTCTGCCATGGCCTTTTTGAAGGAAGCATTCTGGCATTCGTCTGGAGTGGTTTGGGGAAACCATGGAAAACCCAAATCTGGATGTCCGGACGGGGATTCGAATCCGCGCCCTCCCGAATGCGAGGCCAGAACGCTAACCGTTCACCCACCACGCTCGGTCACTGAGTAGAGTTTCTTTTGTAACCTCGTGCTCCACACATTTAGTTATTCCACTACTTAATCCTAGTTCAACAAAAAATAAACCTTTGGAAGTCGAGACCAATATCCGAGTGTGTGTGTGTATGTGTCTATAGTGATTACTAGTGAGAATTTGCCTCAGCAAAAGATATTAAAGAGAGCACAAAAGCCCTCAGATATTAATATTCCAAGCAGCCAACTAGTCTATGACGGTAAAATTCCATAAAAATACGAACTAAATCTTTACAATCCATGCTTGTTGCTAAACATTGGTGGCCCAAAACACTAACAAAATGGACTCCAAGGAAACAGATGAACCACAATACAGAGGACGGTAAAACGATAGACTAAATAAAAACAGAAGCCAGATAGGAACGGTCAGTAAGAAAATGCAACGACAAAGCAAAACTCTGATGACGTGTTCACATAAAAACGATTAATGGCTCGGTAATAATTTGACACGAATATAAATGGAAGAAGACCTAGAAGAAGAAGAAAAAGCGGAGGATAAAATTTAAAGAGGAAGTAGAGTGAAAGCAAGAAAACTATTGTTGTAAAATCTGAAAACTGTTGTAGTGGGGGTCTCTGTTTATGTGCGTGTGGTGCAGGGATTGAGTCCCGCAGAGTACCGTTTTAAATGGCTGAGTGGTTATTGATTGGTGACTGGTTGACTATCGGAGGTGTGATCACTAACCTGACCGATAGCAACGTCTTCTTGATGTTCTTCTTTTCTTCTTGTCAGGACGACGGCCTTCTCTGACACCAGTCGATCGTTGATGACGCAGAATCGACAACTGCGCGGACAATAGTTGCCGAAACAACTAATGTATAATAAAAGATGTTACTGTTTTTATTGAAGGCTGCGTAGAGTTCTTTGGCCTGATACGGTTTAGTAAGGTTTATTGCTGACGGAAACAGAGATTACAGATTAGTTCCAGTTTATTCGCCGTTAATTTACACACGGACAGTGACACAAATACAGGAACGTAATTTCTGCACCACGCAATATGTTAGCAATACCCCCGCTAGCTTCAATTTAGACTCCCGTTGCCGAAATGGGGTATAAAGCGACAATGTTGGTAGTAAAATCGCGACACACTACTACATAGATGTGCTACGTACAAACTCCCGA
>CM061919.1:215793858-215965153 GCA_031002005.1 Vandiemenella viatica
TTGTCATATATTGTCATGTGTTGTTTTTGTTATGAGCAATCTTTCTCCCTTCATACTTAACCAAATCTATAATGAGTTATCATTATATCAAAAAAAAAAAAAAACAGAGAAATATGCAGGCAAATATGATAGGGTTCACAGAAGGCCAAAATGGAGCTACGTGGTTTATGTAAGATTTAAGTGTTGTTTTACGAACCTATTTCAGCTTACAAATCAACAGTTGCAACAAATTAGCAGGTTTTCTTTCATCCTACTTCCAACCTCGCTATTCATCGTATTTCATTCGAGTAATGTTTTCACGGACCACCGAGTAAAATGGAATTGGTCTTTCTTCAACATAATGACGCAAGCACGCATCCTTCCCTTCCTATGTGGTCGATTATTCTTTCTGGAGAAAGCGGGCTGTCTAGGAAAATAAACACTTGCACCTACCAAATGCGGGTATAACAGTAATTCCTCCAACACATAATTTCCGATGCTGATGATGCGGTTATTTATAGGGAAGTGAGGAATTTGGCCGACTGCTTAGAAATTCAGCGTGATTTGGATGTTATTTTGGCATGGTGAGCTGAGTGGCAACTTACGCTAAATTGTAAAAAGTGCAAGACAATGAGCTTAACTAACAAAAAGAATGCAATTGTTCAGAAATACGAGTTAAACAATTCAGTTATTGACATGGTTGATTCTATGAAATATTTGGGAGTAACAGTACAAAGGAACATGAAATGGGACATACACATTAATTCCTTTGTAGGTAGAGCTAATTCTAGGCTGCGATTCATAGGTCGAATCTTGAAAAATTGTAATGAACAAACAAAGGAGATAGCGTACAAATCACTTGTGCGTCCACATTTGGACTATTGTTGTGCCATTTGGGATCCGTTTGGTAAGGGGTTGATCGAAAGTATAGAGAAAGTACAGAGAAGAGCCGCTCGATTCGTGACCGCTTGCTAAAGTCCTTATGAAAGCGTCATAGAACTAATTAGTGGACTAAGCTGGGAGTCTGGTAGATAGACGACGCACGTTTCGGTTAAACTTACTGGTAAACATGTGTACTCCCACTTTCACTTACGAGTGTAGTGAAATACTTCGTCCACCAACCTATTTGAGCCGGAATGACAGGAAAGATTAGAGAAATAAGGTGCCGCAATGATTCTTATATGAATTCTTTTTTCCCTCGTACCATTAGGGATTGGAATGCATAACAAAGTGATTACTTGTAGCTTTGTTGCTGAGCACACTCTGCCACCCACAATTTTGTGAATTGCGGAGTATATATGTAGATGTAGATCTTGTTGCCACGGTGAAGCATTTAAGATAGAATCACATGCGCTCTGATGATCAGTGGTGATTAAATTTTTTTTGTATATACGTAGCCGTAATGCATCGTCATTACTGTCTGAACATAGCAGAGCCTTCGTCTAAGAAAAACTGAGTGAGGTGCTGCGAGGCGGGGTTGGACATCCGGCGGCTTCGTGCGCGCGTAGCCAAGCATTTCCGATTCCAGTTGGCTACCTCCTCGTAACGTCATTAACGAAACAATGTAGACGGGCCGTCAGGTTTTGCCGGAAGAGTTCTCCTCCGGAGCGGAGCGGCTAGGGCTCCCATTGTCCCTAGCTAGCCGCCTGGAACCGGACACAAAATAGGCTACCCTCACCCTCCTACCACCCGCCGCAGCTGCTATAATGAGAGGGTGGGGCCACAGGGCTGTCCGGGGAGGGAACAACCTGTCGCAACTCGGTGAAATTACTCTGCAGCCTCTAACAAGAAATGCTGCAGTCGTGTTGACATTATTGTTTACTAGCTGCCCGAGCGAAAATTTCTATTAGAATATACGATAAACAGCAAAAGTTGGCGGTTTGTAGTAGGATTAAACAAGAACCGACTCATTTTTAGCAATTACATATTTGTAAGACTGAAGCTTTTCTCTGCATTCTATATAAATAAAATCCTCTCGAGTAACTAGCCGAGTGAATCCATCGGTAAAACACACGTGTGTAAGTCATCTGACAGTGGCGGCAGAGTCTATGATCGCCGGAAGGTATTGTTTTCCCGATGAACTCACTCGGCTAGTTACCGAAGAGGACTTTATTTTACTGTTTAGTTGTCAACTGCAATATGTACGTAGCCAAACACTTACAACGCCTTACAAAAGAATTAAAAAAAAAAAAAAAAACTCTTTGGGGATTCTACGATATCCGAGTCACTGAAATTAGATGAATTGTATGGTCGATTCTACTATATCTCGAAGAGACAAATCGAAAGTACGGAGCAAAATTTTTTACTATCTCTCTTAGTTCTCGAGATTTCGTATCTCAGAATTGTGGTGGTTAGGTTGAAAGGTGACCTGGACCAAAAAATCACCAAAGCCATATTTGATAATGGATTCGTATGTAACTCGATGAGACAAATCGAAAGTAAGGAATACTATTTTTAGATACCTCGCTTGGGTCTCGAGATATCTTATCTCAAAATTGAGGTGGTTAGGTTGAAATGATGCCTGGACCCGAAAAAAATCGCCGAAGCCACTATAGTGCGCCTCACGAACGATGGTGGGTCGCGCAGAGAGAGAGAGAAATAGGAAGGACATAGAATATGTGACATTGCCGCGTTTAACTATTCGCTGTACACTTCTGAGGCTGATATCACATGCTTCATCAGTTCTCTCCTGAACTCTGGCAATGTCGGAGTTCGGGCATCTGGCATCTGTTTCTCACTTAAAATGCTCATACACTTTAAAAATTTGCTCTCTGCTTTGACTATGCAGAACCTTACGCTTTTGATGCTTGTCTTCCATTATTTAGAATAGGAATTATTGCAATGCTCACTGATTTACAGCCGTCTACATCACAAAAACATCGCATTCGACACTCGTGTTACCACGACAGGCTCTGGATTGTTACTGAATTTGATTGGCTACTTGCAGAGCGATGATGTACATGCGCAGAACCTCTCTAAACTGGGCCGCCATCGTTCGTGAAGCGCACTATAGGAACCAGCTCCGGCGTTAGGAGGGAGGGAGGGGGGGGGATAAGTGGGTCAAAAGTACCCGGGCCCCGCCGGCTGATGGGGGGCCCGATCACCGACTATAGGACTGCTAGGAACTACATGGCGAAACATGCACGATTGGTGTTTTGTTTTCTTCCTTGCTGTTGTGGTTAGGTTAAATGTGGTCAGAACAAGAAGAAAAACATCACCAAATGCATAAGGAACTATACCTATAACTTATCTTTAACATTTGATATTTCGAAAACTAAGTAAGATATCAACAACAATAAAAAATATTTTCGATTTTTCTCGTCGAGATATATAAAAATCAACCATTAAATTGATCAAATTTCAGTGGTTTGGATATCGTAGCATTGCCCACTTATGGACACGTTAAACATATGTATGACACAAAATTGCCGTAATTCATAATACAAAACGAAATTTAATTTCATGTAAAAGACATTAGAAAATACTTACATTAAAATTTAAACTATGGTGTATTTACATTACCAAATCACTTTGTACGTACATAATTGTATTTTTTTTTTTATTTTTTTTTCTGAAAAGTGTAGAGATTGAGGACTGTCGCAGCATTCGACAACATTATTGTTAGGACGGCTGGTACGCGAGAGTATCATAAAATTAGGTTATAATTTGAATAAAAACTTCAAAATGTAAAACATAACAACATTGTAACATGTATACACAATCAACGGAATAAACTGCTAAGATTGCTCTTTTAAGAATTGAAACGCGTAAGAAAAGTAAATAAACGAACAATTATTCAAATGCTTTGGCTGAATTTATTTATTAGTAAAATTATATTATTTAAAAATCTAAAATAAAAGGTTGTAGAATATTATCAATAATAAGCATTTACCCAATTTAAATTGAATAATATGTAGTTTAGCTGACTCTACTTTTTTTTCATCAATATCAACTCAAATGTTTCCTGTCCTGTCCTTGTCCATTCATTCACATGATTATCAACATAATTCACAATTCCTGTAGTTTTAATCATTTATACACCGCACCTCTTACATTAACAGTAACATATAAATGTTATTATTCCTCCCTTTTCTCAAGTACAGTATAATATTAGTCTTATTAGTTTTTATAAAACCACAGTCCAAATGATTTCGGTTTTTTTTTAACAATGGTATTATGTCTCTGACTTGACATCCAGCGATGATTTATGCTGCACCTTAACCAAAGATAAAACAGCTTTCCTACTCAAAGAAAAATATTAGACAGATCTAGTTAAAAATCTTTCAAACAATTCCCTAACATTCCCTGTGTTGAACGCGAGTTTACATTTAAACCCAAGTGCGGATAACACAACAAATATTTAAATCTACCGGACGCGATAGCGGAATCTAATCGGTGACTAGATCATACGACATCAGTACAGTCTGCGATAGTGTGTACTTTCGCTGAATGAATAAACACAGTAACTGCTTTGTTCCGCTTCCTCCGGTAGTAGACGGTACAGCTGAAGTCTGGTCTGTCAGATGCCAGCCACAGGCGTACGTACCAACAGCCAGTTCGATTTCCGGCAGCAACGCAGCGATTCTCATTTGACGTTTCGCTGCAAACTCGAATCGCTCTCTTCCTCTCCTCTGGACTCTCCAATCCGTTCTGAAAGCTTCCTACATCAAATCAACTTCACTGCACTGGACGGAAATCCGTGCTGTTTTATTAAGGCTTTAACATTTCGAGATATACAGCAGCGTCAACAGCTAGCGACTTTAAAACAAACATCTAATTGTAAAGAGCGGAGTGTGATTACTTATATAGTGCCTCATATATGGTGCGTTAGTCATAACAGCTTTTTATCACTAACATACTTCTCACACCGAGCGTGATGGGTGAGCGGAAATGCTCTTGCCTCGCATTCAGGAGGACGCGACTTCGAATTCGGGTCGGCTATCCAGATTTAGGTTTTCCATGCTTTCCCCCAAATCACTACAGGAGAATTCTGGGATGGTTCCTTTTAGGATCCATGGCCGAATTCCTTCCAGTTCCTTGCCCCTAATCCTTTACCGCCTGTAATGACCTCGATGTCGACAAGGTGTAAAGCCATAAGCAACACAAAATAAAAAACACGTTTGTAGAAGGTTTTTATGATAGATAAGAATTCAGCATATCAAAGGACCAAGAATATCTAAAATTAAATGACGGGTCTGTTTCTGGCTTCTCTGGTAACTGTAGCTTTTCGATACATTACGAAACTCTGGAATTTGACACTTTCCTACGACAGTATGGTAATGATCTATATCTCTTCACTTAAAGCTACTTTTTTTTAACTTAATTCAGAACATCCATTCACAAGGACGAACATAAAAAGAAACTCAGAATCTAAGGTACTTTCCTCCTGTAATTGCGTGGGAACTTCAGCGGCAAACCGTGCGGGGCGGTGTAACGGTTAGCGTTCTCGCCTCGCATTCGGGAGGACGGCGGTTCGAATCCCCGTCCGGGCATCCAGATTTGGGTTTTCCATGGTTTCCCCAAATCACTCCAGGCAAATGCCGGGATGCTTCCTTCAAAAGGCCATGGCCGAATTCCTTCCCATTCCTTGCCCCCATCCTTGTCCCCCATCCTTTCCCGTCTCTAAAGACCTCGATGTTAAAAAGAGACGTAAAGCAGTAAAAAAAAAAAAAATCAGCGGCAAGAATTTAGTCTTCTTTTCCATAACCCAGGACTTTCTATAACACTGTCACATTTTCATTACATCGATTTTCTTACTCTTAATACTGTACAGAGAACGGACAAGACTCATGTAATTAGTATAGGCGATTTGTATCAACTAAATGCATTTGAATTATTTTCTATATCTATATTAGTATTGTAATGATTCTAAATTAAAGTGAAAAAATAAAAACCTAGTTGACTAGCGCCCTTTAAGCTAAAAACATGTATTAAGTTTAGGAATCATTTACATGAATGTCACCATTGTGTTGAATAAATGATAAATTGCGAAAATTCAAATTTAGCTCATTACAAAATGCGAGGTGTCCTACCATCACAAATAATTAAAACAATAACTAATTAAAATCAACCAATAAAATGACAATAAGCAATTATTAGTTTCTACATACAAGTAGAAACATTTTTTATAGTTCTTTATTAAGTAGGCCTATATCAGTATCGATACTCAAACAGCAAAGATCAGAATTGGTCGAAATTTATCTGTGGAGTTCTGAATTTCTTTCATTTATTATTGATTTGCAGACTTGTATCTTAAAATCGTTTGTTTAAGCTCCTTTGTCACGGACCTAACTGAACTAAGCTCATACTGATTTATCATTTTTTTTTGCGTATGATTGATGCCATTTACAACACTTAACAACTATTATACAGATTTATCTGAAATGTTGTTAAAGACTTCAGCGTAACTTTGAGTTGTAACTTTCATGCCGAACAGTAAAACAAAAATTTTAGTTTGTTGTTGCAAAATGATAGACATTTCTGACACCATAAATTGCTTAAGAAAAGGATATATCTATGAAAAATTGATTACGTGTTTAGATTCGTGATTTAACCTAACCGTATTATAGGGTTCGTAAGAGTGTCTTGTGTGTGAAAAATATCGTTGGTGGGTAACCAGATGAGACTCTACAGTTTAGAGTCGTAAGCATGGGAGTCAAGCTTACCACAGATTATCTTAGTTATGACATTAAGGAAAATAACAGTTTACTTAATAAAGACGTACTAAGTTAATCATACTTGTCAAAAACGTGTCCCAAGGTAGAATATACGAGTATTTAAGCGTTTTGTAACTAAAAATATATTCATAATGAGTGTTAGCTGTTCAGTCATGTAACTGAACGGTGAAGAGCAAGCAAATCGTTTTTATTATCAATGAAATATTTATTTTTTCATATAAGTTCAGTATAACTGATTTACAATATGAGACAGAAAAATGCTGTTAGTACCTTGCTTTAAAAAGCATCGTGTGTTTGTTTCATTAGTCTCCTTTCAGTATTTTATCCATCATTAATGAAATCAAAGATCCTCCACTTCCATGAACAGAATTTTGTCTTTAAGTAAATACTTGATCATATAGGTAGACCCTGGAAGCTTGATGTGTGGACCATGTCCGAGTGGCTTTAATTAAGTGCTGTATAGTATTACGCCTTGAAAGCAACAAAACACTTGGAATGAATCAAACATACAACAGTGATAAAATAAATTGAGGTACTATGGAGGTAGACTTGTGTATTATTCACCCAAGTGACATCTTTTATAAAAAAAATAATAAAAAAAAAATTAAAAAAAAGAGAGAGAGAGAAGAAATTAGAGCAGTTTGGTCACCTAAATTCACCTAATTTGTTTTTCAATTTGAGCTATGTATAATTTAAAGATGCCTCAGTCAGAATTACAAATTTTAAAATTAAACATGTCTCACAATCAAAATCATTCATGTCCTTCGCTGGATTCAAACCATCGAACTTGGGAATATAATTTCCTTTTATTCATCTTATTTCTTTGGACATAAACTAGTCGAAAGAATGGGCCGTGTGCTTTGCATACTACGCGAGTTGTTCTCAACATGTAAATGGTTACTAGGGTTGAAAATAAGAATACATTTAATTTTAGGATAGCAAAATATTGAAAAAGAATGCGTTTATTTTTTATGTTCGATCACGCATTTTTCATTGTTTTATGGCACATTTGACAAATAGTTATTCTTCCTAGCCACTTCCAAACCATCTATATTTAAATTAAAATCGATGGTGAGTTCATACTCTCTTACCGGTATTTTGAGTGAAGATTTGTTTCATTCATCTCTCCACTTTGCTTTGCATTCATGACAGAAAAACCAAACTCTCTTAATGAATGCAAAGGAGGCATGTGCAGATAATATATTTGAAAAATTTTCACTTTTTCTTAATATGTGCGCTGCTATTTTTGAGCAGTTGGCAAATGAGTGAAATTTTTATATACATATAACTCAAATTAAAAAACAAATCAGTTGAGGTTAGGTGACCAAAATGCTTTAAATTAAAAAAAAAAAAAAAGATGTCGCTTGGGCGAATAATAAGTCTACCTCCATAGTACCTCAATTCATTTTATCACCGTTGTATGTATGATTCATTCCAAGTGTTTTGTTGCTTTCAAGGTGTGATAATACATATACAGCACTTTGGTCAAGTTTTTCATGCAACTTATTCAGCAGTATTTTTTCTTCATATAAGGAGTCCATATTAATTTTCAATCAATGCAGTTTTAAAGCTTCAATGACGCACGAAAAATGTTCCTATTGAAAGAGTTATTTTAAATTAATTTTTTAAATGAGAATAACCAATTTCTTTCAGTGAAATCAAAGCCATTCTATAGATAATGAATAGCTCTGTCTTTCGCAAACTTTTTTTGTACGTAAAAAGCCAACCAGTGAATTGGGAAAATATGTTGGCTAAAATAGAGTATTTTAGTGTAATCTATTATATTCGTAGATTATAGACTACGCCCACGTATCATAATTATTCCGTGTGGTCATAATTACCTGGTGACAGGGTTTCCATTGGCTGCCCATTCCGACCCTTTTGTAGCCGCCTTAACCTAACCCGGCAATCCTACCGGGTACAGGGGATCAACAGTTTAACGTGGAATCCGAACCATGGAAGCGCTCTAGCGTACATCATATTACACAGTATGCCGTGCTGGAGGTGAAGGTCGGGTTAAGGGTCTATAAAAATCCCCGTCTAGACAGGTATTCGGATCGGAGACCTTTCAATCCCCAATCAGATGCCTTAACCACTCAGCCACCAGACCACTCCGGCCACAGGAAACAGAGTAGAATAGTGTATAATAGAACACGAGTAGTTGGTCATTGATTCGCGGTGCTGACGTGCTTGACACATTGCTGCACTGAGTGCAAGTGTGGACCTGTTGACTTATCTGGGGTGGCTCTTGCAGCTGCAAGCAGCACCGCGCTAGGCAGAACCTGTTGGCGCCTGTCCTTCTCTTCCATCGGGCTATCAGCTGTCGTGGGCGGAAGTGGGCCGCAACGTTCCCACGAGATGCGGGTCGCTACGGGAACTGAACAGTAAATAGATTCACAGCTAGATCTCTCGGCAAAAACGAAACACTTTTAAGAGTTGGAGCTGTTATTGTTCGCGAAACGCTCTGGTTTAATATTTTATTTTCATTGATAAAACCAATCCCGGTGAATAAGCGGTTATTGCTCGAGCCTATTATTCGAGACATTACAGGTTTCTATACCCAGACTAACCATCAAGAATTTGGTTCTCTATTGTCACCCGAAACCACTCGAGGTAAAAGCCACAACTGTTCCTTCTAAACGTCCAGTTCGTAGCCCCAAATGCTATTTTTTTTATTTTTTTTTTATTTTTGGCTGTACGCCTTGTAGAGGTCGAGGTCATTAGAAGAGAGATGGGACTGGGGACAAGGAACGGGAAGCAATTCGGATATGGCATTTTGTAAGAAGCATCCCTACATTCGCCTGGAGTGATTTGGGGAAACCATGGAAAACCAATATCTGGATGCCCGGACGGGGATGCGAACCACCGCCGTTACCGAGCGTGGCGGTGTAACGGTTAGCGTTCTCGCCTCGCATTCGGGAGGACGGTTGTTCGAATCCCCGTCCGGGCATCCAGATTTGGGTTTTCCATGGTTTCCCAAATCACTCCAGGCAAATGCCGGGATGCTTCCTTCAAAAGGCCATGGCTGAATTCCTTCCCATCCCTTGCCCCCCATCCTTTCCCGTCTCTAAAGACCTCGCTGTTGAGAGACGTAAAGCAGTTAAAAAAAAAATCGAACCGCCGCGCCGTCCTCCCGAATGCGAGGCCAGAGCGTTAACCACACACCAACCATGCTCGAGATGCTCTCTCGACTTTGAACGTATCTTGTTGAATATTCCTTGAATAAAATAAAGAACGTGTGTATGAATTATTGGCTGAGAGATTCAGAAGTCCATTTTGTCCGTTTAAGTGACACAGTTTAAATTAGACTCGTAGATAGCTTCGATGGGGACTATAATCAATCTAAGCCGGGTAAATGGTACCAACAGATATAAGTAGAATCCAAACCACGAGGCATCAAAGCTTATTCATGGGAAGAAAGCACATTCCTGCCATTGGTAAAAGTAAGTTTAAAGGTCATTAAAAATTCCGATCAAGGCCGGGATTCAAACCGTCGACCTCTTGATTTCTAGTCAGGTGTCTTAATCCAATAAGCTGCCATACGAAATGATTACTGTGTAGAAACTGACGGATGCCACAATGGAAATACAGTACATTATTAAACCTAACTACGCTTTATCTCATATCTGAAAGAGATTCGTTGTGAATGTCTTGCAAATTCGTTTCCTTTTTATCTTTACACTTCTACTTGATACACGAAATTAGTTGTAACAAACGAAAAGAAAATTGACTATAAACTGAAGAAGAAATATTTTTGACACATACCTGAAGTGGTTTTCTTGAAGTAGATCTTGTGGACGCAAACAGTGAGAAAGGCAATCTCTGGCCTCGCAGTCCGACCATCCAGATTTGAATTTTGCAAGGTTTGTGGATGGTTCCTTTAGAAGCGTCTATAGTAAAAGACACGAATTGTTCCGATTTACTTGTTGGTTAGGCATCAAACTTCATGAATATGTTGTTGGATTATTTCATATTTGTAAATGATGAAAGGTGAGAGAAGTTGGTAGCTTACAAATATTACCTCTACGTCTACCAAGCAGTTAACGGGAGATTCTTGCTCATCAGAAGAGACAAATAATCTTTCATTTAACAGTTTTATTCAAGACTGACCATCTAACAAACAGAATTAAACGGCTATTTCTTGATTTTCTCATACTGACATACATTTCAAGTAACTTAGTTACCACTATGAATAGTACATTATAAATTAGCAGCCTTCGTCTTGTCTATACCTGCCAATGCCAAAAGTTAGTGTAAAGTCAGAACCAATTTCTAGAGACTTATAGACGTCGCAAATTACATAACTAATACGAACAAAAAAAAAAAACTGATGTGCTACTCATATTATATACCTAAAAGTATGTCTGAAGGAGTTTATTAAATGAGGTTTAACACCATGTCGACAAGTTCAACAAAAACTATTCGTGTTAAAAGATGAAAGCACGAGTCACGACTAGTTTGTTAGTTGTATAACAGTTAAGATAAAGTGTTGTATATTTTTTTCCCCCAGAACTTAAAGAGTTGGAGGCCAGAGTCCACATCAGCTGTCTTAATTAGGATGTCCGGTATATAAACATCGTCCGCGTACCTCCACGTGTCAAGTACAGTAGCCCTTCAATTCTCTTAGATAAACCATTTGTTAAGAGCGGTAAATTCTATTACAGACAGCTTATATTCAGATAGCACTACAAGGTGATGGTGTCCCTCCAACTGTTTCACATATCTATATATTAATACGCTAAGCGAAAACTTTGGAAACATTTTTCAGAATATTGCGCGCACGGAGAAATGTGAGATTTGGCATAGTTAAAGTTTATATGGGGAAGAAGTGCATAAAGCCAAAATGTACATATAAAATGTGTTAAAAATACATTAAACTAAATTAAATAAATCATTCCTTGTATACATTCAATTGTTTTTAAGAGGCAACTACACTAAGCGATGTCTGTGATCTTTGGTCAACAGTAAAAAAAAAAAAAAAAAAAAAAAAAAATTATAAGCATAGTTAAAACATGTTACAGATACATTATTAAATGAAAAATAAATTCGGGAATGTGTGTGTGAGTGAAATCGGATCGGAGCCAACTATATGACGTGTATTTCCAGCATTGAGATACTCTGTGGTCTTTGGTGAAACCAAAGAGTCGAGATTAATCTCTGAATTTACATAGAAGCAACATTTCGAAACGGAGTATATTCGGAATTCATTAAATCGTGATTTAGATATACGATGTTACAATGATGCAGTTCAAATTGATGTAGCTGTAATATGATGGTGAGCCACCATTTGAACGAAATCTGGTAGTTAAAAAAAGTGATTACATGAATGGCAGCAAAGTCTTTATATGCTGAGTTTAGCATTACGTCGGAGCCTACAAATATTGTCCTGTCGGTCTGAAATTTGGTACACACATTCCTTAGGCGATAATATTTGATTTAAAGTGTATATCGTAAGCTTCGAATATGTTGAAATAAGGTAAAATGTGGGTAGATGCACACATGTTATTACGAAAGAAATACACGTTCATAGCTGTTGACATTTATTCCACATGTTTTTAAGTCTACAGTATTGAATAAAAACTGCTTTCCACATGCAAATAGAAAATCATGTAACAGTTACGATTTCTCTGTGCGGGATGACATATTGTTTTTCAGTGCTAAGATATATGGCGTCTACCGTGACTAATAGCAGTTGTGGTTAGGTTGAAATACAGCCTGGACCAAAAATTAAGAGTAAGTAACACGCAGAAATAATATCGACATGTAATAATGTGTATTTCTCGCTTAGTAACATGTGTGCATCTACTCACATTTGAAGTGATTTTTCCTCATTTTCACGCATTCGAAGCTTACTAAAGCTTACTAAACTTGATACCGATAGGACAATTTTTAAAACGCCATAGAACAAATTCAAGAAACTATTTTCAATAATTATTACTGTGTTACAAATAAAAAATACTAATTAACTTAATGAATTATGGTCGAATTTCGACCACTGGGCGATCTCTAGTAAAGGATAATAATGCTAACATTATGATCATTGATAATCTTTTTAATCTGCCACATATCCAATATTGCTAAGATATTGTGACAATGTCTAGCGATCGACATGGTATTGGTTGGTTTGAGTACCGACAGTGAAACAGAAGATAAAAGTGATTGTTATTCAAGATTAATAATAATTATAATATGTTTACTAGAGTGCTGCTATAAGTCCTAACCCGCTGCACAGTTTAGAAGGAATGAGGGCGTTCAATATTGTTGATGATGGTACTCTTTCAGATGTGTTAGATCATCTTGGAGGCTCCTAGATGACCTCCCGAGGACGAAGTCTGAATAGAACGGCACAGTATTTCACTTGCTGTCTCGTTACATCTCTTATCCACAACGCAAACAACACGCACATAGAACATTCTTAAAACATGTATTTTTAATGTTTTAACTTTTTCGGTATTCTCATGAGCCTGAATATTTTTAATTATTAAACTTCCCTCAATTTTGTTTTTAGTGTTTATTACTGTTTTGTGAGGTTTGTCAACTTGTGTTAGACTCATAGCATTGATCAGTTGTTTCGGCAAAAAGCAACTTCCGAAGCGTATGCTGTTGGCTGACATATTTGTTTTACACCGGATCGTTGACTTATAATGTCACCACCGAGTTTAAAAAAGAATTTATGATATGTTGCAAACACGACTTCAAAAAGGCCAATTTAGAGAGAAATAGCAGCTAATTCGTTTGAAGAGGCACTCTGTGGATCTGAAAGCAAATGTAATTTCAAAGGGGAGAGTTCGATCCGTGGCAGAGTAATAAAATGGGTTTCATATCTGTCTCTCATACACCAAAAGCCAGCTCTTTAATAATTATCGTCATTCCAGTAGAGTACAGTATTGCGGTATAATCAAACAAACACACATACGGTATATTCATTTATAGTAATTTTTCCGAAATTTTGTTTCAGATTTTTATAATTCTGTTTTCACTAAAGGAGATTACTTGTTAGTAATATTTAATGTTATTAATATTGGAAGTTTTTCTACAGAATGTTATAGTGTGATTACTTCCTTTCATAATGTGGTTGCTGTTCATAATATTCTCCGGAAGTATTGAAAATAATGTTTTGTGCATCAACCGTAAATGAATGTTTCTAGAAAACTGGATATTGCTTTCGTGCCAATATACTTTCAAGTATTATCAAGAAATTTATGCAGTCTTAATGATCTGTTGTACCACGAGGATCTTATTCACTTTCTTAATATTTTTTGCCAACTTTAATTTTTTCGTAACGATTTCGCTTAGGTACTTGTTAACACTGTTTTGGTTATTGTTGTTGGGGCAAACGTAATTGTATTTGGGAATAAGAAATATTACCTGCAAGTGATGACTATACAAACACTCGCATCGGAAGATTTTACGAAGTTACAACTGTACCGGTGGCAGTGATATAAACGCAGTCTGTTCTGAATTTAAACTGAACAACATATCCCTGGCCTTTCCTTCTCCTAACAGCAATCTCATCATTATCAAACTTCCACTAATCCCAACTTCCAAATTTAATATAATGTATTTTCAATTAGTAGTATCAGTAAAAGGTTTATCTTGGGTTTATATAACTGGTGGATATTCTACATACCTAAATATATTATTTCATCTCTCTTTGAGATTGTGTAACCTGCTGGCAGACTTGTCACTGAATACTGTAGATACTTTTCATGACACAGAACAGCCATTTTCAACCTACCTAGATTAAATTAAACTTGAGTTAAAAATATATACAGGAGCGACCGAAGCAAGAGACTATATTTCACTCATTTCAACGCGTTTTAATGATTTATTTTATTCAAAGTTCATGTAAAAGCTTTTAAATATTTTCTGTAAATATTATGAGTCACTTAAGTACATTTTAAATGAGGATCTGTAATTAATAGAGTGTTATGTAACAAATTAATAATGCTGAATTGTTAACTTTGTGAGTTACACATTGTCACGGTTTAGTGAGGAGTGCTTCTCGAAGATTCCATTGTCTTTCAGATACACAATCAGTTTAGTTGTCAACCAGATACAATACGAATTTAGTTGTTTGTAAGTTATTGCAAATTCAGTTTTGTATTCATAAAGCAGACAGCCTCTCCTAGTTATAAACGTTTAAAATAATTGTGCTTGGATACGAATTGTTCGATGAAGTTTTCAATAAATCAAAACGTGGTATTAACAGCAAACTGGTCATTTTTAGTAAAGCTACAGATTGCTCTGGGACGACAAAACGTAGCGAGCAATACGTTACAACACAGCTGCAATAAAGTATGATCGTAGAGAAGTAACTTGCAGCAAACCTTACTTTTACAATACAGATACCCGTGGTAAATCCATCACACCTAGACCTGTGAATTATAAATAACTTTCGGGCCTCACTTTCTGGAAGACGTGAGTTCGATTCTCGGTACGACCTACCAGATGTGTGATTTCTCGAAAACACTAAAAGCGACTACTGGTCAAAGATGGCTTCGTTCATATAAGACCGAGCGTGGCGGGTGAACGGTAACGCTCTGGCTTCGCATTCAGGAGGACGCGGGTTCGAATCCCCGTCCGGACATCCAGATTTGGGTTTTACATTATTTCTCCAGATCACTCATTGCGAATGCCGGGATGCTTTTTTAAAAAGGCTGTGGCCATTTCCGTTCCTTGTGTCTTATTTTATAAAACCAAGTTGTATTTTATATGATTTTCAGTTGGCAAGAGTACAGAATCGTTTTAAAGTCTTGCAGAGAAACTTTCATGTTCGAATTTATTAACTTATTGTTTTTGAATAGCAATAATCTTTCTTATGATTCATTTGACATTTATTTTCGTTTTACTTCATTCATAAACATCCGAAGAATTACAGAGGTCCTTTGTTATCAGTGACTTTATATCAACACCTCAAAAACGCGAACTAACTTTTTCTATCGCTCTCTTGTTACCATCTGGTCTCCATAGCTACTGATTTTTCCTCAGAGTAATTATTCATTTGTCTCTTCTCTGAGTAACCTGTTATGCTACACTTGCCCCCATCCTTTCCCGGCTCGACGAAGCGTAAAGCCATAAGCAGAAAAAAAGCAAAAAAAAAAAAAATCTTGTAGGCCATTGGACATTTCATTCATGTCCTTTGCCAACAATCCGTTCCACTGTAATGATGTAAGCGTCGATGGGCTGTATCTCCTTCTTCACCAACTTTTCCCAATATTAGTAGTCCGATGCCATTATCTTGAAGACCGAGCGTGGTGGTGTAACGGCTAGCGTTCTGGCCTCGCATTCGGGAGGACGGCGGTTCGAATCCCCGTCCGGGCATCCAGATTTTGGTTTTCCATGGTTTCCCCAAATCACTCCAGGTGAATGCCGGGATGCTTCCTTCAAAAGGCCATGGCCGAATTCCTTCCCATTCCTTGCCTCCCCATCCTTTCCCGTCTCTAAAGACCTATTTGTTATAGGAGACGATAAGCAGTTAAAAAAAAAAAAAAAAAAAGAATTTTGAAGACTTTTCATTGGCATGGTTAAATTTGGAGCTTTGATATAACCACCGTATGCCCTTACTGGCGCCAAGCGTTTTATAACTACAGCCAAGTCGTCTTACGCATTAATGGAGGAAGTGAAGTTTTGCCATCTGTCACGAAAATGTCTGTGTTCTGTGTGTGATATGTGTATTTTTTGTTGTCGACATGCTTATTTTATGAGTCGGAGATTGGGGACGAACACAGTATTCGCGTTGACGGATGCGAAAAACCGCCTAAAAACTGCAGTCATGATGTCCGTTTTTAGGAGTCCCCGTTATAGTTCCCCGACCCAGTGTGTGGCGCCTATAAAAGCATTAAGCCATACTGGCAGATGTCAGTGACTGTACAATCCTGTTTAAAAAATCCATCAGTACTGTATATGAAGGCATATGGCGTCATAGATAGTTTTCTAACTCACTCCCAACCGTAATTATGATTTCGATCTGTGCTTTAAGTGGTAGTATACTATCTGGGCTTATCGACAGAACTTACGGAGTTGCGGACACCGATAATATTCAAACTATCGCCTTAACCACAACTTCCCCCAGCGCCACTTAATTACGGAAGCGCTGTTTAGCCACCTTGAAGAGCCTTGCGCTGTTAGTTCCTTCTATCCCGTCATTTTCTTCCACCACTGCGGCTATCTGCGCTCTCTCTCCCCCATCATTCCGTCCTTCTCTTTTTTATATATATTGCTCCATCTACGCCCCGTGCGTCTTCCCATTACAAATTGTACTTCATGGACGTTACGGCTCGCCTCGGTGGGAAAGATCTTCCTCTTTGTCGTCGTCGTTTTTTTCCGTGTCGTCTTCCGCGCGGCGTTTCACTGCGCTCTATCAAGAGTAATTCCTCCGTGAGTGGAATGGTCGGGATGAGGTTAGGAGGCACTACGGAGGGAAGGGACAAATTACCGGCGCTAAGGAGACCCACTGCACTACATTCCCGCCGGCTGCGGGAGACGTAATTAATTTTTGAGTTACACAATGAGATTTGAGGCCGGGTTAAGCTGCCGGCGGTCCCTGGTGTCGGCTGAGAGGGGCACAGGAAGTCACGCTGGTCTTTTTGTGGCCGCCACGTGAGGGTATTTATAGAGGGGACGGCGGCAGACGGAATGCGTTTGTGGCATTGTGCGGCAGGGCGCTTACCACTCGACTCGTAGCCTCGCACAGTCTCCCGCGTAATTGAAGACGATTTGTGTGCGTGGCTGCACAGTGTCTTCCGCCTGCCGCCGCCATTAACATCACAATGAAGTCCCGACTGCCGCCCGCCGAGCAGGAGAAAAATCGTTCAGGTGCAGCGTGGAGACATTGGACTGATCTCTAGTATAATTTCGTAAGCCCGCGCACTCTCCTCCTCGATAGTTGTTGACTGGAGAGTGGTGACGTCATGCGCCGACCTTCGCTCGCAAATTAACAGCGACCAGAGATGTTAGTAGAAATGCGAGGTTATGTGTACGATTTAATGGCTAAACATCTACGATGAAATGAATTGCTATCCATTAAGTTTGCGTTTCCTACCATTTCATTCTTTAAAAAATATTTTTGGTTGAAAAAATAAATTACTCATTGTCTCTGCTTTAACAACGAATACAAATTTTTATTCCGGTCTAGGCTAAATTTCAATTAAATATAAAACTTCCACTAATGTTGCATTATAATTTATTTGATTTTTACTTATTTTAATGACCATTTCCGTTAATCGTCTTTATTCTGTTTCACTTTACGTGAGTTATTAGATTATTTAAAGTGGACACCAGACTTAAGATATGTTACCTAAACAAATATTCTGGTGATTCATTTCTTCTGAGTTACTTAAGTATTTAATAATCTGTACTAAGTTCTCTGGCAGTTACGGACAGGATGACCAAAGATTACGTTGTGAATGTGTGCCAAGCCTCAATCTAACAACGTGATGCTTTAGAAACAATTGCGCACTCTCTTTAAACTAAACAGAAATTCGTCAGATTTTGGGGAGTGAACCTTTAAGGTCAAATACGAGTCAATTTTGTGTTTCAGCCAGTTTGATTCTAGCAACCACGACTTTTGAAATAATTAAACGATAGTCCGATCGTCTCTGCCCGTGTATAATACGTCTCTTAATACTTTAACTTCTTCAAGCTCAAGAAATTTTATTCAAATTTTGCACAATGAACCCTTGTGAATCACAGGTCAATTCGTATTTGGCCAGATCAGGAGAATCTGTCACAACCTTTGAACTTAAAAACGGGAACCATTGTAGACACGTAACCATACGCAAAAAATAACCAGTTACTATAATTCCGGAAGCTCACTCACTCTCCTCGATAGCTATTGGCCAGAGAACGGTGACTTCGCGTGCAGGCCTTCGCTCGCAAATTAACAGTGACCAGAGATGTTAATAGAAACTCGAGGTTATGAGCGCAATTTAATGGGTAATAGCTGCGATGAAATGAATTTTCAGAATATATTCATTAAGTTTTGTTTACGTGGTATTTCAGTCTTTTTTTTAATTTAATGACTAAATAAAATGGTAACCATTATGGCTGAAAAAAACGCAGAACAAAATTGTACTTTACGATTCAATGAAGTCCTTATCGTTGTTGCCATTTTTCAATCGCAACTACAAAGATGTCAGGTCACCTTTAGGTGTGCTCGTATTTACATCGGTTATCATACATGATTTACGTCAGATTTCCTGTTAATACTATTAAAAGCAAAAACGTGGGTGGTGTTCACTGTTGCTGGGTCACCTACTTTTTTTTCTGCCGTCTTTAGGTATTTAGCGAGATCGTCGCTGTTTAAAACTTCTATTATTATTTTAAGTGAAATAAATTCAAGAAACTTTATTCACATTTTTCAGAGGGAACCCACGTTGGGGCACAGGTCATCTTGGTATTTTAGTCAAATCAGATAAACCACTCATAACCATTGATAATAAAAAATGTAACTATTCTAGATTCATGACCATACCTAAAACAATTTCACGGGCTTACACTTGAAGAGAATACTAATCCTATGTAGGAATCAAGCCTGGTCGCAGAACGTTTAACTCTGGAGTCTAGTATTAGGAAATTTGGGAGTTCTGTTTCCAGTCCAGCCATCCAGATTTTGGTTTTCCGTGGTTTCCCGAAATTGTTTCAGAGAAATGCCGGAATCATTCAGGCCGATGTCTTCAAGACCTTCAGAAAACCAGTCACAATACTCATAAGCGCATTTATAAAAATCTTTGAAGCTTTTAAGAATGGAAATATGTTTGTTTGTCTTGTACCTTTTGTCATAAATCTACACTTCCATATAAATATTTAGTCTAAGAAAACGCCCTTTAATTTCTGCAATATACAGTACGACGACATTCAAGAAAGTTAATACGAAGAGAAGAGCGTTATCAGTTAGAGCTAGGTTACTTGGAACGCAAAACCATCTTCTGTTTACGTGGTATCTCTCATGATACATATGTGCTGTCACTAATCAGTTGCTTAATTTGCTTTGAAATACACTGATGTTTGTTTCAAATATAGATGCAATAACTGCTACCTCTACATTGCCCATAAAAAAAAAAAAAAAGTGTACGACACAAAAAATCTGAAAATCGAAATCGGCAACCTCTTTAAACAGACGTAAAGTTTTTGGTTATAAATTTCATTATTACACGCTGGTACCACTACACAGTGTGTGATCTCATTAATCTGTCGCCGTGGATGATAATTCTTTCGGATGGATGAGTTAATTGTAGCAGTAGGATTATTCTGCTGCTTCGCCACCGTGGATATTGCTGTGTGTTGCAATGAGTCTGCCTTTTGTTTTGCTTTTAGTAGCAAGGCATAAACGTTTGAAACGTTTTATCTTTGTATCCTTTGCCGTAAGTTAAATTTCACAATCGTTACGCTTATCGCAGTGTAATGGTTATGAGAATACCACACCACACCCAAAAGAGTGTGCTGACGTATATAACTTAAATTGCAATTCTTGTATCGTAGGATTCCATAGTCGGTAGTCTTTGAGTCTAGCATAAGTTTAGTAGTGATAACTAGTATCATGAATCTTTGGTTTTTGAGTTGTAAGGGGGCGTCCATTAATTACGTGAGGTGTTTTTTCGGAAATCCGCCCCCCTTTTTTCCGTGGTGTAATTTGGTGAAATCTGGTGGGACCCCTTCCTCCCCCCCTCCCTCTCACTATATTGTAAAAAAAAAAAAAAAAAAAAAAAAAAAAAAAAAAAAAACAAACTTGCATTCGTATAAAATTATATTCAAAATTGAAAATGCAAAGATTTGGTCAGAAAATTCAAGGAGTAAATTTACGCTTCTTTGCGCCCGTGAATGTTCAGCAATAGGATTATCTCGTTTTAAACACCAACATTACTATCCAATCATCACAGAATCCCAAAATCCTTGATACAAGGTTTCCATCTCCTCGTGGAATCGTTCCCCTTGTTAGTAACTGACATCTCCGAAATTTTCAGAAAAGCGATCAAGATGACTAAAAAGAAATGAATTTTAATGTTAATATTTGCGCCAATATCACGAAAAATTGACACGGTGTTGGTTAAAAGGTCTTTGTAATTTTCACATTTATGTTTCCATAGGAAATTTTGCACTACTCTATAAAAGTTCGTCAATCTTATGTTTCATGTTTCATTAGTGTGCATCTTTCTCACGAAATTTGTATCCTTTACGAGTTTACGGATGATTGGTCAATAAAAAATCTGTGCTTTAAGTTTTTAAACCGTCTTGTCAGGTAATACATTGCACATATATTTGAAGCATCTCCCGTGTTTGTCCAAATTGTTTTATCAATCCGAATTTGATGTGCAAAGGTCGGAAGATCATTTTTTCTTCTAATATATTGGCAGCTCTACAAGGAGTCACATTTTTCCGTGAGGACCAGTCTTTTGTAACATAGCGATTGTCTTGGTCTCTGCTACTCCACATTCAGAGGAAACATGGGTATTTGTACTACCCGTTTGCTGTCCCGAAAGAAAATTCATCACCTATAACTCAATGCTCATGATACAGAATCTTTTATAAAACTAATTGCTTAATATTTTCCATATGTATGAAAAAATAACATACGGATTGACACTCACACGGACACACTTATAAACATCGTGCACTTTGGCTAAAACCTAGTATATAACTGGGGGTTGTTACATCGCTTCGAAATTACACCTGGTATGCCTAAATGAAGGTCGTGGGAACTAAACCCATAATCATTGTTGCCAAGTATGATCATTATTTGTCAAGTTTCCAGACAAGTAATTTAATAAAATGACCTCACATTTCAAGCAAGACTAGATGTAACCAGACTGTTCAAACCCCATCCAAATTGATGCTTTTCGCGAGACACCTGAACAAAGGGACAGACGGATGCAGTCCGGTTGCAGTTTTGTAATAGTGTAAAAAAGAGCAAAATTCGAGGCGGGCCGCAGCGGGTGACAGTGAAGAGTGGCAATGCTGAGAACAAGATTACGCTTGTAGATGCTGGCAGTGTAAAGAAGCGTAGCGCGGCGGTCGTGTTGTCATGTCCGTGGGATCTCCACTTAGGCTGCAGATAGCGCCGCGACCACCTGACCGGAAACACTGTGCGGGCCGTTCACACTGCGATAAGCGCCGCGAAGCACCGCGTCCAACGCCCGCACCCAGACCCTACACCCACTATTCACCGCGTTCTTTCTCTCGCTTCCCACACCTGTTTACCCACTTGCTGTTACACATAAAGCTGGCAAAAAGGAACTATTTTCACATTAGTATGACAGTAACACCATTTTTCATTCCATTCTAAACAAGTGTTTTGAATTCGGCTGCAGTCAATGGAGAACATAAAAAATGTGGGCTGCCCAAAGGGTGTAGCCTGACAACGACGATATTCAACATTTAGACTAACAATCGACCGTAACCGCCTAAGAGTCAAAGGCTTATCTATCTACATCTACATATCTACATATATACTCTGCAAATCACAGAATTCTGGGTGGCAGAGGGTTCTCAGCACCAAAGCTAATCTCTTTGCTGTGCATTCCAATCCCTAATGGTACGAGGGAAAAAAGAATTCATATAAGAATCAGTCCGGCACCTTATTTCTCTAATTTTATCTTTCCTGTCATTCCGACTCAAATAGGTTGGGGGAAGAAGTATTTCACTACACTCAAAAGTGAAAGTGGGAGTACGCATGTTTACCAATAAGTTTAAACGAAACGTGTGTCGTCTATCTACCAGAGACTCCCAACCTAATCTACTAATCAGTTCTGTGACGCTTTCATAAGGACTGTAGCAAGAGGTTACGAATCGAGCGGCTCTTCTCCGTACTTTCTCTATACTTTCGATCAATCCCTTACGAAACGGGTCCCAAATGGCACAACAATAATCCAAATGTGGACGCACAAGAGATTTGTACGCTATCTCCTTTGTTTGTTCATTACAATTTTTCTAGATTCGACCTATGAATCGCAGCCTAGAATTTGCTCTACCTACTAACGAATTAATGTGTATGTCCCATTTCATGTTCCTTTGTACTGTTACTCCATAATATTTCATAGAATCGACCATATCAATAACTGAACTGTTTACCTCGTATTTCTGAACAATCGGATTCTTTTTGTTAGTTATGCTCATTGTCTTGCACTTTTTACAATTTAGAGTAAGTTACCACTCAGCGCACCAAGCCAAAATAACATCCAGATCGTGCTGAATTTCTAAGCAATCGGCCAAATTTCTTACTTCCCTATATAAATAACCGCATCATCAGCAAACAATCTAAAAAGGCTTTTCACTTTGTCTCCGAGATCGTTTATAAAAATTAAGAAAAGAAGTGTCCTATTACACTTCATCTATGCAGATAATTTAGCGCTAGCAGACCAAGCAAAAGATTTAGACCGAGCGTGGTGGTGTAACGGATAGCGTTCTGGCCTCGCATTCGGGAGGACGGCGGTTCGAATCCCCGTCCGGGCATCCAGATTTGGGATTTCCATGGTTTACCAAATCACTCCAGGCAAATGCCGGGATGCTTCCATAAAAACGGCCATGGCCGAATTCCTTCCCATTCCTTGACCCCCCCATCCTTTCCCGTCTCTAAAGACCTCACTCTTGAGAGACGTAAAGCAGTTAAAAAAAAAAAAGATTTAGGAACAGTGGAGGAGATTGTAAGTAATAGTCTACAGTCACAAATTACTAGGAACGTAATTAGTGTGGAACCCACATTTTAGGTATCAAATACAGGAGTTTGAGGAGGTGCATAGAAGGGCTGCTGGATTTGTATCTGGAAATTATTGCAGAAAACGTTCAGTAACCGGTATGATAAAAGAGCTGAAATGCGGGTTTTTTTTTAATACAGGAGGAAGGCGAAGAGAGTCGTGGGAGTGTACAAGGCGTATATTGGTGATGAGGCGTGGAATGTTATTGGTGTAAGAGTTAGGAGTAACGCATGGAAGGGAAAAGATGACCATAACCACAAACTGGCACTCGATTTCAAGCACAAAGATGTGGGAATATTTTCTTTCGTAGGTAAACGGGTAAGGGATTGGAATAAATTACCAAGGGAACTGATGAATAATTTACGAAAAACGGTGAAACAATTAAAAGTTGAAATTTGTAGATGGCAAAAGTAGGTGGTTACAGGAAAGGGGAAAATGGGTATGCGGGGAAATACGCTCCATTGTAATTAAATTAAATCAGCGAAAACAGAGTCCAGTTAAATCTCAGATATGCGCCTTCCATCAACGAAATAGAGATGCCAACATGAAGCTAAAAATCAGGAGGGATGGTATACAAGTAGAGCATTGTTTCCTTCCTAAATACACTGGATCGTTCCCGCAATTATAAAACACAAAAAGCAAAGTTAAAGCCCGCATAACAAAACATCTGGAAACTGACAGGAAGTGTATGAGGTGGACATACAGCAGTGTTCCGAACTTAGGCTCTTACAATGTATAATTCTGCTGTAGAATACGCCTGTCCCGTTTGGTACAAGTCTGCTTACACAAAAAAAGACGTAGTGCTGAATGAAACTTGCAGAATTATAACGTCTTTTTGTAATCGCTTCCACTGATATAAGACTGGTGTATATGTAAAGTTAGAAAGAAGTAAAATTAATCAGAACGAGTCTCATCCATTATTGGGGCATCAATCCCCTAGGCAAAGATATAAATCTAGTCTAAGTTTCCTGAAGACGACGGCTGCATTAAACGCGTTTCCTGACTCAATCTGTGACGATGGAGTTTTACTCGTATAATGATTATCCAATGTAGACGCGCTACCCCCAGGTGGTAATCTTAACTGGAAAACAGGTTGAGCAATGGTGTAGGCAGGTAAAAAGATAATTTATCAAGATGGCTTTATCTGGAAGATCCAAATCCTACGTGTGAAAGTGGGGCAGGAAAGACTATGCAGCATCTATAGTTTTAATTACCCGCAGTGCCCATCAACTTGCACTTTCCAAGACCTCCTTAATGCCTGCGAAAACGCTGTCCAAGTGTCTGTACTGGTGTTTATTGTTATACATTTTGTTTCTTCATTTTTTATATTTTTCTGTTCTGTTCTTGTTAATATTTTGTTTGTGATCTAATAATTGTAATATCAACGTTTAAGATGCGAAATGAATAAATTTCAGCTGCTAAAACTGGCCTTTAAAAACTTTAAACGGAACTCAACATGTGAGGAGTAATGATGAAAATCTTATACGCGAATGCAGGCTTTCCCGGCGAATAAATGACAACAAATCTTCTAGGGTTTGCAGCCGGATTTTATTATAAAGCGACAAGCTTTTGGCTACTAGCTGAGTAGCCATCTTCAGGTCGATTAGCGACACCAGTAAACGCCTGGTATCCATTAAGGCAAGATCGCTGATACATAATCGACCTGAAGATGGCTACTGAGTTAGTAGCCTAAAGCTTGTCGCTTTATAATAAAATCCGGCTGCAAACCCTAGAAGATTTGTTGTGATGAAAATCTTGATGGCGTTATTTCCCAAATAAACGAAGCAGCCTTACAGAAGTTTTAATCCTGCGGGTATATTGCAATTAAATGTAGCAAAATCGTAATAATTTCTTCATTTTTATGTAAGTTCTTTTTTATTTTATTTTTAGATGTTGGAGTCAGGGAATGGAATTAATTATGGAGAGAGATGTTGAACAATTTATAACAAACATTGATGAATTTAGTGTCGAAATTTGTGTAATTATGAAGTACGTGTGTAGGCTGCTCTCCAAAAGGGCATCTAATCCATGGCATAATAAACACTGTATTAAAATACAATTGCGGCGGAAAAAGGGAGGGGGGAATTATTATTAATAATTCTGAAAATTAAAATTACATTAAAATATAATAAAGGGGAGCTAAAAGGAACCAGAACCATGAATATTAGACACAAAATAATATCCCATTTATTGATTCTTATGGCTTTTACAAGGCCGGGTAATAATTAACTTTACGTTAAACATAGTTCGACCAACAAAACAAGCAATACCCGACGTTTACAATCCGCCGATGAAAGCAAACAAAATTGAATGAAATATTTCAACAAATAAAAACAGCAAAGTTAACATTGAACAACGTGGCAACACAGGCCATCAAATTGAAGCTAACATTTTACTGTAACAAAGGAGTAATCCCAGGGGCGCCGTATAAAGTTAAAGAAAAGCATCAAAAAATGAATTTACAAATAGCAAGATGCTTGAAATTTACAGTGAAACATAAAATCAACTAGCTCAGTAATTTAGTGGCGGGAGCAGAGTCTTATCCCAGTGCCGCTTAAGGGTTCACAAGTCCGTTAAAACCCAATGAATAGTGACCGTCTGTATCCGGTACATTACCATAAAAACATCGCCGTGAAGTAGCGTGACATGCTCAATGTCACTGCAGCTGTGGAAGCCAAATAAGCGGGTACGACCGCGTTATTAGAACGACTTCCAGATAATGGCAGGCATGCCATATAACCTCTCGCTTCCCAAAGCAAGAGTGTGATCACAACCAGTCAATGATCACCAGAGTAGAGCGTGTCGGCTGACACGTCTGTTCATCCACTCGTCCCGGCAGCAAGTGTCGCTTAAGATGGCTTCTTCCTTCTTCCTCCGAAAGTCACCACTCCACATGTAACAAACTCCCTAGAATTAGTATTGTGGACCCCAATAAATCTTCAAGATTGGCTATCTACACATGTCCGTCGTCACGTGTATTATCTCGCGCTTCGCATTCGCTGCATCCCTGCGCGCGTTTTCTGCATGGCCTTCAGTGCAGTAGTGGAGTGGGGTGAGGTCAGCGCCCGCCTAACGGAAGATAGCCGTTGTGAAGCTGTGGCGCCGCCAGGTCGGCGAGGTCCCCATTGTCCCACTCTCGAGCGTCCGAAAATGGCAGTTTCCAGCCTCCAATATTCACCACCTTACTGAGCCACGAGTTTTACAGAAAATAAATTTACAACAATTCTACCTTTGGCTGCCCTGGTTTAACATATGTTTAATCTATCCAGACAACCCCCATTATTTACGCTATTTACACGTCACAAGATTGAATATAATTAATAAAATTGAATATAATTAGTAAAATTATGAATATAATTAATAACAATTTAATTATATTCATTGTGGGTGACGCTGTCACACCACAACACGTAATTGAACAGTAATCATATGATTATTATGCTATCGTCAGTCTAATGTTCAATTAGACAACAGTCAAAAATATCTCTTTTTCTACTTTCCAGTCTGGCCAAGCGCGTTAAAACGCAACCACAGTAGTTGGGGAGCTACAACAGGCTTTGACTCAATTCTCGGGATCCGCGTACCAGCCGTTCTGATCGCGGTTTCCTCAAACATCTATATAAATGCTGAGACGACATCAATCTCCGCTTTATATTTTTACAAATAAAATTACCCTTATCACATATAACAGAAGTTATATGTCTCACAGAGGGCAACACATCCGCATTCCTCCCATCAAACCAGCGATTGGCCTAGCAAGCCTGTAGTAGATGAAAGCTTGCTTTGAAAATAAACACAGTCTCTGGAAGACGATAAGCCGAACGAATCCGCGGAAGTATAAATGTACTAAAGATGATGATGTTTATAATATTTTTCTTAACTGATGCCAAATTTGACAGAGTTATGAACGAAAATATTAGGATTACGAGACTATATACAGAAGCTGCAGTTATCATTTGCAGTCAGATCAAAACATTTGTGTTTACCCTAAATTTCTAGCTTCTCTGATCACTAGATCTGGAGATTTTGATTCTTCACCCCAGTATTATTGTGATAAAGCTCTTTAGTACGCTACGAATAAATTATATATTAAATTACTTATTTGTTTCACAGAGCGTAGTGGGTGAGCGGTAACGTTCTGGCCTCACATACGGAAGGAGGTGGGATCGAATTCCAGTGCAGCCATCCAGATTTTGGTTTCCCCAAATCAGTACAATCAAATGCCTGGATAGTCCCTTTAAAAGGTCATGGCAGAACTACTTTCCTTTGTGTGGGTGGAGACCTTCCCAGCGTATCGATGCAACAAAATCTTCTCTGGTGTCCAGCCGGATGGTGGTGTAAAAAAACGGACGTTTCGACAGCTGATTCTGCTGTCTTCCAGTTGATGGTATAAAGGAGGTTCGATGAGTAGCCAAGCCAGTCGAGGCAGAGACAGTCAGCTGAGAACAACTACAAGATACCTGATGAAGACAGTAGAATCAGCTGTCGCAACGTCATGTTTTTACACCACCATCCGGCTGGACACCCGAGAAGATTTTGTTTCTTTCCATTCCTTGTCCCCAATCCTTTCCCGCCTCTGACGACATGACCTCAACGTCGTAAAGCAATAAGCAAATAATAAAAAAAAGTTTCACATTTGTAAAATACATAATACATGAAATAACATTGTGTGTTACAAAAGTTACAACAAGCTTCAAAGTTTTGGTACTTTTCGTACACATGTTGGACCATAAAAAATAAATATTCTGAAACCAATTGGGATAGTTATTTTCCACGTATAAGACTGATGAGAGTTTGTTGCGACTTGTGTAAAACTTTATTTAGGGATAACTGAACATTGTGTCACGCTGGCTTGTTGTTTTTGGCATGTAGCAAGTGTTTTCTAATTCGCGATGGCAGAGCAATTCCTTTGGTTGCATAACAAGAAGTACGCGCGTGGCAGCTACTCCGCACGCTATCCTAACATCGCAGACTGACGCTCTATGCTATTGCGTAACTTACTCTCTGATGGATCACACGCATCACTGTCAATCATCTGTGAGGTCGCCGCATTTTGCTGAAAAAAGGGAACCCTAATAACATCCTTAAAGCATCACTTATAAGCACTCAACCAACGAAACAGACAGTCGATACATAACGAAGCTGGAAGATGAAATCCAGGCAATTAGATTTTTTTTTACTTCTGGCTTTATGCCTCGTCAACGTCTAGGTCATTAGACGAGGGAAAGAACTGGGGGCCAGGAATGGAAGGCAATTCGGCCATGGTCTTTTGAAGGAACCATCCCGGCATTCGTCTGTTCTGATTTTGGGAAACAAGGAAAAACCAATTCTGGATGACCTGGTAGGTTTTCGAACCCATACCCTCCCGAATTCGATGCTAGAGCTTTATCCCCAACTACCATGCTCAGTTACAAATGACCAAATGTGATATAGGCATATGTAAGTTTATCACAACGGTGTGTCTGACTTATGATTAAATCAAACAAAACAGATACAGATGTGTATCGAAGAATATGACTTTCTGATCGTGTACGCAAAGACAAGAAGAAACTCATGAATAAAAAAGTGGTGCATATTATTAAAATTTAATTTAAGCGATGTGTTGTACACTAAGAATAATACTGAACTCCAGTTTTTTTTCTGCCAATTTCTACGAGATATCGTACAATGGAATATGGTGGGGAAAAAATCACTGTTTGAGACTTTCATATGTTTTTAGAATCACGATTTCAATAAAACACTTTGATTCAAGAAATATAAGCAACACAATGAACTGTGATTTATGTAATATCGCTGCCAAATTAAAATAAAATAATAAGAATCATAGATCATGAGAAACAGTTAAAAGTTCGAAATAGATTGCGAGCGTGCTGCATTCTACATCATCTGTTAAAAATCACAATCGCATATTAAACAATTACTGAATTCGTAAAAAAAATTAGATGGACATAAAACGGTGGAAACTTCTCTATTTTGCTGATGACACTGTAATTTTGCACAGTAACAGTAATTTAATGTGACGGACTTTGTTTTGGGGATACATTAATTACGAAGCATAATTTCAACATAAGAGAAATAGTGGAGCCAGAAGTAATTATCCCCGTTAAGCTGAGGATGTCAGATTAAGAAATGAGTCTTGAATGAAAGTGTAGTTATAAATAGGTGAAACTGTAATATCATCCCTAAAGTAAAAGACAATACGTAGTTTTGAAGTGTGTTGTTTCATCTAGATTACTAGTCTCAAATGTCAGAGGTAGGCATTATGACCTTTTCGTTCGTTTCTGTAGTCCAGCACGCTTATAGTAACATTAACGCAAAGTTCCGCTATGTCTTATCGCATCTGACTGAAGGCGAAACAATACCAGCTTAAGTTATTGCATGAGAATCGATTACTGTGCTAGTGCTTCTAATAGTAAGTAAGCGCGTAGGTTGACTTTCTCATTAAATGGAGTAGTTCAGAACCATGGAGATTATTAGACGAGGCTGCTTGTATTAAAGCACTTCACTCGATGGGGTGGCATTTGCAAGATGAACAGAGAGAAACAAGTTTCACAAGCCACGTGCAGTATATGATGTACCGATATAAAAATTAATAGGTAGTTTGACTCGATGTTTTACTGCATCCAATAGTTAACTTCACAATTGGATTGAATGATTTCGTCAAAGGATTCGGCATTCAAAGAGAGTAAATCTTTTAATCGTAGGCTTCCGCGTCCGGAGTAGGTTGTCTCCTGGCTGTTCTGGCGATGCCATGTGTAGCCGACGTTTCTACCGTCATATTGCGGTATTCTTTAGTTCTGCGGAAGAAGACCACAGTACGACGGTCGAAACGCTGGCTTAACACATCATGAAGTGACGTTAGGGAAAGTGCGTGAGTTGAAATATTAAGGGGGGGGCGGCTAAATCCCACAAAATCTCACCAAGGGGGAGAGGGGGGTGACGACAGAAATCTCACGTCATTTTTTTAATTTCTTGAAGAACAGCAGAGCTAAATAAAGATCTACAAACGATGCCGATACCGATTTTAGGGGGGGATATAACCGTCCTAGAAAGCAGCAGAAGCTATAAGGGGGCGTCCATAAATTACGTGAGGTGAAATAGGGGGAGGGGGTACGGCGAAATCTCACCAAGGGGAAGGGTGGGGGGTCAACGGAAATCTCACGTAAGGTTTTGTAAATTTTCGTTGGACAGTACAGCTAAAAAAAAAAAGTCTACAAATTGACGCGAAGGTCGATTTTAGGGGAGTTTTCGTCGAACAGTGGGGATGTCTAATCGGGTTTGGAAGGTTGAGACCTAAAAAAAAAGTTCTACAAAAAGTTCGGAGGGCGACTTGTAAGGGAGAGGGGTCGGACCAGATATCATGAAATCTCACCAGAGGGGGGGGGGGGGGGTCAGGAAATCCGGAAAATCACCTCACGTAATTTATGGATACCCCCTAAGGAAAAGGTCTAAAAACCTTACGAGTTTGTTCAGCAAGGGGAGGGGGGGATTTACCCTCAAGACTCATCACAGGGGGGGGGGGGGGGAGGGGGGGACGAGCAGATATCACCAAATCTTACCGCGGAGGGAAGGGAGGTCCAGAATTCCGGAAAAATACCTCACGTAATTAATGGAGAGGACAGAGGAAATTTATACAAGTCATTTGTCAGAATGCCATCTATCTTTGTTCAGGTAATAACCGGTATCTCTTCAACTATTAGTCTTTTGTCTGCATCAGCATTCCCTGTACCCTAACGATATTTCCTTGCATAATTATCTCTATTGACCTTTCTTACAGGGGATCATGGTTCTTTCCAGTTTAAATTTAGATAGCCATTTCCTAACCGTGCTGCAAACGGCGCCACCCTGTTCTAATGTTGCCACCACACATCCACCAATGTCCTTTGGTGCCATCTCTTTCTTACACAAATATTTAGTCATAAAACAATTATAACATAATTTCTTCTCGATTTCTGATTAAATATGTATCTCATCCACTTTCAGCACCTTCGAATTGTAGGTCTTTTCTCCAATTTCAAATGGAAATTTATATGCAGAATAACATGAAGTGATAAGATTAAAGAGGTGGCTGGGTTTATCATTTGCATCAAGATTAAATGTATTCTTTCAGTCTTTACTGAAGACTGAAGTCTGGTAGAAGTTTCCTAGGAACATCAAAGGAATTTACAATCACAACTGAGAAAGCCAGATTACAGTTGTAGAAAGCTAAGGCTCTACTTTTCCATGGGGGGTAAAAGTTCCTAAAGCTGTCTATGACAAGGACTGTCTGGTGTGGAAGGCTCTTAATAGGCTGAGTTCAGGAGTGGGCAGATCCAAAGTTAACCTAGTAAGATGGGCTACTTAGAGGTTGATAACAACAAGTTCGAATGCGGAGAAGATCAGATTGTTCAACACATCCTGCAGTGTAGACTGTGTTCCAAACTCCTGCACCGAAAGAGGACTTACATGAGGGCTTGAATAATACAATTGAAAGTGGCCAAATTACTGGTCTAAAATAATTGTATACTTCTGAGACGAGGTAATTAGGCATTTATTTGCTTGACAGACTTTTTTAAATTAAAATCATTGTGCTGTGATGATTAATGAATAAATATTAAATTAGAGAAACTTAAAAACATTAAAAAAATAATTTTATTAATTGGAATGCAATTTAACAAATCAAGATCTTGTAATTCTAACTAAAAATATGAGAATGAATTTGATTTCCATGGAACAGATCCGTTAATTACGTGAGGTGTTTTTCTTAAAATTTCGGACGTTTCCCCCTCCCCGTTGTTGAGATTTGATGAGATCTGTTGGGACCACCTCCCATAACGTGAGAGTATTATAACGGTCCTCAGCACCAGACCTTTAATGAAATTGTATGTTAAGGATTATTTACAGCAAGCTGGGAGAAGAGTAAATATGGGTTTGTATATTTTTTTTGCAATTAATTGAGAATTTCTGTAAATTGAACATTGCTTTATGGAAAGAAACTATGTAAATACTATTTAACATGTTCAAGGACAGTACTGTGAATGAAACATTGATTAATAGTTTGTAATTCTAAGTATTAATGTGAACTACGATCTTTGAAATACAATTTCCTACAGTTTGGACTGATTTTCCTGGATAATTTAGAGTGTAAATATCTTTAATTGTCATTTCTGTTCGTTTCATAAAGTTTGTGAATGATTTCGTATTAATTCTGATTGTTTTAATGAGATTTTAATTGTTTAAGTATTGTTAGAATTCGAGAAACGTTGGGTGGAAATCTTTGAATTATTATGACATTTTCTGCGGTCGGGAGACGAGTTAGTTGAGTTTTAGTTTTGAAAATTTTAAGGTGTTGCAAGTTATAATCGCTGGAGCATTTGTACGTAGTATTTTTTTTTTTTTTTTTTAACCCTTGAAAGTATTTTTTTAAAATAATTGTTTCATTTTAATTGAGATACCTATCATTATGTTCGAAGAGGTGGTGACTTCTTCTTCTCATAGTCCAAGGCCGTAGAATTTTCTTTGAAGGCAGGGTGGCAATCTGAAATAAAAAGTTGACGCAAAGATTTTTATAGACCCCTTCTCCCCCTTTTCTCCCCCTTGATAAGATTTTTCCGACCTCCCCTCCCCCCCGCTTGTTTTGTGCTCATGTAATTAACGGACGCCCCCTTATTTCGTTGAGGCCATTCACACATTGGCTCGTTGACATCATGCTGGCAAGTATGAGGCGCCGTGTTACAAAGCACCTAAGAAACAGCTGTCTACATGAAGGCCCGCAGAAAGAGCAGTAGCACGTCCCGGCTGGCTGATCTGCGATTTCTTGTACTGCCATGTACTTGTTCCAGCGGGAAACGAGGCGTAAAAATCTTGAATCCTCTCTTTGATGCAACAGCTCGCTATGTTCATTTGGCGTTCCATGAAGATGTCGGGCGTCGTTCGTGAGGCAAAATTCATTTCTGTTATTGGCGCAAATGTAACAGAAAAAAAAAAAACATTGTCTCCGAGTTTTAGAATCACGTCGACGATTGTCTGAACATGCCTATCAGTCTTATCGGTTTTATCGGCGTCCTGCCTCCGGAGGACGTGTTTTCTAAACTTATTGCTGCCGCACTGATTTTTACCATGCCATCAAAGGGAGTAATCAACGGAATGTAACACTATCTAGGCCTCTCCATTGCTTGTATGAACTTATCGATAAACAAAGGCATCTCGCCGATGCCATTACACATGCAGTGCGTGATTTCAAGAAGTCAATGTCACTTACAATATGCCCGGTATTTTCGAGCTGTATGGCTATGATATTTATAATCCTTGCTATTGGTAATTTCAGAATAAGAGGATTTTATAGCTCGTTTATATGGAACAATATCGGCACACATTTTAAGAGATATCGGATATTCCCGAGCCGGAGGATTTTAAGCTATTCGTTATGAACATCATTTCAGTGAGTTAATGGTTTTAGCTTTTGGCTCGGTAGTTAAAATCAAGTCTACTGTAAGCCGAATCACGGAACATTGCTTTAGAGTTCTCGATGGCAAGAAATCACAACAGCCTTTTTGCCAATGGAAATTTTAATACATATCATTTTTTTTAACTGCTTAACGTCTCTTAACAGCGAGGTCTTTAGAGACGGGAAACGATTGGGGGCAAGGAATGGGAAGGAATTCGGCCATGGCCTTTTGAAGGAAGCATCCCGGCATTTGCCTGGAGTGATTTGAGAAACCATGGAAAACCCAAATCTAGAGTCCCGGACGGGGATTCGAACCACCGTTCTCCCGAATGCGAGGCCAGAACGCTAACCATTACAACACCACGCTCGGTAAATACAGCTGTGAATGTGAGCACTGTCTTTGGGGTAGGAGTTTTTAATGTCGTAAGACACTGATAACGAACTGAGCTCTGAAAATCTAGTAGTCCGGATAATAATATAAAATATCAATAACAAGAAGAAGGTCACAAAAAAAACAGGTGTCAGTGACGTCAAAATGTAAAAGATAATTTAAAACAAATTTTTGTCCCAGCTAAAAGTTAAGAAATAGAAGTATAAACCACTATTAAATTTTAATCCGAGTCATTGACTCATTAATGTTTGTATCGTTATTGTGATACCAATGAACTGTAACGATAATCAACGTAACCAACTGTGTTAATTTGTTTCAGTTGAATGGTTTCACAGAAAATAACTTTTTATCAGATTTTTTCATTTGAAAATAGAATTAGATGCTTGTATACGTAGCTTGACTAGTCACCTGAATGAATGTATTTCTATCACATAGTAAACGTTCTTCTACTATCACAATTATACTGCCGTGATCTGTTTTAGAAGTTTTAAGCCGTCGATTAAATACGTTCATTCAGCTGTGACCTCTGGGGAGCAATGAAATAGTGAATGGTGAAATGAAGTTCCAGCGATTGTTTAATCATTAGTTTCATGTTGATCCTGGTAATAGAGGTTAGTGTTTTTCCTTTCATCGCCGTTGTAAAATATAGCAGTTAATAAAATTACATTGCGCTCGCAGTAAACCTCTGACTTTTTGTCATTGCATTAAGTGGTCGTACTCTGTTCAGTTTAAACCAATAAAAGCGAATGGTTGGAGTGCTTTGCAATTAGTAGACAGCTTTCTGTTATTGCCGATGATTAGCCGACTAAAGTGATTATTGCTTGTTAAGCCTCCCATTTCGTTTTTATACTCTCTGGCTTTGGCACCGAAGTGCTCAACAGAGCACAAGTAAGAAGTTCAGAGACGCTTTTTTGGAGACCCGCTAACTGAGTATAAACACCTCCGGCAGTACAGTATAAAAACTGCCTTTAGAATTACATCGCAAGAGAATACTAAACGGTATATTTAAAACAGGCAATTTTCTGTAGATAATGAACAAGATAGATTAAATTACTGAAGACAAATCGTCTGAAATTCATGTCAGATTGAAAATTACATCAATCAAGCATTGGAAATTAACGTGATTTTTTTGCAGAATTAACTTTTTTACTACCCTTCTATTTCCGCATTTAAAATTACAGTTAACGTATTACACCCTTATTTTGGGGGATTATTTATTGTTTCATTGGTGATATCAGCAGGAAACAGAATCTGGTACGAAGTTACTTAGTTAGAGCTTAAATTAGATCTGTACTACTGATAAACCGGGATATAAAGCCTTTTTTTACTTATGGCTTTACGCCTCGTCGAAGTAGAGTTCATTAGCGGCGGGATGGGAGTAGGGACATGAAACGGGTAGGAATTCGGCCATGGCCTTCTGAAGGAAGCATCCCTCCATTCGCCTGGAGTGATTTGGGGAAATCATGGAAAACCCAAATCTGGATGCCCGGACGGGGATTCGAACCGGTGTCCTCCCGAATGCGAGGCCAGAACGTTAACCACTCACCCATCACGCTCGGTGATATGAAGCTCTAAGAAAAAATAATAATACAAATAAGTAGAAACAATTAGTTTCACGTTATCTTCCAGGACATTTTTTTAGCTATTGGCTATGGGAAAGGCTACCCCATGAACATTACCTGAGTTAATCAGCTCTTGAACAAGTTTAGGCATCAATCTGTTGTAATACTCCCTTGCTCTTTAAGATTAGAGGGGAATTAATATAACAGTGATTGTCTCTAAATCACCTGAGTGCAACAGTTTTCCTCGAAGGATTGACTGATAATAAAAGTGGATTTTCAAACTTTTTTTTGTCGCCGACCCCGGTAGCGCGGGGTTAGCGAGCTGGCTTCGCGTTGTAGGGGTCGCCGGTTCGAGTCCGGCCCAGGGCATGGGTGGTTTTAATTAAGTGTTGTGTTCGTACTGTGTTGTCCTGTCACTTGTGATAATCAATAATATGAGAAGATACTATGAACACAGCTATCTAGCCTCAAAATTTTGGAAGGAGAAATTTATAAAAAGGAAAAATGCCGAGCGAAATCAAAGGCCACAGATACCAGAAGAGGAGAACACAATTACACCGGATTGACGGAAGATATCCTACGACAATGAGCAACATCAATCGTCGGAGGAACTTCAGTGTGCTCCAGAGAGGCCGTCTTCTGAGCGACAACTGGGGCCGTCTTGCAGGAGGTCAACTCTTGATGGCCTGGGCGGCTGACTTTGCTGCCGGTTCCAGGGGACTCTGCCTTTGGAGCGCACACAACACCAAAAAAAAAATGAACAATAGTGGACCAAAGTGCGGCTGTGACAATTGGTGGTGGTAATAGTAGTATTAGTAGTAGTAGTAATGGTATTAGTAGTAGTAATGATAGTAGTAATATTAGGGGCAATAACAGTAGTAGTAGATTTAGTAGTGGTGTGGTACCCATTCTGTTTAATAGCAGTAAATGTAATAGTTATTGGAAATCGAATCAAAATTTTCTTTCATTCATGTTTATATGTTAATATATTATATATATTATATAAGATACAAATATATGTAAATGTAAAAGAGTGGAAATAAGGGCCCAGATTAGATACTAGGTGCTGGGCTATGTTGCATATGGAAAATAAATAAATAAATAAATAATAAAAAAAATATGAACACAGCTGATGAATGATAGAAACACAGTTGCAGGCTGAATGGCTAAAAGGCCGAATGCCATTAAAAAAAAAAAATTAAAAAAATAAAACATTTTTACTGCCAGCAAGAATTGGTTTCTTCTCATATCATCAAAACGGTTTGATAAAGTCAAGCAGAAAGTCTCAAATGACTATGAACATATTGTAGCCATAAACAGTTTCAGCTTTATGCCTCGTCAACGTCGAGGTCATTAGAGGAGGGAGAGGATTGGAGCTGAAACGGGAAATAATTTGGCCATGACTTTTTGGAAGGACCATTACGGCATTCACTTGGAATAATTTTTGGAAACCTTTGAAAAATGAAATTATGATTGCCGTAAGGAATCGAACCCACGTCCTCCAGCATACCCGACCCAGGGGAGTACCCCTCATCTGCCAGGATTGTTCAGAAACTACAGGAAAATATTTCAGTGATCTGCAGCATTTATTGAAATTTTTAAATAGCGAAGATACAGAGTAGTTATGAAGGAAGTACGTTCCTACTATTGAACTGAGAAAGGAAATTATAAATATAAAGGTAATTTCAGATATATATAGCCTATATAGTTCCATTACACTTCTGTTGGTGAAAATTGTAACACTCAGAAGGAATGGTTTGAATAACTCCAAAATGGGAAGATGTGTAGAAAAATGGAACCAAACTTTTGTGACTGCCTAGACAGCTTGTAACATGTGGAAAGTACTTTACACCTGATGAAGACAGAGCCAAGTGCCGAAACGTTTTATTTTTATGACACCATACAACTGGACTCTTAATATTTGTAATCCAAATGAATTATAATGTTATGGACCTACAAACGGACATAATAAAATAATTCTACTATTTATTGTTAATTCATTTTTGGTATAACGTCTTTAATTCAAACAGAATTAAATTTTTAATATTTTCCATGTGGGCCACCTGTCCCATCTTCGTGGTACATAGATTCCGGAAAATTACTTAAAAATTATGATCAGGACGTTCCTCTTGTTGTGCCCGATGTCTGAACCACGGTCCGTTGTATTCCTCTGTATGCAGGACGGCGGTATCTAACATTTATGTAGCCTATATACGAAATGACAAGAGTTATAGGTGGAACATTGATTACAAGAAAAGACCAGTGGCTTATCGAGGAAGATTATTTTTTTCCAATTTAACACCGTCTTTCCCCGCCTAATGATTGCATCCTTTAATCGGAAGATGGTCTGAAGGCAATCTGTAAAGGGAAACTGCCGATATCGGCCCCTCAGACGGTGCCTTCTGCCAAGTCAGCGGGAAAGGAAATCCAGAGCAGTTAACAGTCAATAAGGGGAGCAAGGGACGTCTGCTGCCAATCTTCAGCGCATTGCTGACAAGGGACTCTCCTTGACGCCGGTTCCAAGAGAGAGAGAGAGAGAGACTTCGCTTTTGCTCTAAGATTTAAAGCTGCCACATTTTCCTGTTTGCTCAAGTTAGTGCTATTAAAGGAAATCTCGCCGGCCTCGGTAGTGTAGGGGCTAGAGAGCTAGCTCCACGCGCCGATGGTCGCCGGTTCGAGTCCGGCCGCGGGCATGGGTGTTAAAGTGTTGTGTCTGTGAATGTCGTGTTTGTGTTGTAGTGTCCTTGTGATTACACTTGAAAATATGTACACTGGAGAAACTAATACACAGAAACAATCAGAATCACATTGAGCTGGCTGTGTGGCCTCAGTAGTCGAATGCCATTAAAAAAAAAAATCTCCGTGGAATAATACGAACTGATGTATGAGAAAATTACAGCAAACATATTTAAACAGTGGTACTATGCATGATATTTAGGTTGTAACGTTACCGCTAATGACCGAAGTAAGAATGCTCTTCAAAGCGGAATAGAGAATAGAACCTTCTGAGTTCAGTTAGTTAGAAAAATTAACCTAGGACTCAGAGCTCAACTGGGCGGGACACATTGGACAAGAAGTAGGGAAAAGTTTTAAAAAGTTCCTTCATTTACTGGCGACAATGATGGGGGGCATGTACCAGAGAAATGAGGAAATTGAGTTGCAAAACTTTAGTCAGATCACTGCTTGAATATGGTGTACTATGGCACCCTCATTTTCGGTATCAAAAATGGGAGTTTGGAGGGGGGGGGAGGTGCAAAGAAGGGCTGCTAGATTTGTCTCTGGAAATTACCGTGGAACACAATCAGTAACCGAAGTGATAAAAGAGATGGAAGGAGATTCATTGGAAGACAGATGAAGAGGGAAGAGAGTCATGGGAGTGTACAAGGCGTATATTGGTGATGAAACGTGGAAAGATATTTTTTGAAGAATTAAGACAGTTGCTTGGAAGGGAAAACATGACCCCGACCACAAACTCGACATTCAACTTTAGGCATAAGGATGTGGAAAAATTTCTTTCATGCATGAGAAGTCAGGGATTGGAATAAATTGCCAAAAGAATTGATGAATGATTCACCAAAAACGCTGAAAGAATTTAAAATTAACAATTACAGAGGGCAAAAATATACGGGTACAAGAAATGGGAAAAATGGATGTAGGGGAATTTCCACCGGATCGTGCGCTCAAGAGCAATTAAAGAACTTGTTACAGTTGTATTTATTGAATAGCATTTAACACATGTTTTTTGGGACTTTTGAAATTACAGAAGAAAGAAAGATTGGAGCTCTAGAAATGTGGTGTTATAGATGCATGGAGAGAATTGAAAAGACATGTAAAGTATGAAATGAGCGTGTTTTAGAAACGATGCGTGACTATTCATTTTTGAAATATGCTGCTGGGATCTCTTAGGGAACCATTACGTCCGCACATGAACACTTGTTCACTGTCATCAGTCTCTCGACTGGATTGACGAAAGATGACGGAAAATACGTTATAACGACATCCCATTCGATCTCAGTTGCTTTTAGTTTTATTTCTTAGACCCTCATCTACCATCTCTGTAAATTTTCCTCTCAAGTTAGATTATTTTAATTTGTTCACTTCCAGACTGCTCTATCTGTGCTGCTTCCTTATTATCTTCAATTTCAGCATACACTTCATAACTAATAGATTGTGGTCAGAGTCTATATCAGCTTCTGAGTATGATTTACAGTATAGAAATTGATTCCTGAATCTCTTTTTATCCATGAAATAATCTAGCTGATATCTACGCGTTTCCTCTGGACGTTTCCAGGTGTACATTCTTCGCCATGATGAGTTCATATGTTTCACAACATTCTAATAACCTGCTTCCTTGCTCAATACTTTCTTCTAGACCAAAACTCCCAACAGTATTCCCCGCTTTCCCTTCTCCCAATACCGCATTCCAATTACCTATGATTATTAGTGTTTCCTCCCCCTTCACACATTGGATTAACTTTTAAGTTCCATCATATATTTTCTCTATTTCTTCATTATCTTCCTGTGATTTTGCATATACGCTTATACAAACGTGGTTGGAGCAGTCTTAGTTTCAAACCTCATTATAATACTCCTGTCACTAAACAGTTTGTAATAACTCTCCCGTTTCCCCTCTCTCTTGTTCGTTATAAATTCAACTCCAGTTACTCCACTGACAGTTTTTGTGTTAATTATTCTGTGTTCCCCGGACGAGAATCCCCGAGCTTACTTCCACATTATATCACGAATTCCATCGACATCTAACTTCAGTCGTTCCATCTTACTTTTTAAGTTTTCTAATCTAACTGCTCTATTCAGACTTCTAACATTCCATCCCCTGACTAGTTGAATGTGTCTGTCCGTGCTGATGGCTACTCTCTGAGCATTCCCCAACCCCCCACCCCCAGAGATCTGATTGGGGGTCTATTTTATCTCCGGAATATTTTACTCCAGAAGCCATCATTAAATAAATGTGTAATTTGAAAAGATTATACGGCCTCAGGGTACACTTTGTTTCTTTAGTCGCTTCCCGTTGCCTTCTGCATCCACATTCCGTATAATGGGGTAAACAATGGAATTTCTTGAGTCAAGGATTTTTTTTTTTCTTTCTCTCTAACTGGCTTTTGGCCTTTTCAGCTACAACCGTGTTTTGTTTCTCCTAATGTATATGTACTGCATAATTTCGTTTACTTCTCATTGTGGACAACACAGGATGGGTACAACACTTAATTAAAACGAACCATGCCCTCGGCCGGACTCGAACCGGTGATACTTGCAACGTGAGGTCAGCTCGCTAGCCACTACGCTACAAGAGCTGGTTTGAGTCAGTTGAAGAGGAAGAAAAGGAGCTTTCTGTTTAGCAACTTTAATCGCGGTTGATGAAGTGGTTTGGTTGTTGGTTGTGATGATGGTCGGGACGGCTTCGTGAAGCCTGACCTTGACCGTGCGTTCTACCCGCTGTGACCAGGCTTTTGATGGACCGGGTGTCGCCGGCTCCCTATAACGACAGGCAGGCACAATGGCGACGCCTTACAATGGGCCCGCCTCCCCAACGGCCCCAACGATTTCCGTTTACCGGGCCGACCTTATCGTCACACTTGGCCAGCGGCCCGTCACTAACGTGCCGCAGTTCGATTGCTATCGCTCCTCAGAGTACAGTGATCTGTCGGAGGCGCCACAGTGGTCTGCGGTCTCCGAATTTATTAACACCCCCTAAGTCTTCTTCCTGTCGACCTATTACAGAGATACGGAGGCACTATCAGTTTAGCCACAGTAAAAATCTAATTTTTCCCCGAACATGTAGCTGCATCAAAAATGAAGAATATAGCTTTGAAACTCTGAGCAATTGTTCTTATAAATGGTTGTCCTCTCATAAGACTACCGTATTACCGAGCGTGGTGGTGTAAAGGCTAGCGTTCTGGCCTCGCATTCGGGAGGACGGCGGTTCGAATCCCCGTCCGGGCATCCAGATTTGGGTTTTCCATGGTTTCCCCAAATCACTCCAGGTGAATGCGGGGATGCTTCCTTCAAAAAAGGCCATGGCCGAATTCCTTCCCATTCCTTGCCCCCCATCCTTTCCCGTCTCTAAAGACCTAGTTGTTATAGGAGACGTTAAGCAGTTAAAAAAAAAAAAAAAAAAAAAAAAAAAAAAAAAAAAAAAAAACTACCGTATTGTACATAGGTTCAGAACCATTTACTGACCAAGTGTCAACGTTTCAATGGCATCCCTATAAGGTGAAGTGTACATCATATATTGAAAAACAATAACACATTTCTAAAATTACTTTCCTCTTCTTCACTTTAGATTTTGGCCTACTTTGGACAACGAGAAACAACTGCCTTTTCTTCTCCTCCCAGAATTTTTTCATACTTTCACTGTTGTTCCTCCTTCTTTCATCAGAGCTGGGGGGGGGGGAGAGGGTCTTGGCCTTTGTATATTGTTCCTGAGCCCCTTGAATTTATCAATTTTAATTTTAGTTTGGAACACTGTTCGATTCTTTATCTCATCTGGGTGGATTCCAACTTTTCATAAATCTTTTCCCGTTTCCACAAGTAATTTTGTTGTAGCCTTCAATGTAGTGATGCAGTTTAAAATTTTTTGTCAACCTATTCCCACTCATTATCATAAGAAGTCCATAAATTTTCATCCTTCTCTTGTGCATTGTGTCTGTAATTTTATCTGCATGGCTATGTAGATATTCATTTATTCTCTTTCACCAAGTACCACCTTTTCCCTTTATTGGACCTAAAACTTGCCTTAGGATTTTTCTCTCTTTATCTCTAACTCCAAAATATCCATTTTCTTATTCAACACCGGGTATTCTGAGCAGAACATTGCCTTTGTATTTACAACTGTGGCACAATGTCATACTTTACTTTTTAAAAGATCGCTTTCTTGTTGCACCGGTTTTGCGTTAGTATATATGCTAGTTCGATCATTCTAGCTCCTGCTTTATTCGCTTCTTTATTTAGCCTACTGGGTTGCATTTATTCACCCAAATATTTAAATTTGTCTACTTTCTTAATTTTTCCAAATTTAGTTTTCAGACGTTTCCATTATTGTGTTTGCACTATATATACTCTGTTTTTTCATATGTGATCCTGCTTTTTGTGCAATCTCATTAACATTTTCAATAATTTTTTTTTATCTCCTTCTTTATTTTCTGCCAGTAATGCCAGACCGTAGGCAAAAACAAGACAATCCACTTTTAGACTCTGTTTGCTTGGACCTAAACATATCCCTTTTAGTTATTCTTTTATTGAATTTTTCAATGTTCTCATTGTTTTTTCCAACACCATCTTAAAGAAGATGGAGGAAAGAGCAAAATTGCTTTATTAAAAGATATTTAACAATATTTGCGTATTGTTCACAGCTTGATTAACAAATACGCATTATGAAAAATTGTTATTAATTGGAAGGCTGAGTTCCGTGTAGTGACAATAATTTTTCGAAATTTGGTACCTTATTTGTTATCAACAATCTTAAATAGCAGTGTTTCGCTATTGAATGTCATTTCCTTTTTTTTTTTTTTTCTTAGTTAATAAATTGATGACTACGCTAAAACCACTTTTAAGTAACATAAGATCATGGAAATGCAATGAAGAACTTCTTTGTTGCAGCCTTCGAAGCTCGATGTTTTACTGGAAACCAGGGGGAGGGGGATGATCCTCAAAGACCCCCAAATTATGTCTTGGACCAAGAACATCCCCTAAGGTCTCTTCAGTGCCCACCAGTGGGTAGTAGCGTCCCCTTTGGGAACCAACTAAAAGATTTTTAAAAAATGTTTTCTTTTTTCTTGTTCTTTAATTTCTTTTTTGTTAGAGTCTCATGAAAAAAAGAAAATTCTAGGTTCAAACATCGACATGTATGTATGGAGCACAGTATTCGGTGGAAGTAAAGTTTGGACTAAATACCTAGCGCGGTTTAGCACTCATGCCTGCCATTCGGGAGGCGGTGGGTTCAAATCCCCGTCCGGCCATCCTGATTTAGGTTTTCCATGGTTTTCCGAAATTACTCCAGGCGAATTCCACCATTGTTCCTTCAAAAGGCCATGGCTGAAATCCTTCACATTCCTTGTCTCAAGTCGTCTCCCACCTCTAATGATCTCGACGTCGACGTGGCATAAACACACATCGAAAATTAGACTTGTGGAGACCAGGAAGAAGTAAAATTGAAACTACTGAAATGTGATGCTATAGAAGGATGTTTAAAAATAACTGGGAAGATTTAAAGTGCGAAATGAATCTGTTTCCGACAGGATGGCGTGTCACATTTTAAAAATACTTGAGCTGGTTAATTTGTTGGTGCGGTGAAAAGCTGAAAGAAAAACTGTAAGTAAACCAAATATAAGATTGTATAAAGCAGATAATGGAGGACGTAGTATGTAATGGGCATGTTGAGATGAATAGAGAAGCTTAAGGTAGAGGACAGAGGATTGAATCAAATCGGTAGAGAGACCGATCGAAAAAAAAAAAATAGTAGACTCTGCTCGTCGGCCTCGAACCCGTGTTATGTTGCCCGATGCACTGCCAATGCTGTGATTCAGTTACAATTTGTATTATGATGGATATGACTGGAAGAGCCTGCGTAAAAGTCACATGATCACTATAATTAAATGTATGAATCCTTGCAAAACTCAAAATGTGACTTAAAAACCTTCTATAATTGCATGGGAAATTTTTAGCTAAGATTTCACTCAGAAAGGAAATGATCCTTTTCCATATAAAAAAAAGCAACGGGTTTCAAGAGAATGAAAAATATGGCACCGCGGAGCTTAAACGATTTGAAGACGGGTGGTGACATTTAGATTCCTCGATTAGCATAGATCGCACATAATGTTGGTCGTTGCCAGTAAGACATTAGACTCCATAAAAAAAAAAAAAAAACTTTAATTGCTACTACACACTGTCTCCACCAGGGCTGACAATATTCCGAGCAATATGAAGACGGCAATAACTGTTTTCGTCCAGAAGGAGAATAATTCACATGGTTACAATTGGAACTAAGTAACATTTAAATGGAATATAGCCACTTTAGTGTCAGAGCATAAACATCTGTTTCCTGGTACCAATTTCAGAATTGAAAGAAAGTGTGTCTTAGCTTGTAGTACTGTAAACCTATGTAAAAATAAATATCTATGGATAGATACCGTACAACGTGCGGAGAATCCAGAAACAATAATAGAAATGTAAACTAATTTATTAATTCCGCATTTGAAATTGTTGTGACGCATCTTCAAGACATAGGATTTTTCGACTGCTGTGTTTCTAGTAGTTATTTCCAAGAAACTACACTTAAAAGATAGAAAACTATTTGTTCATTCAGGATAGAAAGCCATTGAACAAAATAAAAAAAAGATTATTAATAAGAAGGATAAATTAATTTTAAATATGTCAGTAATGTCACGTCAGATGATCCGTTATGATGTAAATCAAGGTAGCCCAAAGTCTAAAGGATGGCTAATCTGATACAGGAGGCGTAGTAAGAAAGTGGCGTTGAGATTTTGTGGTCTAGTGAAATTTCTTTACACTTTATAGTTTAATGTGGAGCAAGAAACACGAAACATTACCCCTAAGATATTAGATAACTAATTTCACTGACACGACTTTGTATTTCTGGCTCTTCCGTAATATCCGAAAATTTTTCTTAAACGAGTGTAACGTGTTTTACATGAACGTGGTAGCAATGCTTCTGAGAGGGATGAGTGAAATGGTTTGAACTGATTTTCCTGCCATTAAGACCAAAGTGGAGGAGAGAAAGTAAAACCAACATTTTTCCTGTAGTTAGTAAAAACTAATCCCTCACTTTTCACATTATATCAGTCTTTGCCAAGAGGAAATACTAGCCTGTGAAATGTTCTTTGCATTGCAAGCAGCATAGTAGGGAATCAGTTATGAACACTTGATAAAAAATCTTGCAAGAGTGAATACGAGTCTGCCTTGAATCTCCAACAATAGCTAAACTTAATTACTCAGTAAGTGGTTGCAAAGTCAGTACGCTTGACAACAAGATACTCAAAACAAAAATTAGAAAACCCTTTTGAAACCATAGCTGTTATAGAATAATTTAAATATTTCGTTGATTTTTTTTCTCTCCTGGGAACAAAAACACAAATAAGTTGTTATTAATATTGTATGTGCCAACAATCAATGAGAAAGCATTAGAATGATAAGATTTTTAATTTAATTTAATTGCAATGGAGCACACGCTCCGGTGGCAATTTCCCTACACACCCAACTTCCCCCTATCCTACACTCACCTACATTTGCCCTCTACAAACTTTAACTTTAAATTCTTTTAACGTTTTCGGTAGGTTAGTCATCATTCCACTTGGTAACTCATTCCAATCCCTGCAGTTGGCACGTAAGAAGTTAGATACGATAATGCCGAGAAAGGAACAACGAAAGGGAAATACTATCTAGAAATGTACAAACAATACAGGCAACGGAGCTAATATACCATTTATTTATGCGTTAATAGAAGAACAAATGTATTACAAAACAGTTCAGGGTAATTGTTGTACGCATTTGAGACCTGGTGAATGAAATAAATTAATTGAAGATTGAAGGTATGAATATGAACTACTTACAAAGAAGTCGAAGGGTGTCCAGATTAGAATATATGCGATATTAGAATATATACGATATGACAAAATGAAAAGAGGACTGAATGTGAATAGAACACTACTTCTAATAACAGAGATCCAAGGATTTGTCACGTTAAGCGTATGAAGCTATAGAAAAGCATGAGAATGACAACCGATGGAAAGACGGAAATGTGAAAAACCCAGCGAAGAATGCACAAAAAGGTAAACAAGTATATTCACTGTCGAACAGCGTTTATCAATCTTTTTCAACCCGAGCATCAGTAAAACGTCAAAAATAACTCTACGGGTCACTAATGTATATGGATCTAATATTTTGCCTGTGTGTATATTAATATTTAACAACCATACCAATCGTTATTGGCAAGTGCCAAGGGCACTTAAGACATACCATTACAATAAGACCTTCATAAAACGACCATCGAGTTAAGCCTTAAAGGAACGACGCTCTCTTTGATGCAGATGGAACCGTATTGTGAGGTATTAAAAATGGAATCATATCCCGATATCATGAAAATATTCATGGCTTTAAGAAAGTTTTATTTATAGACTTCTAGGCTATAGCTCATACTCTAATACGTCAGTATAAAGCGCGAGTACTGTATCCATTTTATGTAAACAACTTTTACTACTTTATATTTAATCACATCTTAAATTAAAATGGAATTAAATTTTTTATGTTCTGACTGCGGACCATCTTTCCCATATTGCGGACCACTAATTGAGGAACACTGCCAAACAGAATTACACGAAATTTAAAGATGGGCACAAGTGGCGTCTGGCACGAGAGAGACGACCAAACGAATTATTAAAAAAAAAAAATCCTAACGCTATTAATTATTATCTTGTGACATCGCAATAGCTCCAAAACAAATCAAACTCCTGAAGGAACCAGAGAAGAAATTAGGACTACAGGTTTCATTTGACGCAACAGAATTAATAACTTTTAAAAAAAAAAAAAAAAAAAAAAAAAAGCAAACAAACACCAAAATTCGTTGAAACAAAAGATGGAAAAATCAATTGCGTCTCATTCCTTAAGTAGCTCAGCAAAACAATCCAGCAGAATGGATTTGAATCAAAAGTCAATGAAATTAGATGACAAAAGATGGAAACAGCCTATCGCTTAACAAAAAACATCTGCAACCAAAAAAGCATCTCCAAACACATAAAACTGAGACATTACACTACCGTCATTAAACCATATTGTCGCTATGAATAGGAAACATTCGTTCAGAAAACGGAAACATGTGTAGAAAATGTTGATAAAAATCTCTAAGTTAAAAGTAAAACGTACAGTGAACCAATGTAGACTCCGAAGCAATCATGAAATCTTTCAGTATACAAACATTCAAAACGATATTAGAAAACGCAGGTAAAAATTTTACGAAAAGAATGAACCCTGATCCTATTCAAAAGGTAAATTCTATGAAAACCGCAGATACAGTGTCAGATACAATCAAACGGATTGGCGAACTGGAGAAAGACATCAAATTAGCAAGAATCACTTCCAAAGAACATCGAAGGCAGAAAGACATTTAGATCCAAGTTGATCAGTAAGAAAGACCCAAGAAAAAACTTGAAAAACAGTCTGATGAGAGAAAAGAAGCCCTCAGCAAGCGTTTTAAGGAAATATAGGCACAAAGGAAAGCAAGAAAAGCTTCTAAGTACTTTTCGTACTCCTAACGGACTTATCCTAAAATAAAAATATTAAAAACCATTAACGACTCCATAGACAGGTCTTCACTATTCCAAATTTTAGAAGAAAGGGGATTAGATAAAAAAACACGAGAACTCATAAAACAAACACTAATTGGCACTAAATCTAAAGTAAAATTAATGGGAGAAATTTCAGAACCCTTCGACATTCAAACAGGTGTGAGACAAGGCGATGGGCTCTCTCCTCTTCTGTTCAAAGTCGTTCTAGACAAGGTTATGGAAGAATGGGAGAAAGAACTCAAGAAATGGAAGTGTTGGAAACCAATTCCACTTGGCTTTCCCAAAAAGAACCTCTATATACCATGTTGTTCATGAATGAAGAACATCAGTTGCTGTTGTTAAAATACGTATAGGAATATTTATTGGAATAATAGTTCGGTTATCAACATCTAATAGACGGAAATTATCATTTTTTAAATCATTTTCATTTAATATATATGAATCGAATTCAATATTTTTAAAATCTGAATATTCATAGCTTCAATATCATTGTCGTCCAATTGTTTTAATTGTAACTAAAGCATCATTAGTATCATCAATTAAATATAGTATTCGAATTGAGGGTAGGGCGATAAAAATTAATGTTATTGCTGGTAATATAGTCCAAATAGATTCAATTAAATGTCCATGTAATATATACTTATATAATAATTTATTGTTCAGTATATATATTATAAAATATCCTACTACTATGGTAATTACAATTAAAACAATTAGTGCATGATCATGAAAAAATGATAATTGTTCTATTAATGGTGATGAACTATCTTGGAAAGAAATATTTGATCAAGTTGCCATTTTTCTAATAAAAGGTTGAACTTTATATTTAAAGCTTAAATCTACTGCACTTATCTGCCATATTAGAAATGAGATACAATTGGTAATTCATTATATCTATGTTATATCTATGTTCTATACCTCGCTTTTGTGGATGATTTGGCGATACTAGCAGAAGATGAAGAGACTGCCATCAAACAGCTTGAGACACTCAAAGAACGTGCAGAAAAAGTAGGATTACAAATCTCGTTTGAGAAAACTGAATTCATATGTTCAAAGACAGAAATAGCAAGTTTGAGAACAAAATACGGTAAAATCAACAGGGTCCCATACTTTAAATATCTCGGAGAATTCATCGAACCGACAGGCCTTGAGAAAATCTCACAGCAAAATCGCCTCCAAAAAATAAAAAAAGCATTAGGATTAGTCCAAAATCTCTGCAACAAAAAATCTTGGTCGAGACAGACGAAAATTCGGCATTACAACACAGTCATAAAACCAACAGTCCTCTATGCAAGTGAAACATTAACACTTAACAGGAAACATGACCTTGAAGAAATTAAAAAAGTACAGAGAAAAATCATTAAAAAAATTCTAGGAGCAAGACTCACTAAAGATTGTTATAGACTTCAACCAATCAAAACAACAGAAAAGTTTTCAAACTTCGAAACTGACATAAAGAAAAGGCGAATGAAACTCTTTGGTCACCTTAAGAGATTACCAGAAAGTCGATTGACAAAAAAGATAATAGATTATGTAAGTTCACTTAAATATCCAACACCTTGGCTGAATGAAATTCGGAAGGATCTTAAAAGTGCAAGCATAGGAGCAACAGACATCTTAGAAAGAGACACATTCAAACACAAAGTAGACAAATGGGAAGTTATAACTGAGCAACCAAAACAAAAACAATATAGACCAAAGTGGTCGGAAGAACGCAAACAAGCTTTCTCGGAAAGAATGAAAGCCTATTGGAACAATAAGAAGAACTCGAAGAGAACTTGATTCGGTCATTTGCTTACCGTCTTCCATTTATTGGGAGAATGCGCCAGTAACAATAATAATAATAATACCATTACTTTGTTTTGCAATACATTCAGCTTTATAAATACTGAATGGGACTCCAGCAAAAGCAGGAAGGGACAACATTATGGATCGATTCAACCCCGAATACCATCCCGCCCATGGTTCTTCAACTTTCCGGATCATAGAGGCGTCATTTCCACTATAATTAGAATGCGCTTTAACCATGGTTTATTCCCCCAGCATTTACGTCGGATACACATCCTAAATACTGATATTTATGATTGCGATAGAGCAGAAATAGGGGATATTAATCACGTAGTGTTTTCATGCCCCAAATATAAACAACATCGACAAAGATTTATAAAACAACTAGTCAACTATGGAATACCTCTCCCAACAAGCATTAGCTGTCCATTGCACGGTAACACCGTGACCATATACAAGTTGCTAAGTAACTTTGTAAAGTCAACTTATATAAAAATTTAGATGTGAAAAACTAGTTAATTGTAAAGATTTTAATCATTGTAATGTCAAAAAAAAACAACAACAACAACAACTATATTTCTGTATATTTCACTGTATCATTTGTAATGATGTGTGAGCAATTGTATTTAAACATAATGTGTCAAACCCCTTTAGGGGATAAACAAAAATGTTCCTTTCTGATTAATCAGTTTACCTTGTTCTATCGTTTATATTTTACTAAACATGTCAAGTCTTGCTCTCTTACCTATATGTAAAATGTTTATATATGTATGTACAAATGGATGATGGTTGTATAGTGCCTAAGCGCTTAAAGGCAAATAAAAAGTTAATAATAAAAAAAAGCTTTATAAACACTAACTGACCAACGACTAATTTCATTAGTTATAACGAACATGGCACTTGTATCTTAACTCATTTGCGCAGTTTTCTTCGGTTCAAAATAACAGATGTCGTAATCAATCTTGCTGTAGCAGCCGCGCGACAAAACATTCAGCTAGCTCTACGTTTATTAAAAATGTATATTTCGGATTACAGAAATTGGAGGACAGTAACGAAAAAGGGCACTGCCCACTCTGTGCGCTTAAATATTACAGAAGTCATATTTAATCACGAGTCTGGCTAACAGAGGGGAAAAGCGAGGTCACACACAACTGCTGCTTCGCAGCGTTTTATGCTAATTAAAACTGGAGAGCCGGGAACTGCGGTCCGCTCTGCGAATAAAAATGTTTCGAAACGCCAAACGTCCAGACGCCAGTTTTCCGGCTCTGTTATTGAAAATCGTTTCAGAGAAGTTTTCAGCGGCAATGCGCGTTTTACTTCCATTTCCGCAACTTTGCTGTCAAACGCAGCGGGTTAGCTACTGGGCAAAACTGAGCTGAAATGAACTAAAGTCCTGAAACACGTCTTCTTTCGCAGTTACAAGTGCAGAGATTTGTTGGGCAAATTTCAGTTAGCATTTCGCATTCTGGATGAGTATTACGCTGATGAACTGAAGAAATGATTCCACGAATACACTACGTTTTCAATTTAATAATGGACGTCAAGGGTAATCACTTTTAATAGGTATATTTTAGCTTGAAATTCCAAAAGTGTTTTTAAATCTTTATCGACTGTAGGTTGGCATGACAAGATTAATTAAAAAAGTGAACTTGCACTTTCTAATTTCTCAACTTCACTTAATCTCCAAGATGTCTTTTGCAGCTCGTAGACTGGAACATTGGGTTTTCTTTATTATTTTCTCATACTTTAGCCTATATGTTTGATCTTTCGAGCTTGAGGTATGATCATTAGCCAGGTTCGATAAGCAAATAGGACAATACATGATTTAAGATAATTTACTTCTTATAGAATTGGAGAAATCTTGTAAAGACTCAAAATTTTTGACTAGCTTGACTCTATTCGAGATTTAAATACGGAACATAATAGAGGTGAAGATGGAATGTGAAATTTCAGACAACAGTAAAATAAAGAAACCTAAAACAATAACATGAACCTACGAGTATCACATCATTAAGGATCTTGATAGCTAGATCGGCGCGGCCGGCAAATGTACAGCCGTGGCAAGCCACCTTTAGGCAGCTTTACTCAACCTTTTCCAACCCAAGCACTAGCAAACTGTCAAAAATGATGCTGCGACCACAAACTTATATGGTATTGATTTTTTACCTGCTTGCTTATTATTATTACCATCTGGGACATATACCATTATAACATGAAAAACAATCCGGCAAAACAGTTATGAACCTGGTAGTAAACTGTTACAAGTTAATTACACATGACTAATATTTAGTGACAAAATGAATAATAATGTTACTGAAGGGTAGATGCTATACTGTACCACCAACCTACATGCACAAAATAAAATAAAATACACTAGAACTTAATTTTTTTAGTTTTTTAATTTATTTACTTCACCACTCTACTGTAACCAACCCTACCACGTACCACGGTACCTTACATTTAATACAGGACACTCAGAAAACGGTCTTTTACTTAGTCCTTAGACAAACGGAAGTCTTTTTTATGCTATCTAGAAATGAATAGACTACTGTAGGAATAATGCTGTACTATCCTCACCCTGGAAATTACAGATTTTTGTATCTTAGCTTTTAAAAAGTTGGGCTTAGAGTCTATACTTGCTTACATGAAAGAAGAGCAGCTAGGTTTGTTTGTGGAAATTATCTCAAGACCCAGTCGGTATCTAATACGAGGCGCGTCCAGAAAGTAAGTTCTGTTTGGTAATAAAATGAAATTGTACACAGATACAGAAGAAATTTTTATTGCACAAAATTCTACAACTCTTAAACTACTTTTCCACATAACTGCCGAAATTTTGCAGGCATTTGTTATAGCGTGGCACCAGGTTTTGAATACCTTCTTCATAGAAATCTGCCGCCTGTGTCTTCAACCAGTTGGAAACAGTTTCTTTCAGCTCGTCGTCATTGGTGAAGTGATGACCGCCAAGGAAAGACTTGAGATGTAAGAACAGATGAAAGTCGCTAGGAGCGAGGTCAGGGCTGTACGGAGGATGGTGAAACACGTCCCAGCCAAATCCCTGTACGAGGTTTTTTGTCACGTTTGTAGTGTGTGGTCGTGCGTTGTCGTGAAGAAAAACAACACCTTTGACAGCAGTCCCCGGCGCTTATTCTGGATTGCACGGCGCAATTTCCGAAGTGTCTCGCAGTAAGCATCTGCTTTGATTATTTGACCACGCGGTAAGAAGTCAATGAGTAGGATGCCTTTCCAGTCCCAGAACACTATGCACATCATTTTCCGAGGTGTCATGATTTGCTTCGGCTTAAACTTTGGTGGGGATGAAGTGTGCCTCCATTCCATTGATTGCCTCTTACTCTCAGGGGTGTCGTAAGAAACCCAAGTTTCATCTCCTGTGACTATCGGTCTCAGAAATTCTTCGCCGCTTTCGGCATAACGGGTCAAAAACTCAAGTGCACTACCCATCCGTTGTGTTTTGTGTTGCTCAGTGAGAATCTTTGGTACCCAACGTGAGCGAAGTTTACGGAATTTCAGTTGATTGGTAACAATTTCATGCACCAGTGATCGTGAAATTTGGGGGAAGTCCATAGCGAGAGCACTAATTGTAAACCTACGGTTTTCCTGGATCTTGTCATCAATCGCGTGAACCAGTTCTTCTGTAACCAAAGGTGGACGCCCACTTCGTTCTTCATCGTGCACATCACTACGCCCGCCATTGAACTGTCGGTCTCATCTTCTCACCATCGAATCACTCATCGCATTTGGTCCGTAAACATCGAAAATTTGCCGATAAATTTCACTTGCTTTCACTTTCCTCGCATTCAGAAACCGAATCACAGACCTGATTTCACAGGCGGCGGGATTTTCAATCAACGCCGACATTTCAAACAAGCACAACAAAGCGTACGTAAATGACAGTGATCTCCAAATGGCGCACGTTCTTCCCGTTGATACACATCGTCTATAGCGCATGTGCGGAACTGCAATCGCAGCGCTGCAGCGGAGATAAATTGAAACGGAACTTACTTTCTGGACGCGCCTCGTATTATAAAGGAGCTAGATAGGGAGTAATTGGAGGACAACCGGAGGGTGAAGATAGTGCTGGGAATGTGCAAGGCATATGTTGGAGATGGGGCTTGCAGAGATATTGCTTTAGGAATTAGGAACAGTGCATAGAAGGGGCAGGATGATCATGGGTACAAGCTGGCACTTTACTTCATGCGTAAAGGAGAGGTAAAATTTTCTTTTGTGGATAATGGTGTCAGGGATTGGAACAAATTACCAAATGAAGTGATTAATAATCGCTGAAGGAATTTAGCACTCAAACTATAAAGGGTGTCCCAAAATTAGGTGGTTAAACTTTGGGAGCGTATTTGGGGCTCAAAAATAAGCAAAAACTTCCTACGTAATTTTTCTTCATTTTCATTTCTTACGGAGATAATCGGGAAAATGAAGTTTGAAACGGTATACTCAAGTTCAGTTCGTTTGAATGAATGTTTATTTTGATTGACATTGAACGTAAGTAACCAAACACATGCAAGGGTTAAAAAAAATACCGAGTAACATTAATAAACAATGAATTAAAAGACAAAAATGAAACCTATTATTCGATTAATGACGAAGTTATTCGAAATGTTGAACTTTCGTGGCATAACAGGCGTACGTAATAAGTAAATAAACTTTAAGCAGCACATTAGTGAGTTTATTCCATACGCCATACATCAATCAGTGAGTAATGTGTTTTGAGTGAGCACCGTACACAATGCCTCGCACATTATCTCATCAGGAATACGCCGATATTGTCTTTGTGTATGGTTTTAGTAACGTGCAGCTGTACGAGAGTATGCGAATCGATTTGCGGGTAGGGTAGTACCACATCGCCAGGTATTTATCCAAACGTTTCGTAGACTTCGTGAGACTGGATCAGCCAGCCAGCGCCGAGAAGGCAATGAATTTCAGGCAGCTTTGAGGAGAGATAATCTAGCAGGCAATCGTATCCTACGCCATTTTCATGATCGCCCTGCCACGAGTATTCGGAGAGCGTCAGCCGCGTTACGGATATCACATCAAACGGTCTGGCGTACTTTATGAGGCTATAATCGTCATGCGTATCATATCAAAATAGTTCACGGATTATTGCCTCAGGATTTCCAGAATCGAGTAAATTTTTGTAATGGATTTCTTCAGAGGTGTGGGAATGATAATCAATTTCTCTCGAGTATCTTGTGGACAGACGAAGCTACATTCACAAGAAGAGGAAGTATCAATCAACGAAGATCTCACATCTGGGCTCATCATAATCCACGAGCAGTTAGGGTGACCAATTTACAGCAAGAGCTTTCCGTTAATGTTTGGATCGGTATTCACAATAATCGTCTCGTAGGACTACATTTTTTACCACCAAGATTGAACGCACAGACTTTCACGGCTTTCCTGGAGAACGAGCCCCCGGGTTATCTTGAGGAGTTTACATTACAGGAACGATTGAATATGTAGATCCAATTAGATGGATGTCCGGCTCATTATGGTAGAGTTAGTCGTGAATGGTTGAATGGAAATTATCCAGGTCGCTGGATTGGTCGAGGGGGGCCTGTACTGTGGTGCGCACGCTCACCTGACCTTACACCGCTGGACTTCTTTGCATGGGGTGCATTACAACAGGAAGTGTATTCGGTCCAACATCTTACGGACAGAATCAAGGCTGCAGCTCAGCGGGTTACCCCAGAGTAATGTTTGGCAGAAACACGCCTGCATTTCCATGGGAGGACAACGCTTTGATCAACATCTACATTAATGGAGTAGTCTGTTTTATTTCTGTTTCTTCCTTTATAATTACATTGTATTATTAATATCTAATAAATAATTTGACTTGTTAATTATTTGAATTTCTTTTTTACTGTTACTCGGTTCATTTGTTACTAAGTATTTTGTAAATAATTACTTAAATCTATTGTCAATAAAAATAAACATTCTGTAACAGCCCTCATACCTGAACTTAAATGGAATTGTATTTTATAATGTATTTGTAGTGAGCTAAAGTTTGCTTGAATATGATCTGGTATGTTTGTTTTACAATGTCTTGTAAATCAGTGTATTTAGACATTATTTTATGAAAAGAAAGTATTTAAAGGCCATTTAATATATTTGAGAACCGAATTGTGCAAGAGAATTACTTGCTTAAATGATTGTAATTCCAAGTGTTAATGCAAGTTATGATGTCTACAGGACAATTTTCTACAGTTTAAAATGATTTCTGTAAATAATTTTGTGTTTATAAATATCTTTAATTTCCAATCCTGACCATTTTGTAATGATGTTAAATGATTAAGTACTATTTATGATTGTTTTTAATATATTTAATCGTTTGAGTAATTGTTAATGTTCGAGAAATATCTTGCGGGAGCTTTTGAAGTGTTCGGGAAAATTCGATAGAGCCTATATAAAGAAATCAGCAGAAGGACAGTTAGTTAGTTTATACAGATTCACTTTGCAACAGCCAAGGACAGCGCTAGTAGTATCTCTGGTTTGTATCTCTGCATGTAAACAACATCGTTGAAGTGTTGTCTGGAAATAAACAGAAGTTTAAGCTGAAATACATTGTGGACTACTCAATTACTGTATTAATTAAACCACGAAGAACCTGACAATTCATTTAAACGAACTGTACTTGAGTTTACCGTTTCAAACTTCATTTTCCCGATTATCTCCGTAAAGAATGACAATGAAGAAAAATTTCATTGGAAATATTTGTTTATCTTTGAGCCCCAAATACGCTCCCAAAGTTTGGCCATTTCATTTTAGGACACCCTTTATAAGATAATAAAAAAATAAAAAAGGAGTAATGACAGAGATTGACCACCGCAGCGTGTGATCCATCGCAACTAAATTAATAATGATAATAATACAGTAGGAATATGATATCTAAATTTATAATATTCTGCCCACGAACCACGTGAACCAGCGTCGGGCACCACAGCTTTAGAAACACTGCTGTAAGGCTGATCTGTTCAGAAAGGACCGCAAATTATTGATGCCTTTTGTTACAATCACAGTGTCATCTATATATTTAAACGATTATTGTTTTACACTCATCTTTATATCCAATTCAGTACCCCGGAGATCCTCCCTGAAGATTCTGTTTGCATACAAATTGAATAAAAGGGCATGGATGACCTCTGTTTCTGTACACCCTACATCTGCAGTTAGACCAACGTGTTCTACTCTGCCCTCCTGCAGTCCTTGTGTTATAAAAGAAAACGCCGGCTGCTTCCGTTTGTAGCAGGCAGGGCCCGGTATCTCCCAGAGCGCTACTAGATTAGCCCGGATCCCGTAAAGCCAAATGGAATTTGAAGCACACGGTGGCCGCGCCATAAAAGGCGAAATATTGGTTTTTATGATATTACCGCGGTTTACATTCCCGCCCTTTTAAGCTCCAGAGCGGCGTGAAATCCAAAGTCAGACGCTTAATAAGATGAAGCCTTATAATTGCCTGCTGAACCGACAAACGGCGAGGGTCAGGCTATTGATCCTGCTTACTGAGAACTGCCGTACGGAGCACAGAGGCAGGAATAAAAGTTCCCACATAATGGCTATACAATTTATATGCCGGTTCTCTGTTGAGACTGGAATGCAATAAGTTCCATTAATAAGGCTGCTATTAACAGTGAATTTAACTCACTTATTTTTTTATTTACGGCCTAACATTACTGTAATCGGTATGGAACACTAGCCAGTGCTTATTTTTAGCATTTTCGGTTCGGCCATGGTCTGAAAAGAAATGAGTAAAACATGGGTACAGATGCTACCTCAACGTTCCATGTATGATATAAAAGCACAGATATTAAACAGGAAAGAAAAAAAGGAAACTAGATATCAAGCGGTATGTTTCATGTTAATTTTTTTTTCTGTTTTCGGGGAACATCTATTGAGCGTGACGTAAGCAAACTACAATAGATGTTCTTTTTCGCAGTGCTTGGGATTTGAAGCCCCCGCCGGAAATTTAACGAAATATGGAACTTTCGCTCCCACCAAAATTGTAGTCTGAATGGACAGATAATTTTTATCGCATCCTCCACAGTCCGGAACAACCGACAAGATGTTTCTGATAAACTGGATGAAAACATATTAACATTACATTTTATTCAACAGATATGAACATCATTTTTCTTAGAAACTAATCATTCAACCACTATTGGGGCAATATATATTATGATCAAAGAGAAAATAAAAACCATTTTGTAAAATCGGCTAAAGCATGTAAAGATACTACCACAGCTGGGGAGAAAACCGTTAATTAACGAAGTTAACAAAATTGCAAAACTTTAACTTTTAAGTTAACCTAAAAAATGGTTAACGGTCTTCTTAACTTCCGTTAAATTGAACTACCGTTAACTTTAGTCCGTTACATTGGTAGTTGATGTATTTGGTTTGTTTGAATTGTGCGCGACGCCATGCTCAACCATTCGGTGAGTCGGATGGCGAACGAATTAGGTAATATGAAGTGAGAGTGTAATGCATATGCAACTCTTATGCTAGGCATGGCTTGAGTGTAAGCTGCGAACCTAGAGTTTTGGATCGTTTCTATTTTACGTCTCCAAACCGGCGCTCACTACTAGTTTCTAATTCTATCGGTGATTGATTTTGATATTTTTATAATCTAACTTTTTCCGTCCGGAAAATATAACTTTTTAGTTGGTATTGGTTTGCTGTTCGTTAGTGAAATAAATTAAACTGACATTCGTTACATGATTACGTCATGGAAACTGGACATTCTAATCCTTTAGTGAAAGCAGCAACACTAACAATAGCAACGACAATATTAAAAACCCTTGACCACATTTATGCAATTATGTGGCATTTAAATCAAGACTGGGAAAACAATTGATTTATGAATGCAAACTGTTTTTGCCCAAAATTTCTACAGTCAAGGCTCACGTGTATAGCCTTAATAATATTGAACAACATAATTATGAACAGGATGCATATATCAAAATTTGAACAATAAAATCTTCTCGGGTGTCCAGCCGGATAGTGTTGTATAAACACTCACACAAAATATGAACAGTTTGAAGAAAAAGTAAAAGCATGGCCAACTCGTGGGGAAAAAAAATAAAAATAATTCAATGCCTTCTACAAGTGCTGTGGCTTCTTCTGATGTAGATAACAGCACAATTGATTTGATTTCACCCCCAACTGCTAATAAAAGTTTTCGTCAATAAAAAATTTGGCATTGTAGCTACCGGCACCGTCGTATTCCAAGCTGGTGTGGACTAATATATCGTAAATCTTTTCGTTGCAAGCATGATTCCTCTACAAGCTGAAGAATCCGATATGTCTGAGAAGCTGGTTAAAACGTTGAACCCCAGTAATAACTCAATTCCTAGAAAAACATTGGGTAGACGTATTATTGATTCACATCACGGTACATAGTACCTTGGTACTGCCTGCAGTAATACCTATTCTAATACATAAACATCAGCGTTAAATTTGCAAAAATGTAGCGCTTTAACGATTATCGAAGTTATCTTTTCAAGTAGCAGATTAACTATTAACGAAGTTGACTTTTTGATTAACTGCGCCCACCTATGGATACTGCGTATAATATTGTGGACTTCCTCCGTATGGTTTCATTTATATAAATGAGTTGTATTTATTTAGCTTTTCCCGGTATTGGATTTCATTGATAGATCCACATCAGTCACTTATGATTTCCGGTTGCGACCGATTCCAGATTTACTACCAACGCTGTAAATTACCTGATAATAGTAATCTCAGTATTTTAGTTTAAGCATATATCTTATATTCTTCTCAGATTTTCTCAATAAGCCGCAAGGGTTTTATAAAACTTGAAACCAAAGGTCTTATTTACACATGTTTTGCAGTTCGAAAACTGTTAGCGACTACTTATCTTTTGTTTTATCTCAGTACATATATCTTAATTAAAACATTAACAACAACTTATTAAGAGAATCGTGCTTCTTCATATCGTCAGAGTGTAGTTTCAAATACTACTACAGCCTGCCTATAGCCCTTCAAAATCAATTATCAGTTTTTTTCCCCAATATTAGAACGTCTTCATTTCCCTTTCTCTAACTATCTGATGAAACATCAAACCAAAGATTTTCCTTCTCCGTTGGTTAGACGATCTTTGCCCCTTTAAATTTAATTAATTTCATCAGTTTATACAACTACAAATCAACTCATCATTCACCTATTCACCCGGGTAACCAGTAAGGCCACTATACTGTGGTGTGACAGAGTCACCCACAATGAATATAATTATATAAATTAATTAATATTCAGATTTTCTTTAATAATATTCAATCTTGTAAGGTGTAAATACCGTAAATAATAGGGATATTGTATGAGTAAATAATTGTATATTAAACCCGGGCAGCCAGAGGTATAATTATTATAATTTTAATTTCTGCAAAACTTGCTGCTCAGTAACGTAGTGAATATGGGAAGCTGGACCTGCCATTTTCGAGCGGTCGAGAGCGAGACAATAACTGGGCTCCCCGACTTGGCGGCGCCGTCGTTCACAACAGCGATGTTCCGTTAGACGAGGGCGGTGAACTCACCCCTCTCCGCTGCTTGCTCGAGGTCAGGCAGAAAGTGCGCAAACGGAGACAGCAAATGCTGGGCGCGATATAAAACACGTGACGACGGACATGTATAGATGACCAATCGTGGACGTTTATAGGGGTTCCCAAATCTTAATTCAAGGGGATTCTGTTACATGTGGCGAGTGGGAGACAACTTGGGAGAAGAAGACGAGAAGAGGCCATTTTGAGGACACTTGCTGCCGGGACGAGCTACTGTACAGACGTGTCAGCCGACACGCTCTCGTCCGGTGATCACTGTCTGGTTCTGATCACTCTCTTGCTCTGGGAAGCGAGAAGTTGTATGGCATGCCTGCCATTACCTGGAAGCGGTTTTGGTAACGCTAACGCTAACCTGGCTTTCACAGCTGCAGTGGCATTGTGAGTGTCACGCTACATCACGGCGATGCATTAATGGTAAAGTACCGGATGCATATGGTCACAATTCATTGGGTTTTGACGAGACTTGTGGGCCCTTAAGCGGCACTGAGATAAGACTCTGCTCCCGCCACAAAATCACTGAGCTAGCTGATTTTATGTTTCATTGCAAATTCCAAGTATCTTGCTAATTGTAAATTCAAGATGATGCTTGTTTTCTTTAACTTTATATGGCGCCCCTGGGATACTCCTTTGTTGTAGTAAATGTTAGCTTCAATTTGATGGCCTGTGTTGCCACGTTGATCATATGTTAACTTTGCTATTTAATGTTGAAATATTTCATTCAGTTTTGTGTTTGCTTTTCATCGGCGGATTGTAAACGTCGGGTATTGCTTGTTTTGTGGTCTCTGAATATGTTTAACGTAAAGTTAACTATTACCCGGCCTTGTATAAGCCATAAGAATCAATAAATTGGATATTATTTTGTGTACAATATTCATGGTTCTAGTTCCTTTAGTTCACCCTTTATCATTATATTTTAAATGCATTTCATTTTCATATTTAACTAATAAAACCCCCTCCCTTTTTATGCAATTAATATTTCTCAACGTAGCCCTTTGTCTTATCTACAATACGGTGTCTGTGTTTTGAAACAGCTTTTGTCTCCCCTACCCGTATGCAGAATGACTCGCGTTAAACCGTTCCTGTTGCGTGCAGTTGAGCGAACTGAATTGGAGTTGGCGAAGTCCGGCGAATGGGGAACGTTGTTGGTAACTGTTTAATCTAACTCACATTAAGGAATAACATGGAAGCGGAAAATAGGACATGCTTTAAAAAAGTGGTCAATGGACAATGCAAACAAGTGGGAATAGAGATTTAAAGCAAAGTTATTCTTCGGCGAACTGGATGCTATCATAATTAGTTCCTCGCAACGCATTCCACACCAGACATGCAAGAGGGGTTGTTAACTTTATAACAGTAGTAAAAACTGACCTATAAGGGAGTGTCCATAAACTACGAGGTTCTCTTCTGGCCTCCCTTGAACCCCCCCCCCCCCCCACCCTCAGCCCCGTGTAGCTCATTGCTTTTTTCGCTATAAATTCCAGAAGACATTTTGTACTGTTTCTCTTAACAGACTATCGTCAAAATTATTACGTACATAATACGTTATGTTCAATTTCTATAATTTTAAATGTTCTGAATGAAACATTGATACCAGCCAAATGATCAATTATTGGGAAAATCCTTTTTTCTCAGATACTATCAGGGATACTTTTCTTCCTGAGGTGCTGAGGTGTTACTAAAAACACTTTCCTTATATCGTTGTTCATTATTTGTTGATAAAACAAAACAAACTACACCTGCCGCGGAAAAAAAGAAAAAAAATTGTTTGTTTTCTTTTGCAGCAGTTCCGTCACATTTCTTTCTGCATTAGCAGGGAATGATTCTTTTATCTGCTTAAAAGACTTCTGATTGGATAGTCAAAAAGCGTTTGAAGAACATTTTCTACAAGCCTCGTGAAGTTTATTGTACAGTGCCACTTCACACCACAGTTTGAACTTAAATTAACACTTTCAAAGAGCTTTATAATTAAAGTTGCACTGAAGTTCACTTGACAGAACAAAACTAGTATTATTTTATCAACCAGCTGGAGATCCTAATCAAAACAGCTTTATTTCAAAGCATCAAAACAATGGGAAACTGGCTTGGAAAATCTCGGGTGACGTTTATAAACTAATTTGGGTCTAGGCACGGCATGTCTAATGCATTTGAAATCGGAACACACCGTCGCGTGTCGGCTAGTTCAAATGCGCCGACCACGTGCAACCCAACGCTTTGACTTCAGGTCAAACGCATGCTCGGCACTGGTAGTATATACGATACCTAAATTACATACGTAGATAATTAAATGACGGAAATAAATATCCACGTGTTGTTGTGTTCAGTACCTTATTTTAACTTTGACAAATAATATGAGAGAAAAGCTACGTGGCTTGGCTCGGAATCCCCATTACCCCCTCACCCCCACGCAGCTCAGAGTAGCTTCCTTCCTAACCTCTCTCCTCCCACATCCCCCCCGCCCCCCGTCCCTCTTCCCCCCTAGTCTGAGCCACGTAGTTAATGGATGGCTCTCTGAGAAATATAAATTTCAGTAGCTAACTAATGTTTTTCTGTGAGAAATAAAAATATGTTTATAGTTGTGTTGAATAATGGGGAATGATACTCCCCATACTTGGTACTCGGTGAACCAAGTATCAGTGCTGCACTGGAGGCAGTTTCTCCTCCAAGCCAGTGTCTTGGAAAATTTTGGCAGTGGTCGTTTCCCCTTCCCTTCCCCAGTAATCACACTGTGTGCATGTTTATGTGGATGACTTTGATGTGTTTAGTGCAATGTGTTGTTTCTGCTGTGAATGAGTGAAATATGAAGAAAGAGGGTGAAACAAAGTACCAGCCCATTCAGACCTACAGTTCTGAAAGACACATGACTTAATATTCACATTCGGTGGACGAATCATCAACAGTGTCGAATGCCTTCACTTCACCGTAAACGCACTGTGAAAGGTATAACACAGGATTTTGGCGCACAATCTGTTGATTGGGAACTGTACACCACCTCTCCTATCCTGCCAGCCGAACACTGATGGTAAAAATTTCTTCCGACTCCAGGACTCGACCCAGCTAACCCCGTGTCAGGCACTGAACACGATCAGGGTGTTGAAACCACCCGAGCAGAGCAATACTAACATTTAATTGAAAAAGATTTAAATAAGTCTATGGAATATATTTTTCCTTGGAGATTCAGATCCGAAGACCTGTGTTCCAGGGTTTGACCTGCCTAGGCGTCTTTGTTGTCAACTGAATAAATTTCGCACAGAACACGGAGTATGCCATGCATCCGCACATAAGTGGAGGCTCCGTGAAGATGCACTGTGTGACTATGGAATTATCAGAACCAGTGACCATATTGTGATGGACTTGTCCAGCAAGAAGACTATCTGGAAGCCTGCCAACACTGCATCAAGCTGAATCAACTGCCAGAAGATGGCTTGAATCCTTGGATATTGTTATCTGATTATGTATTTTGTTTGTATTCTGTATACGATGATAATAATAAGTACTTTCATATGTCTATTCTCTTATTAACATAAATAAATTTTTCGAAATAGTTTTTTCGTGCTCTACGGTTCTGTCTGAAATTTAGGCAGTTATCATCACTTAATAACTATCTGAATATAGATAAAAAAATTAGTGAAATGTGCCTAATTTCTTGCACGAAATAAAGCTATTGGAATAAAGTTTGTTGGTGGAATGTAGTTTTATTTATTTATTTTCGTGTCAGAAACATATTTACACGTCAACAAAGGTCAAATTATAATGAACCGAAACCTGGCTCCATCTAGTGCATTTTCCGAGGCCTCATAGAAGTCATGTTCCATGAAGGAGGTTGGACACAGTCGACACTGAAGCATGTGTTGAACAGTCTGATCCTTTCAATTGTCGCACATGATGTTACCGATCTCGGTTATCCTTGAATCTGCCCACTCCCGATCTCAGCTTGTTCAGATACTTCCATATCAGCCGTCCTTGTCATATCCATGTGGTAAAGTTTCAAACACTGTACCCCAACCAGAGGGCAGTAGTGCCTTAGCTGTCCACAATTGTAACCTGGCTTTCTCAGTTGTAGCTGTAAGTTCCTTTGATGTACTTAGGGAACATTTCATTAACTTCAGTCTCTGTGTTTGCAATAGATGCCCAGGATGTGGGATATAGTGAAAAACTTCTTTCAGAGGCGAACATACGGTACAACAACAAATAAATGTGTGTGTCATTCTGAAAACAAATGTTCAGTTTTGTCTAACGAAGTCGGGGAGGCGGATGAAATAACAGGTTTACAACAATGGTACTACAGGGTGTTTCGAAAATGACCGGTATATTTGAAAAATCAATAAAAACTAAACGGGCAGCGGTAGAAATACACCGTTTGTTGCAATATGCTTGGGACAACAGTAAATTTTCAGGCAGACAAACTTTCGAATTTAGTTACAATTTTCAGCAACAGATGACACTGCAGCCTGGAAAAATCTAAAGTACGATATTTTCCACAGGAATAAACCATTTTTTCACAGCAAACATGCAATCTGTGAACACCACACGCTTAAGCAGAAAGACGACTTACATAATGGCGAACTCACAGACTGCGTTTACTTCTATATCTTTCAAATTGCCTGCAGCGCCATCTTTTGTTGAAAATTGTAACTAATTTCGAAAGTTTGTCGGCCTGAAAATTTACTGTTGTCCCAAGCATATTGCAACAAACGGTGTATTTCTATCGCTGCCCGTTTAGTCTTTATTAATTTTTCAAATATACCGGTCATTTTTGAAACACCCGGTATGTTCATTTGTGCTACAAGTAATTCTGGATTTTACAACAGCGTTATTTTCCCAGTAACCGGTGCAGTACTCAATTTACATTTTTAAAATTTCTTTGTCGAACGCTATATTAGTTTCAGATATCTTCACATTCTCTAATTAGAAACTTGCAGTATCCTGCGCTACGGTAAGTGCATCAGCTGATTTAATTTTACCGTTATTAAACTTTATCTTCGCACCGCAATCCTGTTCAAAGCTGTGTCGTACAAAGTAGGAATGTGATTCACCGCACATCTTGTCGTAATAGCATTCGCCACCCATTCTGCGAATCCTGGTATTTATTCCGCAGCGCTGGGAGAATTATTCTCGTGTGACGCTTTGTGGGGGCCACATGCACACGAGTTCTCTGTGACGCGGAATGAGTCGCGATGTGGGGGAGGAGGGGGGGGGATACGTGGTGAGTGGTGTGACGTCTGCTCCAGGCGCCGCACATGTTTCGAAATATATGAGCTTGTTTTTCGGATTTCCCGCGGGACGGTTACAGTCGTAAAAGCATAGCGACGCTGCAGTGACTGTTATTAGGACCTGGACCACAAAGTGCGCCAGCGACGTCCTTCTGCAATATTGCTGTCTTTCTGTGAGAGAACTTCAAAAACTGACCGTGTGTGTGTGTGGGCGTAGTCGATAAAACTCATCGTCGACTTCGTGTAACACAGCGGTTTAAAAAACCCGACATATCCACCAAAGCTTCGAGTGTGATATTTGCAGATAAAGCAATCTGTCTATGTAAAAATAAAGAAAACAAATACAAAATTTAACGTAAAAGGTGTAGTCAGTGAAGCTTAGCGAATTGCATACACGAATTGTTTCTTGTTCTATGAATGCCTTGCCCGTGTCTGGACATAGGTGGTTACCATGGGAACGTCTGGGAAGATGAACTGGGGTGATTCTTCTATGAATGTCTTGCCCGTGTCTTTTCCAGGAGGGCTTCCTCTGTTCTACTTAAGGCCCATGTTTCTGACCCATTTATGATAACCGATATTAACATAGTTGTATACACTTTTACTGTTAGATTTTTAGGCAACGTTTTATTACATATTACTCCAGCAACATCTCTTCATTTGCTCCATTTAGTTTTACTCTAGGTTTTACCTCTGGTTAATAGCCACCTTCTGCACTTATTATTCCACCTAGATATCTAAATGTATCTACTAGGGTCAGCTTCATTCCCTCGGTGTTCTTAATATTTATTTTACCTGCTTGTTACTTGTTAACTAGTACTTCAGTTATCTTTGGGTTGATATTAAGACCCTTTTGCTCTAGTTTACCTTGCCACAGCCTGAATCTCGGTTGTAGGTCATTTTAGGTGTCTCCTATGATTACTAAGTCATCAGCAAAAGGAGCTCCCATCTGCCATCATTCCTGATTTGCTCACTAATCACATTCATAACCAGCACAAGTAGAAATGGACTTAGTGTTGAACCCTGATGTAATCCTAATATGATGTTAAATGCTTTAGAGTTTCATACTGCGCACTCACTGTTGTTAAAGGGCCATCATACAATTCCTTGATGATACTGACCATCTTTTCCGTAACTCCTTTCCTCCTAAGACACGAGAACATTAGATCGCGCGGTGTTATAGCATAGGCCTTTTCCAATCTATGAACGCGTAGTACAGACTTTTATTTCCTTCTAGTGTCTGCTCTTGGTGTTGCCGCAGAGTAAACAAAGGATCACTTGTGATCTTTCCTTTCACAAACCCGTGCCGGAATTTAGTTATGTTCAAGACATTTACAAGCCTGTTTTTCCAGGATTGGAGATGACTAAAATAAATAAAATAGACAGAAATAATTGTGGAATTGTCAACTAGCTTTTTTGTTGTTCATTAAAAATGATTCTCAGCTGGTTTTATTTCCTTCGCTCCTTGTTTCTAACGATACAGTCCTGGGTTTCATTTTTTTTTTATCTGCTTAATGTCTTTCTAACAGCGAGGTCTTTAGAGACGGGAAAGGATGGGGGCAAGGAATGGGAAGAAATTCGGCCATGGCCTTTTGAAGGAAGCATCCTGCCATTGGCCAGGAGTGATTTGGGAAACCATGGAAAACCCAAATCTGGATTCCCGGATGGGGATTCGAACCGCCGTCCTCCCGAATGCGAGGCCAGAACGCTAGCCGTTACACCACCACCCTCGGTACAGTCCTATACTATTGTTCTCCTTCCATTAGAGATACACATTTTACCGTAACTCTCCTCTTATGTATACAAAGCAGTCGTACACGAAGCTACTAATGGGGGCTAAGAACTGGCAGAGCGTTGAAGGATCGGAGTCGGGTCTAGTAGTTTCTTGGAGTCACCGGAGTTCTGGGACGGATCTTCCCGGCCCAAGTGTATATCCGTGCCGCCCTTGGGGAGAAGTTGACGGCAAGTTGCGCGGCCAATACAGCTGACCGCGAACACAAGAGCCAATATCTGAAGCGCTGGCTCGCGGCAACATGCGGCTTAGCGGGCCTCCAGTCTCGCCGCCTCTGCAGAAATCCTATCAATAGCGCCACTGCTAACTCGACTCCTGTCTGCTCGGAGATTCACTGTACCAGACCACTTAACATGAGGAGTGGAATCTTCGTTGCTACTTAAAAGACTGTTACGACAGTTCCACTATTATTAACGTGTGTTGGACAAGGCTTAGTGAGTAATTTGATGTTGATGATGCTATCCAGCAAGCCGGTTATCGCTCTGTTTCTTAAAGTGAAAGTTTATTCTATCGCCTCAAATTTTTTCGTCCATCTATTGCATGTCACATTACAGCCGGCCAAGCGCATGCGCGCAGGTATCACGTGACCTAGTGTGGAGGCCTCATGTCCGTTAACACTCACAAGGGGAACTATACTTATAGCTCATTTACATACAATTTAAGCACTTTTTTTATTCCCCGATTTCTCTTAAACGGAGGCCCACCAGGCAGAACTGCATTAGGGCTAGAAACTAGAGGTGACGTACTATTTCCCAGACTTGTTCGTTCTACGATTGCGATTTCGACACTGAAAACCTCTCATAGTCAGTTGAGATCTGTCTGGCGTCGACTACAGTTTAACTGAAGCAAGGTAATCGGCAACTGACGAGTGCTTTCTAATCTTCTCTTCAGAAAACAGGAAGTGTTATTTCTTCGGCTATCTATCGCATGTCGTATTACAGCCGGCAACGGAGTGGGGATAAAGTGAAAGGCGCTTGACAGAGCAGCCAAGGCCAATATGGCGGCGCCTATAGGTCGCATCATTTGACCGTTTAGCATTTACATTCTCACTTATTAGTGCGATTGTGTTTATTATGTATTCCGTACTATAGTACATAGATTGAAATTAAAATTTATAATTGGATATCTTGTTTACTATTGATTTCCCATTATCATTCCCATTTTCCAATTATTAAGTTAAGATTAAGAACGCAATTTTAATACCCTAAATCGAATAATTTTCTAAAAATTTGCAGTTAAATGCTTAAAAAAGTGTCACTTGCTTCGTGGTTTCATAGTTTTTTTTTTATGGCATTCGGTCATGTTAGCTATTCAGCCAGCTCAGTGTGTTTGCTTGTTTTTACCATGTATAGATTTCTTACAAGTGTGATTGTTTTCTGTCTTTTGTAATGATGACACAAGACGAACACAACACTTAATTAAAACAACCCATGCCATAGGGTGGACTCGAACCGGCGACCACTGCAACGAGGAGCAATCGTGCTACCCCTACGCTGCCTGACTCGGCTAAGTTTACGCGCTTGATGTTAATAAAAACCTGGTAAAAGTATTCATCTAACAGATATCTCGTTATGGTAGGTCAGACTGTGGCTGTTTGGTTTAAAAATAAATGCTTGACGCTTTTCAGTATAAGCAGTGCCCTCCACTTCACGTATCTCCGACACCAGACTGCGTTTCCGGTCACGTTGCTAGTGTAGTCGTTTAGTCACAAAAATATATGCTACTAACTGTTACCCGCGACTTCGTACGCGTGGACTTAGAATTTGATTGCTAGAATTGGATACACAGAGCTGAAAGTTACCTAAGATACGTCCCAAACAATACCGAGTCGGCATACTATGACGGTAACATCATCGATATACCATTCTACCGTCGAACCTGTCTCATGATTAAAATTGTTATTCATACCGGTAAAAAGTATCCTATTTCCTTACTAAAGATACAAAGTAATTCCTTTTCATCGATGTACACATATAGTCGTCAAAATGTAACAAAAAGGCGGAAACTTACTTTCGCATATTTAACATTATGTATTATTGTTATTAATAATCATTGTTGCCATTGAGGACAGTGTTTAAACTCAAATTATTCATGATTATTCAGCTTTTGTTTGTATTTGTCTTCTTCCTCTTCTCTTCCCAAAACCTCTTCATATGCTCACTGTCTTCCCGTTTCCTTTGTTCAGTCCACTTTGTTCCCGTTTTAAATTTTGTGTTCATAATTTTGTTTATGAATTGTCTCCTTTCCAGTGTCATGTCCTTGCTGATCCCTGCATGATTCAACATGATTTAACATTATTAATTTAGATCACACACAAACTGCTTGTGGAACCAGTATAACGTGATTAAAGTAAGCGCTTAAGGCAATCTTCTACCGCCTACGATTTCCCACGCTTTCCAACCCTGAATTTATGGGACCTACATTTCAATCAACATGGTATCTTTACTACAAAATCCTAGGCTTGGATCAAACTATGAAAAACAATTCTTAAAATTTCTGTTCCCTACGGGGTTTGAAATGAAAGCCTCAAGGGAAATTTCTTAAAAAAAAAAAAAAAAACCAGCAAGCACCATATCCACTACGCTACCAGTCCTCACAGTCGTTTCAGATTACAGAGACATGTAGACGTTATGCGTCTGTCTGTCACAGATCAGATAGTTTTCATATTTCAATAACAATATGTATTATCTAAACGAAGAAAGTATCCTATGTCTATTCTAATGTCAAATAGCATCTCCTTGTCAAATTTCATCACGATTGGGTCAGCAGTTTAACCCTAGAAACATAACAAACAGACAGACAGAGAGACAGAGTTACTTTCGCATGTTTAATATTAGTATAGATACTTAAGATGCAGTGTACTCTGAATAAGATTACTTGAAATAAAACATTATTAATATTTGGTAAAGTAACCCACCAGTGTGGCTAAGTGCGTGGAGACCACGCACAGTGGTCTGAAATCCCGAAAAGCTGGCCACAATAGAAATACTTGTTCAATCTTCATGAAAATTTGTATACATGATCTGTCTAGGTCACTGATAACGAATATCTATGTAAATTATAAAAAAATAAATAAACAAAATGTCGGTTCCAAAATGGCAGAAAATATTTAAAATGGCAGATTATCTAAAAAAAATAGTATAAATATGGGGTGATTTAATATCTGTTATAAAAAATCTGGACATTATTTGTTGAAAAAAAACAAAATGGTGGCTTCAAAATGGCGGATGCTAGTACAAAAAATTATGTTGAATGCATACAATATCCTATAAGTATATGAAATCGGTGATAATAAAAAACATTAAAACAATATGTCATACGATATTGAATATATCATGACTTTTGTTAATACTGATTAAAATTATCTCTGATAATATAAAAATGGCAAAGCCATTGTGGTGGACATTTTTACAAACAGAAAAATAATATCTTTTTCAAAAAAAAAAAAAAAAATATAATGAAACGGGACTTATGAGGACGTAAATCTATATTTCATTTTTAAGATAAAAAAAATTGCTTACTGATAATATTTTTATTAAAAATGTCTAAAATTGAAGAAAAAAGAAAAATAGTTTTATGTAATTTTACTTATAAAACATTTTTATTTGTATAAAAATTCGATTGCTTAAAAAGAAACAAGGTACATTTTATTCGCTATCGGAATCACAACAATCTGTCGTTGATTCATCCGTCACAGAATCTGTTACATCAGAGGAATGTGTTGCTATATCTGGCGGATTGAGTAGCTCTAATGCGTCTATTGACAGCGATCTCAACTTTTTTTTGTGGCAATTTCCTGAGGCTCGTAATAAAGGGATCTGAGGAAACAAAAAGTCACAAAAATACATCCTCCATCGTTTTTTGGCGGCTGCATTTTCGCGAGAAATCTTCCCGAAACCTTTTTATATATTTAATGGACGATTCTTCCGCACTTTCAAACGCGTCTATGCCCTTCTGCATGAGTCACAAAGCGAAACCGACACGTGATTTACATCAAAGAAATACCGCTCTATGGAACTAGTAAAGTCAAAGTTCCTAAATAGTAACTTTTTTTTTTTTTTTACTTTTGGCCAGCTTTTCGGGATTTCAGACCACTGTGCGCCGCACTCTGCATGGGGGAGGTTCAACGGAGCCGGGCACGAGTTCTGGCCTCCACGTAAAGGCCATCCTGACGGCGATTTTAAGGCGGATTTCTTCAGCTATCAAGGATCAAGGTGAATGCTGGGACGGTTGCCACTCTCCGCCTCATAAATTACACTTTTCGTATACACAAAATACGCTTACTACACACAGAACACAGTTAAACATTTCGCAGACAGATGGCAACCCTTCCCCCCATTAGTACGCAGAACGACGGTAAGTAACACTCGTCAACGGCAACCGACCCCTAATGTTGGGAACAGGTGGTGAAGAAGAAGAAGAACATACAGTTACATAACCGCAAAATATAAATTGTTTTGTTTGGTACTTACAAACTATATTAGAATTTTAGCATTTGTCATTCAGTTGTAAGACATGGTCGATAGTGTGGTGAAATTTCAGGTTGCAGGCAATAGCGTTTTTGAGACTAAACTAGTAACAAAAATGGCCTAAAACTTATTTTTTAAGTGGCCACTTATGACTTTATTTTCCTGGAAATATATATATATATATTCCAAAAAAATTTAGTCCTCTACTTGGTGAACTGTAAATAACTAAATGCAATCTAGTTTTTAAAAATGTAAGTTTACAATGTTTTAAATACACTATTCGGTTTTGGGTCAACGAAACACATAACATGTAAGTTTTCATCTTGTTCTTCACCATCTTTTCCCCAACATTAGGGGTCGCCTACCTTTGATGAGTTTTTAGTCATCATTTGCATGGTCGTATTAGGAGGGTTGATTTTACGACCGCATGCTTTTGCTGTCGCCAGGCATTTCATAACTTTTGCCAAGTCATAATATGTGCAAATGGAGGAAGTGAAGTGTTGTCATCTGTATGCGAAAAGTATAACTATGTTCTGGGCGTGATAAATGTATTTTTTGTTTTTTGTGTTTTTTTTCGAATCAGTCTTTGCTAATATCGATCAGGTAAGAACCGATAAAAACATTTAGCCGACGGGTAACCTTCTGTTTTTAACTCTTGTAATATGTGATCTTTGGATCCATACAAGATTATTATACAGAGAATTGACGAATAAGGTATGACCATAACCATGACGTCAACCATGACCAAGGAACCTGAAAAGAGCAAGATGAAGACCCCCGGATGGCTGTGATAGAGACATACGTCGAGTTACTGGATTGAGGGTTGCTCAAGACCAATCAGCCTGGAAGGAACTACAACCAAACTATGAAAAATTGTACAGCAGCCCGAATATCGCAGGTTTTATGGGGAACAGACGTATTGCGTAGGCTACATCCTTAAATAAGGATTGAGAAAGCTGTAATAATAATAATATATATATAGACTCTAATTTAAAGAAAAAAGAATGACGCATGAAAAAATTAATTATGAATTATAATTCGGGATTGCAGAAAAATAACTGCTTTCTTTATTTGAGACAGGGATACCTAGAATTTTATTTATCTCAGAATCGGTTGACTGGGTAAGGATGTTCGTTGTACTCAACACACTTGTCGTTTCGATTGGGTTTGAAATCGTTGGTGTTGCCAGTTCTTAGGTGGAGATGATGACGGCGTGGTGCTTGCTCCACATTCCTCCTCCCCTCTGTTCCCTTCCCTTAACCCCGTGCGTTTAGTCAGGCTCGAGCACACTCGAGGAATCACCGTCCTGAACCAGGTTTAGACGAAAATTCCCAACTTGTCACCTCATTGTAGTCTGGACAACCAAGCTTTCTAAAAAACTTCGTTTTCAAACTGTTAGCGGGCAGTTAGCATTACAAAGATACGCAAACAATTTCTTTTTAAGCGTCCTCATTGCGCGTATGAGCATTGTCCACGAAAATATTATTTCATTACAAATGTAGAGATTTAAGCAAAGAAACTTGGTTTGGAACCTCTGCCACATTGGATTATTATAAGCCCCTTTCAGGGATGATGTGACGATACGGTGGTGTGACAATATTGCATCTGGTTCGACCGAATAAAAGAAAGTTATACAAGTGACAATAATTAAGGACTGTAAGATTTAGAATTAAACAGTTAAAAGACGATTAACTAAGCAATCTCATTGTGCTGTGACGAGAGTGAGGAAGAGTATATTTTTAGCAAGAGGATAAGAAGGAAAAATTTTATTCTGAATTTAAGGGATGATGCAGAATACCAGCAACTAAACACTGAAACGGAACGCTTAAAGGTCGATAATTCTTGTGGCTGGCGCCAAGGGCAAATTCCTCTAAGCCAACCCCTCCGAAACAATTTCTGATCTTTAGGGATGGGTAAGATGAATATTTTTCCGAATCTGTATATTCCTCCGTAAACCAGAGAGGTTGAAACGAACGGTTTAATGTTGAGAAAGCTGACCTGGCATTACGTCCATAAGATCGAACTCGAGTCAAAGATACCGTCATTCTAAAAACTATTTAAACTCACCAAACATAATAGGCGCTCTCTGTACTGGAACATCGTTCTTGTTACAAAAAGCAGACAGGTGGTTTTACTAGCAGAAAGTGAACGAACTATAAGCAAAATGCTAAGAGATCTAAATGAAGCTTATGTGGTGTATGAAATGAGATTCGGTACAGCAAAAACATTATGGTGATTGGTAAAGGAAGAAACTGATAGGGCAAGTATCTTGGAAGAACAATCACTGACGCCTTGAAATGCTACCATGTATTACTGTAGCGAAGGGAGCGTTCAATAAGAAGAGGTGATTATCAACCGGGAAACCATATAAAGTACTGAGGAAAAAACTTGGCAAGTTTTTCATATGGAGTGTAGTACTTCATGCGGCAGAGACATGGACATAGATACGAGAGGATGAAAAACGGGTAGAAGCGTTTGAAATGTGGATGTGGAGGAGAATAGACAGAATAAGCTGGACTTAAAAAGCTAGTAATGCAGAAGTGCTGCAAATGATTGGTGAGAGGAGTAAACAACTGCAAATCATAAGAGAAAGGAAGAAGAGCTGGATGAGTCACTCGTTGATAGGGGAGCGTTGATTAACAGATGCCTTGGATGGACTGGTTTGTGAGAGGAGAATGAGAGAAAGAAGGAGGTACAACATCATAGATGACATCAATGGATACGGAAATTACATGTACCTGAACAGGAGGGTAGAAGACAAGAGGTCGTGGAGAGCTACCAAGTGAAAACCTGCGTTAAATCAGAACACTGATAATAATAATTATTATTGGTGAATTCTCCCAACAAATTGAATACGTTAAGCAAATGACACAATCAAGTTTTCTTTGAGTTCTTCTTGTTATATAAGCAAATAATCAACTGCAACACAGTTACTTTTAATGATGTTTATTTACATTGTGCGTTACGTGTTTCAAGAACTAATGCCCATTTTCAAACGCAATATAAAACACATTTTAATGTGCAATGTGTTGGTTTCTGCTATACATAAGAAAACCTTATGGATTTTTCATGGCAATAAAATTGTGGAGTGTTGTACTACATCAAAAAATTTGTAATTAAGTTGATGTGGAATAATTATCTACTAAACTTCCATTTTGAAGGTGTCTTAAAATGCTCCATCGCAGACACTCACAACTACACACTGACATCAAATTAAACATAGGTCTTATGTATACAATTTGAAAGTTTACGTTATATAAACAAAGCAAAGATGATTCAGTATATGTAACATTAAAAAACAAAGATAATATATGAATAAGGATGTATACTATACAGCAGAGGTTGAAAGTGGGCATTAGTTCTTGACACGCGTAACGCACAATGTAAATAAACATCATTAAAGGTAACTGTGTTGCAGTTGATTATTCGCTTATATAATTGAAACAGTTCTTCTTGTTGTTCCAATAGAGTTTCATTCTTTCCGAGAAAGCTTACTTGCGTTCTTCCGACCACTTTATCTGTATTTTTTTGTTTTGTTTTGGTTGCTCAGTTATAGCTTCCCATTTGTTAACTTTGTGTCTTTCTAAGACTTTTTTTGCTCCTATGTTTGCACTTTTAAGATCCTACCGAATTTCATTCAGCCAAGGTGTTGGATTTTTAAGTGAAATTACATAATCTATTATCTTTTTTGTCAATCGATTTTCTTGTAACCTCTTAAGGTGACCATAGAATTTCATTCGCCTTGTCTTGATGTCAATGTTTGAAAACTTTTCTGTTATTATTTATTATTATTATTAGCGAATTCTCCCAATAAATGGAAGACGGTAAGCAAATGACCGAATCAAGTTTTCTTCGAGTTCTTCTTATTGTTCCAATAGGCTTTCATTCTTTCCTAGAAAGCTTGTTTGCATTCTTCCAACCACTTTGATCTGTATTGTTTTTGTTTTAATTGCTCACTTATAACTTCCCATTTGTCTACTTTGTGTCTGAAGGTGTCTCTTTCTAAGATGTCTGTTGCTCTTATGCTTGTACTTTTAAGATCGTTCCGAATTTCATTCAGCCAAGGTGTTGGATTTTTTCTATTATTATTATTATTTTTATCATGTGTAGATTACAAGGAGGATGCAAGTAGCATTCGCGTTGTAAATCAGTTCATGTTCTAAGATAACGTAACGTTACCTAATAATTTCTTCGGCTGGAAGAGCCTATGAGCAGCTGTTAGGTAGTGGTGTGGTGGCTTCTTCGACAAGTGTGTGTGAGAGAGGGACGAGTGGGGCGGTGTCTTGTCGACAATGGCGGTAGTTTGGCCACTGGTGGCGGGATCACGTGCGACCACAGATTGCGCTCTTTTCAGCGCTCAAACTTTTAACGAGCTATCAATAAAAGCTGCCGGGCCTCGCAGCGCCGCCCGCACAATGCGCCAATCAGCCCGCGGCCTCAACTTCGGACCCGATCGCTGTGTTCTTCCCCGGCCTCGTCTCAAGTACTGCGTTTCGTCCAGAGGCGGAAATTTGTGCCGGCCGACCACTGCCTGTACAACAGAGGCGAAAAACCCGCCCAGCTTTCATTCCACTATGCAAACAACAAATTTTGTATGCAACTCTGCTGCTCTCAAAGGATACATTTTCTTAAAATAAAACTTAGGATAAACTTTTTCAAATGCAACTTCTTTATCTCATGAGTGATTTCATGTGGCAGTTTAATGGGATTTCATAACTGAAGTGACTTCACCTAGTGATCAGAGGTACTAAACAAAAAACCGAGTCACTTCACCACTATTATAAACAACCTGTGGTTTGTCTACTGTTATTGAACAGTGAAGTAAAAGAAAGGGCTTATGGCATTTTGGCGGGAGACCCCCATGGAAAGTTCGATCGTTGGTTTGAGAAAGTTTCGATTAGCTGCGCCTCGCCTCTGTGGTGGTTGCGCTAATCTAACCCAGTAATTCTACCAGTTAAAGGGGACCTACAGCTTAACGTGGAACCCGAACCATGGAAGCGTTCTGGCGTACTTAACATTATACAGCAAGCTGTGCCACAGATGAAGCTCGCGTTAAAGTCTTTTCAATATCCCCACCCAGACAGGGATTCGTACCGGAGACATTTCGATCACAAGTCAGTCGCCTGAACCACTAATCCACTAGACTGCTCAGCAGTGATTCTCTGTTAAAAAAAAAAAATAAAAAAAAAAAAAAAATCTATTGAGAGCTATTACTATTTACAGTTTAAATTTCTATAATTAATTGATTTAGATGTTAAGAGCCGTTGACATAAGTACAAACTACTGCTCCTTTTCAAGGAACTGCTCTCCGAATGAAAAACGGAACCCTCAAGAAGGAACAACTATTAAAATAAGACTTCGCTCATGTTAGTGACCTCATAAAAATATAACTATGACTACATTTGTAGGGCTCATCCAAAACGAGCGACCTGTAACGCTTGTTTCAGATAAGCGAATAGGAAGCCATAACTACATAAGGGACTACACTAGATGTATTTTCTTGATTAATCGATAAACTGGGACCTCGACCGTTTACGTGCTATTTTTTGTTTTTTTTTGTTTTTAGTACAATGTATTGTTTACCGAGCGTGGTGGTGTAACGGATAGCGTTCTGGCCTCGCATTCGGGAGGACGGCGGTTCGAATCCCCGTCCGGGCATCCAGATTTGGGTTTTCCATGGTTTCCCCAAATCACTCCAGGTGAATGCCGGGATGCTTCCTTCAAAAAGGCCATGGCCGAATTCCTTCCCATTCCTTGCCCCCATCCTTTCCCGTCTCTAAAGACCACGTTGTTAAAAAGGGACGTTAAACTGTTAAAAAAAAAAAAAACAATGTATTGTTACGTTTTTAAAATTTCTAAAAATCGACAAGGGGTAAAAAATAAATTGTCTTAAAAAACCTTATTAAAAATTTAAGACCTGTTTATGAATATTTAGGAATATGTAGATAAGTTTCACCGTGTGTTCTTAAAAACATACTCTCTTTCTGTTTCGTTTCCTCCTTGTTTTATTCAAAAACTTGTTCGCTGTCATCGCTCTATTAACGTATTTATTACAGCGATCCGGAACAACTGTAAAATATTTCACTTTAGATTGCCCTCGGGACTATGAAATTGGAGGATTCGCGAAAGTAAATGTTCAGTATTCCATTTTTAGGTATCTACTCTGGAAATGGGGTTGAATCAACGTTTGTCATATTCTGGATATTATTTACAAGAAATTTTCTCCTTAGTACTCATTAAACATCACGCTCAGGTAAACGGATACAGCCATTCCCGAAGTGAGGTTCACTTTAAGGGCAGCTATATACATCGAAATTCAAATCCAATGTCCTCATACGCGTCGTACTGAACTTTACTTTTATGCGATATGTCACGTTTTTACAGCTTAATAGTTTTCTGGCTCGAGGTTTCCTCCGGTGTAATTAGATATAAGGGAATTTGAAGATTATTTTCTACTCATCAATTTTAGGTATTGAATGTAGAGCAAATTTTCAAGATATAGCATATCAAGAAGTTGTAAATTTTATTAAAGTGAAAAAATGGTGATCATATTTCTACCGAGCTTGACTTACACAACTTGTATCGATTAAGGAAAAGAAAAGAAGAGCGTGATTGTATTGAATCTGTTAATAAAGATTATATGAAAAGATTGATCAATAGCATAAAATTTCATGCTCATCACAGACAAGTTATAAAATGCATCTACTTTGCGGGGTTAGGGCTTATAACCTCCCCTATCTTATAAGGAAAGGTTATAATATGACTTATACTTTTTATCTTTTTTTATTTAAATCAGATAATACCCAAGTTTTCTCTCTGGTTATTTAACAATGATTATAAATAATTTTTCAATACCATTCTTTACCTGGTCGTGTTCCTTATTACTTTCTGTCAGAAAGAATTATGTTCTTAGCCATCTTCTTCTACTGAGACGGATTATAACGCGTTCGCTATTCCAGTCAGAATTCATCTTAACATCTGCAATAAACTTTTATACTATACCTGGGACAGAGATATGACTTATTTGAGATACAAGTATTTGAAATACAGATACAAAATAGTATTTTCAACTTGTATCTGAAATAATTTTCTTAATCTTTATTTTGTATCTTGTATTTAGATACTTTTTCTTGGTATCTTTGTATATAGGAAATACTAAATATACGCATTTTTTAAATTTATTTTAACGAATTCGTAAAATTCATTTACCTATACCAAAGTGCAAGGTTGCATGGTCTAGTTACCTTTGCCTGTCTTTATTGTGGCAAACTATGAAGACCATAAACAAACATCCACCCACCTATCTATTGTCTCTTGTCTTTTCTCCGCGCCAATTCTTGTCGTGTCAAATTATATTTGGTGCGACGAAGTCGAATTATTATTATTATTCTGATTGAAACACAGAAAATTAATTGATCTGAATAAAAAACAGAAGGTTTAAAGAGCAATGGAGAGGACAAAAGTAAAAACGAATCTTCTTATATGTTTTTAGAGGACTCTGATTCCTCTATTGCTAATTCCAGTAGTGACAGCATCGCCGACTTAGAAATACTTCAATACCTAAGTAATAATGACAACCTCCTAAAATTTTAAATGTTTATCTAACAATAAAAAAAATGTTTTTATTAAACGATAGCACCTATTTGTCGACTTCCGCCCCTGTGCATCGAATGATGAACAAACATGTTTCAAAATAAAAAATATACATTGTGTTAAAAGTATTTGGAAAATACATATTTAGTATCTTGTATCCCAAATTCCATTTCCAAAATTATCTTGTATCTGATACCTCAAATCCATCACTTAATAGTATTTTGAGTCTTGTATTTCAGATTCTTTTTGTAAGGTATCTTGTACATCTCTGACCTGGGATTCTTTTGTAATTCCTTCTTTTAAATGAAATCAGCACAGTAAAAGATCTCTCTGCTACACTCCGTATATTATTACATATTATAAAACACTCTTCAAACAATGAACAATTATCATTATACAGCTTTATCATCGTCAATGTTCTCTTTGGTCGCAACCGTACATATTTATTAATAATTCAATATTCTTTCACAGCCCGGCAACTCTCTACCGGCACCATTTCCAGTATCAATCTATTCTTCTTCGTAACTCCCATATATTGTTCTTATTTAATCTCCATGACCAGTCCCCGTATTTTTTCCTTGCTGTCAAAGATTCTTAACAAACACATCTTATGAATATTTTATAACATAACTTCATATTTATTATGAATAAAATAAATATTACTCATCTCACTTTTGTAACAATTTACATAATAACGGGACGTATGACCGTTACTGGTGCTACCAACGTTGTGGTCACAACATGTGCCCTTCCTCGTGTCAGCTTCAAGTTAATGTATCCGCTCTGGGCAGCTGGTTACAGCTCCTTCGTCATTTTCGTAGGGTATATAACTAGATGTTCGCTGCGGTACATTAACCTGAAGCACGTGGACCCAGATTATGACCAAAACGTTGGTAGCAGCAGTAAAAGTGAAGCAGCGATAAACACACAAGGTATTTGCAGTTCTTTTCTTAGAACAATATTGGAAACGTACAACACAGTTAGCTATGCTTGGTATTCATCCCGAAGGAGATATACTTTCCTGGTTCTGGAATTAGGGTGGTCAGTACCTTTCCTCCTTACATTACGTACAGTTTAATGTGGTATCGGAACCACGGAAGGTTTATGGAGCACTTCACACTATACAACAATCTGTGTCAGAGGGGAAGGTCGGGATAAGATTCGACGAAAATCTCCGCCGAGACTGGGGTTCGAACTGGGTACCTTTCGACCTCTAGTCATACACCTTGACCATTGAGCCACCAGGCTGCTCCCTTGCTTACCTACGCTACATTTATTCCCTGGCGTCATTACCTTCTTCACCTTAGAAGAAAGTTATGCTGAAACACAGAGAGATCTTGTTTAATCCTTTATTTTCTTTTATAGTTTTCTTTTTTAAACCTCTTCAGCTAGATGGTGGATAAAGCTTAGAAGAGCTTTTTTTTTATGAAGCTTAGAACCAAATATTAAGCATATACATAGTATTTAGAAGATGATTCCCACCTCTCACCTGTTCCTATACTTTGAAGCGATTAAGTAACTATTAGAAGAATATTTGATTATACTATATAGCTAAACACAATAGTGGAAACAGCATGCTGGTTGAGGTCACAGAAGACCAACTACCACACCTCAAAATGTAAATAAACATTTTACGCTGAGGATGCCTCGACGAGAGGCGAAACGCGTCCGAAAAATAAAGAATATCAGACAACAGTTGAATTGGCGTTTTTACTAAATAATAATTAGTTTATTAGAAGAATGTTTTTTATAACTTTCTTTAAACTAAAATAGTAGTCAGCTTATTTAGAGATATTGATTTGCTGTTGCAGTAGTGCTACTGAGAAGGTTATTTACGGTTAGGTACTTGTTTCTCGATCATTGGTTAAACCACTAGCTCATACTGTATTAATTTTAATTTTATAGATACTAGGATGCGAGCGGTAATGTTCGGGTTTCAAAGGTTTTCCAAAACTACTCCGGACGAATACTCTGATAACTCCTTCATACATGCAGTAGCCAATTTCCTCCCCTTTCTTATTTACATGTATCGCTTAAAAATCTGATCTGGCTGCAAAATCTATATTTGGCTGGTTTTATTTTCCTCAGCGAAACAATAAGCAAATGTTTAGTTGAGTTTTCAGCGCACATAGCAACAAATAGCATTGCTTAGATCATACAAATATTTCAGGATACAGACGTCAAAACAATCTACAACCTCAATTTATATATATACACACACAGATATATATATATATATATAAAAAGATAAATGATACGTTGATTCAATTGTTTTTTGTTTTTGTTTTTTTCGGTGTCGTACGCGTTTCACTCCGTTTTTCAGAGCATCTTGAGCGAAATCTGGAGGATATTTCTACGTTTTGTCTGTTATGTTTCATTTAAAAACAATATAAATTGCATTTGAAATTAATTTTACTTATATGTCATTTTTATTTCATGTTCTCAGAGTGAGGGTTTGCTTTTTCGAGTAGTTTTTTAACTGGAATCATTGTGAAATATTCATAAAATACACAACACTACACTACACTGATCATACTATACAGTATCACAATTAAAGTTGCTATTACTATCGAGTTCAAACCACGAGAATAGTTCCTTGGTTTTTGTCGTCTACTACTTTGTGTTATCTTTGATGGTAGGCGGGCATTGGATTTTTTAAAAATATTTTATTGTGTAGTGTTTGGTTGGTCAAGTTCGTGTATTCATTTAGTACCTGTTTTACTTCAACTAAGGGTTTTTGGGTGTGCTAATTTTCTTTAAATGTTAATGCCTAAGGTTTGCTATTGTTTGTGGAGAGTATTTGTCGGTGTGAATGTTCGTTGGTTCTGCAAATTTGGAATGGTTGATGTATTTCAGTGCTCTTATGTGTTCTTTGTACCTTGTTTCGAATTGTCTACATGCCTGACCGATGTACTGTGCTTCACAGGTTTGACATGTGAGTATTTATATTCCTGAATTTTGGTATTTGTTTTTTTGTGATGTTTTTAATGTTTTTATCTATGGAATTACATCGGCGTATCATTAACCTTCATTAAAAAAAATTGACTAACCTGCAATTGAGGAAATGGCCCACAACATCCAGTTGTTAGAAACAGAACCTGTTTCCTCATATTACTAAATAGTAAAACAAATATTCGGAATATCCTTAGCGGATGAATTATAACAGGATTTGGATCTGTCAGCTGTTATCCATCACGTGACAAGTCCAAAGGTACTCAGTTCGCCGCAGTTAGAGACGGTATTTGCCTCATATGGTCTGTGAGCGCAAATTCACCGAAACACAATTCCCGCTATTGCCCGTTAAAGTGCAGACAGTACGACAATAATAATACGCGGAAGGGGGAGAAAAAAAACGTCATAAACCGTAAAAAAGGGGACAGCAGCGGTCGTTGACGTCCGGGAAACGGTGCTCGTCATGGCTTGTCATCGCTTCCGCTTCCGGTTTGTCAATGCCCTTCATCCCCACCTGAGTTTCTGTCTGTCAACCCGTAGTGAACGGGAAGTGTTCTTACAACACTCCTCTCACTACGCGATAAGACATTTCCGGCAGTATCAGAAATGTACTCATCAGCCAAATTTCTCGAAATATTGGCGTTGGCATGTTTGTTCGATCAGTGACCTCTATGAATTTAAATTTTCAAAAAGTAAACAAGTGACCTGTGACTGTGGAAATCGTTCGGTTCTCGGTTATTTGATTAAGCTGAGATTTGTTGCACGTCTGTCTCTATAAGTAACAACCTATACTAACTGAACTACACATAGTGTTCTTCTTCTTCTAATTTCTACTTATTGAAGGTTGGTGATTATTGTGGCGAATAGATTTCTGTCTTGGGATGTTCTACAATATATTATGCCGGATGTCCTACGATTATGCTTCTTATTAACAGTTTTCACTTTTCATTCCTAAGGATGTTGTGACAGTCCTCAAACCCTGACATTAGATGAAATTATATTTTATGAATTATTTTTGGCAAGCTAGGAGTTGAGAAAATATGATTTTGTATGTTTGTCTTTCAATTTCTTGTAAATCGGTGTAAATGGACTTTGTTTTATGAAAGGATATTTTGTAAATACTATTTAATATGTTCAAGGACAGAAACATGCAAGAAAAATTGATTAAATGTTTGTATTCCAAGTTTTAAGGTGAGCTATGATGTTTAGAGGACAATTTACGACAGTTTAAACTGATCTATGTGGATAATTTTAGGTGTAAAAATCCTTAATTTTCATTTCTGTGCGTTTCGTAATGATTGTAATTGATTTTTATTGTTTTTAAAATATTTCTAATTGTTTAAGTATTGTTAGAGTTCGAGAAACATCTGTCGGAATCCTTTGCAATATTCTGGAACTTTCTATGAAACTTATATAAGCGAGCGACAGAGACGAGTTTCGAAACAGTTTTCACGCGAACAGTTTGAACTGTTTTTACGTATGCAAGGAGTCTTGTAGTTCAGTACTGTAAGAGTGTATAGCAGTATTATCTTTGAAAGCAGTATTGAGTGTAATCACTGGAACTTGTGTTTACATGTTCAACAAGATTTTTTTTTTTTTTTTTTTTTTTTTACGTCTGACGTTTTACGAGGAAAAAAAAAAAAAGAAAAAAATAGTTAAAATCTGAAAGGTATTTGGAATAATTATTTCTTCATATATAATACGTATACCTACTAATGTGTCCAAGATACGCCTTTTTCCTGATTCTAAAGCTGTGAAATAGCTCTCTTTTTAATACCCTTCCTGATTGGTAGTCCACGGTGTCAAAAGTATTTTTAACAGACATCGATACAACTACATATCCAAGGCTTGAAGCCAATTTTCAACATTTGTTTTGAATGGCCAACAATCTGATTCGGGAAGCAGAAGAGAACACATATAACATTTGAGAGATTTCATTCACAGGTTTAAATTACGTTTCGGATTGCAAAGTAACAGCTTTAATAACATAAAACATCTGGCATACTCAATATGATTTCTGTATCCGAATGTAGTTGAATGTCAGTCTAACAATACAGCGGACACAGGTCCAGATATCGTAACAGCCATCTTAATTAGAGTTCTCAGGAGAGGTTTCCGTAATCATAGAAACAAATGCTGGGACGAATGTATTTAATTTATTTGTATGAAATTCCAACCAATTGAATGAATCGAGAGGGCAGATAATAAATTAGCACGTTAAATTTAAAAATAATCATCACAATTGAAAAAAAGCACCCGAAGTTGAAAACTGTATTTTTAAAGTCGGTTAGAAATCAGAAGTATAATATTTGCAATTATTAGCCAATATTAAAGCAACAGTTTCTGTTAAACGGATTTTCATGATGTATTAATAGGTTCATAATTTGAAAGGATAAAAATTTTATATATTTTTTCTTTTTCGTTAGAGGCGTATAAGGACTGGGGGCAAGGAACGGGTAGTAATTCGGCCACGACGTTTTGAAGGAACTATCCCTGCATTCACCTGGAGTGATTTGTGGAAACCATCGAAAACTCAAATCGGGACTGCCGGACCGAAATTCGAACCCGCGTCCTCTCGAATGCGAGACCGTAGCGTTACCTAACAGCCACCACGCTCGGTCTTCAAATTCTGTTATCAAGAGATGACGAGTATCAATGTGTGCTAAATATTTATTCTCTCTTCCTGTAATCAAATGTAAAACAATTTTTTTTATAAAAAAAAATAATTTAGTTGATGCTACTTTTGTTGCTGAATGAGTCCAGATCTAAACTTGAGAGAGATTTTCCTTAACATAAGAGGTCATAAACATTATCTTTGATTAATAAAGTAAATAATTATTATCATTCAAAAATGAATAAAGTGCTGCTACTTCCTTTACTGAAAGAGTTCAGATCATTGCTTGGAAGAGAGTCATAAAGATTACTTTCGACTAAGGAAGAAAACTTCACAAAGCTTGGAAGATTTCATACTATTTGCTATTATGGTTCGTCTCCAAGTGCAAAGGTAAACATAAACTCAACAAACATTCAATTTACTGACTGTAGTGTTGTAAAACTATAAATGCCTCCATAAAATTGGGGGAAAACTCACTGTGAAGTATTCCTATTACGCCGAAAAGCTACCAGCTTTTGTAGTATTTACATTGTTATTTAACAGATGGTGCACAACACGTCTTCTGTTTAAATTAATACTTTAATCAAGGCCCTTGATTGGAGGGAAAGTTCCTCCGCGCAGCCCTCAACGTAATTCCCTTCATTAGAAAATTTATCCCGGCCGAAGGGGCGCTACTGAAGAGAATAACGGACGGGACTCGGTTTCTAGACAAATAAAGCCGAGGGCAATGTTGCCGCCTTGCCTCATTCTTTGTTCCCTCACGATTGCAAAAGCCAGCCGCGCCGAGAAAGCCGAGTTAATTACTCGGTCTAAACCGCCGCGGGTGTTTATAACACTCCTCGCAATATGCACTACGCCGGGCGACAAACTGCCTTCTGTTTACAGGCAGACAGACAGATAAACGAGTTATCGCCGCGCCAAGTTCGAATGCAATTATTTCTGGGGCGCGCGTTAGATTTTGATGCGCCGCTACTGTTTATTCTGGTCCGGCTGTATTTGCCGAAGCTGCAAGTAGTAATTGTTATTGTTGCATTGGTCGCTGTGTTTACAGTAATCGCCTGTCGGGTCGCTTAGGTACTAAACTAATTAAATACAGTTTTTATGGGGACCCTGCATCGAAAAGCGCTGTAATACCGTCGCTACGGATGTGATTAGATGCGCGGTGAGCGGGGTAAAATATGTGACCCCTTTTTTTCCGCGGAATAGACTAATTTGTTGCAGCGTAATAACAAAATAATCACGCAGGTATAATTTAGTCCCGGTGGGAATTATTGGCAAGTTTATAAATTTGCAATGCATTTTCTGGTACCACGACCGTGCCGCGAAATGTGGGACAGTGCTAGAAATGAGCTTGCAACGTAACTTGTGCATTTATGGATATACTGTGCTGTGTGTGGATTAGATCAGTCCAGTTCGGGCCTTTAATTAGATAACAGTGTTGACGCTCATTGTATTGTACTAAGTGGCATCTACGATTGTCTGGTGTAAAAGGTTTAGAGGGAAAACATCTGCATACCGAATGCTATTATCTGCACCCTAGGTTCCAGCATGCATACCTAATCAATAACATCAAAACGATTCGGCTGTTAACGCTTTCTTCAAAATATAATATTGTTTCTTTCTTCTTTTTCCTTTCAGTGTTTAGGTCTTACGAAGTATTCTTTTCGATAACTTCCCTAAGTCTTCTTCTCTTTGATATTATAATTTAAAACAATTTTTGGGATTCTTGTTTCTTACATTCTTCGCTTTGTTCTACAATTTATTAAGAACTTGTTAAATTTGTTCAACTTTGTTCCTTGTTGATTTTGTCAATTCTATTGCATCTTTTGACTGATCTAAGAAGTTTTGTTTCTATAGCTTCAATATGACTAATGTCTTTTTCTTCATTACACATGATGTAGACTGTATTACCCACCACTATTTTACTATTATTATTATTATGAATTTTATCACAAAAAATTCTTATTACTTTATTATTTATAATTATTATTATTAAGTGTGCTTTCATAACGAGGAATTTAGATCATTGTAAATAAATACAGTAAAAAAGGGTTGATTGATTGAAGAAAATTGCAGAGAGATTTATTTTATCCTCATATCAAATCAAACACCCCGTTGACAAATTTTTTTATTTTTTATTTTTTTTTATTTATTGGCATCTAGGCGTGCGCCCATACAGCCATTTTCATATTACAGGATAGCATCCTTAACATACCAATAATGATATATGCAACTAGTCATTTACATTTAACCGAATAACGTCGATGTTGTAACATAATAATAATAATAATACCATGTCATTAGCCTTCTTCCTTTTACCGAATAACCACTATGGCATTACAATGGTAGTATACAATATACTTTACAAATCAAAGTCAATAATATAATAGTAATGATATAATGCAGTTAAAACATATTGTTTAAGTTTGTTTGAATTGTGTCACTTAAAGGAGAGGAAAGCATCAATACTATAACAATAGTGATATACCACGATTAAAACTTCTTACTTGACTATAAACTGTGACACCCAAATGCTGGTATCCAGCAACTTGCGATTTTCATTTTTCAGAATAATTACAATAATATTCTACCAGAAGTATGATACATTTAAAACAAGTTATTTACATATGTTGTGATTAAGTCGCCCATATGTTCAAATCACACAACCATTCATTTTCATTTTGCAGGATCTGTACAATATTATTACAATAATGATATATTACAAAATGACATCCAGAGAGTATAATTAAAACACATGTCATATCAGCTTGTTTAAATGGAGACACCAATGTTGTTCAAATGTTGGTATAGGAGCTGATATATTTCGTAGTCTTCCGTTGACAAGAGGATAGCAGCACATGTGGGGAGAGGGATTCCTTTCTTCTTGAGAGAGTGTAGTAGAAGGCTCTGTCTCTACTTTGTTTCGGCGGCACCCAAACAGCAAGTGGTTTGTATCCTCTATGTCCCCACATTGGCAATTAGGGGAGTCAGTGAGGTGGATTCAATGGAGGTGTTGTTTGTAGCAGCCGTGGTTGAATTTCAGTCTCGCGATACTTATAGTGAAGTTGCGGGAGCACTTATATATCTCATACCACTGGAGAGGGGGTATTTCCGGGTGGATGCGACCGTAATGTAGGCCTTTTATCGAGAGTGAGCTCTTCCACGCCTTATCCCACTGTCATGGTTCTTTTGATCTGTCGAATAGCGTCGGGTAGGGGGATCGTACTGTTGCGTATCGCACTGCTGTGTGCGGCTTGTTTGGCGTATCGGTCTGCCATCTCGTTGCCTGGAAGACTGCAGTGTGATTTGATACATTTGAACTCTACAGTCTTACTTTCTAGTTTTAATTCGTGAACTGCATTCACAATGTCGTGTACTCGTGAGTCATTGTGCACTTTCCTATGGTGTTTTTTTTTTATTAAAAGCAATGCTGACTTTGAATCTGATAGGATTACATGGTTGCTATAAGGGGAGGTCTTTGCCTATTTTAGTACTTCCAAGATTCCCATCAGCTCTGCACTCATAATGGTAAATTCTGTTGGTAACCGAAATAAACCCTTGTCTCCAGATCTTGGTATACAGAAGGCGCATCCAGTGGCATCTGGAAACTTGGAGCCATCCGTGTATATCTGTTCCATGTGGGATCGGTTGTATAGGTACTGATACACGTTTGCTCTGTAGTTTTCCAGCTGGGTGTTATCTTCCGCGCTTGTGTCTACTTCCAGCTTCGTGACAGTTTCCCAATACGGAGTCTCGAAGGTAAGCATTTTCCTGCTTTGACGTATGCTGGCTCGTATCTTATATGTTTCTAGGTACTCCGCCGCAATGGGAGGCATTTTTTTCTTACTCCAGTAATTGTCAGTTAGGCATTGCATTGAGAGATTGTGTATAGAGTTGAGAAGTCTGTTCCCGGGGTACTGGCTATGCTTGAGCAGGAATTTTGCGGTTAAGAAGCTTCTGCGGATCTCTAGGGGAGGTTCGTGTGCTTCCACTAGAAGCGCGTTGGTAGGTGTTGATTTCATAGCGCCAATACAAGTGCGCAGAGCTTTATCTTTGACTTTGTCCAGTTCTTTAAGCACAGTGTTAGTTGCAGAACCGTAACATATACAGGCGTAATCAATATGTGGTCTCACCAGAGATTCCCTCCCCACTTTACGTTGGCTATTGCGCGGATGAGGTTGATCACCTTGTCGCATTTCTTGATCGTATTTTTTATGTGAGTACCCCACTTGAGTCCGTTATCGATCCATACGCCCAGGTATTTCACAGCGTTTTTAACTGGGATGATAAAGGGTCCTAATTTTATGTTAGACATCGCGGGCGTTCTGTGTCGGCTGTAAATCGATACTGCCGATTTCGCTGGTGATATGTCTAGCCCGTTGCTGAATAGCCATTGATTGAATTTGTCCATTTCTGCGGATAGTACCATAAGGCATTCTTCCCATGTTTTTCCAATAATAAATATGCATATATCGTCGGCATATTGGAGAATGACGATTTTACTGTTCATGGAGTAATGAAGATCATGCGTATACAAGTTAAATAACAGGGGGGCCAGAACAGAGCCCTGCGGCAGGCCACGATTAGTTTTTCTGCACGCAACAGTAGTTCCTCGTTGCGTTATTTCCAACCATCGGTCCGAAAGTAGTGCGATTAGGTTTCCTATAAATGTGTCCGGTATCCCTAGATGGCGAAGTTTTTTGGCTAGGATCGGTACACAGAAATGGTCATATGCGCTATTTATATCAGTGTACACGGCCATCATATATTTGTTCTTGGAAAGGCAGGAGTGAATTTCGGAAGTGAGGTGTGCTAAGGTGTCTATGGTGCCTTTACCTCTTCTAAAGCCGTACTGCGTTTCCGGAATTAATGCATGGTGTTCCAGCCACCATTCCAGTCTCCGCTTTATCATATGTTCCAGTACTTTGTAGGTGCATGGCAGTAGGTTTATGGGTCTATAGGATTCTGCGTTGTTGCCTACTTTTCCAGGTTTTTTCACGGGAACTACCCGCGCAGTCTTCATCTCTTTTATTTGTAGCCTTTCCGACCATATCCTGTTAAGTATTTCGTATAGCTTCATTTTTGCGGAATCTGGCAGATTTTTTAGCATGCCGTAGTGGATGTTATCGGGTCCTGGTGATGAGTCCGTTCCTTGCTTTAATGCAATATTGAATTCGTTCAGCTGGTAGGGTTGCAGGAGGAAGTGTGATTCAGTTCCCCTTGGTTCTGTGAGATTTGTCTCTACCCACGGTGGGGTTAGCCTTTCAAGGATGTTCTCTAATAAGTCGGTAGTTACGGGTGATTTTGCTTCTGCCTGAGTGGATGAGTACTTCAATTTTCTGACCTTTTGCCATATATCAGATAAGGGCGTTTCTTTATTAAAGGTTCCACAAAACCCTCTCCATTTTTCTCTCTTTTTATTCTTGGCCATCTTTTTGACTCTTGCCTGAGCTCTACGGTGTTCCAGATAGTTTTAGATCGTGGGACAGCTTTTGTATGCCCGTAGTGTCTCTCTGCGTCTTTGGACGGCTTCGTTGCATTCTTTATCCCACCAAGGAGTGCTTTTGTTCCTCATAATCTGTACTGGTTTCCGAGCAGGTATAGAAGATATGGCAGCTTGGGTTATATCGTTGGTCATGGATTTATAGTCCAGTGCAGGGTTACCGCTACACTACCATGAAGCTGTCAGCCGTTCCATAGTTGTTTGGAATTTATTCCAGTTCTCCTGGTGTATTTTCCATCTATAGGGAGATCTATAGGGAGGGGATATAAACCACCTGGCTGGGGAGTCAGTCTGGAGGCGAAGTAGGATAGGAAGGTGGTCTGATCCCAGTGTGTCGTCTACTACTTCCCAGGTAATGTCTATAGCTATGTTCGACGATACGCAGGAGATGTCCACTGCTGATGGTGCTTGCCCTGGCGCATTAATTCTGGTTGGATTACCGTTGTTTAGTACCACCATATCTTCTTCCTCTAATATTTCCGCAATTATGTTCCCCAGTTTATCCGTGCTTTGGCATCCCCATACTGTATTATGTGCATAGAGATCTCCCAACAAGATGACCGGTTTTGGCAATTGTCTGAGGATATTCGTGATAAATTGCTTGTTTGTCTTCTTATTCGCTGCTCTGTATGCTGACACAATGGTTATTAATTTGTTGGTAAGACGTACCCTAGCGGCACATATGTTGAAGTCTGTGTTTCCAGTGCAGGGTTGGAGTTGTTCGTAATAGATGGCGCTTCTAATTAAGATGGCAGACCCCCCGTAACCGTCTGTTCTGTCGGATCTGATGGCATTATATCCTTTGAGGTGGAATCGTTCATCTGGTTTCAGCCAAGTTTCGCTTACAGCCAATACGGCTATGTTATTCTTTGAAGCGTACTGTAGCAAGCTCTCCTTATTAGCCCGGATAGATCTCGCATTCCACTGAAGAATTGTGTCGTCCTGCAGTGTTGCTCTCGTGTTTCTAAAAGGTGCCGCCGTTTTCCCATCTGTTTGGGGCTAACGATCGTAGAAGAAGTTGTTTTACACTTGGGGCGTATTGCGTTGGATTGAGCAAATTATTTCCTGAAAACTGATTTAGAATGCACATTATTATTTCAAACATCTTGTTCGCAGAGTATTCTGTTATTACAGGATCTATGGAGAGGAGGGTATGGATTGTGGGCAATGGGTTCAATGTTCCTATTAGATGGGATCCAGTAGTCTTTATACGAGGTTTCTCCCGCACTACCTGTGCTTTTGTCAGTTATTCTGTGGCTTCTGATGTTAGGAGTGGGCACCTGGTCCCTGCATCCGGGGTTTAGTTGGAAATTCTCAGGTTCATTAGGGGTGTTTGACTGCATAATTATAGGCTGAGGAAGTGGATCCTGTTGAGGTGGTTGTGCCAGGACAACAGGGGGAGCGTCTGCGTGTTGCCCGGTATTGTAGTTTCTTTGCTCATAATTTGTTTGAGGAGTTGTCATTTTTTGAAGTTTCGTGTTGGTTCTTCCTAATCTTGCCGCGACACTGGCATACGATGCGGTGTTAGTTTTCTCTGAAGCTTGCTTGTACCCTACATTTTCTTGGGCCATTACCTGCTTTATCTTCTTTTGTCTGATATATTCCGGGCAATATCTATCAAAAGATGGGTGTCCACCATTGCAGTGGACTCATACTGGGGTGTTTTGTTTATCGCATTATTTTCCGTCATGTGGGCCTGCACAGAAGGTGCAACGTTTTTTTACTTCTACACTGGTTACTAGGGTGTCCATATCGGAGACAGTTAAAACATTGCATTACTGGTTTGACATACTGTTCTACAGGGCACCGCACTCCGTGTATGTATACGTAATTTGGACGCCTTTGTGCTTTAAACGTCAGTAGACATACGGGGAGTGAGATTTCTTTTGTTTGGCCATCTTCTTTAATTTTTTTTGTAAACCTTTTAACTTTTACCACGCGATATTCGCACCTTGCCACAGTTTTTATCTCCTCTTCCGTTGGCTCAGTCATAACGTTTCTTATAACCCCTTGCTGTGAGATGCAGGAGAGAGGGATGTGGGCCAGTAGGCCATTATGCTGCCAGATGGTGCTCTGAACAAGGCTATTGGCCGATACGACCGATCTGATCTCTATTTTGACCCGGTTTCGACCCGCTGGAGCTATCTGTATAATGTTGTTACTTATTTCGTGGCTGAGGGAATATAGGAGGCGCCCAATTGCCATGGGGTGGATCCTACCTATGTTTCTATCTTTACTTTCTATTAATACATAATAAGGGCCCAAGTCGTAGCTTTCATAATAGGCTGGCACTGCACTGTTTACCTGCAAGCCGATGTTTTCGCTTGTCCTTGCTGTCTGTTGGCGCTGCACACTTTCCGGCGGCGTTGTCTCCATGTTGATGTCTGCCGATGATGTGTCTTGTTGTGTTAATCTGGGGACCTTGAGTTTTCACCTCCACTGCCGTTGTCGTATCCCGGTATGCATGGGCGTTTCTGGGGTGCGTATGTTGACACTTCCTCTTCTCTTAGTAGCGGTGCATCTCGTTGATCTAGTGCACTGTTGTCAGCTGGCGGTGATATAATCGATGTGTTAGACGTTGCAATTATAACGTCCATGGTTGCCGTCGGTTCATCGTCTGCGCTGTGCAGATATTTCTGCACCTGACTGCCTGTGTTGTTTTCTTCAACCACTGGAAGCATGTTTATTACGCCATTTGGCTGACGGTGGATCGTTGGCTGCATCAGGTATTGTCCGCCTTCGCCATATTCACCGCCGTACATGGCGGATGAGGGCTGGGGCTGAGCTGTATTAGATGTTATTTGCTGCTTCTATCACTGTTTCGGTGGCTGTAGTGAAACACACAGTTAGAGTCCCGAGAGACTGTTGCGCGGTCTCGGGAAAAGTTAGCCGGGTATACGTGAGCACTTATCCACACAAGTCACTGCCTCGCGAATACACGGAAGTTATCGCTCCGAAGGTTGAGACTCGACTGCTCCGACAAAATTATTATAACTATAAACGGATAAAAATGTCAGCAAAGAAAAACTATAACAAAAGATTACAAAAAAGGACATTTAAACGAATCTAAACATGAAAGCAAAGTATTTTTCGATTGTATCGACTAGCCGCAGTTAATTTGAGAAAATCTGTGTGTTATTAACTACGGACCGCTTCAGGTAGTAACCAAACCATCAGATATGCAGTGTCCACGAAAACCAAAACAAAAATGCTCGGAGCATTACCGTAGTTGACTGCTGGTTCCACACTGTAGCATCACTTCTTAATATTGAACTTTTGCCCCAACAGAACAATTACGCTGCACAGCAGACAATCTCAGCGATGCCTCTGGATATTAACTGCGCCAGTTCTGCCCGCAGTCTTGCATCTCCCCGCGTCTGCGGGCCAGTTCCCGCTAAGGTGGGTTCCCACGTCGAGTGGTTTTGGAGGCCCGCCACATCAGCCGAAGTGTATGGATCAGTACTCGCCACTTGTTAGCCGTCACCGCTCCCCCCCCACCTTGCCTAGTGTCGTTTCAGTTACCCAAGCCTTTGATATCTACCGACTGGGCGGTGGATAGAGGTGCGCCATCCTTACAGCACAGGCGGGACCCTTCCCACGGCCCGCTCCTTGGTAGCTGGATCGGCCCGGCCGGCAAATGCGTGGGTCGTGGGAATGCACCTGCATGCAGTGTCGCACAAAGCAAGCCAGGTGTCTCCCCTCTTACCAGTGTTTCCACTCATCTGCGGTAACACCCCTCTGTTCTCGGGCCAATTGTAGCAACAATGTAATTATTTTTAAATATTATTATGTTGGATTAGCTGTCGTCACTTCATACGCACACACAATTAGTTCTTGTAAATATTGATAATTTTGTTATAATATGCAACGTCTATTTGCCCGTTGCTTTGGGAGGGTGCCTGCTTTACAGCATGGTAATTACAGGGATGCAACCATGCCCACTCCCTGTCACCCCGCTCGGCGACATAGAAATCGCAAAGTAAAATTTTTTCGCTCGAAATACTGGATCTACAAAATGTAGTACGCGTCTCTACAAGCATGTAATACAATACCTATGTAACAAAGCTGGAAAGAAACTTGGTTCTTTAATTATTATTATTATTTTTTTGCTTTATCCATGATATATGGACTTTGTGAAAGTCTGTAACTGTTTTAATATAATAATGTATGCAAATAATTTAATTATTTCGTTTATCCTTTAGTGCTCCCATAATTTCTTAAAAAAATTATACCTATGGAATTTAAAATATATATTGAAAGCACTTTTTCCTTCCATTATTTTCAGCAGTGACGTGCAGTCTGTTAATCACAACAACTGCATGCGTTTTATACACCGTACTTATCATCCTGATGACTTTTAGCCTGGAATTTTAGTAACATCTTTTCTTGAACGAATACTTTGGCAGTTCTCTAGTCCTTCAGATATATCCAAAAATTATTAATGAAATGTGGGATTTTGAATTAAAGAAGTAAATGACAGTGTTGAACAAAGTCCACATTCGTGCCATTAGGTCCAGATCTTTTTTTTTATCTAAATACGCATTACTGCTTCCATTAAATTAAAGTAAATCTAAATTAACATAACTTGAACACAAATCATATCGGGCAGTTGTTTCAGCACTGTACCACAGACTTTTGTAGAGTTCTATCCATTTTCCTTGGTTTATCACATTTATTTGTGTCATACCATTATCCGTGAAACAATTATTTGAGCTCCAATTACCGGCCTATGCACACTTTTTTCCTTGTATTTTCTTATTTGAATTTTCTGTATACACCATGTTTCACTACAGAACTTCGCCTTATACAGATTTCGTTTCTCTAATTGCACTAACAGTTGCCTATAATTTGTCCAACTAGTTTAATACCAGTGGTTTACTTCTGTATCTATTCCATACATAGAACTGTGATACAGATATCGGTAGTATGTAAGACGGTTAGAGCTCTGGCCCCCCCATTTGGGAGGACACCGGTTCGAATCCCCGTGTGGGCATCCAGATTTAGATTTTCGATGGTTTCCATAAATCACTTCAGTCAAATGCCGGTATACTTCCCTCAGAAAGGCCATGGCCAAATTCCCTCCCGCTCCTTGTCCCCAGTCCCATCCCGCCTCTAATGACCTCGACGTCGACGAGGCGTAGAGCCATAAAAAAAGAAGAAGAAGTATGTGAGATTATATCCACTATTTTTTCAGGCAGTTAATGTGGCCCGCTGCATATAGCCCCGTTGAGACCATTGTTCACGCATACGTTAATTAACACATCAACAAATATTAACTGTAAAATATCATGTTAAATGGTTACAAAATAAATGATTTAAACTTCTGATTCATCTAGCTTTTACTTACGTATTCAGAAGTAAGTAAATCTCCGGGTTTCTTAACTCTTCTTCTGCCTATACGCAAACTTTTATTACTTCTTAAATTAAACTTTGTTGGACGAAAAGTTTTAAGGAATGGAAGCTTTGTGTTCCGATCTGGCATTCCTTCAATAGTGTACCTTCTTAATAGCAACTAAGCCATTTATCATTCGGTCTGAATTGTTACTTCCATTTAGAAATGAATACTTTTCTCTCTTAACGATTTTCTCAGTTTCAGAGCCGTACCTGCATCGGCGAAATTTCCTTTCCTGTCTGGTTACGAATCAATAGCAATGTTTTTAATAGCAATAAATTATAAAATGCATACCACCTGCCAACATGGCTGCTTACGTTGAACCCCACCTCAGTGGATCGGGAAGGTACAACGGGACAAGGTATGCGTCCCGGTCCCATGTGAACCTATGTGAATGCTTCGAAAATCCCCAATCCCCGTCTCATAAACTGCATATTTCACAAACAAAAATATATTTACCATACAGAACAAAAATTAGGCATTTCGCATACAGATGTAAATACGAACATTTCTCCCTCTGGGTTAAACGTTCCACACCATATACAAGTAGTGATGTTCCGATACAAGTAAGTACTCGATACTTTGTTTCGATACCGAGTACTTTTCGTATTCGAATTAATTGATTCGATACTTACTCGGTTTCGGAAGAAAAGTACTTGTATCGAATCGAAAGTATCGAAACGCACATGGTGTTAAATTCTAAACGCATCATCCCTGCTGCGCCACTCAGTCGCGCCTGCGAAATTAATTTCCCGCTGACGTCAAGTTGGTAGCATTGAAAATGAAACAAAATGAGTCTTAGAATAGGCAATCTAAATTCAAAGAGTTTGTTTTAGGTCCCTATTTCATTGTAATAAAGTTGTACTTGGCGCGCATTTCGCTATACCTGGCCAATGGTCGCTCCCGCGAAGCCCCACACAAAAACTGAAAGATATGGTTTATAAGCAACTAAGTAGCCCATGTGAATTGCAAGAAGATGCTTAAGCTAGCGTTTCACAGGAATATAACTTCTGGAAACATCACAAAGAAAGAGAATACGCACCATAGAGACAAAGTCTCTCTCCTCTTGTCAGAAACTGTAATGTCTCTAAAAAGCGATCCATTTACAGATGAGAAGAAATGAAACCTATATTTCCTTGTCTGTATACATACGCACAACAGTATCTTATTATTGTAGCAACGTCAGTATTGAGTGAATGTTTGTTTTCTAATACGAGTGAAACAATGACAAACAAAAGAAACAAGCTGTCCCCAAAATATTTGGAACAATTGCTTTTTGGGAAACCTTCCAAAAGCGGACTTTTAATGTTTAAAAGCGTTAAAACCATTAAAAAAATATTTAAAGATAAGACAAAACCTTCAAACTTTTCTTACAGTGTGAGCTTTATTATAATTTTAATTAATAAATAAAAAGTTTACTGAGTATTATTCGATTTTATTGCACTAGGCAAATAAAATAAACAATTTAGCAACATGTCACATATATTTTTATATTTCGACATTAATTTTTAAAAAAACTATCGATATGAGTAAGTATCGATACTTTTGCAGTACTCATATGAGTAAGTATCGTAAGACAATTTGAGTACTACTCATTTAAGTAGGTATCGATACTTTGATGGTATCGGAACATCACTATATACAAGTGTAGTTGTAAGGATGGCGGGGCCATCCGTTTCCATTAGACACCGCAACGCAAGCTGCGTGAGTAATCGGGCAACTGGTGTTCACTTAGTCACAAGGAAAAACGTGTTTCGTTTTAGGATCATACGGTGCTGAATTCATACAAATTCATACAGCATCTCTCGTTCTATACTCCTTTGTCTTTCATCTCAAGCAAAAGTATATCAAAAGTTATTAATCTCTAGGGTTCGGATCTTTACGACCAAAAAGATAGAGAAATATGCAGGTAAATATGACATTGAAGTGGGTAAATATGACCTAAAAATGACAAAAAATAGACAAAAAATTTAAATTTACTATACATCAAAACTTGCTCAATTATACATAATTTATTTTGTCTAGTAGTGTCGCTTTCATGTAGACATCATAATTTGCTTCTGTGCACTCGCTGCACATCGGGAAATCAAATTTAAATCGTTTTTATTTTAAGACACTTTAATTTCAGATAGTTAACAGAATAGAACTCTTTCATTTGTACTAAAATACTCATCTGTAAATTCCCTTAAGTAACTTCTTTCTTTTTAAAAAAAATAAATCTTTGCGCCATGGCGGTAGGTCTAATCAGTGCTCCTCTACAGATTTAACGATGACTGAGGATATTTTATTGAGATACTGATTGACACGGATCGATACAGGCATGCTTTTGCTTCATTGTGAGATAAAAGGAGGGCGAAACATTACGTTTAGAGACTGGCAATAATGTATAGCCTTAATGGTTGGATGGTGAATTGTGACCACAGTGAAAATTAGTTTTTTCCCCTCCACCTATATAGCAGAAGTATACTTCTGTGAATAATTATCTTAATTTCTTCTAACCTAGAATTCCCCCCCCCCCCCCAAAAAAAAAAAAAAAAAAAAAAAAAAAACTTCCAGAGTTTTCCTCAAAATATGACTATATGACCATAAACATTATCGAAATATGACCAAAACTAGGAAAATGGTATGAATATGCATTTATATGCTACATAAAATACATTTAAATACAATCAGTAACGTTGAATCCGTGTTTTAATTCAACATTTCAGCTCAAAAAGAAGGCAGGAAAAAAATATGACTTGTCCTAGAGATCCGAAACCGTATTAATCACCTTTGTTATAACGGTCGGGGCAGCAGTACCATAATCGTGGCGCTGCAATTTAACTATGAATTTCTATCGTTACCCGACGAGACCAATCGAAAGTGAGGATTAGTTTTTTTTTTTTTTAAAAATATCTCTCTTATTTATGGTGATATAGATTGTCTAAAATTAGTTAAAGGTACAGTTTCTTGTACCTTTGGTGACGTTTTTGTTTTGGACCAGGCCTCATTTCAACCTAACTACAACCGGTGGTAAGAAAACAAAACACCGATCGTGCATGTACAGCGTGTAGGCCTACTTCCTTGAAGCTTTGGAGAATTTTTTTGGTCCAGGCCACAACTCAACCAACCCACCTCAATTTTGAGACAGTGTATATAAAAAACTATGTGAGATATCAAAAAATTTATTCTTCACTTTCGATTTTTATCGTAGTAGTAGACCCTTACATAAGAATCTATCAACAAATTTGTCTTTGGCGAAAATGTTCTTCTGGTCCAGGCCGCATTTCAATCTAATCGCCTCTCTGTTGGGACTGTATATATCGAGAACTATGTGAGATGTAAAAAAATGTTACTCATTACTTACAATTTGTCTCGTCAAGATGCATGCGAATCCATCAAAAATGGCGGCGCCACGGTTATTGCAGAATCCCCAGATCGCGATCAGAAAAAAAAGAAAATCCATTCACCAATCAAAGCCTGTTAAGCAGCATTAATGTTCTTGATCAATAAGTACCTAGTTTAGTGGTCTTCTTGGGACAGGAGATAGACATACAACCACGAGTCTTTAAAGAAAAAATTAATGGGTATCTAGCTCCACTGTCAAATGATAAAAAGCATATAAATGCAACCAACAAAATGTTATTCATAGCAGTGGCAATATTAGTTTTTAGAGTAGGCTTAACTAGAAGAGTTATGTAATATTAATAAAAAGAAATAAGAAATTCGACTGTTAGAGATTTTCTATCTACAAATCATTTATTTCTTAATTACAGTTGCGAATTACGGTACGTTATTAAATCTTCAGAGCTACAAATCACAAAAACATCAAATATGTATCGTTCTTGTTTGGTTTACGAATTCAACTACTTTTATTATTCCTATCATATTTCCTGCCACAGATGTCACGTATTTTTATAAACTAATAACGCATTATGTTACCTGAATGCAAGAAGATGCCGGTAATACCGTCATGAATATCTTAGAAGTAGAGATGAAGTTAAAAATGACAGTTCTATATTTATTCTACATAAAAGTATCCTGTATCATACGCCCGGATTATTATGTAACTCATGAAACTTTATTACGGAAAGTTCTTTTACCTCTAAAAACAGAAACTTTGTTGGTTTATTCACCTCCTCTGTTAGCTCTCCGTGGTACTTTACGGCAAACTTATGTGGCCCCCCCACACACTAGTCATACGTTGCACGCGATCCTCGTGATCGAAGCAACCTACTTGGCAATCTCCGCTGAGAGCGGTACCTGCTTTCAGATGAGGTGCTTGTCCTCCTCTTCACGCTTTACGGAGTGTGGCGGCTGGGAGGTAACGCTCTGGCCTCGCATTCGGGTGGCCTTGGGTTCGAATCCCAGTCAGTCATCCAGAGTTGGTATTTCTTCGTTTTCCACAAATCCATCTATACGAATGCCGGCATTGTTCCTTCAAAAGGACATGGCCGAATTCCTTACCATTCCTTGCTCCCATTCATTTCCCACATCTAACCATCTTGACGTCGACGAGTCGTAAAGACAGAAGAAGAAAAATCTTTATTCTTTTTGTTTCGTAACCCCTTAAGGGGACCACCCCCTACCTATCCAACGCCATGTTAATTTAAGCAAGTATTTGACTCATTTGTGAAAAAACTATTTGATGCAGGACCTTAATATTTTTACTGAATGTTACATGATGCTAGTAAAATCAACTGTACTAATATCTACGTTATACGTTTTATAGTTTTTAAGAAATACTTTTTTAAATTTATTAATAAAAATTTTAACTTTTGTCTGCAGAAAATATTTTTTGTGAACATCCTAATAGGGTAACATTAATGCTTTTAGTACCAGAGGAGAATTTTTTTGCTATGCAGAATCTCTGAAAGTGTAATTCAATTGTCGTTGATAGTTTCTGATATAATGGGGCATATGTACTGAAAATTTTAGCTTGCGGGAAATTGACTTTAAAGAAAACAGCTACTCGCAAATACACTCAAACAAAACTAACAGTGTGGTGTTTAAAAACAGCAGAAACAAGAAAATAACGACCGTTGCCCTCCAAAGATAGTCAACACAGGAGTCAGAAAAAAATCCCTAATGTGCAATATAGGCGTTATAAAGCTCAAATATGTGCAGAAAAGTGGGTATGGCACCTAAATGCACGTGGTAGAAAAATGCTGTTTAAATGCCTGTAAAAATTTTTTTCAGCGAAATCCTTTTCAGGACACTTAAAGAATCTATCGAAATATGATGAAAACCCAAAATGGATTTTTATCGACCTAAACCACGGGGTGGTCCCCTTAAATACCCTTCTAACCTAGAATAGCTCTATTCTCGTGAGTTGACTGTTGCTATTACAGTTCTTAATGCTTTGGAATTTGTTGTATACTACGCGAGGCTTTCCAGCTGATTGACGACCGTCTCTTTACTGTTGGAAGACGATGTGGATTTTTCTGTTTATTTCTAAATGTGGCTTTATGGCTACTGATGCCTAGGATACTTAGAGCCGGTAAAGGATTAAGGACAAAAAATTGGAAGAAATCCGCTCACGGTGCTGTGAAAGAAACATAGCAGTATTCAGCGGAATGACTCCTGGAAATCATGGAAAAGTAGATTAGGATGATAGGATCCGGGATCAAACTTGAATGTCAAACGCAAACGTTGGCGATAAAGCATCAGAATCGCTTCAATCTTAAAATTAATTACTGGTATTTTTGTGTCTCATCGTTCTCTGTATATCAAATTTAAATACGTTGATTGTTTGTTGAAATATACATCAGTAACCAACTTAAAGTTCAAAAATATTTAATTTTAGAATCAAAGGCGTTCGCAATACGTAAATAGAGTCTTGTTGAGCACGTATTACGGTGGTCGGTCTACCGTCTTCAAGGTGTTTCCGTGATAGTTATTCTATGTATCAGGGCAGGTAAAATGTATCAATCTGCGGTAACGAACTCCTATCACAGCTGAGTGTATAGTGTAACTTTGATCAATAAAAAATTCAGTTTCCTGGGTAATGTTCAGGAGAAGTGAATGTGTTGACCTATTTTTCGAGATACTAACTCCTGTTCCGAGGAGAGAGAAAGCTGAATGGCTTCCTCACACTTGTGCCGGTTGGACGTGAATGAGGAAACAAAAGCGAAAGTTGCGGAGGCGGGCTGTGTCGTCACAGAGTGACGGGCCCGGAAACTCGGCTGGGTGGAACGGCGTTGCACTGGGCTGCGTCGCGTCCCCTTGTGAAATATGCATAAGGTCTGCAGCGAGCTGGTGACACCGACAACCTGCGGAAGTCCGCAACCGGATGTGAATCCCGGGCCGACGTCATTTCGTAGTCCTAATACTACACTGAGCTGTCCTGTTTTTGAGGCTTAGCACATGTGACAGCTTACGTGAAGCGAATAGCTACCATACGGTAAAACACCTGTACTCACATCATGACTCTTCACGCGAAAGGTAGCACACATCTGCCTTAGCTGACTAAGTCAACACAGTATTCTTTTGGTACAAATATCTGTTCTGAGAAACTCTACAACTGTTTCACAGGTGAAAGATTAATCGAAATTCAGCTAGCAGCTAGCAAGAATGGTTCATTTTACGATTTAAGTTATTTGAGGGTAGAAGAGTTGGTATTGATGTAGGCAGATGCTGTCCCTCCTTTACCAAGGAACTTACGAGGGTATCGCTAGCCGCAGTGTATTTGCAACAGCCAAACAATATGTGGTCTGGGGTTTCATCTTGATTGCTGTCACCGTCACAGGTTGAGTTGTCGGCTAAGTCCAGTCGCAAACGTGTGTTTCAAATGAGTATTCTAAGTCTCCCGTTCTGTTAATGGTTTTGTTTTGTTGTTGTTATCTATTTATTTCAACAAACCAGATCTCCTTTATATGCTTCACGTGTTCTATTGTTTATCTTCGTCTTCAGTTCTTCCCTGCAAGTTTGTTTTTTATGGAATTGTTTGAAAGAGTTTGAACTTGATGTTTGTGTCGATATTTTTCTTTGAGTAGGTAATCTATTCTATCTTTGATTGACGTATAGCAGCAAAATCGCTGTAGGAGAAGTCAAAGATCTTGTAGCATTGTTGAAACAAATGAAATTGTATGGATTGCGTTTCTATGAAAACTAATATGTATAATAATACGGGAGAAAAGGCAAGAATAAGGACATTTATATGTTGCTGTCAATGTATGAAGTGCATAAATTATTAAATATACAGGAAATGTGGATTGTATTGTTAGGTCGCCACGGAATGAAGATAAATGCCAAAAAGAGTCATCTTATTAGGTACACAGATAAAAAAAATAAAGATTGTTTTTGATTATAGGGTGGAGTCCGAATTGCTTGTTGAAGTCTTGAAGTGTAGGGGTGACAGGGATCTGAGCAAATTACCAAGTGAAGAGATGAATAATTTAACAAAAAACGCTGAAGGAATTTAAAATTTGTAAATCTCAAAAGTAGATGGGGGAGGAATTTAACACTCATATGATATAAGATAATTAAAAAACTGGTTATTAAATGACAGGGATTTGCCACCGGAGCGTGTATCCCATTGCAATTAAATTAATATAACTATTAATATTATCGTGTAAATAAATGTTTTAATACAAGGAGCAGAAGCGTTAAACTTGATACTACAGAAAAGGGAAGTAACAGTATACATATTATTATAGATACATTGTGTTAAAGCTCATAAATGAGATTGATTTTTAAGTTTTTATTTAAATCTTAAAAACAAATATTATTTTATACAATGTTGTTCACTCTGTAGAAGATCTTATCTTATGTCCAACTACAAGAGCCTAATTAGTAATTGTAAAAAAAGGGAATGTGACATCATACATAGGGTCTACCACTAACAATTTAGGTAGTCTTGCGAAGTTCTTTTTCTTCTTTTTGTGTGATTCTTCCATAAATTCGTTCCTTCGACCATCACCTTCAGAAGATGCTTATTCCTTTATTATCTTTCCAATTTATATTAAACATCCTGTTTCTTAATTTAAGAGAAAGACCAGTATTTGAATAAAATTTTCATTTTTCGCTTGTCAGGCTGTAAAACTGGGATCGAAAAACAAATACTTCAAAAAAAGGATCTGTAACATTTTCCTTACTTATACTAACAATCAATTTAGTTTGCTACTGCTATCACTACCTTCTAGTTCTTTGTATCAGGACAAAGTTGGTGGATGTTTGTAAAACGTAATAGCAATGTGTAACTCCCCAAGAATCTTGTAGCTTAAGTGCCCGATGGCTGTTCTTAAATAAACTATCCATTTCCTTTGTACTGCCTTCGGCAAAGTAAAACTGCAATACAAACGTGAAGACGAAATTTATAATAATTATTTGTGTTCTTTCCCATTTCTTCATTCCGCACTGCGTGGTAATAAAAAGTTGTACCGATTTATTATTCGAACTACATATTGTGTATCTCATAAATAATCATACGATAAATAAATAAATTCGAACTACAACTTGTACTAATCATATTTTATCATCGCAACATGTAAACAATTAGGGTTTCGTACTCCAACGTCCTTCATTGATACTGTTGACGCGTTGTCAGGTTAGGTTAGATAATGGTCTCCATGTCCTTCCAACTACGCACTATTCACTCCACTAATCGAATAGTTCAATTCCAATCAAATTTAATATAGGTCTTACCAACGATTTGCATACCAGGTATTCTGAATATACAACAAAGAAACAACAATAAAAAAACTTTTGCTGCTTTGGTTTGTAACTTAGTTGTATTTATCGTATCTGATGTTTCAAAAATAATCAATGTTTCAGGCAAATTTGAATATATAAGTTTATAAATTAAGATAGACCTATCAACAAAAAAATGGCGCCTTTTTGGCCATTCATGTCTTTTCCAACTAAAAATGTTGAAAATAGTTTGCAATAACATATTAGTCTTCTACCTGTTAACATATGAAAACGATTAAACAAGTTAATTTTTTTAATTACTTTACGTCTCTTTTTAACATCGAGGTCTTTAGAGACGGAAAAGGATGGGGGGCAAGGATGGGGGCAAGGAATGGGAAGGAATTCGGCCATGGCCTTTTTGAAGGAAGCATCCCAGCATTTGCCTGGAGTGATTTGGGGAAACCATGGAAAACCCAAATCTGGATGCCCGGACGGGGATTCGAACCGCCGTCCTCCCGAATGCGAGGCGAGAACGCTAACCGTTACAACGACCCGCTCGGTTTAAAAAAAAATAAAAAATAAAAAATTGTTACCCTTTAAAATGACTTTACAAAACTTTAATTGCTATCATTGTTTTGGATCAATGAAGTTCACAACATGTAAAAATTTGAAATATAACTTATTCTGTACACTACCTAAAGGAATTTGATAGATGGATCATGGCGGAACGACAACAATAGGACTTTTCTTCGCCTGGTCGACGTCGATGTCATTATAGGCGGGAAAGGATTACACGTAAGGAATTTGAATGAATTCGACCATGGCCTTTTGAAGGAACCATTCTACTATTATACTGGACTGATTTGTGGAAACCACGGGTAACCAAAGGTTGGATGGCCGAATGGAGATTCGATACCACGTCCTACGGTATGCGACGGAAGAGCGTTATCGCTCACCAACCATACTCGGTGATAGAACTCATTTCGATACAAAACTCGAAAAAGAAATGGGTGATCCTTAGGATGTGACTGGTGCAGGTATAGCTCTCAGAATCCCCTTTCGAAAGCGTAGTACGAGAGTGAATGATAGATTGTTGTTAGCGTGGAGCTAACGTCATTTTAATTTTGGAACAGTTTTATTTGTAATTACTGTTTGGTAGTACCGTTGTGGAAGCTCAGAACGGCGGAGCATTTAATCACTTCATGGAACATCACTAATTTCTGCTCCGATGAAACTCCAACTTGGTGTACTGGGCTGGCTCGTGGCCGGGTTGCGATTATTCGGAAGTATACCACTGTAATTAATGTACAGCACTTTGGATATTAATAATCATCCAGAAACGTGTTGGAACAGTACACGTCTGTCCGTGTGTGTCCACGGGTGTTTGTACGCGTGTCCAATCTGGCCGTAACGCTAACGCCGGTCATCAGACACAAAGTGGCATCCGTACACACAGCCGCATGCAGTGTTTTTAGCACCGCAAGTTAATTCCAGCGACATCGGTGGTAATGCAAACCTTTCACGGCCCGTCCTATGTGTCCCGTCAATCTGGCTGATAATTCCGCCGGCAGGACAGCGAACAGACGGCCGCCGTGTGACCGCAAGGGTCGCCTCCGGAACCGAAAATTAAATATTTTGCCGAAGCCAATTTACGCCGGTAATAACATTTGAGTGAAAGGGTAACGCGGCAGAGGGAGGGTGTGATAAGCGGCTCAGCGTGGATAAATTGCATAATTCAGGCCAGAGCACACAGGCTGAGCCAACTCCCGGCCAAAGCAAAGACCTAAAATTAATTGCTTTAGGCGGACGGATCAATTACCGTTACCGTTCTTTGCTAGGGTGTTTTGAAATGCCTGATTAACCACTTTGGACAATAAATCACCTGTGCAGGTAGCGTATGTCGCCACGGGTGTTAGGGCGACATGTTTGCACTCTGGAAACAATATTTGCAGACCTTTCTCAGTGATTTAATTTTTCTGGTTCCTCATAAATATTGCATGCAATATTGCTGATTTGTTACTAACATATCACATTGTACAAATCTATCAGAATAAGACAAAAATATTAATTTTGAAAAGATACTACAATGAATTAACATTTGATAAAAATAAAGTTATTAAACGACTGTAACTGACCAGCTATTATCCTCTTTCATTTTTTTTTTTTTTACATTTAATTATGTTATCTTGGTTTTACTTCCAATCATAACATGATTCCCATGGTTATTTTACAATATATATGATACTTTTCGATAAAACATGACGCCTGATTTGGGTGTTCTTCTGTAGAACCGGAAACTGCTTAACGGAACTATACTGAGCTGTCCGGATACATTGTACATAGTTTCCATGAAAGTATCGAGGAGAAAATTGCAAAGAGGATTCAGGTTAGTATATAAAAAAATAAAGGTTTATTATGGTTATAGGATGGGAAATGAGTAGCTTGTTCATGACTTGGAGTGCAAATACCTTGGCACGATATCTACAGGGTGTTACAAAAAGGTGCGGCCAAACTTTCAGGGAACATTCCTCACACACAAACAAAGAAAATATGTTATGTGGACATGTGACCGGAAACGCTTACTTTCCATGTTAGAGCTCATTTTAGTTTCGTTAGTATGTTAGTACGCTCTCCTGACCTCAACCCTCTTGACTTCCATTTATGAGGGCATTTGAAAGCCCTTGTCTACGCAACCCCGGTACCAAATGTAGAGACTCTTCGTGCTCGTATTGTGGACGGCTGTGATACAATACGCCATTCTCCAGGGCTGCATCAGCGCATCAGGGATTCCATGCGACGGAGGGTGGATGCATGTATCCTCGCTAACGGAGGACATTTTGAACATTTCCTGTAACAAAGTGTTTGAAGTCACGCTGGTACGTTCTGTTGCTGTGTGTTTCCATTCCATGTTTAATGTGATTTGAAGAGAAGTAATAAAATAAGCTCTAACATGGAAAGTAAGCGTTTCCGGACACATGTCCACATAACATATTTTCTTTGTTTGTGTGTGAGGAATGTTTCCTGAAAGTTTGGCCGTACCTTTTTGTAACACCTGAGCCGTGCTCGGCTCTTGTTGTATCTTTGCCTTCTCTTCTCTTCTGCTCGCGATTGTTTCCTCTTTCGTGTTCCCCCGCTAGAGAGCGCTGTGGCGCCTGGCGATAGCGGGTATATATGTGGGGGACACGGAACCGAGCGACTCCACCTACACGCCTTGCACATTTTAAACAACAGAAATTTTAACCGTCTCCCAATACCCCACCAACACATCCGACCTGACATCTATCCATCCCATCAAACCTAATCAACCAATCCAAATACAAATGATTTCAACAGCACGGAACCAATAGCAATATAACTGGCAAACTTGTCATTGTATAAAGGCAACAAGCATGTAAATATTATATACAAGAAGCACCGAAATATATAACAATATAATAATGTAAAATATCATAAAATTTCTACAGATTGTAGAACATACCTTTTCAGCAAATGCAAAATGTTGTGTAAAAATAAGACAAATTAATGTAAACAAAGAGAAAGTAAGATAATTAGCTGTAAGATATACAAACCATGTAATAAAAATGTAGGCTGAAGAGCGGGCGTAACCCGCTGCCAGACCAGCCCCCACGGGGGAAGTGAAATTACAAATAAAGAAAAAAAAAAACCGAGCGACCAGTTAGTCTGGGGCAGTTAGCCTGGGGCAGTTAGTCTGGGGCAGTTATTCTGAGTTAGTGAGTTAGTCTGAGGCAGTTAGTCTGAGGCAGTTAGTGGCAGTTAGTCTGAGGCAGTTGGTCTGAGTGAGTTAGTTAGTTAGTCGCAGTCAGTCGGGAAAGAGTACTTCCCTGTGTCGCCGGAAGCCCGGTGGGGTTGGCGGGTCCGCGGTTGGACCGGGCGGCTGTCAGTCGGTTGGGGGGCAGGCAGTCGGTGTTCCACTAGTACTTCCCGGAGTGGCAGCGGGGCTGGAGAATGGAGTCGGACAGTCAGCCAGTCAGTGAGTTGAAGGCACGCGGTCGGCATCCCGCCAATGTTTTCCGGAGTGATAGCGTTGCGGGACTAAGGAGGAAGCAGTCAGTGCGGCCGAGCTTCGACCACCTGCAGAGGGGGAGTTCTCCGACACTCTTCACCGAGAGTGCTGTGGGTACTGGAGGTAGTGGCCGTCAACTGGAACCACAAGTGTTGCCTTCCGCCTCGTCGTTAGCGGTCTGCCTCAGCCATAAATTGTGCTAGGTCCTACTGGCAGAGTGTTAGATGCTAGTAGATGGGAACGTGCTGGTCTTGTTATTTTTGTCATTGATTGATGTGGAATTGTCGGTGATTACAGGATTATTCATACGTTAATCTACAAGATTGAGGCCAGCTTTATTTGACATTATATTAGTCATTTTCTCTGTTAATGGCTACTACCAGTGTGTCGCCTTCTACCTCGTCGTTAGCAGTCTGGCTCAAGTATAAAATTGTATTTGGCTAGTAGATTGTTAAGAGCCAGTCTGATCATTTTTTATAATTTGGTATAAATATGATTGTTTGTAATTATAAGGGTTATTCTAGGTATAAGTTGCAAGACCAAGGTTTGGTTCATAATATTATATCGTTTGGTGATAACAAATTACCTATGTCTTCGTTTGCAAGACCAGAATTGGTGGTACTTGATATTATAGTTGTAACATTTTCTGTAAATTTCAGCATTATCATTAATAATTATAATAAACCAATGTTTAAACAAGGCTTGAACTTCTAACCATGTTGCCACACACTTCCCTCTGTATCCTTGTGGATAATTACTGTCAGTTACCACCGCCTCAACACCCTGTATATATAATTATAAAGATGAATGTATGTATGTTTGTTTGTTTGTTCTTCATACAAATCCACAGTTTTCATCCAATCTCGATGAAACTTTGCACACTTATCCTTTGAGACTAGGAGAAAATTACTGTCTACATTTGGTTAAAAAATTATGTGTATAAATAATGCATGTTGTCATATAATTTCGAAATATGTAGGTAGACTTGCAATGCTGTAGGTGTTCATTTTTTTTACGTTATATTGATCGATCAGGGGTGATTCGTAGTCAGTGTGTGTGTGATCTGCAGTAGTAATACTATAAATGCGGAAGTAAGTCTTTGTCTTATGTTGCGTTTTGACAACTAAATACCTATACCGATATTGACGGAATTTGACATGTAAATCTGTAGGGAGGGCACAGGACATTTTTTTTTTTTTTTGGTATGATTAACAGTTGTGTCATAACTTCGAAATACGGCGATAGACAGACACGTTGGATGTGGACGTCTCCAGACCGTGTTTCCGTGTAGTGAACTGGCAGCTCAGTGGCTAAACAGCTTGCTTACGAGCGTCGTGGTCTCAGGTTCAAATCTCCGTAAAGGCTAAGATTTTTAAAAATTGTTTTTGATCGTAAGAGTCACGGTTGGGCCGTCGGTTATTCGGATTGAATTTTAAACTGTAGATTTCACAAAGGTAGGGGTGCAACCTGAGGCAATTCGTAGGTAGTCTTGCAATACAGTAGATGTACACTTTTTTACGTTATATTGATCCATCAGGGGTGATTCGTAGTCAGTGTGTGTGTGAGCTGCAGTAGTAAGACTATAAATGCGGAAGTAAGTCTCTGTCTTATATTACGTTTTGACAACTAAATACCTATACCGATATTGACGGAATTTGACAAGAAAATCTGTAGGGAGGGCACAGGACATATTTTTTTTTTTTTGGTATGATTAACAGTTGTCGTCACGAAATTTTGAGAACTTATGGAATAGTGACGGAGAGACGGATGTGTGTGTTAGAATGTAATGTTACGTCGCTTGCTCAAGCTATGCTTCTCGCGCATTATGTTAGTGTATAATTTGTTAATAAATTTCGTTTAGAGAAAAAAACGTGTTATTTAGTATAGATGTCGATTTTCTCTATCCTATTACTTTGTGTATGCTAAAATGTTTCTGGCTCCAATTTATTTTGCCTTCTCTTTTTGACATGCCTTGCGGGCGTAAACTGGCCTAAGATGTAGCTCTAGCAGAGCACGAGCAGCTCGGATGCTCATGCTGAAGAAAGAAGAAAAGTCCAAGCTGAAATAAAGCTGCCCTTAGTTAACAACCCCCCCCCTCCCCCACACGTCCGCTCACATTCGTTTGTTTTTCTGTTTTTAAATATGTTGGAAATTGATTATCTTCAAGAGACAGGTTCGATGGTAGAATGATATGAGATTTAGAAATAATGGTATACATTTCTGACAAGTTAAGTTTAGAATATACGCGTACTGTACATGTAATTTCTCAGTAATGATTGTAGATGTAAAAACATAATTTATATTTTGTTCAGGTGACAGAAGTTCCACAAGGAAATATACCTCCAAAATATTCTTCTCTCATGCAAATTTAACTCTTCATTTATTGGAGTGAATCTGCACGTTCCTTAAAGAAAGCAACAGCTCGTCTTTATTTATTATACTACATAATAACGTCTTTGTGCAATGTTATATCTATTTCAATCACGGTCTGATTATTTCGGTCTAGTTTTACTAACATACTTTCTCATTTTGTTCCAGGTATGACGCGGCATGTCCTCGAGATCGACGAATGGTATATTGCAGCTACTGTCATCGATTTTACAATATACTGGAATGCTCGTAATCTCAGTTTGTATTCTTATAATTCAGCAACACTAGTCATGTTTTGGCGTATTTAACATACTGAAACACCTTTCATTTTGTCAGAAATAGAGAACAACGAATTTTTTGTTATATATGCTCAAACAAAGAAATGGTTACCTCTAGAATATTAAATTTCTGTTGAATATAGAAGTAATTAATTTCTTAAGGTAAACAACAAGGACTCGTGGGGATCACTTTTCTCCACATAACTCGCCAGAAGACTCAGCATGGAGTTGTATGGAGTGTACCTATTTTTTTTTCGGGTTTTACATCATATTGAGATCGTGGTAATTAGAGGCGGGGGAGGACGGAGCGACAAGGAACGGGAGGGAATTCGGCTATGGAAATTTCCAGGAACCATACCGGCGTTTGTTCTGAGGGATTTCGGTAAAACATCTAAAACCGAAATCTGAATGGTAAGACTAGGATTAGAACCCATGTCCTACTGAAGCCCATTCTTAGGAATTTGGTCCTAAGCAGCTTGGAGTATTTTCCAACAATTCTAGATTACTTCATCTAACTGCTTCTAACCTCGAGCAATAAGATGATTCGAATTGAAATACGAGGCGAGGGGGCGTGGGAGTTACCCTTAATTGCAACCTTACTTGGTGATGTATTGATGAGTAATTTTACATTATGACATAAAACATTTCCATTATTTTACAGACAGTGATGACTACCAAGCTCAGTGGCTGAGATGTATTACTTTTATGACATCATCGTAGACCGAGGCATGCGATAGTCACTTGAATAGGATCCTATACGGCAGAGCTGCGATCGAATGCTGCTATGTTAAAACCTATACGATGCTGGCAGTTCAAGAAATGTAAATATCCTGTGTCTGTTATTGAGCGATTGGAGGAATTCATGAAAATAACGGCAAAACGTTAATAACAATTGATTTCTCTCGTTGCTCGTATTCTTAAACCAAGGCTGCATCAATGAGACCATGGTCTTCGTGCTAGGCAGCTCTCTGGTCGTCTTAGCCATGACTTCAGGAAATTTAGTCACTGACCACTCACTGTTATTCTGCCCTGGTGCATGACATTCTGCTAGGAGGTGGTTCCCTTCTATGTTGATTGTGATGTCCTGTAAAGGCAAGTCATATTACTGGGTGGCACGAAGACAACCCTTCAATCTTCTTGCAACTATCTGGAAATAATGAATTTTTTTTTTTTTTTTATTTTTTTTACAATTTCATTACTGGAGGGTCTCGAGGACCCTTTTCAGCCTAATAACCTAAAGGGGAGGGAGGGGGGATGGAAGTCGGCCGTGGCCTTGTTGGGAACCATCTCAGCATTCGCCTTGAGTGACTGAGGAAAACCACGGAAAACCCCAGTCAGGATGGCCCAACAGGGTTTGACCCCCGTCCTTCCGAATGGCAGGTAGAAGTGCGAATTCGCACTACTCAAGTGTCGGTAAAATATACTGATTCAAGATACAGGACTATTTATGGATGACACCACTACTTCTTAAATGTACGAAATCGTAGATCTCGATTCATTCAGATCGCAATCGAAGATTCTTCTCTCCATTCTTGACGCTTTTGTGGTGACATAGCATCACTGATATCCGGAGTGCTCGGTGAATGGATCAGTAGGTTTCCTTGTAGCTTATGATACAGCTTACCTGGAAATTTTTCTATGAGACAGCAACCACTAAGTTACAAGCGACAGTGGGCTGATTATATACCGGGAAGCGCACAATAATAGAGGCCACCTCCAGTGGTATCCCACGTTCAGCCATGCGTAACGTTGGATTCTTGAGGTCTCTTGTGGTTTAGAGCCAGCTCGCCAAACTATAATCATTACGGTCAACTCTTTCCGGGGAATCTTTCTTTTTATCTTGAACTGCATTTAATACTTTATGTTTGATTTATTTATTTTTTGGTGGGGGGGGGGGGGGGAGTGGTGTATAAGACTGGGACCTTTACCGGTATTGTCAACAGTTCTTAAAATTTAATGCTCGACTTTTAATAATAATCCTTTCTTAAATTTTTATAGACGTTAATTTTGCTTTCGACATTATTTCGTTGACGATTTCATTCCAACCAGTGTTCATTGACTAGCTCATTAGCCTTACAGAGAACAGTTTTAATCACATTTATCTGAATTAATGTATACACAATTAGATAGATTAACATTAAAAAAAATTTGCGACAGAATTTGTTTTGCAAAGTGTTATTAAGAGGAATGGCAGTTTAGAACTGCCTTATGCATGCTTAATGTAAACATTGTAGCGATTACACCATACGTCACCAATTATTTAATCTGATTGTAATTCACATGCCCCAGTAATAATTTTCCCACATATCAACTTTTCAATTTCACTTCTTTTTTTTATAAAAATGCAATAGGGTAATGAATCGCCCTCAAAGAATTTGTCTAAAATAATCTTATGGGAAGTATGCGTCTAGAGCAATTATCGTTGGGGCACGAGTTCAATGGCGATTAAATAAAATAAAATAATGAGGACGTAGGTTTAAATACGTACGATGTGTATATTAGATCAGCAAAGAAACAATCGGAGGACTGCATAAAAACAATTCCAAAAAGAGTGCTTGACAATGTTCTGTTTTCCACTTTGCAAACCATATAGTGTCTCCTGCTTCATGTATTTTGATACTTGTCTTCCTCTGCAATTCATCGTGTCGACTGATTTAAAATTTATAACTTCCACGTGTCTTAAAACATGACCACCACCTGGTCTCTTATTTATGCTAGATAGTTCCTCAGATACATAACGTGATCATTTGTGATTCAATGATATTGCTCTAAGCTACAACCTGTGGTTGACAGGATTTCTTTTTCAAATCAGGCCTCTGAAATGATTTGTACCAATGAAATTTTGAGGTCGTACTTATTCTTGGAAGTTAATAAATTGTGAGAGAATTCTGTAATTTGGTGAGTGACATGGCAACGAATAGTTGATCACCTCATAAACAGAATTTCAGTACAAATAACAGGCGACGTCAATAAAGACTAACCATTTAGTATTGAAAATCAAGCTCAGACTCAAGAAGCCGTCTTTTTATTGTTTATATTGAAGTGTCACGCTAATTGCGACATCAAAAATATATGGTTAATTTAATTTATTATAAATTTATCAATTAACACTTTGCATGAGGGATGTGAATTAATCATCAAGGCACCATTTAAAATTACCATTTATTAGATCACGTATATGGAATGTATTAATTAGTTTGACGTGATTAAGAGATGTGATTTGGGTAGCATGAATTGACTTGTTCATCAGGGTCGTTTGCTGGGCTTGTGGACGCGGTAGGGGAACGCACTCAACCCACACAAGTGATTTTTTTTTTTTTTTTTTTTTTTTTAATTGGCATTTGGGCTGGACCCACACAAGTTCGTCAGTTTCACAATACCGTGAAGTTGGCGTCTGCGACGGCAGCTGTAGGCCGGTCCGTGGAGGCGCCTCTTGCTGCGGGACTGCGCGAAGTCAGTCAGCTCCACTCGAGGTCGGCGTTGTGTTCGACGCTGTCTGGAGTAGCTGCACCAAGTAACATGGACGAGAGATGGTCGACGCGGTCTGGCGGCGAACCTGGTCCTTGGAAAGCTCTTCCAGCAGGAGCGCGAACTCACACTCACACTCGCGTATTTTTGCACGTCCGTCCGTGCGTACAGCCACGAGGTACACACCTCCCTGTGTCCTCTCCACGAGTCCCCACGCCACCCTTCCGCCTAGCGGTCCAGCGGATTAGGGGAAATACGAGGGGTAGCCACATTCCTTGGGCGACAGCTACCTGTCTGCATCTAGCTGCAGCCTCACAAATCCGTTAGCAAACTTACGTGGTGCGACTTACTGTATCAGCACACGACTGTAATGTGTGACATCACAATATATAGCTTCATGACTTTTGGAAAACGGAGAAAGTAAGATTGATGGTGTGAAAACTGGCACTATTTGAAGTGTGTTATACATTATGTGGAGATATTGAACGAAATGAACATGTTCTACAAATAATGGATGTGGAGAAAGGTTTGTGGAAAAGTATATATTTGTGGGATTTATTAATGTGGTAGCGAAGAATTGCAGAGGAAGACAGGGATTCGCATATTTGAAGCTGATAATTGTAATGCAGGGGCTTACACTCTCGCGCGAGCAAGCACGAGTCGACGCGAGACACCACGAACACGAGAGTGTAAACGTTGTGTTCGCGTAGTTGCTCACCACTGCAGCTCGCTTCAGGGACGGCTTTTTGCCGCGAGTCAAAGCCGCGAGCGCATGGCTTACACTATCGCATCGATACAGCATTTGAAGCAGCTTTGAACGACGGATCTCAAAATTCTTATTAATCGTGCCTAATTAAACCCTTGATTAATATTTATATGCTCGTACGTGTTATTTTGTTGTTGAGTTAATTCACCTTATATTATTAATTCATATAATATTAGCCTATTAATAAATGTACGAATATGTATTTTACTTGCAGACAACTACAATAATAATGATAATTAATGCGATTATCTTTTAGTAAAGTAAGTAAATAAGTATAATGACACCAAAAAAAAATCATTTAAGTATAAAACATTTTTATTTACCTTCTTCACTTCATCCTTTAAGGTACACACTTTGACAATAAATCTGGCCGCCGCTGAAAAATTCTATCACTCTTATTTTGCACAATCTGACATCAATGTCATCCCAGGAAACAGTAATGCAATACTGGCAAGCCATTATTTATTTTACTGTTTCTTAGGATGACATTGATGTCAGATTGTGCAAAATAAGAGTGATAGAATTTTTCAGCGATGGCCAAATTTATTGTCAAAGTGTGTACCTAGTTTTGCAAACTTCATATCCAATTATTTATATAGCTGCATTTGAAATATGGAACAAATAGAGATTAAATCTGAACCTGTATCTAGTAACTAAAAAACATACAATTATGAGTAATCGAAATTTTTCTGGTATTGGTATGCTGAATCTAGTTTTTTGTTTTGATGTTAAAGGTTTAGTTTTTCTCAAAGAAAGTTCAAAGTCAGTTTGTGACATTCTTAATAATTTCAAAGATTTTTCAGAGACTTCACGTAACTTTTTTTGGAATATCTTTTCCATACTTCTCTTCAAAGTGTTAAACTGTTTAATAGAACATAAAAACACTACTACTATTCTGTGAATTGTATTTTATGCATCAAAAAATATATCTTCTGAATTTTTGTATACTATTATAAATCTGATTTACATGCCATCCATGAATGAATTCTAGCGAGAATGTAAAAGGCCGTTCGTGTCAGTGCTCGTACACGAACATTTCGACGAGGGACGAGGCGCAAGACGAGACGCGAGGCGAGAGTGTAAATATGGTATAAACTTAGGTTGTAGTGATGTTCACTCATCATAGGAAGAAACGGAGGAATGCCTTAAGTCAGTTGGGAAATTGATAACAGGAAAAAAGTAGGCATATCGACCACGAAGATTAAACGAATTTAAAATGAATCACTATTTGTAATAGAAACATTATTTTGGGTGTAGTAGTGTAGAATGGACTGAATATTATATAACATCGCAATGCTTCATTCGTTGTGTACAATTTTCTTTGTTTTGTTACGTATGTGTGTGTGTGTGTTTCCTGTATACATTGTACTCAAGAAGTTTTGGTGTAAGCGTGATTTATTGTGTGTCTGGAGTAGTTCCTTTCTTTCTGAACAGCGGTCGGCCCACCTTGCACCGAACAAAAGGACTGCCTCCTCCCATTTGAGGCAGCATACAAATTAGATGGCTGAATCTCGTAGGCTTAAAAGACTGGAAAATCCCTCCATCCCTTAGCCCTTTGGTAGAAATTTCTTCAACGCAGATTACTGTTCCTATTTTATTCCTTTTTATGCTCTTGCCTGGAAATACGTGGAAGGTTCTGGAACAGTTCTTTGAGACGTAAATAGCAGCATGTGGAACGAAGCAACAACTACTTTTCTCTTCCGATAACTAAGCCTTTAATTAACAACTTGCTGCAAATATGAAAAAAATTTGGGTAATTAACATTTATGTAAAATTACCTTAACAAAATGTCAGAATGAGTTTTGAATGTGGAGTAAAATATCTGCAAGAATATGTTTAAAAGTTTGTTGTAATTCCTGGTTACTTTGTTATTTAATATTTATTTATCGTTTTACGCCTCGTCGACGTAGAGGTCAATAGAGGCGGGAAAGTACTGGGGACAAGGAGCGGGAGAGAATTCGGCCATGGCCTTTGGAAGGAAGCATCCCGGCATTCACCTGGAGTGATTTGGGAAAACCGTGGAAAACCCAATTCTGGATGCCCATACGGGAATTCGAACCGGCGTTCTTCTGAATGCGAGGCCAGAGCGAATATTTATTTGAGAAGGCGTTATTGGTTGTTGCAGCTGAGGCTACTAATTTTAGCTTAATTTTAATCATGACTAATTATTTATTACTTTTAAAATGGTGTTTATAACCTTTACATTATCAGTATAAACTTTTAAAACCATGACCGTTTAATCTGAAGTGAAATGAGGAACATTTATTTTATAATGAATAATCATTTAATTGTTTTCGTTTGCGTTCAGTCATTTCTTGTATCCTGTAACAGTAAGTAGTAACTGTGAGAGTCGGCTAGTCTGCAGTCTTCAAGAAATTTCGCCGTGACTGCTAGTGAAGTGCAGAGTCACCCAAATATCATTAAGATCGGAATCGGATAGTGTTGTCTAGCCACCAGTTTAAAAGTGGTATGTGTCTTGGTTGTTACTGAGAAAAGCCTGACATCGTACTTATTTAAAAATGAGGTCCCAGAGTTGCTATATTTACACACGGTTTGAAGCCCGAGAAAGTTTTATTAATCATATTTATCGTCGTTCTGAATAAGACTAGATGAAACGTTGAGCGTCATTTTCAGCATTTACGAAATTATCTGTCATACGAAGAATTTAAACTTGTAGCGAGATGACTAGATGGGTCATCTAGTAGCCAATCCGATGTTTTTATTTCCTCACGTGGTTGGAAATATTACAAATTTTGTGTTTTTCGTGATACTCGCCGAGGAGATGAGAGAGACGAGCTCTGAGGGGCGAGAAGAGGTCATTCTGTCCAGAACGATCGCGCTGGCAACTGCCTGCCAGAGTACTGCGGATGATTTCGTTCTGGAGGCTTCGATGACTGAGCGCCTAGTCCGATCAATGTTGTCACTTGTGTTGGTTGACGTGACAAGTGCCTAACATTACCTGGATGGTGCGCCGTTGAGAGACGACAGCGCTCTTGTTGCGACGCTTGGTGCAGCCAGACAGACACGGTAATTATACCTCCAGAAACAGTGTGTACTCAGACGAATCATTGAGATAGCCCTTTAACGGCCTGATGAGTGTGAGTTCTTATGCCGTTGGACATTAATTCCTGAGCTAGTTGTGTCTAAAAGCCGAATGCTTTTTGGTTTTCGTTATCCAGTTTGAATTGAAAGACTGATTTCCATGTTTGGAAACTTTCAATGACCATTATTTGTGGGAACAAATTAACTCCCTGGCGCCCTATGTAATCCAGTTAAATCTGATGTTTTCTTGTTACCATTGTCATACAAGAATCGCTCTCGTTATGTATAAGAGAGTTTTTGCTTCAGTTGCATATGGTATTTGTAACTCTTTGTAATGTAGATGTATTGCAATTTCTTAGCTTCAATTAACGATAATTGTTTGTTTGCTATGTTGCACCGGTAAGACAAGGTATTGCGTTGAACTTTATTTTGCATAGACAGATGTTTAAGATTAATGGTAAATATACCTCTGTCTGTAAGCAGTAATGAGTACCAAATAAACCAATATTTTAGGATCTTTTCGAATATTAATAACAGAAGTAATGGTTTCACCTCTGTTTCCTGAAATTAATATAATGTGCTTTGCATAAGGTAATGGAAGGCGGCGATTATAAATCATGCAAGGTAAGCAATTAGTCTGCCCCCACAGCAATCCGCTACAAACTTATGTCAAGTATTAAACTTTGGTTTAAGTGCATTATAAACCATATAGCAACTCCAATTCCGCATTTAGAAGAATATTATTTCAGATAGCGAAATTTGTAAAAGGGTGGTTGTGAGTTATGCTGTGCATGGTGAGCATATCAGTCCGAATTCTATATTCTTCGGCATAGAGTTGCTGTATCACTGTTCTATCACGTCCCAACGTTGCGTGCCGCACAATCACGTCCTCCACAGTCAGTGCCTGAAACAACCTAAACAACTGATGATGTACGTTAACACGCCTCCATATTTTCTGCGACGGGTCGGTACCAGGGTCAGGTACGAAACAGGGGGCAACAAAACAGGATGGCTCTGTTTACGAATTTTGGGATATTTTCATTTATGCGAATGTTGGGATTATTTTCAATTTATCCTGAATAATTTACTAACATTTTAAAACCAGACACTTATGATAGACAGCAAAGCTTGGAGACACATGGCAGTGACGTAATTCCCACAGCGATCAGCAGCCGGCTATCTACAAGTCGGCTGGTTACAAACAACATGTATCTCAGCGATGTAACACACTCCTGTAAAATTAAAAAGAGAAAGTAATTTCAAATGCTTGAAACTTTAGCTATTTTGAGCATATTTTGTATGTATTATGGCCTGCAAAGATTGCTTAACAGTTCTGTAAGACTACTAGCTGCATTTATGGCCTTTTCACCGAAGTATTAGTACTCAAAGAAATTTTCTCCTTTAGAGGTTTTTGAACCATTTTCTATGGGACTATTTGAATCATAATGAAATACTAATTTTTTTTCGTTTATATTGCGTATTTATTTTATTTTTGAAGTTTACGCGGAGATAATTTAAGTTTTTTTTTTTTTTTTAATGTTTTCAGATGTTATGAAATATAATACCAAACGTATTTGCAGTGGTAGAGGAAAGAATGACTGAAGCGAAAAGTAAAAGTAGTGTACTTAGTGGTCATTTAAGAGTGAGAGTGGCAGCATAGCATTTCAACGTACCATATACAACTCTGTAGAGAAGGGTTCATGAATGATACCAAAAATCCACAGATTCAAACAATTATGAAGTCTATTGCTATCCCACAATTTTGTTTACAGAGTAAAAAACAGACGTGGTTTTGGTCCTTCGCCTATGAGTGTGAGAACTATACAGTACTAAAGAACATGAACACTCGATGGAGTGGCGAAACAAAGATGTCTGAGGAAGATTGTTGTTGTTGTTGTTTTTATTTTTAAGGACATACAAAGAAGCTCCATTTCCTTGAGAAAAGCAGGTCTATCGAGGGCTCAACAAAGAAATTGTGGAGAGTTTCTACTACCTCTTGAAGAGTGTTTACGTAGAATTAAATATTCAAGACCAACCTCAGATTATCTATGACTAAGGATTGCAATCCCGCAGTGTTTTCAGTCCCGCGGGATCCGCGCGGAATTTGCGCCAATCCCGCGGGATCCAGCGGGATCCGTGCGGGATTGGCGCAAACAGTTTTTTAACGCTTATATTTAAAACATAGTTACTTAAAACGTTAATAAATTAAATAATAATTAAATTACTAAATCAATTTTAATGTTAAATGACAAAAATTAATAGTTAACAATATTTTAATTGGAAAAATGATATTAAAAGGTTTTAGCATGTATTAAGTACATTTCGAGGTTTTACATTTTTGTTTTTTAATCTAAACCAATTTTAAATAAATAATAAAAAATTGAAAATATTCAGTGTTAGGTCATATTATGTGCCTTAAAATACATCACATGAATTTAAAAACATGATTTGCTTAGTGGCCAAGTTACCAGAGTTTTTTTTTTTTTTTTTTTTTTTTTTTTTTAATTCTAAATAACGTTCCATAACACCGAGAGAAAGCATTCCATTTCACAAGATGAATATACTCTGTAAAGTGTAGACTTGGCTCAGAACAAGATCTCATAACTTTTTGTCACTGCACAAGCACGAGACTTGGCCTTTTTTTTTTTTACAAAAATTGTTTTTGTGGGATTCATTATTATATATTCTGATTCCTTGATTGATCTTACAGTTGATTCAATGTTATTAAAGGAAACTACTCACCAACACTTAAACTGTCAAATATTTCAATTTTACATATGTGGCGTAACGACGTTTTAAGAGTGGAAATTATTACTTTTTAGTAAGAAAGGAGACTTTCTCGGCGAATGATTGCAATGAAGTTTTCAAAGGTTGTATCTCCGGATTTCATTGTAAAAACACGAGATTTCACACGTGATGGAGACGGCGGAGGCAGCCGTCGAAGTATGGTGTTCCTACAACACAATTCGTCGATACACCCGTGAAAACTTCATTATAACTTTTTTTGCCTTTAGTCGAAATAATAACAAGGAGAAGAGGTATTAATCTATAGCCTGAGTGGCACATGTAAATAGACGGCTTTCGTTAAAGAAACGCATTGAGGCAGCGGCCAAAACAGCAGTAAGTCAATGGATATACAATTGCCTTTTGATAGCTGCTAAATAAATAGGTATGCGATTAAAATTACGATAATATTAGTTTCCTATCAACTAATAATCAAATTTTCAGCCGCAAAAAAGGAAATTGTCACAATAACTTTATCTGCAAATACAGAAAATGGGAATAATGAAACCGTGAATAAAAAGCTGTAACTTTGTAGTTCAGATAACGTTTGAAACACATAAAAAATAATTATATAGTTACAAAATCGTACTAAATACGCAACATAACTCAAATTACAGAAATGTGTACTCGAAAATGAATACATAAAAGTGTATCTATTTACTTACGAATGACGAAGGTTGACAAAAACAAATGTTTGTTCACATGCGCTAAATGCCAACTGCGAGGTTACAGGCAAACAGTGTAATACTTCAGATAAAGACCGAGTGGGGCAGCGAGTCACACACTGACACGCGTTTTATCCACATTTTGCGGATTGCGGATCCGCTTAATTTTGTGCGGGATCCGCCAGACTTTCGGGATTGCGGGATCCCGCTTTGCTGGATTGCAATCCCTATCTATGACGTTGACTAAGTGGGTTTCCAAGGAACAACAGGGCCTTGAAAGTGGTTAGAGAAACGGACAAGAGAGAAGTTACCTCACTGACAAACCTAGAACGAGGGAAAAACGTAACAGCTGTTGTCTGTTTCAGTACGAGTGGAGTATTTATTCGCCTATACCTTAGCATCATAGAGAAAAGAATGTTGGTAGATTACAAGCATGGAATGCTTCCTGGTAGTCAAGTTGCAATGTAAATGTGATTATTATTATTTTTTTACTGACTATTAAAGACTTTAAAAGCCTAGTAAGTGAACTTTGAAGCAGCAAATTATGTGATCCAAATAGCCATACGCGTGGTCCAAATAGCCCCATACTTTTTGAAATTTCATTCTTATGCCGTGTTTATCTGAATTATTTTTTTCTGATAAATACATGTGCTGTTAAGTTTTCTCGTGGCTTTATTAGTTGCACAACATTTAGAGCTAAATTTTTATATTGTATTATATCTTATAACATGCACTGGTTAGACAGTATAAGGCTTCAATCTTGAAATGGTCCAAAAAGTCCTGCTTTACTCTATGTGAAAAATTCTGTGTTTAAGCCTCCTCTACTAACAAACCTATCAGAACTGCTATGTGGCGTCAACAGAGCTTTTCACCAAGCGTGGTGGGTGAACGGTAGTGCTACGGCCTCCCATTCTGGAGGACGCGGATTTGAATCCACGTCCGGGCATCCAGATTTGAATTTTCCATGGTTTACCCGAATCTCTGCAGGTGAATGCCGGGATGTTTCCTTCAAAAGGCCGTTGCTGAATTCCGTTCCTAAAGCTCAGTCCTTTTCTGTCTCTAGTGACCTCGACGTCGAAAAGACGTAGAGCCATAAGCAAAATAAAAAAAAAAAAGGGAGGGTTTGAACAGATTGATAGTACAAGCTGCACCGAGTGCGGGAAGATCTTGATTATCAAGGTGATGTATGTAGAATAAGAAATGGGACACTTACAAAGCACTTGTAATATGCCAGAAATTTTTTTTAAAATTTTTCTACTGCGTTCTAATATGTCTAATATGTCAAACAATATAACAACAATAAATTTATGACATCACTTCATTCATTTTTAATAACTCTTAATGTATCGACAAGAATAATTCTAATGAAATAAGAGGAATATTTTAGAAATCTGATAATAGATCTGAAGTAGATACTCAGAGCGTACCAAGGCTCTTAGTATCTTCTTTTATAGTATCTTGTTCTACTGAATCAATAAGTACCAACCCCTGAGGCATTCTAATTTTGCCAAATTGGTTAGACAAGTATTAAACGGATACTTACGAATTATATTGCAACAAGGAATGAAGAATGTGAGCCTTGAGGCACTGAATATTAATGCCTAGATGCGGCGGTTTCATAGTTGATAAGGTCGCCAGCTGAAACTTTAGTTTTGCTGCACTGAATTCCTTGTGTGCAGCATTCCTTCAGCATCTACTAACTGCATTCTAGCAGCTCAGACGCAAAGCTAATTTTACGTCGTTCCCGCTGATATACTTACAGCTGGACCCGTTATTGTCTCGACTTCGCCCGAGGTTGTCCCCCATCCAGAAGAAGGATGAGATCCCTCCTCTCCTGTTGTTCCTCGCTCTCTCTCGCTTCGCCGTCTGCGCGCTCTCCGCGTCTTACGCAGTATCTGTTGTGCTAGCACAGTTTGACTACTGCGTTTTGTGTCCATATTTCGCGACAATCTCCGTCAGTCATCAATTTGTTTCTCTTTCATCTCGGTAGAAACATTACAAGTAATTTTATTTTTATTGCTCTCGTGCGTATCTTTGTATAACTTTTGTGTAATGTTTAGTACGTAACCTGTATTATCTTTTTTATTTTTACTTTTTATTTATTTTTTTGTTTAACTAAACTTTTTTTTTTTAGCTCTTTAGCTTTATACAAGAACAATTGAGTCAACGCTTACGAATCTAATAGTCTTTTCGATTTAACCACATATCTCCGGGAAAAAATTTTCAGCTACATACAACCTGAGAGATTCGTGGTATCTAGTATTTAGGATCTGACATTACGCAGTTAATCGTGGATGAGTAATGTTAAATGTTTATTATTCCACCAGACTTCACTGTAAATGTAAACTAGAGAGTGAGTACTAAGGATTGGCACTAGTTTTGTGAAAACAGCATAAGGACGATCTGATATCAGCTAAGCATATAAAATCTTTGTGTGTAGATTTTGCAGAGCAGGTATACACATGGTGGTAGAAAATTGGTTTGTGGCCTATCCAATTTCATGGATTTATCGCTGGTAATCACCAAGTAACAAACTCTCAAACTCTTCCAACGATGTCGTAATGGAAGACTACAAAGCAAAGGCCATAGAACAGTCAAGTTGTTTTTTTTTTTTTTTTTTTTTTTTTTTTTTTTTTTTATGTGAGGATTCAATTATAGGAAAATCGAACTGCTCAACTGCATTGTCAAGCTGTAATGACGCAATGAGCTGCACTGGTCGGCTAAAGCAATGACGTATTGCTGTTTTATTTGTTGATTATTAGATCAATGTGCACTAGACAGTTTAACTTCTGAAGTTTTCAGTCACTTTGAATAAGGAGGAAAAACATTTAAAAACTGAACCGATTGCCTTAAATGCTGTCGCTTTTGGACACAAATTGGTGACTGGGTTTAGGTATTTTTGTTTAAGAAACCTATGCCCTGAATGTGACTTGTTTCATTCGTAATTCGTTAAAGAAATATAATTACATGGCAAAGAATTGTTATATTTCAGTAGGCCTGAGCTCAAGTGCCCTTTTCGATGTGCAGACTTCCGTTTCTGAAAGGTTTTCCAAAAAATCTTTCAGGCGAATGTTGCAATTATTGTTTAATGCATATAAAGACTATTTTGCTGTCAATAATACTGAATGCACACGCTTAAATGGATTTTTCGCCTACGAATAGAAAATATGCAAGAAAATCTGGTGAAAAAGCATCGCAAATTATAAAAATTTCGCTCCTGTTAGTCTCTGAGAAGATGTAAGGCCAAACTGATATACATAATTCCTACAGTTATCCGGAGTTACAACGTAATGACATTCGGCATCTTCTCGCATTTTAAGGACCATCTTCCTTATATCACTTATCTAACACCATAATATTTCACATTATTAAGAGAAATTATTCTGTTTATAAATTGCGTGTGGTTATCTCCTTTGAACGTTGATTCCGTTTATAAGTTAGCAAGAAGTACATATGTGGCGGCAAACTAGCTTTCTGAGAGTATGATTTAGTAGAAACAGGCAGCAGCATTTAATTTTCCTTCTAATCATGTGGGTACTGAACCGGTTTTCCCCCACTCTTTATTCTCCTACAAGAATGGGGATATTAAATCGTATATCGATTAGTAACGTAGTGATTTTTCTTTGATCTGAATACTGTGTAAAGTCTGCCAACTCGACTTTCCACTTACCTTTAATAGATTAGTGGAGCGTCAGGTTCCTTTTCTCTTAAAGGTAATTCTGAAGATGAATGAATCGGAGTAGCATGCAGATTGCTTTTCAGTTCGCCCCAAAGGCATTCATTTAAGATCATAGATCAAGTCAAATAATTCACTCTCTTCACCAATCGGCAAGACTCATTTCAGCAGAAAGATCTTTGGGATGATGGTACACAAAAAACTATCACTGAATAGTACTTATCGTGTTGGAGACGATCGTTCGGATACATTAGTTACAGTTGAAACAATTCGCTTACTCCAATTACAGACCGCAGTGGAATAAAATCGATCAGTTAGTGTAAAACAAAGAATTGTTAAACAATTGACACCGTATTGCCCAGGAAACTTTCTACACCTGCATCCTTAATCATCACATGAAACTGTAGTTGGCAGAAAAAAAAAAATCTCTCATATGTGTTTTCCAAATCATAGCAGCAAAAGGGAAGAAAAACTTAATAGACTATCAGTACGCCACCTTATTTCACGGTATAATCTTCTTGTCATTGCAACAGCAAGAAGGTGGGAGAAGTAGATATTTCACTGCAGTCGTAAATGATGGAAGTAGTCCACTTGTTCGTCAATATACGCAGCTAATTTTCTGTATCAAATCTGTGACACTATTTTAAGAATTATGCTAAGCGGTTACAAATCGCATAACTCTTCTCTGTATATTCAACGGTTGGAGTTATAATACCCACACAAGCATTAATTCACCATACGTATTCCGTTTAACAACAATGATAATTAATGGACGGATATAATTTTTAAATATTTTTACATTCAATTGTTTGATGCACCAGTGATGTTGATTACTATGATACTAATTCTCTCAGCTAGAACTCTATTCGCAGGCTTTTGATAGGAACAGCCCAGTGATGTCTTTTACAATACATTTTATACAATGCGCCTGATAATTGTAAACATCTCTACTTAATATTAAAAACTTGTTTGTGCAAAGTTTAATGCCTGAAAATAATTTGGCTCCTATTACTATTAATGTTGTGATAACGCATTTAAACTGCTTATTTCAGATAGCTGGTAATTATAGGTTATGAAAAAACGTTAATGTGTAGATGCATTGTGAATCAGTTGTGATCGAAAAACATAAATTGTTTTGTATAAAATGTTCTAGTCATAATTTTCATTACTAGTTTTTGTTTAAACCATTGTCGCAATGTATTGAATGTCCGCAGATATCATTTCGTGTGACATTACTGAAAATAAAAACTGGAAGTACATATATATATATATATATATATATATATATATATATATATATATGTGTGTGTGTGTGTGTGTGTGTGTGTGTGTGACCAATTGCAAGTGTTGTATATTAAGTGACAGTAAATATTATTTAATGTTTATTCTTAACATAAATGCAAGAAGTACCACGTTATTAGTTTGAAATCATATGTTTAAAACCTGTTAATAATACATGTTCAGAACTGGATGGAAAATAATAACAAAAATATGTTGAGAAAAACCAGGATACTGGAGATATTACAAGTAAACTTAAACCCCTAGCTTAAAAACAAATACGTTAGGTTCATACCGTTTTTGGATATTGAAGTAGCGTTTTCTAAATTTAGATTGTACTGACGTTTTAAAGTTTTAAAAATGTGAAGCGTAATATCTGATAACAAAAGAAGAATAGTTAAAAAATATATTGTATATAACATAAAAATGAGGTTGTTATAATTTCAGTAAATTCTCGCGAGAGACAAACGTCATTTATAATTGTGTGAAGCAAGGCTTGTAATGTGTTACCATGTAAAGAAAGCAACTAAGGAAGTATTGATTGTGGTTGAGTGTAGAGAGGGCTTAATCTTTATGTTTATCATTTGCTGATGATTCTCTCATAGTAGAAAAAAAATTGGCACTGAATTTTGAACAAAAATAAATCAGAAATCCAATGTTCAATCAGAGCTGACAAACTAAATACCGTGTATCAGAACTGGAACGAAGTAACAGAAGATGTAAGAGAGTTTTAAATTCAATAAACAATCAATCTTACAATCTATGTGGGACGCAAAACTGTTATGAAATCCGTATTTTCAACAGCAAACTTTTATTTTCAGACAAGTTTTGAGAATTAGAAATAACTTGCGAACCCATATTTATGGAGTAAGAAGCGTTATACTTTATAGAAAAAAAACGCTGGAATCAGAAGCTTAAAAATAGAAACCATTCAAAATTTAATGTTACAGAAGGATTTCGGAATTTAGAAGACCCAGTGAATCACGAAGATATTCTTCAAAAAGCTATAATTGAAGAAAGGGTTACATGAAAGGAAGTTACCAAGCGAAGAGCCAGGATTGACATAATTTTTTCTTTTTAATTATCTGAGATCATAGCTATAGGCCAGAATTATGGGAAAGGCAGAGATTAAACTAAATTAGAGAATACCAAAGGCATGAAAATGCATAATTAGATCACATAAAATCAGTAGACGTATGACCAACAAAAAATATTAATTTATAAAATTTCATTCGTAATATAGCTGACATGAAGAGTACAAATGGCACACGTATGATAGAGGCCGGATAATAGCAGGTAACTGATTAAATTTAACATTTACTTCACCAACCTTGTTAAGATTTGACAGAGGGCGAATTTGAAACTAGTTACTTAGAGTGATTTTTATTCACTTAAAAAAATATATCTATCTTGAAACAGAAAATAAGCGAGTTACATTCAAATTTTCCTACTGCTGTGGGATTCTAGTTTTCAAATAATGCGCATGTTCAAAATCTTAAGCAGAAGTTCCTAAAGCTTTTCTTACCACGACCCACCCTTCTTTGAAAAAAATTCACTCTCCCCCTCTACTATCACAATTTTTATTGAACATTTAAAAAGAAAGTACTTATGAAATGGAACATATTTATTTTTTGTTGATTATGAAATTAAATTGTCCTAAAGAGGTAAAAAATGACAATATTTAACTTTACTGAAAAGAAAAAATTAATCAATGAGAAGGATTAGCCTGCTTTTCTGTTTTCAAGACTCCCTACGAGGTTGCTTCAATATTATGTTTTTATTGCAACCAGAACTGAAAATTCTGTTTCGCACAAGTAAGTGGTTGAAAAAGGTGAATGTAATCGCAGCGTCTGCTGTGATATGCTCAGATCAGCTTTGTAATACTTGACCCATAATGCTGATTTATCAATTTTATTAAAACCGTATACGGCAGCAGCATCTTTTTTTATTTCCAAAGTTTGCTCTTGATGTACTACATTGAGTAATTAAACGGATCTTCCAATATTTTACGTTTTCATAGTTGCATCTTCTTGAAACTAAAAATGACATCTGAGAGAAAACTTACTAGTTACGTAAAGTGCACCCGACACCCAACTTAACATGTCGTCGCGTCCCCCTGGGGAGAGGGAGGAGGAGGATGGGAGTTCCCGCAGGGATGGAACCTATGATCTTAAGGGTAGAGTACTATACTTATTACAAGTTCATTGGAAGTTACACTGGAGTTTACAGATTATAATGTTTTTAGTATTTAGAAGGCAATGAGGTACTGTTCATTTGGATTTCAAAAAGAAATTTAAAAAACAATAATGACTGTGGCTCGGGAAAGGATTTTAGGCAACTTCTGAAGGATCCATCCCAGCATTCAACAGTGATTTATAGTAACCATGGAATACTGAAATTATAATGACCAAACCAGGGACCGAACCGACGTCTGTCGAATGCCAGATTCACTGGTCACCTCACAGTGTATTACTTAAAACCAATAAAGCAAACGAGAGGATGGTGCAGTTGGTGATAACATTGTGAAATAAGGAAACCCTATTTTAAATCAAATTGTGGTCTCCACGTGAAAAATATTCGTGAAAATTAGAAGTGAGCTCAAATTACGAATAAAGATTAATTGGTGGACAATACACTAATTTCATAACACACAATTACGACTGCTGAAAAAATACAGAATTTTTTATTGCATGGTTAAAATCCTGCATTTTTAGCTAGAGCGCAAACTGAGTGCGGTTGGTCTATTTTCATCAGAAAAAGTCATCAAAGTGTTTAAATGACACTTCGTTAAAGGAGTGATATTTCGGACAGCTCTTTCCAGTTTATGTAACGTAACTCGGGAAGTGTTAAACTGATACCGGAAACCATCATTTGCACTCGCCTGAAATAACAGCAGTGTGAAAACTATTTCCTACTTTTGTTTGCGAGTCAGCGGTGACGTGACATCGCCAACGGGAGTTTAATAACAAAGCTGTCATTGAGAAGTAAATTAAACACAATGTAGAGGAGCGCTAAAATGGACGAATATTTCCATTGTACTGCAACGCGAAGCTGCGTGCTTCGTAGCCCTGCAGTCCAACCACAAAATAATACACGCCGAAAGAGTGTTGGAGCGGCGAATGTAAAGACTCGCGCAACATTATTTACCGACGAAATTAAACCTAATATTGTCCACAGAGTTATTCATACGCGGCGCTGTTTTGCATCAGCGCAACTATTGTTACAGCCATGTATCTGAAATTAAAGCAGCCCTGATAAGCTCTGCAAAATAAGGATTGGAAATATTCTATTCAGGTGGCGTTGGTGACAGTCTGCAGTGGAAATCGAATTAAAGGGATTTTTTTCCCCATGTAGTCTAAATATTGGTATAAATCAGAACACAGTTTCAGAATCTAAAAGGATTATCAGAAATTCTTTAATCAGGGACGACACTGTTTGCCAGGATTTTTTTTTTTTTTTTTTGTTTGTTTGTTTGTGACAATGGTGCTATGTAAAACAAAATTGATTAATTTTTTATCCACCTCAACAATTTTCCGGCAATGAAAGATTGAAGCTCTTCAAGACGTTGAATATTAATTTTTCGACCTCTTCCTTGGCACCGTCAAAACAAACAATTACCTGCCCAATACGACTTCATTTGGTTAAAAATGAGGGCCGAGATTGTGTCCTTTGAAAAGTCGTAAAAAACTGCCATTTTGACTCGGCTGGAAGCCACAGAGTGTTTAATTAAGTTTCACTATTTGTATAAACACAGGGGAATAATATTTCAATCGATTTGTATTGACTGTGCTAGTAGCCTCAGTAGTTTAATTGTAGGATACATAGTAGCTACATTTTGTGATAGTGAAACTCGAATTCTATTTCAGTCTGATCGGCACAGTCAGAAGGTTTGAGTTATTGGGTCATTAGAGGTGAGAAAGTTCTGGAAGAAATTAAAAGGAAACATTCTGAACCATCCTGGCATTCTTTCATTCGTCTATATTGTTTTGGTGAAAACATGGCCGGACGGGGATTCGAACCTGCGTCCTCCCGAAATGTGAGACCAGAGCGTTACTGCTCAATCACCAAGCTTGCTGATAATAAACCATCAGTGCCCACTGAGCTAGCGAAATCTTTACCAGAAGTGTAGAGATAATGTAGGCTATATGGCCACAATGGGCCCTGATAACATATGGGGCGATGGAGTTAACTCGAACTGACAAAGGTCACCGGGTCGAGTCTGATCAAGGACAGGGGTGGTTTTAATGTAGTATTGTATCTGTCCTGTGATATCTCTAATATTGACAGTCACAAATACTCTGAAGTTACAGAAACTGGGACCATAATAAAAGAAATAGATCGTAGACAGCAATATATCATATTTTTTTAATAAAACCATAACTTTGTAGTATTGATGATACTATGCCTTGTTCACCCTCAATTGGCGGCACAAAAAGATGTTCCCCTTACACCGCTCCTCCCTTTCTTCCTACCTCTCCGATCTGATAGCTGAGTCCAGGTAAGAGAGTGGCATATTTCCAGTTCTAAAATAGGGGTGAGGGCTGAGGAGTGGGGATAGAGCAAAGTGACCTTGAACAGCATCTTTTAACTGAACGCGCTATATTTGAGTAATATGCTTTGAAAGTTATACGCTGCGTTTTTTTAAAAACTATTTTCGTTACAACACGCCCCATTTGAATCTATAAATGTACGTACGTTTAATAAAAGCTTCAGAATAGCTAAGAGAGAGAAATTTTTACGATAATAGTCTGAATCACTGAGCATGAAACGAAATTAATGATGATCCATACAAAAAGAATGAAAAATTACCATCAGCACACAGTTATGAAGGCATCATCTGAAAATATGCACACAAGTAATAATGAAAGAGATATACGGAATTTCTGATTCACAGTTAATAAGTTCCACCAGGAAGAACATTGCCTGCAGCGCTGGCACCAACACGGAAGCATGCGCCTCTGCGGAAGCCGAATTATTTCCGTGAAATTATTGGCGGAGGATATTCGCCGTCGGGGAGGCCTCCCAGTAATCCTGTTTCCGCCAGTCGCTTTTCTAAACGCGTGCACCGTAAATTTTCGTACTAAATCGGTTTATCAAACACTAGAATTGCGGTTCGATGAATTGGATCACAGGTCGACGCTAAATGCGGCTGCTGGAAAATAAATAAATAAAAAAAATAGGGAGGAGAAGAGTTCTGGGGAAGAGGGGGAAAAAAGTTGAGACTAATAGGAATTGTTTACAGTCAGATGGATTTGAAGCCCAGTGATGTACTGAGAGATGCCGAAACCGAACCTGTAGCGGGTTGTGAAACAGTGTGAATGCTGCTCAGTGATACAATCTGTGAGCTCTGATAATATTTCACTATTTCATGGTAGATCCCTTTTGAGGTTTAAGATAAGGCAGTTGCATTTGTCTGATCACTATTTTAATTTTTTTTCGTCTACGCATTATATATTTATCATTATCAATACTAATAAAAGGCTAAGCTTGGTAACTGTCATACTGTCATTATGTCATCGTGACCGTGAAGCTCCTGGCCTTTGTTGGCGGGCTACAACGGCCAAAGATGTTACTACCAATTCGATGCTATGCGCATTATTTACAGGTATGTAATGTGTTTAAATTACAAGTTACTTTTATTTATTTACAGTCGTTCGATTTTTTTACTATTTTTTTTGGCCGGTATATATGTAAGATAGAAGCTTTAATTTTCGATCAGTAATGTTAGCGCTAGTTTTGATTAGATTGAAATTTAGCCTGGGTCAGATTGACAACTGGCAGAGGGCATGAGTATTTAAGTCTGTTTGTTTAATTCTCTTGGTGCCACTACAAAATAATCGCTAGGAAACGGCCAGCTACAGATTTTTATGAATGGAGAAATATGACTGATGGAACATGGATGCGTGAACATTTCCGACTAAATGTGTAATTTTACAAGTAAAGAATGATTTTTTTTAATCATTCTGATGATTAGACCACACTGCCAACACGACGTCTGTTTGTGATGTCCTGCTTAGTGCGCGGTTTAGACATAGAACGGACGTAAAAAAAATTTTAAAAAACTTTACGCCTCGTTGACGGCTAAGGTCATTAGAGGCGAAATGGGACTGGGGACAAGGAACGGGAAGGATTTCGGCCATGGCCTCATTGAAAGAAGCATCTCGGCATTCGCCTGGAGTGACTTGGGGGGAAACCATGGAAAACCCAAATCTGGATGCCCGGACGGGGATTCGAACCCGCGTCCTCCCGAATGCGAGGCCAAGAATGAGGCAAGCTACTCCTGGGGGAACGATAAGGAAATATGATATACAAGTTGATAAACATAGTAGAAAAGCTCTGTGGGTAAAGCCACATAATATTTCTTTTATGACAACTGACTGTCGCTAAGAAAGTTTGCCTTCGTTCTCAAAAAACTGATCTGAACAACCAGTGGATATACCCCAGAATCTGATTGGGTGTAATTCCTACCTATATCACGAAGATTTTTCTTCCTGAAACATGTTTTCACCTCGTTCCTTTGTTGGACTACACACTCTGATATACCGATCTTTTGAAAAATATTAAATTACTAGTTTGATAAATGACTAACTTAGAATATTCATCTAGCTAATTCTCCATCAACTTGATTGAACCACCATCTACGCCAAGATATCTACACTTTGTCCTTCAGCAAGCAATTCCTTCTCCACCCTACAATCATTATCAACTTTTAGAGTGTCTTTAAATAAGTAGAATTAAGTACATCCTTCACCTGTTCATGCAAGTTACCATTGATTACTTGTAGGCTGCTATTTAGGACATTACATACTTAAGTTATCTGAGCTGCCTGAATCATAAAGCAAATTCAGATTTATTTTTGATTTTTAAATACGTAATGCAAAATCTTTTGTGAAATACTTCTTTGGATATCCCTGCAGAAGCACCATGCGAAGATAGAGCTAAATATAAAAGATTTTATAAGTTAAATAACTGCTGTTTGCAAAAGTTATTAGTCACCTTGTTATAGGATAATTTTTTATCAATTCCTATAAAATTTATTACTGTCAGCTTTACTTTAGTGACAAATTTCATGTTAACTGATTGCAATTTACCGACATTGTTAAGAACTATCAAAACTACGCTTAAACAAATACTTTATCGTAGAACAAAAGTAAATTACCAAAATATAATAACCGTTGAACATCGGCAATTAAACTTTTGATGAAATTTCAAAATTGTATTATTTTTCACATAAAGTACTCTCTATTCCATATTACTGAATACGATTTACGAAACAATTTGTTTGTACGTGTAATTGTGTTAGTGCTTACTGTGAAGGCTGTTCTGTGTGGAGGTATTTTCACATCCCCACACGAACCTAATGTAATGAATGGAAGTATACAGGAAATTGCATAACGCAGTGAGCCCTGGTAAGTCCGGTGGAATGAATCTTGCAAGACTTTCGTGTCTTAAAATTCCGACGAAAAGCAGTCAATGGCTGGGAAACAATGCTCAGGTAGTATCTATTATAATAGTTTTGAAATGATTATTGTATGGGTCAGAACTACATAGGGCCTGTTATTATTAATTTTTTTGAAGAAATATTGAAGACTAGCTCTTCATAGTAACAATTTTTTAGAAGCAACAAGTATAACTAAAAAAAAAGAAAAACATTGCAGGTGGCAATAATAACAGCATTTTCACTGTTGTTGATAACCAACCCAATGCTTAGCGGCACATTCCATGCCATACAACTCAATTATCTTATATAGCTATTAATTAATACGAATTGTTTGCTTAATACAATGGTTCTAAATTTCTTTTTATAGGTTAAGACGTTAAGTAGTAAAGTCACTTCTCAAGTCATAAATTTCATTCCAAATTTATTTTCGCTTTTTCCCTAAGACTATCTGATGTTTTAGAAATTTTTATCTGGTAATATTCAACAAATTTAATCTGTAAAAGATAGCGAGACTAGAAAGATCAACTGACCGAAGTTGTTGTTTTAACAACCAATAAAACCGTACCTTCAAGGTAATAACAATCATGATAATCATCCGACTCTCTTGACTTTCATAATTACAGTGAATTAATTGAAATTTTAAGTGGAGAAAATGTAGATTTTTTGTTTTGGATTTCACGATTTGTCGACATCGAGATCATTAGGAACGGGAGAGGATTGGGAAAGAAATTCAACCATAACATTTTGAAGGAACCGTCCCGGCATTCACCTGGAGTGAATTCGAAATGCCATGGAAGCCGGCCTCGGTAGCGTAGGGGCTAGAGTGCTAGCTCCGCGTACCGAAGGTCATCGGTTCGAGTCCGGCCGAGGGCATGGGTGTTTAGTGTTGTATCTGTGAATGTCTTGTCCGTGTTGTAGTGTCCTTGTGTCAATACTTGATAGCAACAAATCACATTGAGCTGGCTGTATGGCCCAGTAGCCGAATGCCATTAAAAAAAAAAAATACCATGGAAAACCGAAATCTGTATGGCCCGTCAGGGAATTAGGCCCGCGTCCTCCTACTTGCCACATTCGAATGTTACCACTCGTCAACCGAGCTCGATAATGGAAAAAAATAAAGCCAAACTTGACACTCAACCCAAAGGTTGAACAGACCCTTCCGAAGGCGGTATAGTTAGTCTGGTATTGGAGGTAGTGGAGCGTGCATAAACCACGTAGCTCCATTTTTGCCTCCTGTGAACCCTTCCTCCCCCCTACGTGGCTTTGGCCTCTCCCCCCCCCCCCCCGCCCCGCACGTAGCTTTTTCCCCCTTCTGATTCCAGAAGACATTTTGTACCATTTTCTCTTGTTAGACTATTAAAATTACATACGGAGATAATTAACTGAGGGAAATAAATATTCACATGCTGTTGTGTAAGTTCTGTTCCTCATTTTAACTGTGAAAAATGTTATGAAAGAAAGTTACGTGGCCCCTCCCCCCAAGTAGCCTTCCAGCCAACCCCTCCCCCCCTCCTGGATCGAGCCACGTTGTTTGTGCACGCTCCCGTAGTGTTCCTAACCTAACACAACAATCCTACGGGGTAAAGAGAACCTACAGTGCAACTTGGAATCCGAACAACGGAAGCTTCCTGAAGGTCGGGTTCAGGGTCTATGAAAATCCCCACCAATACAGGGATTCGAACCGGGGACCTTTCGATTTCCAGACAGACGCTTTAACCGCTCAGCCACACCAAGCTGCTCGGAATTAGATACAACCATTAAAAATTGTGTATTAATTCCTGATTTTATGCCAAAAAAAAATTATTGACCTTATTGGCCTATGTAATGTAAAAAATAATAAGCAATATTGAATTCTTGTACGTGAAAAGAACTTGAAATGTTAGCACAAAAATTAAGTACAGATTTCTAATTGGCATCATACTAAAAGAAAGAAGGAAGGTTTTCCCGGAATGAGCAAATATTTTCTGAATGATAAAAGTTTAATGAGCTGTCTAGCTGTATTTGAACCAGCTTTGTATGACTCCTATAGCACTGACATTAGAATACCAGTTTTCAGCCGAGACAGGAAAAGATGTTAAGAACATGATGAAACTGCAATTCATATATTGGTTCCATTACTGGCATTTTTTGGATGAAGCAGTCGTTCTCTTTGTTTCTAAGTTCGTTGAACAATGGGATTAAAGGCTACTGGAACTCATGACTACAACTTTTGGTGTACACGCTTTTCCGATTTAAAAGTTCAGGGACTGAGAATACAGAAGTGAGTAAAAAGGTCGTCAGGCGGGTTGAAGGAAGGGGGCGGGGGGGGGGGGGGGGGGGCTGTAAGCGCTCTGCGATTCTATGCTGCGAGTAATTACGGAGAGTGCAGGCGTATATGCGCGTGAACCGGTCGCTTCTCAACCAACTTCATAGAGACGAATATTTTTATATATAAAAAAAAGTCTGCATCGACTCAGAGCCAGGGAAGATTTTACGTTCACTGAAATACTTGCTGAATAAGCGCACGGTTAGATCCGGGGACTTGCTCTGGTTCCAATCTCAACATGGCTTCTGCCCTAATTTTACGAGAGTTGCTTTTTCATAAGTCATGACGGTGGACTTAAAATGTGCATCAGTCTTTTTGATTTAGATAAAATGACAGCTCGGAAAATATTTAGCTGCTGTGGTTACATTCTGAGTGTGGATTCCATGATAAACTGTAGGTCCCTTTCGCCAGTAGGGATTACTGTATGATTATGAGGACACGATAGAGGTGGATTGCGCTGTTAATTAAAACTCTCTAAGTGCTGTAGCCAACAACTTCTACTGGGCTCTGCTGACTAAGAATTACTGGCATTGCGAGGACCACAACCATATAGAGTCACCTATCAATTTTATGCTATTTTCGTAGGACATTGGTTTCGATATGTAGACCATGGGCGATACTCTTCCCATAATTATTTATAATCCAATTCCTAATTGGGGGGCTGTAATATTTAGTAGCTAGAAAAATGTAAATCCTGGGTGCCTCACATGGCCATGATTAAATCATCCACAGCATTACGTTGAAAACAAACCTGTAATTATCATTTCTCTCAATATTTTTTTCCGTTACTAGGGTTAAGTACCAATGCAAATGTTTGGATTCTTTATAGCCTTAAATTAATTAAACGCAATGCTATGTCACTGAAGGTTGATAGAAGGAATCATTATACTGTGAATTATATTAAATATGAAGTCCGGAATCTTGTTGTAGAATCATAATGTAGCATTGAGGTAGAAATTAAGCGATATGAAGGATTTTATTACTACTCGTATTTCTCAAAAACTCCTAATTTTTTCAAGAAGATTGTGTCAACAGAGAAATGTTCATGATCCCCCTTAGATTGCATTTCTTTAAATAGGGCAGCAGCGAGAAATTGTTTTAGTGGTAAGAAAAATGTCATTTTTGGATCTTGAGAAGAAATTTTCATGTTTTGGCGTCTTTCATCCTTAACGAAATCTACCAGAGGCAAGCTGCAAAGAGTTATTTTACTCGTATAGTAAAGAATCAATTCATAAATGTGATATTAAACATCTATCACCTATTAATTAAATGTTGAGTTTCCTCTTTCACTTTTCTGAACATTTATTTCGATTTTTTCGCTGCAAAATACTGACTTGTTAATGTACTAATGATTATTTAATGATGAAATAGTTCGCATGAAATCACATTTGCCACTCCCATTGACATTTCCGGCGTGATTTATGTTTCCTAAACGTTTTTAAATCTATAGCATACTAGCAGTATGTTTAATGGTTTTCATTAACAGCTCTGATCAGAATTTTAATAGTTATTCCACATCACGAGCTAGTTTAAAATTGATCATTGAACATAACAACATAAATTTGTTAGCTGTCGTAGGCTATACAGTATTTGGTTACAGAAGCTGGTCAGCAAACGATATTATGAAAAAAAAAAAATGTTCAGACATGGCAGTAACTTTGTCTTTTGCTATTCAATCATCTAAAACAAGAAAATGGTCTTGAGACTACGATACCGAGAATCTTTTCCGATAGTTAGAGCAAACTTCGCTTTTATTATGTCTGTAATCATTGAAATACAAAAAGACTGTGTGTTTTTTTGTCCTTTGAAAGAAAAAATGTAATTAGCTAATCACCTAGAACAAGAAATTAGTCTTGGGTCTATTTAGATGATTACAGCCAACTTCGCTGAATTTTTTATCTCTGTAATCTTTGCAATACAGGAGTGGAGTTTTTTTGTACTTTGAGAATACTTCAAACAATTTTAAGTGTGTTGCACTAATGAATTATTAAAATCTGTATTTACCGGGAACCTGTTAGAAATATTTCAGAATAAATAACAAATCTTTCTTCTTAATCATTCATCCATATGCACCATAAAGTGATTAATTTATCATTATAAACTAATCTTTAAGACCCTTGAACACGTATTGTTTTCAGCTGAATCTACGTACCAAGCCCACGGAACGCGGTAATTAGTTACCAGTTATAAATGTCATTAGGTTTTAATTTTCTTACTTCAGTTTTAAAGCCATTGATGTATTCCATTTTTTAATTGACATTTCATCGAAAAAAATTATTTCTAAGGAACGCACAAAATAATTGTGTAAATTTGGTTGATATATATTAATGTACAGTACATATTATTCTGTGACAGTGCATCTTATGGTGTGTACATCTGTTTTGTTTTGTTGCATAATTGTTTGTCTGCAAATTACTATTTTCCACATCCTGGCAGAGCCAGTCTCTTATATTGTGATCTGTGGAGAATGAATGTATTGTATCGTATTTTTGAAAACTCGTCAAAAGTTCGACATAGTGACTAAATGTTACGTTTAAATGCCCTGGAAGAGATTCTCTTTTTGTATGCAAGATCTTCACAGCTGTAGTTACGGCTTATCATTAACGAAATTATACCAAACTTTACTCTGCAAGATTATGCCGAAGGATCAGGTATAGAATCGCCCATAACCTGATAACTTGATTTGGACTCGAGTTATCCTTCCAGTTATAATGGAGAAGTAGCCATTCAACTACTTGATATTTGCGAAAAAGAAACTCCATGAAAAAGCGATATTCATTTTTGATGAAAACCTTTGCAATAAGCTTAATTAATCACTCCTTATTCGGTAATGATAGCTGTCAAATCAGCTACTTTAACATTATCGGCGTTTATCCAGAACACCGTAATTCCCGGCACTGGTTTTGTAGTCATGTTTGTGGAAGAGATTTCACAGAGATAATGCATTCAGTATGAAGAAATAATATTCACCGTCACAGTTGCCCCTTTCTGTGGCAAGAGGGAATGATAAAAATATTCTTAAGGTGGTTTTAAGTTGAGTTTATACTCCTCTATGGGACAAGATTTATAATAATGAACTGAAGTTTACAAAACACTTCATTTTAAAAAATAATGAGTACGTAAAGCATCTGATATCGTTTTAGTGATTAGTTATTTTAATTTAGTTGAATTCAACTGTTCTTTGTTTAATAATTGATAACGTCTAAGAATTCCTTTAACATATTATTTCTAATTTTATGAATACGCTTTGAAGTTTTGGTAGCTTAATAGTTACACTTCAGGAATAAGTAAATACCAAAGAAGTTTGCATCAGAATACCCAATTGCTAGAGGGATACGGCAATGTAGAATTATGCGATAATAGACGCGATGAGAAAGTATTATGCCACATTAGCAAAAACGTACTTCTACAGTGGACTGAATGGAAGAAAACAGAAACGAAGTGTAAGAAAACGATGGATAGAAACGGCAAGATCACAGGTGAAGTTTGTTTGGGAGACACCCGAGAATGAAAGGTCTATAACGCTTCTGTACCACACCAGACAAAAAAACTAAGTTGGAAAATTAAAATGACTTACTTCACTTGTTAAAATTCTAAACATGAAATCAGCGTTGCGTACACTGATTAGAGGTAACGATTGGAATAATTTCATTATTACATCCTTAACGTTTAAAGAAATTAGTTGAAGTGACCCTAAGGTTCACCTAATTTTGTAAACTGTTTTATTGGTTTTTTCAGTAGCTAAGCTCCTCTGAGTATAATATCCTCGCTTTTCACATTAAATAAGCAACAACTTGGTGTTTTAGCTTCATTCTGTATCTATAATCCTACTGTTATACTGTCTCGCGTTTTTTAATATCTTCAATCAGTTTAAACATTTCTTACAGCCTTTAATACTGAACTTTTGATAAGAGTGTCGTGATTTTTATTGAGCTGACGTTTAAACTAATTTGTAGCAAGGTCGAGGAAGAAAAGTTTTCGTCATACATTGTAAACTTGGGCAAACATTCCACTAATTCAGAATTTTTTTTTTACACCTATAGGAAGTGTGCAACCTCATGGTATGAACCCTAAACGGTTTATTTTCTTCGGTGAGGCAAACTAGAGAGGAACATAAACTTTATATTAATCTAGAAATCAACGGTTTGACGTTAACACTTGTGTGATATGTTGGATCAGTCGGACTAAAGAAAAGACTCTTCCTCCAATGGCTACCAATGTATCTAGTATTGGAAATGCATTTATTTTACCTTAAATTATATTACCCACAATCTCCTTATGATAAGAGACGATGTGGAGTTCCTCCAAATATTATTAATGAGACAGTAATGCTACGCTTATCAATAGAAGGCGATAAGGTAGCATAAACAATAAAATGTATTGTGTGATTACATTTCGCACAAAGTCAATACTGAGTTATCAAAGCGGTTAACGCTTTAAATAACGAAACATTTCGGGCGTGGCGGGCTATAAGAAAATGATTTGTTTTAGGTAATAACAGAAAATAGAGCTCACATAATATATCTCCAGCAGCAAGAGATACTTTAGATATCATATTTACAAGAACCGTAACAGAAGTATAAAGCACAGAGAACACACAATTCAATGCTACCAAATAACATGGAGAAATGAGTAAGTTGAAAGAAAGTCATCAGGCTTTCTTGTTGCATGCCAATAAACGGTTAGCTATGATAAATTATCTGTATTGATCAGTAGACTATATTAAACAAGTGAAATGCAAATAACGAATCAAATCTTTTTCCAAAGAAAAAGAATCACACAGGTTATAACCGGAATTTCGCTGTATATATATATATATATATATATATATATATATATATATAAAAATACTAAAACCTATTAACAGGATGTCGTACAGATGTATACAAATATAAGTCGGCACTCGATTTCAGGCACAAAGGTGTAGGAAGATTCTCTTTTTTTGGCTAAGGGTGTCAGGGATTGGAATACCAAAAACGTTGAAAGAATTTAAAGTTAAAATTTGCCGAGGGCAATTGTAGGTGGATGCAGGGAAGGGGAAGATGGGTGGTAGGGAAATGCCACCACATCGTACGCTCCATTGCAATTAAATTAAAAATATTAATTCGCCTGAGAATTTTGAAGATGAAAATAGATCATTTCCTAAAACATTTCTATTATATTTTTCATGCTTTTGACCACGTGTCAATATTTCCTAAGAAAATCTCTCTTAAATTATTAAGAAGCTGCGTACACATATTATCATTCGTCAACAACAAATATAGGAGGAAACCTTTAAAGCTTAAATAGAATCGTTGGAACAAATATATATAGCTGTCATTCTCTGTTTCTTATATATTGATTCAAATGACATGTAAAATAAAGAACTGTTCGTTTTAAATAAAAGTTTAAAACTACAACTTAATATATTTGGAACATATGCTTATTCCGTACGTCACAATCTGATTTAATACATCCTGTAAAGTTACTGTTACCATTTGAAAGGATGTTATGCGTACGCACATGTTAAACATAAGTACGTCACCACCTCATCCCTATTTTATTACTTCCGCCACTGTACAGCAAAAAATATTGTACGCCTCCAACCGTTCTACGTTTTTCTTCGGATTGTGTTTTATGACGGATCTAAAGTATTAAGTTGTTAGGACTTCATGTAAATGTGTCATGACATTGAAATTATGTTGATGAAAGAAATTTACCACTTCGCGAGTGTATCATGCTTGCAGGGACTCAAAAATATGCACATAATGTAATAACATTAATTCTTTCACGGTGGGTACATTGTATTCTTCATAGCGAGAAATTGTTTTCTTTTCCTAGTAATTCCTCTTATAAAAATGTTTACTCTTAAATCTGCGAACTTAATAACGACTGGTAACGCAACACTGGCAAAGCAAAGGACAAACATCTCGTCATTAACGAAAATGCTGATAGGTAATGAGCAAAATTTCCAAGACAGACTGGAAAATTATTTTTATATAAAATAATAATAACCTCGCAGTGTAAAAAATTACGAATAATGACAGCTAGAAATAGTGCCAGATGTATTTCAATGTCAATAATGATAGATACTAAAATCCCAATAACATTTCCTAAAAATATTTCGATTATACTTTCTCGTGTTTTGGACCAGGTGTCAACATTTCCTAAGAAAATCTTTCTTCAAGCTGCGCTAATTACTTTGATGTTTCCACTGATGTCGCATCTACATTGAAAATGCTTTCACGTTAAGCGAATATATCTTTGCGTTTAGGAAAGAAATCAAATGCTGCGACGAGCTAAATTAATTAGCTGAAGAACATGTATTATTAGTATGGTAAGCGCTCGAACTATCTTAAGGAACTATCTTTTTGGAAATAAATGAGTGTAGATCAAAATAAAATAATGTTACTTCCTCTTTCAGTTCATTGAAATATGCTTATAACAGATAAAGGAGCAAGATTTCATTATTAGAAATTGTACAAAGGCTTTTACAACCTAATTTGTTTATAATCATTAAATTTTCACCGTTGTTCGAATAGAAATAATGTTGAAATTTCGATAGCGTGTTAGGGGAAATAGACACAAATAAAAGCTAATAGCGTCTTTTACTGGGTGTTAATCCGTCTATTGTAGCTATTTAGCTGCAATAGACGGATGAAAACCCAGTATTAGTATAGCAGCTAAGGAAAACAGCCTAAATAATCAAAATGTAACGTCTTTCTATGCACAACAATATTATGTGTCATCTTTATGATGATTATAAATATTAATGAAAAGTTTCATGAGTAAAAAATAAATAAAAAAAATCGCAAGATTCTATGACGGTATACAAGTAGGGTGGAAAATATGAAGAGGCCAACAACCCCGCGATAAAAGTGCTTAAGCTCGAAGTTCTGAATTTAGCTAACTGTAGTACCAATACCAATGTGACGCAACTTCAAGCAAAAGAGAAATAAAATTTTCAGAGTACCAGAGTATATTCCTGTCAACTGCCAGTTACAGTCTGTTAGTGTCACCTCAGATGATACAAGACATACAGGTATTACTATGTTTTATGAATCTGACAGGGAAGTCTTCAGTGTTTGGAAGAGGCATATTTTCAATAGTTACAATAATTCGATTCTAATTCAAAAACATTCTTATTGGAACAACTGGTGTGAAGACTGACAGCGAGCTCCAATAAAACCTGTTTAGTCCATAAAACAGATGAAAAAAATATTATTCCATCGTACATAACGCAAATAACTAATTTTCAAAAGCGAATAATACATGTTTGGTGTCTGATAGTGCTGCTGGCTTGCTGAACAGAAATGTATGTAACTGTCGTTGTTAATTGAGCGTTGCGGCATTTTTTGCCAATCTTGCAATATATGTTTTAAAAAACAAACATGTTTCTCAATGAAGAAACATTTCCTATATTTAATCTCAGACATGGGTATAGCAGCCAGGTAACCTTGAGCTATTCAATCAGAAACTAATTCTTTCACCATATTGATTTTAGCGTTCTTTAATACATAACATACTGATAATGTCCTGCTAAACCACTGAAATGAATTGTACTTAGTAACTCTGCTATAATTATCGTATCTCATGAAAACTGAAATAACATTTCCCTAGCATCAACTGTGTTCTGTAAAAATTTTCTTATCTCTTTAAATTATTTTAAATATGGGTTTTAGAGTTTTGAAACAATTTAGGAGGTTCAGTGTTTTATTTTAATAATTGTATTTTACAAAATACCTTTGGTTCTTTAGCTGTTTCATCTATTCTCTGCATACAAAACAAACAAAGAAACCTATTTGGAGCTTGCATTTCTTATTTATTTGTCATTCTGCTTCTCAAATGGCCATACTTCAATATTGATTTAAAAAATAATACTTTTCAACTCCTATTATTCACAGAACATATTTAATTATATTAGTAAACTATCAGCTACACTGGAATAATTCTCTTTTAGCACACACGCGTCACAAAGAAACAGAGGATACTAAAGTTCTTTTGGCATTCACTTATCGACACAAAACTTTCTCAGTCGCCTGCATACATGCAGAATCATAGTATGATTTATTGTTAACATTTTTTTTACATAATGTGTGAGGTAATAAATAATCATTATAATGGTAAAAACGAAAGCTCCATTGACAGTTGGATACACAGAGCTAATAGATAGAAAAATTGGGGTAAACTTGTACCACAGAATATTCTTTGGTTCACTTTTCGTATCAAGAAACACAGACTGTTGCTATCATTAAATATCATTATAAACTCTGAAAGAAAAGAAACTTTTTATATGATAACAGCACTGCAGAAATGTAATCTTACTTACCACCGTAGCTAAAAAAAAAATTAGGACAAAAATTATACACTCACAAAATCCACGTTACGAATATACATTTAAAAACCAGTCGATGTATCCGTAATATGCACACATTAATTTGCTGCCACAACGAATGCACACTTGTCCCAATGTGTCCCTCGTTTTCGCAAAGTCCGATGTAGTTATTCCATACGAACATTCTGATTGTCTAAGAGTGCTACATTCAACACTCTCCCAAGTCCTTTCCAGTCGATCATAATAAAAATACAGACATCTATAACCAATAGACACTTCGCCGAAGGAAGTACCGCGAATAAGTAAAAAACAAAAAGTCTCGTTAATTTTTTTTAGTGTTTTACGTGTTAAGTATTACAAAACTACACATTAATCCGTAATGTTGGAGGGTATTAAGTACAGTTTGCGGGAGGGATACATAGTAATTGGATTAGAGGGAGGATTATTGGGCGCATATTACACCAACGATATTCTTATCACGTCTTAAACAGCATATTTCCAGCGTTTAATTCATTGCCTTACTTCTTTTTTACCCATTCCACTTTTTCCGCGATATTGGTGACACCATATTCAGGACGGGACAAAAAGGGTTATTGTGTCAATGACGAAGTCTTATATTTAAAGCACCATAGTATTCGTACCGTGTTAGTGACTTACGGTAGGACTGCTCGTTTCACTTCGGTCACTTGCATCACATCCATTTCCCGTACAGCAAACCCAAGATGGAGGAGCAAGTAGTGTGAACCGGTTGAACTCGCCAAAGCATACCACTTGATACAGTGACGAAATGAGAAAACAGTCTATTGTACAGGGAATTTGAATTCCCTGCGTAAGAGTTAGTTCGAAGCCACAACGCGACTGTACTCCGAGTCAATTACGGAGAGCTGTAGGAAGGCTGAATAGTGAATAGTGTCGAGATTCCTAACTTGAGGAACTTTGCCGATTAAAATTTTAACCCTTGTGCGATAGAACAGCTCTAATATAGAGCCGCTGAATTTGGTGTGAAACGGATTTGAGGGGTCTAGTGACAAGATTTCTCATTCCAGTCATACAGCTGTGCTGCCGTAGAGAATGGAATTTTCGCCCCTGACCCGAACCTGTTGGGTATTTCGACGTTCCTCAACAACCTGCCACCGCCAGACGTGCTCTGACTGGAAAAAAAATTGGAACGTTTGAGAATCAGTGATACGCGGAAGCGCGATTACGTTTTATTTTTTCATCAGAATTAGTAGGCTTTTTTAAAAATTGTTTTTAAAGAAATTCGTTTCGCTCAACTACCTTGAAGTTCAAAACGATGAGGAACACTGTCACGCACAGACGAGTGTGCAAAGAAGAGACTCACGAGCACCCGTGCCTCTGAGCTATCCCGCGGCGATTGCGGGAGAGGAGAAAAAATATCACAAGTGAATCGTTCGATCCGAGTCCTGGCGCCGCACTAGACGTCAGTGCCTGGGCCTTCCTGGTAGCCCTCGTCCGGAGAGTTCCTGGACAGGACGCGCTTGAGGGCGGTCACTGGAGGCAGGACGGGGACTCCGCGCTGCCAGACGCGTTGTGCCGACTTGGGCCCCGTGGGAGGCGGCACAGGAAGTCCGTAGTCAGGAGGGTACCGCGGCAGAGTGCGGCAGGTATAGTCCTCGCAGCCAGAGCCGGCTGCCTCGACCATGATGGGCGTCTTGTCGGAGGCGTCGAACGCGCTGGTGGCCCTACGCATAAACAGGTCCGGCGAGCCGCCGGGGCTGTCCCAGGCGTGGTGCGAGGACGCTGCGGTGAAGGTGTTGGCTGCTGACGACGGCGCGGTAGATCCGGGCACGGACGGCCTCGACACGTCGGTAGTGGCGGTGGACGCGGTGCTGACAGAGTCGGCCGCCGCTCGGGTGTCGCGGATGAGGTCCGGGTTGTTGGTCGGGGGCGGTGACGACGTTCTCGGTCCGACCCCGGGCATGGGAGCGGCTACACTCGTCGACAGCGGAGCAGTTAGGATACTGCCGCCGCCGTCGTAGTGGCTGGTGGTATACGGGATCTCAGTCATGCGCGGCGGTTTCTGCACGGGGTTGCAAGGCACCGGAGACTTGTCGCAGGACTGGAACGCAGGGTTGTCCGCCATGTCAGAGTTCGGAGGTGCGGATATCGGCTTGGTGCAGCTGGTTACCACAGTGGAGTTGTTGGCTCCGGTACCCATGTTGCCCACCTCCGCCTGGTGCACTCCGGGAGTCTTGCTCTCGGAGAAAGGAAGTCTGCGCAGGCGCACAAGTAGCACTAGGATGAGCAACAGGATGAACAGGATCAGTATGACTAGGGCGGCGCTGAGGCCGGCGATCTGACTGGAGCCGAGCGTGGCCATGCCGGCGGCGCGCAGGGAGACGTGCACAGTGAAGTTGGCCTCGGAAGACCCCGCCTTGTTCTCGGCGACGCAGTAGAACTCCGTGCCGTCAGTCTCCTGCGCGTTGGTCAACACCAGCGAGCTGCTCTTCTCGAAGCGCTCGTCCTCGAAGATGACCACGCGCTGGTGCGGCGGGCCGAAGGCGGTGTTGTTGAGCAGCAACCGACCGCTCCAGAACCACGTGACGGTGGCCTGGGGAACTGCACGCACTCTGCAGACCACGGTGGCGTTCTCGCCGGTGCTGGCTTCCACGTAACGCGGGGACGGAAGAATTTCCGGCCGGCACGCGAAGTCGTCGGCGTCGAGCTCTTGGAAGGCGCGGTTGATCACCCTGTCGGGTCCGCCAGCGCAGGTAGGAGGCACCGGCGCCGGGATGTTGTGGTCGGCGAGCCAAAGCTTGACCGCGCGGAGTCTGCAGTCGCAGTACCACGGATTGTCGTGTAGCTCGACGCCGTGAAGCCGGCTCAGCGACTCCACCGTGCGTGGCTTCAGTTCCGTCAAGCGGTTGGCGTTGAGCTTCAGGGTCTCCAGTTGTTCGACCCCCTCGAAAGCCCTGGGAGCGATGCTGGTCAGCTCGCAATGAGACAGGTCGAGTTTTACCAGCCCCGGCAGCGTCTTGAAGGCGTTGGCGTCGATCTTGATTATGGGGTTATAAGCGAGTGTGACATCTCGCAAGAAGGGCACGTCACTGAACGTGGCCGACGGTATAGAGGTGAGCAGGTTGTAGGATAGGTCCAGCTCGACCAGGTTAGTCAGCCCGTTCAGTGCTCGATCGTCTATCTGGCCGATACGGCAACTGCGGAGGTACACTTTTTGCAGATTGAGTAGGCCGGCGCGTACGAAGGTGTCACGCGGAAGTATCTGCAGGTTGTTGCCCGTCACGTCGAGCACCTGCGTCTCCGGGTTGACGTTGGCCGGCAACGTGATGAGACCGCGGTCCACACATTCCACAGTCTGCTTGCCGCCCTTCCACTTGCACGCGCATACTGTAGGGCAGCTCGAAGAAGCGACGCCCGCACTAAGGCAGACGAGGCCTCCCAGCAACGCTATCGCCAGAAACATAGCTTCGGTCTTACGTTCGCCCTAGGGCACGCACTCACTCACACGCGGGACTACGCGACTGCCATCCACTATGCGGCACGCATCACGCACTCGTTACGCGCACAAGAGGGTCGCGGCGGCGAAGAGGCTCGCGACGCGTGCGCAGCAGCTAAGCCGTCGGTGCTCGCCGGCGGCTGGGACCACACTGACTGATGTGGCCGCGGCGGCGCGGTGCGCTGCTTGCCGGATTCCCCCCTCCGCGCCTCGGCCGGGCGGCCGCCCTTCCAATAGCGCCCCGCGGCTGCATCCCCACCACCGAGCGCCAGACCGAAAGGCAGCGCCGCCCGCGGCCGCTCCCGTACTACGAGTCGCTTGCAGGCTCAGGCCTGAACGCTCCAACAATTTTTCACACCGTGTCCAATCAAAGAGCCTCTCGGCCGCAATGAAACGGTTTCAGCCAGCATTCGCCTCTCAGATTTTGCGATTAACGACTTGTGATTCTCATTCTTTCTTGTTCCACCCTCGTTTCGGCATTTCTAAACTCAACTACCCAGTCTAATCTCCATTCCTCTGAATTTACTCCGTATACGGAATGAATGTCTAATACGTAACATCAAAGTGTTATACGAACTACGCATTCTGCATATAAGAATAACCATTACAAATTCCCGTTCCTGCTTGTTAATTTACCACTGTCCCAGCTATGTTCATTCATAAAAGATCAAATAAATTAATAAAAAAAAGGTCATATTAATTCGCTCTATATAACTATTCGATTTCTGTTTACGTACTACTGGTTACAATTCAACGTCCTTTGAAGTATTTCTAATAATAATAAAAAAGATTCCTTTATGTAATTTTATGTTTCACTAGGCTACTTTTTTCATTTTTTGGACCCTAAATAAAATCTCATTTTAGGTGGATGCAGAAAAGGGGGAAGATGGTTGTTTAGGGAATTTGCCACCGGAACATGCGCTCCATTGCAATTTAATTTAATTTAATCAGCACAGCTATCATTACTTTTATGTACTAAATGTATTAAACACTTTGATAATATAATTTGAAAGTTGTTTTCAGGAATTTTGCAACTTTTATTACACTCAGACCGAATAAAAGAATGACTCATTGAAGAAAAATGCCGAAAGTCGCTCCAGAAACTGAAAATGTATTTGTCATTTACAGCTAAATCTTATAGAAACCTTTCTATCATTCCTTGTTACAAGTTTTGGTAAAACATATGGATGTTTAATTTTCAGTTCGATTATCAGAAGATCGAAACGTTTACAAGACATGGCACTTAGTGCTCCTCGAATTAGTCAGAAGTGAAGTTTCGATTGAAGCGTTAAATTACCTAAGAAGTAGTCTTGTGTAGTATTATATCCTGTTAACGATCATTAATATTTTTCCGAGGCAAGCTAAATGAATAAATTATTCCTGAGGCTTGTAGTGTTCTAAAGGGCTCATTTCAAAGAAGATATAATCCTTAAATATATAAATGGAAACCAAGTTTTAATCAATGAATTTTTTACGCTGAAGGAAGATATATCAGATACCACCTAAAATATGGGACGAAGATTCACAACTTAAGATCAATATTTTCATTATTAATCCATTTTTATTAATCGGTGATTGCGTAAAGTACGTTCTATAAAATTAAATAAATTTGAAGGAAACAAGTGACAATGACTCTTCTAGTTTTTCTGAATTAAATTGAGATTGGATAGTGATTTAATTCGGCTCTGTAACGGAAATGCATTATTTTGATACTATCACTCTTATTCCGCGCTTTGCTACAAAATGGTGCATAGCACCCGTAATAATGTGAAACTTTCATGCATGGGATGAGATATTATCCCTATAGGATTTGAAAGCGGTGCCAATGGGCTATTTTAACTAACTATTTCGGCGTTCGTTAAGGGAAACAATGAAAAAGCCAGTTCAGGATACAAGAGCTTTTTCTCCAGACCTACTACAAATATATACGTATTTAAATATGATATCAATGTCGTTTTGAGAAATATTTATCTGATTGTATATTCCTTTCATCTAATTTTCCAGCCATATGACTGGAAAGTTTTAAGATAAGAACTGTCAATGAAAATTGTTTTCGGCAACGACAGGTTTTTCAGATTTTCAATTTACGCTGTTACCATCAAATAAAATAGAAATTCCGCCGCCTTTTCATCATTTGTTACAAAAATACATGGCAGGGTGTAGTTTATTAACTACCCTCAAATAACCACTGTTAACCGGATTTTTCCTTTCTGAAACGGGCGAATTCGCTCCTCGAAGCCTGTCTTTGCCATCATACTAGCTGCAAATATGATAGTTGAAACCTGAGAGATTTCTCAGAGTTCACCAGTGTTTTAAAAACTTTACCAAAATGTATCCCTAACTTTTCGCAACATTTTACTATATCTTCCACTTTAAGAAATTCCCATTATCATATCTGCTAGAAAGTTTTTAAGTTTCAACCTTTAAAACACAAATAAAATTCTATTAACCCTTGATTTTACCCTTAAAATCACATTTAAACAATACACCAAATTATATTAACGTGCCTTACGTCTTCTAGTTTTGTTTACTGACTATTTCTCTTCTGAACAAATCTAGAGTCAGTAAATACAAGCAATTTTGTTATTTCCAAATCCGTCCTACTCGCCATTAACCAAAAAGATTCGAAATTAATTATTCCCCCTTTCAATCTAAAAATGTAACCATTATTATTTTTTCTTCCCGTATTTTGTTATTCCGACTTTTTTTAATCTCTTATTTTTCCTTTGTTCTGCTTTCTACTTATGAAATTTTCGCTAACCATAAATTGGAACTTTGCTTTACTCCAGAAAATTGTATTTTTGTTTCCTGAAACCAATATAAGTAAAATTTTCCTTTTTACTCCTATTTTATTTCACTTGTATTCCGATCTGATATAATAACTTAACTGTTGGATTTACTCTTCTGTTCCCCATTTTTTTTAAAATTAACGGGAATCACTAATTTTTCACAACATGACGCAATCTTTTATTTGAAAACGAAAACATTTAATCTACAAATGGCTACAGCTTCTTTCAGAAATTTTTTCAATATTTTGGACTCGTTCGTTCGTCAAATTCTGACATCGCTAAGAACATGGGACCTGGTCTCTTTGGCTTTAGTCGAGATTACGATACCATTGTCCTGTGTTCTATCAGAACTAATTAAACTATTCTGTTTCGAGCGAGATGTTACTTCTTCGAACGTTTAATTCATTGAAACTCCTTACAATCGTAGGCTGCTATTCCTTGTGTCATATTTATACGTTTCATAAAACTTTTATCTCTTGTTACTTATAAGTATACAAATAATCGTGATTTAACAATAGATAGTTAAAAAAAAGAAAAGATACCACTTCGAAGTCTTTAATAGTATTCGCAGAAATCATTATTGAGAATGTTTCCACATTTATTGGATATGTGGTGAAGACAAAACAAGCAAACACGTTACTAGGTGATTGAAACAATCTATGACCTACGCTGGATTCGAATCGGCAATCCTCCAACGCCGGAACTACTACGTGTCGGTCCTAACAAAATAATGGTTCTAATAACACTTCTGCTTAGTTGATTAGTTGTTTGGAAAACAGGACTGATAATTACATTTAAATAGGGGATCACACTAATGGAAACCTGTAAATCACATTTGATTCGTCCTCTTTCGTTTACAATGTTCTACCTGCTGATGGATCAGATGCTGTTAACCAGTGATATCTTTTATTTGCATTCGAATCACAGTGATAGCTTGCTAACGATCAAATATTACGGTTACCAAAAGGATTAACGACGCTATTATGCTAACGATTAACGGTTTCGACTGTAAACAAAATCTTTTTCAATATCAGTGATACACGAGTAAGAAAAAAGATTTAATAGTTGAGACAAATATAATATTTCAGCATGCATGGGAATTTTTATTTTTTTAGTGAGAGTGTTTAACAACACACAGTTTGTTGCTATTTCATTGTATTATGTTAAACCTAGCATTTATATTTAATTTTTGTTTATTCTTATTCTCAGCAATGGGGGGGGGGGGGGGGGTCTACGGAAATCTCACCTGAGGTTTTTGAAAAAAGTCGATTTTTTGGAAGGGTGAGACCTAAAAAAAAAAGGTCTCAAAAAAGTTGCGAGGGCGATATCTAAAGAGGGGGGGGGGGCTCACGGTCCAGATTTCACCAGAAAGGGGGGGGGGGTCTGGAAATCCGGAAAAAACACCTCACATAATTTATGGATGTCACCTTACGACACTGTTGAATCTTATTTGTGTGCTTGGGTACTTGAAATTTGATGGTCCCTAAAATGTCTTTCGGGAGTGTAGCCCTGAATGGCCCAGCATTTAATAATATTCACCACAGTCATTTACACCGAGGCGATAATGCTAAGGCAGACCCTTATACTTTAAAAATGGAACCGCCAGACTTCGTACTAATCGATTTCGGTGATTCTTAAAGTGACCATACACCATCGCTCCATCTGTCCAAATGGAGCGATGTCACTCCATCCATTATCATGTAGACTGATTAGTAGAGTAGGTTGGGAGTCTCTGGTAGATAGACGACACAGGTTTCGTTTAAACTTATTGGTAAACATGCGTACTCCCACTTTCACTTTTGAGTGTAGTGAAATACTTCTTCCACCAACCTATTTGAGTCGGAAGGACAGGAAAGATAAAATTAGAGAAATAAGGTGCCGGACTGATTCTTATATGAATTCTTTTTTCGCTCGTACTATTAGGAATTGGAATGCTCAGCAAAGAGATTAGCTTTGGTGCTGAGCACCCTCTGCCACCCACAATTTTGTGAATTGCAGAGTATATATGTAGATGTAGATGTAGATGTAGATCATGTCGTCTGTGGGGAAATTTCTGTGGATAACGTGGATTGACAGGATTATTTGGATATCCAGTCAGTCCAATATCCATCTGTTTCGTCCATCATGCCATCAAGCCGACTGACGGTGTGCGGAGAAAACCAAGTGGATCGACATCAAGCCATCACTCCAACCGGCTTGGTGCATGGAGAAACCGCGGTCCAAACACTTCTTCATTCGCCGACCACCGAGGGAAACATCACCAGTGCCTTAAGTGGACTACACAACATTATACCATTTATTTTTTGTTTAGAATCTAGTATAGAAATATTTGTTTTGCTATCAGTTATATATTATTTTGAAAGTAGTATTGAAAATAATTCAGTTTTAAATATTATTAAGTAACAATTGACATGATATAACTTTCTTTTTTCCTTTCTTTTCCTTAGGAAAAAAAGTAATAATGTCGTCTCAACATGACTTTGTGCTGGAGATTATTGAGAATTATAAAGAAAGACATTCCATGCCTATGGTAGATATCTAAACCTCACTATAATGACAAAATAAAAAGAAATATAGCAATAGATTAATTGCTAGTATTGTTTAAAAAATAAAGACATAAATGCAAACAAAGAAACCGCGTTGAAAAAATAATAATTCTTTGCGGTCTTGTTTCTAAAAATAACGTAGTAAGATAAGATCAATTTTATATTGCTTAATCACGTTGTTTACCGACATGTGACGTACCTGCCTATTTTGGTATTCTAAACTACTTAAATTAATAACTCCGTTTTATAAACATTTTTTAGCATTTATATAAGCTTTTGTAAAATCACAGAGCTTATTCTTCGTCATTTCGCACTTTTTTGGGTGTTTATTTAACTTTCAGCTTTTGTATTCAGTATTCGACAAGTTTCAATATCCCTTAAAATTAATTCAGTCTCATTTTATTTGATACTTGGCAATACTAGATTGTTGTAAAAGAAACTGACAACTTTTTGTTGTTTCGTTTGCCAAGTTTTTCGTTGTTGCGGTTAACTGGATTTGTGCAATGATGGTGTATGTGCTACGCTTTTGGATGTCATCCATACGGATTATATCCAAATGGAGCGATCGTGCATGGTGAACTTTATATACACTGTCTGGCTAAAACAGTGAAGCAACCAGAAAGAGAGGAGAAACGAAATGAAACTTCGTGGGTTAAGAGGGAATGTCATCTCAATGATTACAAAATTAGAGCAAATTTACAAATAACTTGCCAGTATTAGCCCACTTATCAGTATGACGTTGCATTCCCTCTGCCCTGGATGCACGCACGCATTTGATTGCGAAGGGTGTTATAAAGCCATTGCATTCTCTGCAAGGCAAGTTGGTCTACAACTGTTATAACTGGTCCCTGAAATACTGGGTACTGGCGTTGGAATGTAATTGACGTCAGAGCTGCAACCACCATATTCTATTCGGGACATATCTGCGGAACTTGCCGGCCATAGGACTGCCTCAGCATCATGCATACAGTTCGTAGAGACATGTGCCAAGTGTTGACGAGCATTATCCTGTTGAAAAAATGGCACTTTCCTACTGTCGCATGAGAGATAACACACGAGTTCGCAGGATGTGCGTGATGTCCCGTTGCACAGTCAGAGTTCTCTCAATCACAACCGGCCTGCATCTGAAGTCATACCTGATGACTCCCCCCACCGTGACACCAGGAGTAACACCGCTGTGTCTCTCCAAAACATTAGAAGAATGGGACCTCTCCTCATGTCACCACCATATTCGCCGACGATGGTCGTTGAAGTTAGTGCAGAATCGCTGATGACAATGAATGGCTTCGCACTGTGTTCAGCGATGACTCGCCAACTTTTCAGTTATTTTGTTAACTAATGTAAATGAAGGAAGAACCTTAAATGTTTATCTTTATTTTTGTGAATGATTATTTGTCAAATTTTCTATTTCTATTTATTTGCATATCATTTTCAGAGCTTTTCAGACATCGTCCGTTGCAGCGGTTTTTTTTTTTTTTTTTTTTTTTTTTTTTTTTTTTTTTGTGGTTTACACTTCGTCAACATGAAATAATTAGAGGCAGGAAAGTACTGGAGTCAAGAAACAGGAAGGAATTCAGCCACGGCCTTTTGTTAAGGAACCATCCCGTCATTCGCTTGGTGTGATTTCGGGAATTTCCATCTGAAAGCCGGATCAGGAAGCCAGGCTAAACTGACAGTGTAATGAGCAATGAGCGAATCTCAGACATGTAAAAGTAAAAACTCATAAAGCGAAACAACTAAATGGAATGCCTAAATCCACTTATAAAATTATTTTATCTCCTACATAATCGCGGAACATGTAAGATGAAAGGAGTACGCTCCATATATAAATGTTATAAGAATAATCACCGTATAATGTAGAAAGTATTATCTCCATTGTTTCTTTTTATGAAGCTTGTCATATTACGTTACTTCTCTGTTGTTTGATCTACGGCTGATGAAAAAAGACTTTCTATTATTATTGCGAGACAAACGAATGTATCGGATATCAAGTTACGAGATAAATAATGTTAACTATCGCTAAGAAAGAGTAAATTGTTTGGCACCGAGAGTAATGGTATTCACATATTATCACAAAGTTCATATAATTCAATATATGTGTAGTGTGCCTCCTTACAGGTTGGTAAATCTAATTGTAAGTTTTTGTGAATGCTGGAAGCTTCAACAGCCAGTGGATTACCAGCTAAATGATGAGCAGTAAAATTCATCTAAACGATAAACAATAAAAATCAGCCCTCATATATCAAAACAATAATAAAATTCCTTAATACACCAAACTTACTGCTAACGCAGTGAAAGGATATTATATCGAAGACAGAATTTACTCTGAAGGGTTGCAGTTCATATTGTATGTGGTCTCTAGCTGAACAAGGACGTTGCAAAAAGCCTGGGGTGGTTAGATCCGCCGTGTACGAGGAAAGACCATCCGTTTCTCAGTAGAGAGCCGAGTCGAGCCAACGTAACGACAAAATAATGCCCGCCGCCGGCCAGGCTTGCCAACCTCGTGCCGTGCGGTGGCGACCACTGCAGAGCAGACAGTTTCCAGGCGACGAGCCCTTAAATTATGCGCCGGGGCAGCGCAGAGCAGAGCAGGGAAGCAGTTCGGAGTGAGTGGTTTGGACTGAGACCGTGCGAATAAAATATGTCGTCAAGAGCAGCCGCGTCGTCGCCTTTGAAACTGGCGCCCATTACGAAGATATACAGATAGCTCCGATCTAAATCTATGGCCCGAGTAAGTGGTGCAAGGCGCCGGAGCAGAATTGAAAGCGAAGGCGATAAGGGCAGAAATATTATCTGGCGACGCAGCTGTTCGCACACGAGTGGATGTCGGGAGCTGTGACTTATGGGCGGCGGCTGCGTCAGACTTGCTTCAAGGGGATGCCGGCCGTTCCGTGTCGATGGGAGAAGTCGGTAAGTCACGGGAGAGACAGTGAGCAAGAGCAACCGGTCCCTCAGGCAAACAGGCTCGCTCGCGGTAACGATTGTTCCCGATTTTCAGGTTCGGTATTGTCCTTGCATTACGATCGCTCGCTGCTTGAGACTTCTAACCACATCCCTTTAATCAGGAGTCAGTTGCATGACGGAAGAAGCCAAATCTCCATTTTGATATATCGAGTACAGTGTTTTTCAGCCTGTGGTCAGCATACCACTAGTGGTCCACTAAGGTGCTTCAGTTGGTCCGTAAGCAGAATATTATTAATTTGATATCGTATTTGTATTGTATAAGGCAAGGCTGCCCAACTAATTTTGGAGAAGAGCCACGATTTTGTCTCTAAGTTAGCCTGCGGGCTACATAATTCTTGCATACAGATCCAATAGATATTTAAACATAATAAAAATATAAGTAACACAGTATAATTACAATCAAAATTTAAAAACCATCAATGAGAAGTTTGCAGAGGGCCTTATTTATTATTATTATTTTTTTAAATCTATTCATTTCCAGTTGTTATCAAAAAGAGTTCTGTTCGTCTATGCATTAAGTAAATGAACGTTTTCTGAGAGTCTTGTATTGGGTGTGAGGTATCGCGGGTTGTAAAACGTTGAGAAACACTGATGTAGTGCCTTCAAAATAACGCGATATGTGGAGACATAAGAGTGGTGAAGTAAACTATGGTACAGTAAAAGGTGAAAGGTCTAGTGTCTGGTCAACATACAATTAACATTTAATAGTTTACTTCCAATTTCCGCAGGAATTTGAAACAAGCTTTTAGATTTATTATGTTATAATGCTACAGTAAAATCTATCATAGACAAAGGAAAAATTCTACAGGAGGTTGAACATTTTCCCTACCTCGATAGCCATATCTCAACAAAGGTAGAAATTCAATATCGATTAAGATGTTCTAGTGCAGCTTACGGCCGTCTATTAAACGAGTGCTCGACAATTATGACATCTGTGCTCGGACAAAGCTCTATGATTACAGTACTATTGTAATACCAACTTTACGTTGTGAGACTTGGACTACCTACAGAAGACACTTAAAATATCTGGAGAAGTATCACCAAGTATCTCCAAAAGAATACCTAAAAATGGCAAGACCGTCGAACAAATGTCAGTCTCCTAGATGAAGCGAATACCACAAGCATTACCGAGCATGGTGGGTGAACGGATAACGCTCTGTTCTCGCATTCGGGAGGACGCCGGTTCGAATCCCCGTCCGGGCATCCCGATTTTGGTTTTCCATGGTTACCCCATATCACTCCAGGCGAATGCCGGGATGCTTCTATCAAAAAGGCCATGGCCGAATTCCTTCCCGTTCCTTGTCCCCAGTCTCATCCCGCCTCTAATGACCTCGACGTCTCATACCTTAATAATGTACATATAGGTAAAAAAAAAATAGGCCCTCATAAGTTAATCGTCCGCAGCATTATTTTTAACAATTTATTGGTCCTTCGGTTGTAAATGTTTGAGAAACGCTGATGAACTACATTCAGACTTAACTGGAAAGTTCGTAGCCAAAATTATTTTCATTTTACACCACAGTTATATTAATTTGTGAATTCTTTTTATTCTGGTTTTTCAAAAGGTCTGGCGCGTTTATTAATAAATACATGTTTACCACCAAGAACATTTTTGTTTGTTGTGGATCGTCGACGCCGAAGGCATTAGGGCCGTGAGATGAGCGGAGACAAGGAACAGGAAGGTATCCGATCATGGAATTTTGCGATCCACTCTCGCAATCGTTTCAGGAAGCCTTGTAGATCTGAATAATGGAGGTCGGCATGTGTTCTCCCGAAAATCTGGCCCTAAAGTTAATTGCTCACCCACCAGGTTCCGTCATCAAGAAAATTTTCCCGGTAAGAGAAAAGGGTGTGCTCCAAGCAATTTTCTGTTATTTGTAAAGACTGGTTCTCCCGCAGCAATTTTTCCATCAAATTCAGTCACTTTGATGGAAACATTGTTAAATTATACTCAATAAATGTTTTGTTATAGCTTTACGAGTCGTCAACGTCGAGGTCACTAGAGGCGGGAAAAGACTGGAGGCAAGGAACGGGGAGGAATTCTGGCATTACCTTTTTGAAGGATACAACCCAGCCTTTGCATGTAGTGATTTCGGGAAACCACGGGAAAACGATATCTGTATGAGGATTCGAACCCGCGTCCTCCCGAATGTGAGGCCAGTGCATTACCACTCATCCGCCATGCTCTGACAAAATATTTTCGTGTTCATAACAAAAGAGGCCTAAATTAGAGGGTAGCTATAATAAATTTGAACACTTATCTGTTAAAAGGAAAATGTATTTAAAATTTGTGTATTAGCAAAGAAGTAAACCTAATTAATACATTAATATGATTTCTTTATTTCGGAGATTTCTAGTAGCGCAATTATGTGATAGTGACTGCCACATACACACCTACTTTTATTAACCCGTAAGAATGATAAATCACGAGATAAAATGGCCGATAGTAGAGGATAATACTTAATATGGATGAATGAGTAAATAAAACATTATTTCTGATCCCAAAATGAAAGAATTTTTTAACAGAAATCTCTGAATGAACATGCTACACATTATGGTTGTGGTGCAGTATCACAATTTAGAGATTGGTTGAAGCCCTAGCCGGGATGCTTCCTTCAAAAGGCCATAGCCGAATTGCTTCCCATTCCTTGACCCCAATCCCATCCCGCCTCTAATGACCTCGACGTCGACAAAGCGTAAAGGCATAATTAGAAAAAAAATGTGATGATGAAAGAGGTTTTCAATTGTAGAAAGACACTGATGACAGTGAATTCAATGTAAAAGAAGATGGCTGTTGCGTTTTGTGAAGGGATTGGATGCATTTCGGTTCAAAACCTGTTATCAGCAGTCAGAATGGATCAGTATAAAATTTCAGTTTGCTACAAGACATTCTTATGAGAGTAAACCTATTAAACGTGTCAAATTAAAATCCACGTATATAAATTACCACTTTATTTAAATAACGACCTGCGGAGTTTAACTCATAGCAAGATGTATAGTGCCTCGAATCTAGAAGAACTTTTGTGATTCATTATATTAATTTAATTGAAATAGTGTACAATAATGATGTATTTATTTATTAATAATAAAGTTTTTGTTGTACTATTTTGACTTAAATAAATGTACCCTATAAATGAATTTAAGCGTAACAATGACGTAATTACAATAGTGGGTTGATTTTATGCTGGATTTTTGGTATACGTTATTAGTTCCTTCCATTATTACCTGAATCTGCAAAATTTCAAACAATTAATATGATGCTGCCAATCCAAAGTCTCTATTTGTTTTGGTCGATGAGATATTTATTCCGTTTTCTAGTTCTCCTGAAAATTGCGAATTTTGTATTTTTGCCGTTGTTCTTCCGAAACAGCGATATATCGTCCCGATACCAGGAATATAATAGTTGCAGAGCTATTAACGTAACAATGCTTAACGCCACTGACAACTGGTTCAGTTCGTGGAACTGTCTGTACTTAGTAACAGTGAACAGAGGGAACAGCTAATGGACTTATCGTTAGAATGAGTTGTAAAAGAATCCGTTCCGGGAAAATTTGCTTGTGTGAAGGGTGTTACCGGTTTATTCATTATCGGTAGATGGTGATTTTTCAATTATTTATCAAGCCTCCAGAAGATGACGTCATGATAAGCATTTTAAGGATAGTATTCGTTCAAAGAACAAACACCAACGAAAGACATTGTAACTACTGAGAATGACAGCTGTTATTATAATACTGCCTCGATCAGACCTAACTCCTGGTCATATTCAACCAGCAAATGCCAGAGCCTCACATATGTCCGATCACGCCATCTACGTTTAGACACTTTCTTTTCTGTCGAACTCTTAAAGTCACCTGATAGCCGGCTCCGGTAGTGTAGGGGCTAGAGTACGAGATTCGGGGATTCGCAAGGGATAATCCTCATCGACTATCTGGGAAAGGGTAAAACTATGACAGGTGCAAATTATTCATCGTTATTGGACCGTTTGAAAACCGAGCTACAAGAAAAACGCTCCAGATTGGCCCACAAGAAAGTCCTTTTCCATCACGACAACGCAATAGCACACGCCTCAGCAATTGTGGTCTCAAAATTAATGGAAATAGGTTTTTAACTCGTTTCACATCCCCCCTATTCTCCAGATTTCGCTCCCTCGGACTACTATTTGTTGAAGAAATGGCTCGTGGGACAAAGATTTTATTCAAACGAGGAGGTGATTGCACACACTAATGGATATTTTGCAGACTTGGACAAATACTATTATTTGGAAGGGATCAACAAACTAGAACTTCGTTGGACGAATTGTCCTAAAAGGAGACTAGGTCGAAAAATAAAAAAGGTTTACCCCAAACACGTAAGTAGTTTTTATTTTTTGCACGGACTTTTCAAACGACCCTCGTACTGGCTCCGCGTACCGAAGGTCGTCGGTTCGAGTCCAGCTGAGGGCATGGGTGTTAAGTGTTATCTATGTGCATACGATGTCTATGCTGTGGTGCCTATAATTACTAGAAAAACAATACATATAATGGAGAAAGTACAAACACTGGATGAACTGAAATCACAATTGAGTTGGCTGTATGGCCTAATAGTAGCCAAATGCCATTAGGATAAAAAAAAGGTCACCTGATATGCAATCGTTATAATTCTTCTTCTTAACTTTCATCTCGCATAGCAGGGTATGCTTTACTGGTCTTCTTCTACCATTTGTGCTGATTTTGTACATCTTCCGGTGAGGTATTGATTAGTTGCATGTCCTCTCGCAAGTACCCAACCAGCTGTTTCTGGTTATCCCTCGTGGTCTTGACACCTCCAGACGTATATCGTAGCTGTTCTCGCGACTGAGGTGGCGTTGATGCTTAGTACATTGCCGTATCATCGCAGACGACCCTCCCGCATTTTCTCAAGGATTGGAGCCCGAACGAACTACGGTCCAATCTAGTGAGGCCCTGTGGCCAGCGAATAATCTTCATTTCCATGACAGGCAGCCGTTGTTCATGTCTTTTCCAGAATGGCCAACATTCTATTCCATAAAGTGCCACTGGTTGAACGATGGTTGTGTAAACCTTCGATTTAAGGTACAGTGGCACCTTCCGGTTGATAAGGTCTCCTGTAAGCTGACATCACTTCATCCAGGCTGTGTTGACTCTTGTTTCGGACGTCTGGGAGCGTCTGACCATCCGAACAGATTAGTGTTCCCAGGCATTTGAAGGGCGCTAATGACCCCGACGTCGACGCGCCCTAAAACACCAAAAACAACAACAACCAGGCATTTGAACTCAGATGACTGTAGAGTTAAACACCGCCGATAATAACCGACCTGCCACTTGGAATTACACCCTCAATTCACTCGGCCGTACATTAAGTAGCATTTTCATTCGTTTTAAAAGGTACATAATATGATCCGTGTCCTATGAAAATTCACTTTTTGAATGTAGCTGAATTTTGCATGTAAAACCATTCTTAAGGACAAAACTGAAACCGTTTTTTACATCATTGCCAGACGCATGCAAAATTAATATTGCTACCATGACACACACACACATACACACACACAAAAGAAGATTGCTTCATCCCTATTGCTCAACAAAAATGGCGCGTCAAACGTGGAACTTATCACAATTTCTTCATGACATTTTGAATCCCTTTTAGCATGATTGATGGTAATTTTCGGTTTCTTAAATGTAGAATCGAGATCTAATTTGTTTTAAATAATGATATCATCGTAATGGAGTGCTTTGAAACATTTTAATGGGAGTGGAAGTAGTAAACTGCAAACACTATTGACCATAACTTGACCATAACCACTGGCACAGCTTGATGTGTAATGTGAAATGCCCCGGAAAGCTTCCGTGGTTCGGATTTAACTTTGGTTAGATTAGGCAACCATTTACCTGCAATACCAGGCCTAATATACCACATGCGGGAGGGTCCAACCAACCTTCCGGCTGAGGACCAAGCTTAGCTTTTTCGTTTTACTATCGATTTTTTACCAGCATTTATTTTGGTTTACTACAAACTTACGATTCCTATTTCCGTTACGTCAATGGAAACTACTATAAATCATACAGAGATATTTTCTCAGATGATGAATTTAAAAGGACCGTTACTCCTTTCTGAGTCGACGTTGAAAACCCCGGCATTTATGATTCACAGTGTTGATATGCAATACAAAGTGTTACGCAGTTTAAAATTTAATGTTTACTTTTATTTTAATGGTTGTTTCTTTTCACCGTGCTGATAATTTTGGTGTGCGAATTAAATGTTAAAACAAAAGTACATGATCCGCTTACCTTTGGCAGTCAAATTAGATCGCGTATGCATAATATTTAAAGCAGTTTTAATATTTAAAGCCATAATTGGATCGCGTTCTGGATCACAATTTTTGATGTAATCTGTAAGGATTAATGTGAACCGCTATTTTCTATGATAATAACTCCGTGTTGGTAAAAACAATGAAAGTCTACGCCCTTAAGTCAACTGAGAGTTGATGGAAAACGCATCAGGCAAAACTCCATCGCGGAGACAAATAAGCCACTCGCTAATATTCTTGTCATCTGATTCGAAAGACTGAAACCTGATAGTTCCATCAGTGCGGCCTGTTACCAGCTTCATCCTTTATCGCTCTTTCGTAAATTAGAAGCTGAACAAAGATATCACAAAGTGTCTTGTTTCGGCTCATCAGAGGGGTGAATGATGAGCAATTATATTCACGTCCTAAATGACCCTGGTACTCTGAAGGATGTAAGCCTCAGAAACGTTTAAAATGTCAGCTACGATTGTTAATAAACTTTTTTATACCTCCTTGTTAACATTTTTTTGAGTTATTGGTTTAAGCTGATATAATTGCCACTACTTCTTTCCGCCACCTTATAAATACAGTAATGCCTCATCAAGGACGACGAGAGCTGAACATACCAGGAAAGAAAAAGCAGACAAGATTTGAGAGTTAAGGCGCGTCCACGCTATGCCAAGGAAAAGAAAGGTCATATGGCAAAGTCGGCTGGTTAAGTTGTATATACATTCCACTGAAAATTTACTGCGTGCACAAAGAAAATGGCTTTCAGTAACAAAATGTTTGCCGACGCGGATTTGCTGTTACCGCCGCTGCAACAATAATAGTCGAAAGTGACTCGAGTCTTGATCCATTGAAACGACAGTTTTGGATACGTCCCACCTCCTCCGAGATAGAGCTAGATATTTTGCAATGACTTGGTGAATAATTTATTAATACATGATGCAGATGAATTTAATCTGGGCACCAGAAGTGGAGATCCTATTTGCAGTTGTCGACGCAAACTACAATTTCTTACACCAAATGTATGTTGTCAAGGAAAAATATCGGACATCGGTGTATTTAGTATAAAAAAATTCAAGAAATTTCTGGAAGATTACACAGTCTTCCCAGCCTGTGCGTACTTCCTGGAAGAATTATTAGCAGACAGCTTGTTTTTGTTGCTGATATTGTATTTCCTTTCTAGAATAATGTTGTGCAATCGTATCCACGTATAATATATGTTAACAGCGAAACAATCGTATGCATAGTGCCAACAAGCAAAGACTGTGCAGATATTGCCAAAATTATACATAACAAAAACTGAAATTATTCATTGTGAAATAATGTGTTGAAGTATCAGATGTAAAACTGTTGTGTTAAATTAAGGCCTATTTTAGTTTCTAGATACTAGGCTGTAAAAATTTGTGCTAAATAAAAACAAAAGATAGCCAGGAGTACAAGTAAAAGGTTCAATGAAAGGTATTTTTAATTATCATTTAATCACAGCACGTAGAGTCTCTGAGAATATATCTGGAATAATATCCTCAGTTCTTCGCGTATTGAGAAATCCTGTTACTGTAGCAGAAACACCATCTTTTAATCACTTCCTGCACCGAATTTGGCTCTGTCTCTTTCGTTTTGATCTCTCATGAGAAATGGCCAGCTAGATTCTTCATTTTCTGTTAATTTCTTGTTTATTAACATGAAAAGTAATAGTTATTTCTGCTAGCGCGTCATTTCTTTTATTACAATCTTTGTATTCTATTAATCTATAATCCCACAAAACTTACCGAGTGCGGTAACGTTTTATTAGTGCAAAGACGTTCCCGTTAGTCCACTCCATCTTTAGTGTGGAACGTCAACTGAAGAACAAGCGACACGTCCGCCCTTTCTACTCTCTTCAGGAATTTGTAAGATTAGTTTTCAGATTTTTACAAAAACAAATTGTACTTACGTGACTTTTGTATCTTACAACTTAATCATGAATAGAATTACTCACTTACTTTTATTCATATTTCCTCGTACCTTTTAATTACGTAATCATTTATTTCTCTCTTATATTTTTATTTATGATTTATTATTATCTCCACGTCAACACAACTACCTTAAAACAGATTGATGCCACAATACAGGGCTGTTGCTTTACTGCTAACTCTAAAACAGTGATGTCAAAGATACGGCCCGCGGGCCGCATCCGGCCCTATCAATAGGGCCCGCGATCGCAATGTGACACAGAAAGAAGAATCATGTTTTTTAGAGCTTTTAGACTTCACTCGATTCCTCTACGGAATTATTTGAATCTGGCCACATTCTAAATTTGATATACGACCCTCTGCAAAATTAAGTTTGACAACTATGCTCTAAAACAACCAGAGAGTCTGTTCTTCGATATTACAACTGACAATAAAAATCTATGGTCCAGCGATATACTATTACAACTAATTTTTCACAAACATCATTGATGTGTTTAAGGTGTTTCCTTTTAGATCGCATGGCTTCCTTTGAAGTGTACCAACACTTGTCGGTTTCGAGACGGTAAGCTACGTGGGATGGTTTCGCCATATGGCACAGGCCGGCACACACGTCTAAACTAACCACTCTAAGCCACATGGTCTTGTCTTGCATTGCCATAAGGACGCGCCTGAACGTGTCCTGCTGTGAGTAGTCATACCAGGCACACCCAAATAGCTGTGACACAGCGACCGCAAGTTGAGTCTTGTCTGAATCGCGTGTCGCACATCCTGCCTGGGATGACTCACGGAGCCCTCCCCATTAGACGTAGTGACGGGACTTGTGTTTCATTTGGCAGGAAATGTCTTGCCTCATCTACTACGAAATGTACCGTAGCTACGCAATACATTTTCCGATACAGGAAGGGTGAAGTCTGCAGGAAGCGTTATTCTGTAACAACAAACCATTTGCCGTTGTCTGGGCTATTAAGTTGTCAATCAGCAGCAGTGTTTTAGAATTCAGTCAGTAGCTGCATCGTGTAAGCTCTGTTCAAATCAACTGAATTGAATGAATTGTATTTGATTACGATGGAACGCCATGCTACGGCGGCAATTTCTCTAGTCGTCTGATTACCCCTTTCTTCTTATTTATTATTATTATCTTATATGCTCTGAGTATTAAATTCCTCCACCCAGGGACGGATCCGGGATTTTGGTTTGGGAGATTTTGGTTGGGGGGGGATGGGGCCTTGAGTCGGGCAAGGGTCTTTATAGTCTCCTCTGATTGCTGCTTCCTCTGCCCCCTTCAGGAGAGCTTAAAAAAAAAAAAAAAGTCTCCAAAATTACGATGTCGGGGGTTGACCTAGACACTTTTGGGGGGCTGGAGCCCCCTCTCTGGATCCGCCCCTGCCACCACCCATCTATTTTTTTCCATTTTCGAATTATAATCTTAAGTTCTTTTAACATTTTTGGTAAATTATTCATCACTTTTCTTGGTAAATCAACATTTTTGGTAAATTATTCATCACTTTTCTTTTTAAAAAAATAAATAAAAAAAGCCATAGGAGCCAAAATCCTACCACCGGCCCTGCCCTTACCCACAAAAGAAAATTTTCCCTACTCCCATATTCATGAAATCGGGAGCCAGCGTGTGCTCATGGTCATCGTTTCCCTTCCTAATTCTTCGACCAATGTCTCTCCAAGCCTATCACCAATATACGCCTTGCACTCTCCCATCACTCTCTTCATCCTCCTCCTATCTTCCAATGGATCCCAGAGCAGCTTTTTTTTTATAGCTTCACGCCTCGTCGACGTCGAGGACATTAGAGTTGGACTACCCATTCCAGCTGCTTTGCCATGACATTTATTTACTGGGTTCCACTGTAATTTCCACATTGTTGCTGTTGTTGATGGTTTAGGGCACGTCGACGGCCCTAACGTGTTATCCTTTACACGCCATCCTACTCCTCTGTTTGTTACTCAAAATGTAGGTTCTAAGTACACCACCATATTCAAACAATGGTCTGACCAAAGTTTTTCAACCCAATTCCATCACTTCTGTGGCACATCTTCTCATCACCCTCTCCAGTAAATGAAGGATTTTGTAACACTTTCCTGCCACGTGCCCCGTGTGTTACGCCCAGTTGAGTATCTGCCTAAAATCCCATTCAATTTTAACGACAAAATCAAGAACCGTTAAATTATTTAATTTGTGAAGGAGCTGAAGAGACGAGTGATTCCAACTGAAAGAAATAATCTTCAGCTGAACATGATATTACATTTGCAAAAGGAGATATCCAACAGCACGAATTGCGAAACAATTATCCGTAGGAGTGCTATATAATAATCAGATAACCTCATTAATTGGGAAGGCACTGAAGAATTGCAAACATCTCTTTGATTTTTTTTAAAAAATCTCAGATAAACATTTGCGTATTGCTCGTAATAAGAAGATATACTAGGTAACATATATGATGCTTTTGTTCTCTTAGCACAGAGGAGGAGCTGAATGTAATTTCTTATTATCTCGTTTTTTGGCTGTTATTGTTGTTTTTTAACTTAATAAATTCGTCAGCTGTCCAGATGAAGAGTAATTAAGTTTCGAGAAGTAAATATATGAAACTGTAATACTGTCATAGATAGTTTATGATATTAAGCAGTTTGTACCATCGCTGAAATAGCTGGTAACAAAATTGGTATAACCTACATACATAAAGCTAATATTCTGAGCGTTTGAAAATAAACAGCAGCCCAGAGACGTAGCGTATGTAGTTTGCTTGCTGCGCGTTAATTAGCAATGCAACAAATTTGGACTAACGGATGGTATTCCGTCCAGGGCATTAGATTGCTGGTAGTGCAGGGCGGGTCGATTTTGGGATTATTAGGGCCCTGACAAAACACCAGTATCACAACGCAACGAAAATAAACATAAAAAAATCCTTACTGTATGATCCATTTTAAAGAAAAATAGTTGAACAATAAAACATGTGACTGTAAAAAGGCCATCTAAACAATGAAATTCTCCAAACCAAAAAAAATATTTGACTGGCAGCAGCAAGGCCAAACGGATGTAATGCATTCAGGTGAAATGATAACCAACCAGTTGCATCAATTAGGTTTATTTATCCTTGACCGCGGTTTCGACGATCATAAGATCGTCTTCTTAAGAAGTACTAGTGGAATCACATATACTCAGAAAGGAGCCAAATAACTCTGGTCATATCGCAGTGCGATGTGCACTTACGTCAATGGTTATAATGTAAATTTTAAAATTTCTATTACATTGATCGTCGAAACCGCGGTCAAGGTTAAATAAACGTAATTTAAAAGACCATGGCAGAATTCCTTCTCGTTTCAAGCCACCAGACCTTTCACACCTCTACTGATTTCGACGTTCACTAGGCGTAAAGCCATAAACAAAAAAAAAAGACAAAAAAAATTGCAGCAAAGCAACTCTGATTTCTCCAAGAATTTTAAGTTGAATAGACGGGACTGTTAATTCTTGCAGTCCAGGCACCCGACAGACAAATAATGTCCGCACGTAACACTTCAGCTGGCATCATCAAGAGGCAGTTTAGTTTTAGTATTTCGATGTATTATGGTGTAAATTTAATGTAACTGAAAATTTTGGATTTGAAATTTTTAAGCCACCGTTTTGCTTTTTAAAATATCTAAAATTGTTTTCACCGTATTTTCACGTTTTTGCGTTTTTACGTTACTGCTCTATGCAGTTAATATACTTAATTAAACTTAAACGAAAGAGGTTAAATTAGATGTTGTTTGAACTCCTATGGCAAAGATTTCTTTTTAGGTATTTAGAGGTAAGCAATATAGCATATTTCGTCAACGAGGCATTATGCCAAAAAACAACATATTTTTCCCATATACCTTACCTGACAAGGACGTGTGGGTACCGCTAGATGATACTTCACCTGTATCACGGCTACAGTAGCTAGGCTGTACAGCTTACAACGACCCCGGCGGAGTAATGGCTCTTGTGGGACGGCACTAGTTCCTGCCTAATGGACTAAACGGCATCCCAAATGTCTCCATTACCAGCCACGGGGCAACGACCAGGAAAGCCGTACGAAGGTTCCACTTCGTTCCAATCGATCACATAACTAACGAGGTAAGGGTGAATGGTGTCACTCCATCCCAAGTTACATGGAAGCTATTGACAATACGCTTTTCTTTTTTCTTCGAGCATTAGGGTTCGTCGACGTTCAGTTCTTTAGAGCCGCAAGAAACTGGAAGGAATTCGGTAACGGCCTTTTCAAGGAACCATACCAGTATTAGCCTGAGGTAATTTCGGGAAACCATGGTAAACCGAGATCTGGTTGGCCTAATGCAAGGCCTGAACGATACCGGTCACCCACCGGGCTCGGTGCATTCATACTCAGATCGGTTGCTCATCATCACATAGCGCCTGGTTCGCCCTCGTGGGAAACCAGTCAGTGCTTAGCTGACGGGAGGCTGATAGGACCTGGAGGTCCTGCTTCAAGGAATAGTCCTCAATTTAATCGGAATTCGGACCCGGGCCGTGCAGTTCGTAGTCGGAGGCACAACCTACAGAAATCCACCAATGAAGCTAATCAATATTGTAGCATAACTTAAATCAACGCAAAAAAAATGTAAAAAAATTTCAGATTATTAAATACTCAAATAGGAAAACTACGCTTCGGTATCATCATCCACCCCACTGTAAAATGCAGTCATGTGTGATAGACGGCAAGCTGAGTAGAGATACTATTTACAAAGTTCGAATGTAGTGAGGCAACGGGATTGCCTCCCGTGAAATATGTTAATGTAATTTTTTATATGGCATCTTAGTAAGCGTTTAAGTTGGCAAGACATGTGGAAAAGGAAGAGAGAAGTAACATCTTTGGAACAATGGAGGATTAGAATTGAAAGAGTTGATTATAGCAAGCAGTGCGTGAAAAATGGCAGAAGTATTATTGAATCTAATTTAATGTACAGGGAAACTTTAAGTTTTATTAAAATAAAGTTTAATGTTTCATAAACAAGACTGTAAAAGTAATTATAATAAAAAGAAGACTAAAACAACTCCAGTGAGATTATCATATATTTGCGGAAGCTGATCGAAATTAACAAAAATTTCCCACAATGTGTGAACCTAAAAGTTACCAGACTTTAAAATTATTGGGTAAGTTGTAGCAAGAAGAAATTATAGCTTTTCTACAGGCATATAACATAAAATTTTGGTCTGAAAAGAAAATTATTTTGTGAAGTAATTTTTTTTTCAGGGTTTATTTGTTTATTTATTTATTTCTATATGAAGATAAGGAGAAAAAGTCCTCCTTCGAGTCATGGGGTGAAATTAATGGAATATAGTCGATGATTAAAAATGATAATAAATGAAAGCTGAAACGTGATTTCTTTCAACAAAAATAGAATATTAGATTTGTGTTGCGGGTGACTGCGTTTTAACTTGTCTATCAAGTCCGCTGATGATATTAAAAGAAAATGATAATAATAGTAAAGTTTCATTCTGTTGGAGCTAATCATAACCTATAATTTTACGTAACCCTTTCTAACAGGGATTCCGGAAATGGAATTGAAACATTGGCGGAAATCTCACAACTTATTACAAATCATTGCTTACTTTTGAAGAGTGTAAAATGAGACTGTAGTATGGCCAAGACATAAGAAATCCTTTTGATAAAGATGATACTGCTCAACTATGTTTTAAAGTTTCTCCTAAAGATATTACGTGGGCTAAATTCCCAGCAAACTGACCACTTATTCCCCTAACACTGGAAACAAAATAGCAATGAAAATAGCGATATAACGACAAGTGATGTATTTAACCTAGGTTTTATTGGTTAAAAACACTATACGGAATACAGATAACTTGTTGCAAAGCCTAATCATTCTTATCGTCCTATAAATATCTAAATTACGACTTCAGAAAGCATACGGTATCTCGAGATTAAAATATTTATGGATGAAATGGAAAGCGCAAAAATTTGAGACGTAACGAAGGATCACGTAGCAAATCGCCATGATTGTAACAAACACGATACGTTGTAAAATAGTCTCTTGTAATACCATCAACAATAGACGGAATTATATGTTTCAATTTAGTGATTTTGTAACGAATAAAATTTCTCGTCAGCCAGACTTAATCCTGAACGAGAAATTTCTCTGTAGAGAATTCAGCGTCTCGGCAAATAAACCTACGGCGTAGGGTTTCTGGCCCCACTTCATCCCGGCTTCACACAAGAGCAGAGAAGAATAAAGCTGCTTAATTGGAATCAATAGCGGAAAATTAGTTATTACTCCGTAGCTGAACAGAACACAATTAACTTCAG
>CM061919.1:215966153-216187856 GCA_031002005.1 Vandiemenella viatica
AACAACCACTTCAGGAAGAACTTCAACGTCTCCAAGACGAAGGGATCCTCCAGCCGGTGCGGTTCAGCCCCTGGGCCACGCCGTTGGTCATAGTTCAGAAGCCAGGACGCCGCTTACGTCTCTGTGGTGACTTTAAGACCACCGTCAACCCGCATCTGCTGGTAGACGACTATCCACTTCCGAGACCGGACGACCTCTTCCGTAAACTAGCAGGAGGTACCTACTTTACAAAAATTGACCTGGCAGAAGCATACCTTCAAATCCCTTTGGATATCCAGTCCCGACAATACACAGTCATCAACACTCCCTCTGGCCTCTTCCAACTCAACCGGCTCATGTTCGGCTTGGCCAGTGCTCCAGCGATTTTTCAACGGTATCTCGAACAACTTCTCCAGGATATTCCGGGATGCATCAATTATCACGACGACATAGTCGTCACGGGACCCTCCGCTGCCGAACACATGACCAACCTCCGCCTACTCTTCCTCCGCCTCCGTTCAGCAGGTCTGAAATGCAACCTTTCCAAGTGTCAATTTTTTCAACAATCCATTTCCTACCTGGGTCACATCATCGCTCAGGAAGGCATTTCCCCAGCATTTTCCTATGTGGACGCTATTTCCAACTTACCTCGGGATCTACCTCAGGATCTACATCAGTTGAAATCTTTTTTAGGCAAGATTTCATACTACAGAAAATTTATACCCTCGGCAGCACTAGTGGCAGCACCCCTGTACCACCTCTGTCGCAAGAATATTCCGTTCCGTTGGACCCCAGCTTGCGAGACTGCATTCCACACCCTTAAACAGCAGCTCAAGTCCGCAGCATGCCTCATGCCATATACTCCAAACCTCCCCTTGATACTTGCCACAGATGCATCCGATTACGGTGTGGGGGGCAGTTCTGTCTCATGAATTACCAGATGGCACGGAACGCCCCGTAGCTTACATCTCCAAAGCCCTATCGGCTGCCCAGCTTAAATATTCTCAAATCGAGAAAGAGGCGCTAGCTATTGTTTTTTGCCTGCTCCAAATTCTATTCCCTTTTATTTGGGATTTCTTTTCACCTCATTACCGACCACAAGCCACTCCTATCACTATTTGATCCGTCCACACGTCTGCCTACCAAAACATCCCACCGCATCCAGCGTTGGGCACTATTCCTGTCCCAGTTCAGATATACCATGCATTTCCGTACCACCTCCAGGCATGCCAATGCAGTCGCCTTATCCAGACTACCGCAGGGACCAGACCTTGCCTTCGACAATTCGGAACTTCTTGTGTTCCAGATCGACGATGACATACAAGAAGCACTGAAGACATTTCCAGTCACGGCCTCAAAAGTCGCTGCAGCCACAGTGGAGGACCCCCTCCTCCGTGTCATCAGACACCACATCCAACACGGTTGGCAAACACGTTCCCCTCCACGCCATCATCAAGACCTCCACTTCTACTACTCCATCCGCCACCAGCTCTCAGTAGTAGAGGGAGTGCTTCTCCGCACAGAACCAAATTCCACCCCGAGGGTCGTCGTTCCGAGATCCCTACAGCCGACAATCCTCCAAACTCTCCACCAAGGACACTGGGGAATTGCCCGCACCAAATCCCTTGCCAGACGCCATGTATTCTGGATCGGCCTTACCACGGATGTCACGAAGATGGTGCGGCGCTGTACCATCTGTGCCCGACAACTGCCCCGCCCCACTCAAAAGTTCCTTTCCTGGCCGGCACCGTCCGGACCCTGGGAACGCATTCACCTCGACTTCGCTGGCCCATTCCTAGGCCACCAGTGGCTCTTAGTGACGGATGCCTTTTCCCACTTCCCATATGTCGTCCGTTGCTCCACAATCACCACAGAGGTCACCATTTCAGCCCTCACGAAAATCTTTTCCATCGAAGGATTACCATACGCCATCATCACAGATAACGGACCGCAATTTCGAAGTCGGGAATTCCTATCCTTCTGTACCGCCAACAATATCCAACACCTCCTCACCCCGCCCTTCCACCCCCAATCTAACGGGGAGGCGGAACGGCTAGTCAGAACATTTAAAACCCAAATGACCAAATACACCACAAGTCACAAACTCGAAGAGGCATTGACACTCTTCCTCAGTTCCTATCGAACCATTCCAGTGGGGGCTAAAAGCCCGGCGGAATTGCTGCATGGCCGCCAACCTCGCACTCTTCTTCATCTCCTCTTATCCCCTCCCAAAGTACAGGTACCTTCGGGCCCATTCCGTTTCACCCCGGGCTCCCTAGTCTGGGCCCGCGGGTTTGGCTCCCGGGCCGGTTGGCTTCCGGGGGTCATCCAGCGGCCCCGGGGCCGCCAACTGTTCGACGTCAGCCTAGATGGTTGGGTAGTGCGACGCCATCGAAACCAACTACGTCCCCGCTACCCCACGGCACCGTCCTCTTCCACCACGGCACGGCCATCCACTTCTTCCTCTCCTTCCCCGCCACCCTCCACCACTCCTGCCGTCTAACCGTTGCTCAGAGACAGTTACAGCGCCACCACCGACGCCACAACCTGTTGGTCGCTCCGACACCCTTCAGCCGCAGCCTCTCGACCACCTGCGGGGACCATCTTCAGCGCCCCCCGTACAGCCCCCGGCCATCGACGCCGACGAACCGATGCCGTTAGCTCCACAGGTACCTCCATCACAACCTGCACCACGACGCAGGTCGGCACGCATCGCCAGGGGAACAGCTCCTTACTCCCCCGGAGGTAGCCTTCATAGTCTGCTCCAGGGCACCGCGGCAGACGACCTCACAGACGTCGCAGACATCGCTTCTCCCCCTCCCCCCCGGAGGGAGGTATGTTCAGTCTGCCAGTAAAGGCCCCTGCCAGGCAGACCTCACACACAACGCGCCTGCACGCCGGGACACATATACGCGCAGGAAAATAAATAGAATCATCTAGAGGCTAAGTGGGACCTTTTCTTACAGAGGTCGCCGTACTACCACACAACGGTATTCCTGCGCCAGGCCGCCTATATAAGCGTAGCCGGCAGCTCCACCGACAGTTCCGGCCTGACCGCGGAACCAGCGTCAACTACAGAAGACCACCGGAAGTTCGCGAGAAGTAGAAGCCGTCTCTCTCTACCCCGGATCAGGACCAGGCTAAAATTCTCGACGGTCATCCGATTACTGTACCACATTTGTTTATTGTTTACCAGTTGTTTAGTGTACAGAGTAATAAACCTCAAGGAACCATTAAGAGTAGTTCACTTCAACCTATCAACAAAAATTTACAAAAAATTGGCGCCTTTTTGACCATTCACGTCTTGTCCAACTAAAAATGTTGGAAATAGTTTGCAATAACATATTAGCCTTCTACCTGTTCACATATGAAAATGATTAAACAAGTTAAAAAATCGTTACCCTTTAAAATGACTCTACAAAACTTTAATTGCTATCATTGTTTTGGGTCATTGAAGTTCACAACATGTAAAAATTTGAAATATAACTTATTCTGTACACTACCTAAAGGAATTTGATAGATGCATCATGGCGGAACGACAGCAATAGGACTTTTAAATAATTCCTCAGACTTCCACGGCCATCTTTGTTCATGATTAATTGACTTATCCCATGATATTAATGTGCCAACAAAATTCGCCTGTCTCCCATACATACAGGGTATCACAGACCGGATTGGGAAACTGTTAAAGCGGGTGGAGGTGCGAATAGTACATAAGGCTAACTGCAAACTTGGTCAGTCACAGACAAAGGTAAGAGACAGATTACACCCACACCAGCATATGGGTGTTTACGAAATCCCCTGCAGCTGTGGCAGTGTTTATATCGGCGAGACAGGTCGCTCTGTGGCGGAGAGACTTGAAGAACACATCCGCCACTACAAATATAACAACAGCGACAAATCCGCCGTAGTCCGCCTTGCTATTAATACCGGGCATGAAATAAAATTCCAAGAAACGAGGCTACTGTGGAGAGAAGACCAGTGGTGGCCCAGACGGGTGAAAGCGGCAGCAGAAATTTAAAAAAATAGCAACAACATCATCGAAGATAGCGGCCTTTTACTCTGCGATGCTTGGCGCTCGTTGCTATGTCAACATAAACAGTATATCTGACGAAGGCTGGAGGATACCAGCCGAAAGCTCAGGTAATGAAATAAACAACGCGACATAACCCGAAAGTCAATTAATCGTGAATAGGACTTTTCTTCGCCTCGTCGACGTCCATGTCATTAGAGGCGGGAAAGGATTGCACGTAAGGAATTTGAATGAATTCGGCCATAGCCTTTTGAAGGAACCATTTTACTATTATACTGGAGTGATTTGTGGAAACCACGGGTAACCAAAGTTTGGATGGCTGAACGGAGATTCGATACCACGTCCTCCGGTATCGCTCACCAACCATGCTCGATAATAGGACTCATTTGGATACAAAACTAGAGAGGGAAATGGGCGATCCTTAGGATGTGATTGGTGTAGGTATAGCTATCAAAATTCCCTTTCGAAAGCGTGGTACGAGAGTGAATGATAGATTATGGTTAGCATGGAACTAACGTCATTTTAATTTTGGAACAGTTTTATTTGTAATTACTGTTTGGTAGTACCGTTGTGGAAGCTCAGAACGACGGAGCATTTATCACTGCATGGAACATCACTAATTTCTGCTCCGATGAAACTCCAACCTGGTGTACTGGGCTGGCTCGTGGCCGGGTTGCGATTATTCGGAAGTATACCACTGTAATTAATGCACAGCACTTTGGATATTAATAATCATCCAGAAACGTGTTGGAACAGTACACGTCTGTCCGTGTGTGTCCACGGGTGTTTGTACGCGTGTCCAATCTAGCCGTAACGCTAACGCCGGTCATCAGACACAAAGTGGCATCCGTACACACAGCCACATGCAGTGTTTTTAGCACCGCAAGTTAATTCCAGCGACATCGGTGGTAATGCAAACCTTTCACGGCCCGTCCTATGTGTCCCGTCAATCTGGCTGATAATTCCGCCGGCAGGACAGCGAACAGACGGCCGCCGTGTGACCGCAAGGGTCGCCTCCGGAACCGAAAATTAAATATTTTGCCGAAGCCAATTTACGCCGGTAATAACATTTGAGTGAAAGGGTAACGCGGCAGAGGGAGGGTGTGATAAGCGGCTCAGCGTGGATAAATTGCATAATTCAGGCCAGAGCACACAGGCTGAGCCAACTCCCGGCCAAAGCAAAGACCTAAAATTAATTGCTTTAGGCGGACGGATCAATTACCGTTACCGTTCTTTGCTAGGGTGTTTTGAAATGCCTGATTAACCACTTTGGACAATAAATCACCTGTGCAGGTAGCGTATGTCGCCACGGGTGTTAGGGCGACATGTTTGCACTCTGGAAACAATGTTTGCAGACCTTTCTCAGTGATTTAATTTTTCTGGTTCCTCATAAATATTGCTGATTTGTTACTAACATATCACATTGTACAAATCTATCTGAATAAGACAAAAATATTAATTTTGAAAAGATACTACAATGAATTAACATTTGATAAAAATAAAGTTATTAAACGACTGTAACTGACCAGCTATTATCCTCTTTCATTTTTTTTTTTTTTTTTTTTTTTTTTTTTTTTTTACATTTAATTATGTTATCTTGGTTTTACTTCCAATCATAACATGTTTCCCATGGTTATTTTACAATATGTATGATACGTTTCGTCAAAATATGACGCCTGATTTGGGTGTTCTTCTGTAGAACCGGAAACTGCTTAACGCAACTATACTGAGCTGTCCGGTTACATTGTCCACAGTTTCCATGAAAGTATCGAGGAGAAAATTGCAAAGAGGATTCAGGTTAGTATATAAAAAGTAAATGTTTATTATGGTTATAGGATGGGAAATGAGTAGCTTTTTCATGACATGGAGTACAAATACCTTGGCACGATATCTATATATATAAAGATCGCTGGGATAAGGATATACGTCGAGTTACAGGCGTGAACTGGAAGAGGGCGGCTCAGGATCGATCGGCCTGGAAAGAACTACAGCAACACTATGTAGAATTAAATTCTAATATATAGCTCATTAGGCTTAAAGAGGCTACATCCTGAAAAAAGGATCGATATAGCTGCAATAATAATAATAATAATAATGTATGTATGTTTGTATGTGTGTTTGTTTGTTTGTTTGTTCTTCATACAAATCCACAGTTTTCATCCGATCTCGATGAAACTTTGCACACTTATCCTTTGAGACAAGGAGAAAAATACTGGCTACATTTTGTTGAAAAATTATGTGTATAAATAATGCATGTTGTCATATAATTTCGAAATATGTAGGTAGTCTTGCAATGCTGTAGGTGTTCATTTTTTTTTACGTTATATTGATCCATCAGGGGTGATTCGTAGTCAGTGTGTGTGTGATCTGCAGTAGTAATACTATAAATGCGGAAGTAAGTCTCTGTATTATTTTACGTTTTGACAACTAAATGCCTATACCGATATTGACGGAATTTGACAAGAAAATCTGTAGGGAGGGCACAGGACATTTTTTTTGTTTTTTGTTTGGTTTGATTAACAGCTGTAGTCACGAAATTTTGAGAACTTATGGAATAGTGACGGAGAGACGGATGTGTGTGTTAGAATGTAATGTTAAGTCGCTTGTTCAAGCTATGCTTCTCGCGCATTATGTTAGTGTATAATTTGTTAGTAAATTTCGTTTAGAGAAAAAACGTGATATTTAGTATAGATATCGATTTTCTCTGTCCTATTACTTTGTGTCTGCTAAAATGTTTCTGGCTCCAATTTATTTTGCATTCTCTTTTTGACATGCCTTGCGGGCGTAAACTGGCCTAAGATGTAGCTCTATCAGAGTACGAGCAGCTCTGATGCTCATGCTGAAGAAAGAAGAAAAGTCCAAGCTGAAATAAAGCTGCCCTTAGTTAACACTCCCCCCCCCCCACGTCCCCTCACATTCGTTTGTTTTTCTGTTTTTAAATATGTTGGAAATTGATTATCTTCAAGAGACAGGTTCGATGGTAGAATGATATGAGAATTAGAAATAATGGTATACATTTCTGACAAGTTAAGTTTAGAATATACGCGTACTGTACATGTAATTTCTCAGAAATTATTGTAGAGGTAAGAACATAATTTATATTTTGTTCAGGTGACAGAAGTTCCACAAGGAAATGTACCCCCAAAATATTCTTCTCTCATGCAAATTAAACTCTTCATTTATCGGAATGAATCTGCACGTTCCTTAAAGAAAGCAACAGCTCGTCTTTATTTATTATACTACATAATAACGTCTTTGTGCAATGTTACATCTATTTCAATCACAGTCTGATTATTTCGGTCTAGTTTTACTAACATACTTTCTCATTTTGTTTCAGGTATGACGCGGCATGTCCTCGAGATTGACGAATGGTATTTTGCAGCTACTGTCCTCGATTTTACAATATACTGGAATGCTCGTAATCTCTGATACAGTTTGTATTCTTATAATTCAGCAACACTAGTCATGTTTTCGCGTATTTAACATACTGAAACATCTTTCATTTTGTCAGAAATAGAGAACAACGAATTTTTTGTTATATATGCTCAAACAAAGAAATGGTTACTTCTAGAATATTAAATTTCTGTTGAATTTAGAAGTAATTTATTTCTTCAGGTAAACATCAAGGACCCGTGGGTATCACTTTTCTCCACAGAACTCGCCAGAAGATTCAGCATGCAGTTGTATGGAGTGTACCTATTTTTTTCGGGTTTTACATCATATTGAGATCGTGGTAATCAGAGGCGGGGGAGGACGGAGCGACAAGAAACGGGAGGGAATTCGGCTATGGAAATTTCCAGGAACCATACCGGCGTTTGTTCTGAGGGATTTCGGGAAAACATCTAAAACCGAAATCTGAATGGTAAGACTAGGATTAGAACCCATGTCCTACTGAAGCCCATTCTTAGGATTTTGGTCCTAAGCAGCTTGGAGTATTCTCTAACAATTCTAGATAACTTCTTCTAACTGCTTCTAACCTCGAGCAATAAGATGATTCCAACTAAAAAACGAGGGGTGTGGGAGTTATCCTTAATTGTGACCTTGCTTGGTGATGTATTGATGAGTAATTTTACATTATGACATAAAACAATTCCATTATTTTGCTGACAGTGATGACTACCAAGTTCAGTGGCTGAGATGTATTACTTTTATGACATCATCGTAGACCGAGGCATGCGATAATCACTTGAATAGGATCCTATCCGGCAGAGCTGCGATCGAATGCTGCTATGTTAAAATCTATACGATGCTGGCAGTTCAAGAAATGTAAATATCCTGTGTTTGTTATTGAGCGATTGGAGGAATTCATGAAAATAAAGGCATGGCATTAATAACAATTGATTGCTCTTGTTGCTCGTATTCTTAAACCAAGGCTGCATCAATGAGACCATGGTCTTCGTGATGGGCAGTTCTCTGGTCGTCTTAGCCATGACTTCAGGTGATTTAGTCACTGACCACTCACTGTTATTCTGGCCTGGTGCATGACATTCTGCTAGGAGATGGTTCCCTTCTATGTTGATTGTGATGTCCTGTAAAGGCAAGTCATATTACTGGGTGGCGCGAAGACAACCCTTCAACCTTCTTGCAACTATCTGAAAATAATGAATTTTTTTTGATTTTTTTTACAATTTCATTCCTGGAGGGTCTCGAGGACCCTTTTCAGCCTACTAACCTAAAGGGGAGGGAGGGGGGATGGAAGTCGGCCGTGGCCTTGTTGGAAACCATCCCAGCATTCGTCTTGAGTGACTGAGGAAAACCACGGAAAACCCCAGTCAGGATGGCCGAACAGGGTTTGACCACCGTCCTTCCGAATGACAGGTAGAAGTGCGAATTCGCACTACTCAAGTGTCGGTAAAATATACTGAATCAAGATACAGGACTATTTATGGATGACACCACTACTTCTTAACTGTACGAAATCGTAGATCTCGATTCATTCAGATCGCAATCGAAGATTATTCTCTCCATTCTTGACGCTTTGGTGGTGACATAGAATCACTGATATCCTGAGTGCTCGGTGGATGGATCAGTAGGTTTCCTTGTAGCTTATGTTACAGCTTACCTGGAATTTTTCTATGAGACAGCAACCACTAAGTTACAAGCGACAGTGGGCTGATTATATACCGGGAAGCGCACAATGATAGAGGCAACCTCCAGTGGTATCTCACGTTCAGCCATGCGTAACGTTGGATTCTTGAGGTCTCTTGTGGTTTAGAGCCAGCTCGCCAAATTATAATCATTACGGTCAACTCTTTCAGGGGAATCTTTCTTTTTATCTTGAACTACATTTAATACTTTACTTTGATTTTTTTTTTTTTTTTGTGTTGGGGGGGGGGGGGGGGAATGTTTAAGACTAGGATCTTTACCGGTATTGTCAACAGTTCTTAAAATTTAATGCTCGACTTTTAATAATAATCCTTTCTTAAATTTTTATTGACGTTAATTTTGCTTTCTACATTATTTCGTTGACGATTTCATTCCAACCAGTGTTCATTGACTAGCTCATTAGCCTTACAGATAACAGTTCTAATCACATTTATCTGAATTAATGTACACACAATTAGATAGCATAACATTAAAAAAAATATGAGACAGTATTTGTTTTGCAAAGTGTTATTAAGAGGAATGGCAGTTTAGAACTGCCTTATGCATGCTTAATGTAAACATTGTAGCGATTACACCATACGTCACCAATTATTTAATCTAATTGTAATTCTCATGCCCCAGTAATAATTTTTCCACATATCAACTTTTCAATTTCACTTCTTTTTTTTATAAAAATGCAATAGGGTAATGAATCGCCCTCAAAGAATATGTCTAAAAACATCATATGGGAAGTATGCGTCTAGAGCAATTATCGTTGGGGCACGAGTTCAATGGTGATTAAATAAAATAAAATAATTGAGGACGTATGTTTAAATACGTACGATGTGTATATTGGGTCAGCAAAGAAACAATCGGAGGACTGCATAAAGACAATTCCAAAAAGCGTGCTTGACAATGTTCTGTTTTCCACTTTGCAAACCATATAGTGTCTCCTGCTTCATGTATTTTGATACTTGTCTTTCTTTTGAATTCATCGTTTCGACTGATTTAAAATTTATCACTTCCACGTGTCTTAAAACATGACCACCACCTGGTCTCTTATTTATGCTAGATAGTTCCTCAGATACATAACGTGATCATTTGTGATTCAATGATATTGCTCTAAGCTACAACCTGTGGTTGACAGGATTTCTTTTTCAAATCAGGCCTCTGAAATGATTTGTACCAATGAAATTTTGAGGTCGTACTTATTCTTGGAAGTTAATAAATTGTGAGAGAATTCTGTAATTTGGTGAGTGACATGGCAACGAATAGTTGATCCCCTCATAAACAGAATTTCAGTACAAATAACAGGCGACGTCAATAAAGACTAACCATTTAGTATTGAAAATCAAGCTCAGACTCAAGAAGCCGTCTTTTTATTGTTTATATTGAAGTGTCACGCTAATTGCGACATCAAAAATATATGGTTAATTTAATTTATTATAAATTTATCAATTAATGTTTTGCATGAGGGATGTGAATTAATCATCAAGGCACCATTTAAAATTACCATTTATTAGATCACGTATATGGAATGTATTAATTAGTTTGACGTGATTAAGAGATGTGATTTGGGTAGCATGAATTGACTTGTTCATCAGGGTCGTTTGCTGGGCTTGTGGACGCGGTAGGTGACGCACTCAACACACACAAGTTCGTTAGTTTCACAATACCGTGAAGTTGGCGTCTGCGACGGCAGCTGTAGGCAGGTCCGTGGAGGCGCTTCTTGCTGCGAGACTGCGCGCAGTCAGTCAGCTCCACTCGAGGTCGGCGTTGTGTTCGACGCCCGGTCGACGCTGTCTGGAGTAGCTGCACCAAGTAACTTGGACGAGAAATGGTCGACGCGGTCTGGCGGCGAACCTGGTCCTTGGAAAGCTCTTCCAGCAGGAGCGCGAACTCACACTCACACTCGCGTATTTTTGCACGTCCGTCCGTGCGTACAGCCACGAGGTACACACCTCTCTGTGTCCTTTCCACGAGTCCCCACGCCTCCCTTCTGCCTAGCGGTCCAGCGGATTAGGGGAAATACGAGGGGTAGCCACATTCCTTGGGCGACAGCTACCTGTCTGCATCTAGCTACAGCCTCACAAATCAGTTAACAAACTTACGTGGTGCGACTTACTGTATCAGCACACGACTGAAATGTGTGACATCACAATATAGAGCTTCATGACTTTTGGAAAACGGAGAAAGTAAGATTGATGGTGTGAAAACTGGCACTATTTGAAGTGTGTTATACATTATGTGGAGATATTGAACGAAATGAACATGTTCTACAAATAATGGATGTGGAGAAAGGTTTGTGGAAAAGTATAAAAAATAATAATAATAATAATAGTAATAAGGTTAAGGGACTCGTGTTTTAATTTTTGTGGGATTTATTAATGTGGTAGTGAAGAATTGCAGAGGAAGACAGGGATTCGCATATTTGAAGCTGATAATTGTAATGCAGGGCTTACACTCTCGCGCGAGCAAGCACGAGTCGACGCGAGACACCACGAACACGAGAGTGTAAACGTTGTGTTCGCGTAGTTGCTCACCACTGCAGCTCGCTTCAGGGACGGCGTTTTGCCGCGAGTCAAAGCCGCGAGCGCATGGCTTACACTATCGCATCGATACAGCATTTGAAGCAGCTTTGAACGACGGATCTCAAAATTCTTATTAATCGTGCCTAATTAAACCCTTGATTAATATTTATATGCTCGTACGTGTTATTTTGTTGTTGAGTTAATTCACCTTATATTATTAATTCATATAATATTAGCCTATTAATAAAGTACGAATATTATTTTACTTGAAGACAACTAAAATAATAATGATAATTAACGCGATTATCTTTTAGTAAAGTAAGTAAATAAGTATAATGACACCAAAAAAAAATCATTTAAGTATAACACATTTTTATTTACCTTCTTCACTTCATCCTTTAAGGTACACACTTTGACAATAAATCTGGCCGCCGCTGAAAAATTCTATCACTCTTATTTTGCACAATCTGACATCAATGTCATCCCAGGAAACAGTAATGCAATACTGGCAAGCCATTATTTATTTTACTGTTTCTTAGGATGACATTGATGTCAGATTGTGCAAAATAAGAGTGATAGAATTTTTCAGCGATGGCCAAATTTATTGTCAAAGTGTGTACCTAGTTTTGCAAACTTCATATCCAATTATTTATATAGCTGCATTTGAAATATGGAACAAATAGAGATTAAATCTGAACCTGTATCTAGTAACTAAAAAACATACAATTATGACTAATCGAAATTTTTCTGGTATTGGTATGCTGAATCTAGTTTTTTGTTTTGATGTTAAAGGTTTAGTTTTTCTCAAAGAAAGTTCAAAGTCAGCTTGTGACATTCTTAATAATTTCAAAGATTTTTCAGAGTCTTCACGTAACTTTTTTTGGAATATCTTTTCCATACTTCTCTTCAAAGTGTTAAACTGTTTAATAGAACATAAAAACACTACTACTATTCTGTGAATTGTATTTTATGCATCAAAAAATATATCTTCTGAATTTTTGTATACTATTATAAATCTGATTTACATGCCATCCATGAATGAATTCTAGCGAGAATGTAAAAGGCCGTTCGTGTCAGTGCTCGTACACGAACATTTCGACGAGGGACGAGGCGCAAGACAAGACGCGAGGCGAGAGTGTAAATATGGTATAAACTTAGGTTGTAGTGATATTCACTCATCATAGGAAGAAACGGAGGAATGCCTTAAGTCAGTCGGGAAATTGATAACAGGAAAAAAGTAGGCATATCGACCACGAAGATTAAACGAATTTAAAATGAATCACTATTTGTAATAGAAACATTATTTTGGGTGTAGTAGTGTAGAATGGACTGAATATTATATAACATCGCAATGCTTCATTCGTTGTGTACAATTTTCTTTGTTTTGTTACGTATGTGTGTGTGTGTGTGTTTCCTGTATACATTGTACTCAAGAAGTTTTGGTGTAAGCGTGATTTATTGTGTGTCTGGAGTAGTTCCTTTCTTTCTGAACAGCGGTCGGCCCACCTTGCACCGAACAAAAGGACTGCCTCCTCCCATCTGAGGCAGCATACAAATTAGATGGCTGAATCTCGTAGGCTTAAAAGACTGGAAAATCCCTCCATCCCTTAGCCCTTTGGTAGAAATTTCTTCAACGCAGATTACTGTTCCTATTTTATTCCTTTTTATGCTCTTGCCTGGAAATACGTGGAAGGTTCTGGAACAGTTCTTTGAGACGTAAATGGCAGCATGTGGAACGAAGCAACAACTACTTTTCTCTTCCGATAACTAAGCCTTTAATTAACAACTTGCTGCAAATATGAAAAAAATTTGGGTAATTAACATTTATGTAAAATTACCTTAACAAAATGTCAGAATGAGTTTTGAATGTGGAGTAAAATATCTGTAAGAATATGTTCAAAAGTTTGTTGTAATTCCTGGTTACTTTGTTATTTAATATTTATTTATGGTTTTACGCCTCGTCGACGTAGAGGTCAATAGAGGCGGGAAAGTTCTGGGGAAAAGGAGCGGGAGAGAATTCGGCCATGGCCTTTGGAAGGAAGCATCCCGGCATTCACCTGGAGTGATTTGGGAAACCGTGGAAAACCCAATTCTGGATGCCCATACGGGAATTCGAACCGGCGTTCTTCTGAATGCGAGGCCAGAGCGAATATTTATTTGAGAAGGCATTATTGGTTGTTGCAGCTGAGGCTACTAATTTTGGCTTAATTTTAATCATGACTAATTATTTATTACTTTTAAAATGGTGTTTATAACCTTTACATTATCAGTATAAACTTTTAAAACCATGACCGTTTAATCTGAAGTGGAATTAGGAACATTTATTTTATAATGAATAATCATTTAATTGTTTTCGTTTGCTTTCAGTCATTTCTTGTTTCCTGTAACAGTAAGTAGTAACTGTGAGAGTCGGCTAGTCTGCAGTCTTCAAGAAATTTCGCCGTGACTGCTAGTGAAGTGCAGAGTCGCCCAAATATCATTAAGATCGGAATCGGATAGTGTTGTCTAGCCACCAGTTTAAAAGTGGTATGTGTCTTGGTTGTTACTGAGAAAAGCCTGACATCGTACTTATTTAAAAATGAGGTCCCAGAGTTGCTATATTTACACACGGTTTGAAGCCCGAGAAAGTTTTATTAATCATATTTATCGTCGTTCTGAATAAGACTAGATGAAACGTTGAGCGTCATTTTCAGCATTTACGAAATTATCTGTCATACGAAGAATTTAAACTTGTAGCGAGATGACTAGATGGGTCATCTAGTAGCCAATCCGATGTTTTTATTTCCTCACGTGGTTGGAAATATTACAAATTTTGTGTTTTTCGTGATACTCGCCGAGGAGATGAGAGAGACGAGCTCTGAGGGGCGAGAAGAGGTCATTCTGTCCAGAACGATCGCGCTGGCAACTGCCTGCCAGAGTACTGCGGATGATTTCGTTCTGGAGGCTTCGATGACTGAGCGCCTAGTCCGATCGATGTTGTCACTTGTGTTAGTTGACGTGACAAGTGCCTAACATTACCTGGATGGTGCGCCGTTGAGAGACGACAGCGCTCTTGTTGCGACGCTTGGTGCAGCCAGACAGACACGGTAATTATACCTCCAGAAACAGTGTGTACTCAGACGAATCATTGAGATAGCCCTTTAACGGCCTGATGAGTGTGAGTTCTTATGCCGCCGGACATTAATTCCTGAGCTAGTTGTGTCTAAAAGCCGAATGCTTTTTGGTTTTCGTTATCCAGTTTGAATTGAAAGACTGATTTCCATGTTTGGAAACTTTCAATGACCATTATTTGTGGGAACAAATTAACTCCCTGGCGCCCTATGTAATCCAGTTAAATCTGATGTTTTCTTGTTACCATTGTCATACAAGAATCGCTCTCGTTATGTATAAGAGAGTTTTTGCTTCAGTTGCATATGGTATTTGTAACTCTTTGTAATGTAGATGTATTGCAATTTCTTAGCTTCAATTAACGATAATTGTTTGTTTGCTATGTTGCACCGGTAAGACAAGGTATTGCGTTGAACTTTATTTTGCATAGACAGATGTTTAAGATTAATGGTAAATATACCTCTGTCTGTAAGCAGTAATGAGTACCAAATAAACCAATATTTTAGGATCTTTTCGAATATTAATAACAGAAGTAATGGTTTCACCTCTGTTTCCTGAAATTAATATAATGTGCTTTGCATAAGGTAGTGGAAGGCGGCGATTATAAATCGTGCAAGGTAAGCAATTAGTCTGCCCCCACAGCAATCCGCTACAAACTTATGTCAAGTATTAAACTTTGGTTTAAGTGCATTATAAACCATATAGCAACTCCAATTCCGCATTTAGAAGAATATTATTTCAGATAGCGAAATTTGTAAAAGGGTGGTTGTGAGTTATGCTGTGCATGGTGAGCATATCAGTCCGAATTCTATATTCTTCGGCATAGAGTTGCTGTATCACTGTTCTATCACGTCCCAACGTTGCGTGCCGCACAATCACGTCCTCCACAGTCAGTGCCTGAAACAACCTAAACAACTGATGATGTACGTTAACACGCCTCCATATTTTCTGCGACGGGTCGGTACCAGGGTCAGGTACGAATCAGGGGGCAACAAAACAGGATGGCTCTGTTTACGAATTTTGGGATATTTTCATTTATGCGAATGTTGGGATTATTTTCAATTTATCCTGAATAATTTACTAACATTTTAAAACCAGACACTTATTATAGACAGCAAAGCTTGGAGACACATGGCAGTGACGTAATTCCCACAGCGATCAGCAGCCGGCTTTCTACAAGTCGGCTGGTTACAAACAACATGTATCTCAGCGATGTAACACACTCCTGTAAAATTAAAAAGAGAAAGTAATTTCAAATGTTTGAAACTTTAGCTATTTTGAGCATATTTTGTATGTATTATGGCCTGCAAGGATTGCTTAACAGTTCTGTAAGACTACTAGCTGCATTTATGGCCTTTTCACCGAAGTATTAGTACTCAACGAAATTTTCTCCTGTAGAGGTTTTTGAACCATTTTATACGGGACTATTTGAATCATAATGAAATACTAATTTTTTTTCGTTTATATTGCGTATTTATTTTATTTTTGAAGTTTACGCGGAGATAATTTAAGTTTTTTAAAAAAAATGTTTTCAGGTGTTATGAAATATAATACCAAACGTATTTGCAGTGGTAGAGGAAAGAATGACTGAAGCGAAAAGTAAAAGTAGTGTACTTAGTGATCATTTAAGTGCGAGAGTGGCAGCATAGCATTTCAACGTACCATATACAACTCTGTAGAGAAGGGTTCATGAATGATACCAAAAATCCACAGATTCAAACAATTATGAAGTCTATTGCTATCCCACAATTTTGTTTACAGAGTAAAAAACAGATCTGGTGGAGACGTGGTTTTGGTCCTTCGCCTATGAATGTGAGAACTATACAATACTAAAGAACATGAACACTCGATGTTGTGGCGAAACAAAGATGTCTGAGGAAGATTGTTGTTGTTGTTGTTTTTATTTTTAAGGACATACAAAGAAGCTCTATTTCCTTGAGAAAAGCAGGTCTATCGAGGGCTCAACAAAGAAATTGTGGAGAGTTTCTACTACCTCTTGAAGAGTGTTTACGTAGAATTAAATATTCAAGACCAACCTCAGAGTATCTATGACGTTGACGAAGTGGGTTTCCAAGGAACAACAGGGCCTTGAAAGTGGTTAGAGAAACGGACAAGAGAGAAGTTACCTCACTGACAAACCTAGAACGAGGGAAAAACGTAACAGCTGTTGTCTGTTTCAGTACCAGTTTAGTATTTATTCGCCTATACCTTAGCATCATAGAGAAAAGAATGTTGGTAGATTACAAGCATGGAATGCTTCCTGGCAGTCAAGTTGCAATGTAAATGTGTTTAAATTTTTTTTGGTGACTATATAAGCCTAATAAGTGCACTTCGAAGCAGCGAATTATGTGATCCAAATAGCCCCACGACTTCATTCTAACCAGTGTTCATTGACTAGCTCATTAGTCTTATAGAGAACATTTCTAATCACATTTATCTGAATTCATATATACATAATTAGATGGCATAACATTTAAAACAAATATGAGACATTATTTGGTTTGCAAACTGTTATTAAGAGCAATGGCAGTTGAGAAATGCCTTATGCATGCTTAATGTAAACATTGTAGCGATTACACTATACGTCACCGATTATTTAATACATTTGTAATACATATGCCCCAGTAATTTTCCTACATATCTACTTTTCAATTTCAGTACTTCTTTTATAAAAATGCAATAGGGTGATGAATCACCCTCAAAGAATTTGTCTAAAAAAAGTCATATGGGAAAGTATGCGTCTAGAGAAATTATCGTTGGGCCACTAGTTCAATGACGATTAAGTTAAATAAAATAATTGAGGACGTAGGTTTTAATGCATACGCTGTGTATGTTGGGTCAGCAAAGAAACAATCGGAGGACAAAAAGTGTGCCTGACAATGTTATGTGTTCCACTTTGCAAACCATATGTGTACACACTTTTTGAAATTTCATTCTTATGCCATGTTTTTTCTAAATTTTTTTTTTTCTAATAAATGCATATGCTGTTAAATTTTCTCGTGGCTTGCGCAACATTCGGAGCTAATTTCTATATTACATTAAATCTGATAACATACGCTGGTTAGACAGTATAAGGCTTCAATCTTGAAATGGTCCAAAAAGTCCTGCTTTACTCTATGTGAAAAATTCTGTGTTTAAGCCTCCTCTACTAACAAACCTACCAGAACTGCGATGTGGCGTCAACAGGGCTTTTCTCCAAGCGTGGTGGGTGAACGATAGTGCTACGGCCTCTCATTCTGGAGGACGCGGATTTGAATCTACGTCCGGGCATCCAGATTTGAATTTTCCATGGTTTCCCCAAACCTCTGCAGGTGAATGCCGGGATGTTTCCTTCAAAAGGCCGTTGCTGAATTCCGTTCCTTGAGCTCAGTCCTTTTCTGTCTCTCGTGACCTCGACGTAGAGCCTTTTTTTTTTTTTTTTTTTTTTTTTTTTTTTTGCTGTTTTCAGTCTTTCGACTGGTTTGATGCAATCCTCCATCCTTTCCTATCCTGAGCTAACCTCTTCATTTCGACATACCCCATACAGCCCACGTCCTCAATTATCTGCTTCATATATTCTAATCTCTGTCTTTTTAAAACTCTTTGTGTGGAGCACAGCACTTTATGGTATCGAAACATGGACTTTAGGAAAACCGGAAATAAAGAAAATTGAAGCATTTGAAATGTGGTGCTACAGAAGAATGCTGAAAATTAAGTGGACGGACAAAGTAAGAAATGAAGGCGTTTTGGAAATGGTGGGTGAGTAAAAGAAGTTTGTGGAAGAAGCTTACATAAAGAAGAGATAGGCTGGTAGGTCATATTCTGAGAGAGACACGATTGGTTAATTTGTTAGTGGAGGGAACAGTCGAAGGTAAGAACTGTAGAGCTATAAGCAAAAAAAAAAAAAAAAAAAAAAAAAAAAAATGGGGGTGGGTTTGAACAGATTGGTAGTACAAGCTGCACCGAGTGCGGGAAGATGTTGATTAACTTAATTATCAAGGTGATGTATGCAGAATTAGAGATGGGACACATATGAATCACTTGTAATATGTCAAAAAAATTGTTTTGAGTTTTTCTATTGCTTTCTAAAGTTTTGTGACAATATGTCAAACAATATAACTACAATAAATTTATGAAATCGCTTCGATCATTTTTAATAACTCTTTATGTATCTACAAGAATAATTCTAATGAAATAAGAGGAATATTTTAGACATCTGATAATAGATCTGAAGTAGATACTCAGAGCGTACCAAGGCTCTTAGTATCTTCTTTTATAGTATCTTGTTCTACTGTATCAATAAGTACCAACCCCTGAGGCATTCTAATTTTGCCAAATTGGTTAGACAAGTATTAAATGGATACTTACGAATTATATTGCAACAAGGAATGAAGAATGTGAGCCTTGAGGCACTGAATATTAATGCCTAGATGCCGCGGTTTCATAGTTGATAAGGTCGCCAGCAGAAACTTTAGTTTTGCTGCACTGAATTCCTTGTGTGCAGCATTCCTTCAGCATCTACTAACTGCATTCTAGCAGCTCAGACGCAAAGCTAATTTTACGTCGTTCCCGCTGATATACTTACAGCTGGACCCGTTATTGTCTCGACTTCGCCCGAGGTTGTCCCCCATCCAGAAGAAGGATGAGTTCCCTCCTCTCCTGTTGTTCCTCGCTCTCTCTCTTCGCCTTCTGCGCGCACTCCGCGTCTTACGCAGTATCTGTTGTGCTGGCACAGTTTGACTACTGCGTTTTGTGTCCATATTTCGCGACAATCTCCGTCAGTCATCAGTTTGCTTCTCTTTCATCTCGGCAGAAACATTACAAATAATTTTATTTTTATTGCTCTCGTGCGTATCTTTGTATAACTTTTGTGTAATGTTAGTACGTAACCTGTATTATCTTTTTTACTTTTTACTTTTTATTTATTAACTCTACTTTTTTTTAGCTCTTTAGCTCTATACAAGAATAATTGAGTCATCGCTTACGAATCTAATAGTATTTTCAATTTAACCGCATATCTCTGGAGAAAAAAAAATTCAGTTACATACAACCTGAGAGATTCGTGGTATCTAGTATTTAGGATCTAACATTACGCAGTTATACGTGGATGAGTAATGTTAAATGTTTATTATTCCGCCAGACTTCACTGTAAGTGTAAACTAGAGAGTGAATACTATGAATTGGCACTAGTTTTGTGAAAAATAGCATATGGACAATCTGATATCGGCTAAGGATATAAAATCTTTGTGTGTAGATTTTGCAGAGAAGGTATACACAAGGTTGTAGATAAGTGGTTTGTGGCCTATCCACCTTCACGGGAATCATGGATTTATCGCTGGTAGTCACCAAGTAACAAACTCTCAAAGTCTTCCAACGCTGTCGTAATGGAAGACTACAAATCAAAGGCCATAGAACAGTCAAGTTTTTTTTTTTTTTTTTTTTTTTTTTTTTTTTTTTTTTTTTTTTTTTTTTTTTTTTAAATGTGAGGATCCAAATATAGGAAAATCGAACTGCTCAACTGCATTGTCAAGCTACAATGACGCAATGAGCTGCACTGGTTGACTAAAGCAATGTAGTATTGATGTTTTATATGTTGTTTGACTTCTGAAGTTTACAGTCGCTTTGAATAAGGAAGAAAAACATTTAGAAACCGAACCGATTGCCTTAAATGATGTCTCTTTTGGACACAAATTGGTGACTGGATTATGTATTTTTGTTTAAAAAACTCATGCCTGAATGTGACTTGTTTCATTCGTAATGCGTTATTAAAGAAATATAATAACATGGCAAAAAAATTGTTATATTTCTGTGGGCCCGAGCTCAAATGCATTTTCCGATATGCTGACTTCCGTTTCTCAAAGGTTTTCCGAAAAATCTTTCAGGCGAATGTCGCAATGATTGTTTAATGCATATACAGACTATTTTGCTGTCAATAATGCTGATTGGACACGTTTAGATGAATTCTTTGCCTACGAATAGGAAATATACAAGAAAATTAGGTGAAAAAGCACCACAAATTATAAAAATTTCCGAAGTATTTCGCTCCTGATAGTCTCTGAGTAGATGTAAGGCTAAACTGATATACATAGTTCCTAGAGTTACCCGGAGTTACAACGAAATGGCATTCGGCATCTTCTCGCATTTTAAGAACTATCCTACTTATATCACTTATCTAGGAGCATAATATTTCACATTATTAAGATAAATTATTCTGTTTATAAATTGCCTGTAGTTATTTACTTTGTGCATTGATTCCATTTATAAGTTAGCAAGAAGTACGTATGTGGCAGCAAACTAGTTGTCTGAGAGTATGATTTAGTATAAACAGGCTGCAGCATTTAATTTGCCTTCTAATTATGTGGGTACTGAACCGTTTTTTCCCCACTTTTTATTCTCCTACAAGAATGGGGATATTAAATCGTATATTGAATAGTAACGTAGTGATTTTTCTTTGATCTGAATACTGTGTAAAGTCTGCCAACTCGACTTTCCACTTACCCTTAATAGATTAGTGGAGCGTCAGGTTCCTTTTCTCTTAAAGGTAATTCTGAAGATGAATGAATCGGAGTAGCATGCAGATTGCTTTTCAGTTCACCCCTGAGGCATTCATTTAAGATCATAGGTCTAGTCAAATAATTCATTCTTTTCACCAATCGGCTCAACTCATTTCAGCGGAAAGATCTTTGGGATGATGGTACACAATAAACTATCACTGAATAGTACTTATCGTGTTGGAGACGATCGTTCGGATATATTATTTACTGTTAAAACAATTCGCTTATTCCAATTACTGACCGTAGTGGGATAAAATCGATCAGTTAGTGTAAAACAAAGAATTGTTAAACAATTAACACCGTATTGTCCAAGAAAATTTCTACACATCCTTAATCATCACATGAAATTGTAGTTGGCAGAGGGTACTTTGCAAAAAAAAAAAAAATTCTCTCTCCTCAGTATTTTCCAAATCATAACAGCAAGAGGGAAGAAAAACCTAATAGACTATTAGTACGCCACCTTATTTCACGGTATAATCTTCCTGTCATTGCAACAGCAAGAAGGTGGGAGAAGTAGATATTTCACTGCAGTCGTAAATGATGGAAGTAGTTCACTTGTTCGTTAATACACGCAGCTAATTCTCTGTATCAAATCTGTGACACTATGTTAAGGATTATGCTAAGCGGTTACAAATCGCATAACTCTTCTCTGTATATTCAACGGTTGGAATTATAATACCCACACAAGCATTAATTCACCATACGTATTCCGTTTAACAACAATGATAATTAATGGATGGATATAATTTTTAAATATTTTTATATTCACCAGAGATGTTGATTAATATGATACTAATTCTCCCAGTTGGAACTCTATTAGCAGACTTTTCATAGGAACAGCCCAGTGATGTCTTTTACAATAGGGTCTACATTTTATACAATGCGCCTGATAATTGTAAACATCTCTGCTTAATATTTAAATCTTGTTTGTGCAAATTTTAATGCCTCAAAAGAATTTGGCTCATAGTACTATTAATGTTGTGATAACGCATTTAAACTGCTTATTTCAGATAGCTGGAAATTATAGGTTATGTAAAAATGTTAATGTGTAGATGCATTGTGAATCAGTTGTCAACGAAAAACATAAATTGTTTTGTATAAAATGTTCTAGTCATAATTTTCATTACTAATTTTTGTTTAAACCATTGTCGCAATGTATTGAATGTCCGCAGATATCATTTCGTGTGACATTATTGAAAATAAAAACTGGAAGTACATTTTATATATATATATATATATATATATATGTGTGTGTGTGTGTGTGTGTAACCAATTGCAAGAGTTGTATATTAAGTGACAGTAAATATTATTTAATGTTTATTCTTAACATAAATGCAAGAAGTACCACGTTATTAGTTTGAAATCATATGCTTAAAACCTGTTAATAATACATGTTCAGAACTGGATGGAAAATAATAACAAAAATATGTTGAGAAAAACCAGGATACTGGAGATATTACAAGTAAACTTAACCCCTAGCTTAAAAACAAATACGTTAGGTTCATACCGTTTTTGGGTATTGAAGTAGCGTTTTCTAAATTTAGATTGTACTGACGTTTTAAAGTTTTAAAAATGTGAAGCGCAATATCTGATAACAGAAGAAGAATAGTTAAAAAAATATATTGTATACAACATAAAAATGAAGTTGTTATAATTTCAGTAAATTCTCGCGAGAGACAAACATCATTTATAATTGTGTGAAGTAAGGCTTGTAATGTGTTACCATGTAAAGAAAGCAACTAAGGAAGTATTGATTGTGGTTGAGTGTGGAGAGGGCTTAATCTTTATGTTTACCATTTGCTGATGATTCTCTCATAGTAGAAAAAAAAATGGCACTGAATTTTGAACAAAAATAAATCAGAAATCCAATGTTCAATCAGAGCTGACAAACTAAATATACCGTGTATCAGAACTGGAACGAAGTAACAGAAGATGTAAGAGAGTTTTAAATTCAATAAACAATCAATCTTACAATCTATGTGAGACGCAAAACTGTTATGAAATCCGTATTTTCAACAGCAAACTTTTATTTTCAGACAAGTTTTGAGAATTAGAAATAACTTGCGAACCCATATTTATGGAGTAAGAAGCGTTATACTTTATAGAAAAAAACGCTGGAATCAGAAGCTTAAAAATAGAAACCATTCAAAATTTAATGTTACAGAAGGATTTCGGAATTTAGAAGACCCAGTGAATCACGAAGATATTCTTCAAAAAGCTATAATTGAAGAAAGGGTTACATGAAAGGAAGTTACCAAGCGAAGAGCCAGGATTGACAAAAATTTTTCTTTTTAATTATCTGAGATCATAGCTATAGGCCAGAATTATGGGAAAGGCAGAGATTAAACTAAAGTAGAGAATACCAAAGGTATGAAAATGCATAATTAGATCACATAAAATGAGTAGACGTATGACCAACAAAAAATATTAATTTATAAAATTTCTTTCGTAATATAGCTGACATGAAGAGTACAAATGGCACACGTATGATAGAGGCCGGATAATAGCAGGTAACTGATTAAATTAACATTTACTTCACCAACCTTGTTAAGATTTGACAGAGGGCGAATTTGAAACTAGTTACTTAGAGTGATTTTTATTCACTTAAAAAAATAAATCTATCTTGAAACAGAAAATAAGCGAGTTACATTCAAATTTTCCTACTGCTGTGGGATTCTAGTTTTCAAATAATGCGCATGTTCAAAATCTTAAGTAGAAGTTCCTAAAGCTTTTCTTACCACGACCCACCCTTCTTTGAAAAAAATTCACTCTTCCCCTCTACTATCTCAATTTTTATTGAACATTTAAAAAGAAAGTACTTATGAAATGGAACATATTTATTTTTTGTTGATTATGAAATTAAAATTTTTAAATTGTCCTAAAGAGGTAAAAAAGGACAATATCTAACTTTACTGAAAAGAAAAAATTAATCAATGAGAAGGATTAGCCTGCTTTTCTGTTTTCAAGACTCCCTACGAGGTTGCTTCAATATTATGTTTTTATTGCAACCAGAACTGAAAATTCTGTTTCGCACAAGTAAGTGGTTGAAAAAGGTGAATGTAATCGCAGCGTCTGCTGTGATATGCTCAGATCAGCTTTGTAATACTTGACCCATAATGCTGATTTATCCATTTTATTAAAATCGTATATGGCAGCAGCATCTTTTTTTATTTCCAAAGTTTGCTCTTGATGTACTACATTGAGTAATTAAACGGATCTTCCAATATTTTACGTTTTCATAGTTGCAACTTCTTGAAACTAAAAATGACATCTGAGAGAAAACTTACTAGTTACGTGAAGTGCACCCGACACCCCACTTAACATGTCGTCGCGTCCCCCTGGGGAGAGGGAGGAGGAGGATGGGAGTTCCCGCAGGGATGGAACCTATGATCTTAAGGGTAGAGTACTATACTTATTACAAGTTCATTGGAAGTTACACTGGAGTTTACAGATTATAATGTTTTTAGTATTTAGAAGGCAATGAGGTACTGTTCATTTGGATTTCAAAAAGAAATTTAAAAAACAATCATGACTGTGGCTCGGGAAAGGATTTTAGGCAACATCTGAAGGATCCATCCCAGCATTCAACAGTGATTTATAGTAACCATGGAATACTGAAATTATAATGACCAAACCAGGGACCGAACCGACGTCTGTCGAATGCCAGGTTCACTGGTCACCTTACAGTGTATGATTTAAAACCAATAAAGTAAACAAAAGAATGGTGCAGTTGATGATAACATTGTGAGATAACGAAATCCTATATAAAATCAAATTGTGGTCTCCACGTGAAACGTATTCGTGAAAATTAGGAATGAGCTCAAATTACGAATAATGATATGTTGGTGGACAATACACTAATTTCATAACAAACAATTATGACTGCTGAAAAAATACAGAATTTGTTATTGCATGTCAAAATCCTACGCTTTTTAACCAGATCGCAAACTGAGTGCAGTTGGTCTATTTTTTCATGGGTATCGCACACCAAAAAAAGTCATCAAAGTGTTTAAATGACACTTCGTTAAAGGAGTGATATTTGGGACAGCTCTTTCCAGTTTATGTAACGTAACTCGGGAAGTGTTAAACTGATACCGGAAACCATCATTTGCACTCGCCTGAAATAACAGCAGTGTGAAAACTATTTCCTACTTTTGTTTGCTAGTCAGCGGTGACGTGACATCGCCAACGGGAGTTTAATAACAAAGCTGTCATTGAGAAGTAAATTAAACACAATGTAGAGGAGCGCTAAAATGGACGAATATTTCCATTGTACTGCAACGCGAAGCTGCGTGCTTCGTAGCCCTGCAGTCCAACCACAAAATAATACACGCCGAAAGAGTGTTGGAGCGGCGAATGTAAAGACTCGCGCAACATTATTTACCGACGAAATTAAACCTAATATTGTCCACAGCGTTATTCATACGCGGCGCTGTTTTGCATCAGCGCAACTATTGTTACAGCCATGTATCTGAAATTAAAGCAGCCCTGATAAGCTCTGCAAAATAAGGATTGGAAATATTCTATTCAGGTGGCGTTGGTGACAGTCTGCAGTGGTCTAAATATTGATATAAATCAGAACACAGTTTCAGAATCTAAAAGGATTATCAGAAAATCTTTAATCAAGGACGAACTGTTTGCCAGGGAAAAAAAAATTGTGACAATGGTGCTATATAAAACAAAATTGATTAATTTTTTATCCACCTCAACAAATTTCCGGCAATGAAAGATTGAAGCTCTTCAAAACGTTGAATATTAATTTTTCGACCTCTTCCTTGGCACCGTCAAAACAAACAATTACCTGCCCAATACGACTTCATTTGGTTGAAAATGAGGGCCGAGATTGTGTCCCATGAAAAGTCCCAAAAAAGTGCCATTTTGACTCGGCTGGAAGCCACAGAGTGTTTAATTAAGTTTCACTATTTGTATAAACACAGGGGAATAATATTTCAATCGATTTGTATTAACTGTGCTAGTAGCCTCAATAGTTTAATTGTAGGATACATAGTAGCTACATATTGTGATAGTGAAACTCGAATTCTATTTCAGTCTGATCGGCACAGTGAGAAGGTTTGAGTTATTGGGTAATTAGAGGTGGGAAAGTTCTGAAAGAAAGTAAAGGGAAAACATTCTGAACCATCCTGGCATTCTTTCATTCGCCTGTAGTGTTTTGGTGAAATCATGGCTGGACGGGGATTCGAACCTGTGTCCTCCTGAATGTGATGCCAGAGCGTTACTGCTCAATCACCAAGCTTGCTGATAATAAACCATCAGTGTCCACTGAGCTAGCGAAATCTTTACCAGAAGTGTAGAGATAATGTAGGCTATGAGGCCATAATGGGCCCTGATAGAATATGGGGCGATGAAGTTAACTCGAACTGACGAAGGTCACCGGGTCGAGTCCGATCAAGGACAGGGGTGGTTTTAATGTAGTATTGTATGTCCCGTGATATCTCTAATATTGACAGTCACAAATACTCTGAAGTTACAGAAACAGGGACCATAATAAAAGAAATAGATCGTAGTCAGCAATATATCATATTTTTTTAATAAAACCATAACTTTGTAGTATTGATGATACTATGCCTTGTTCACCCTCAATTGGCGGCACAAAAAGATGTTCCCCTTACACCGCTCCTCCCTTTCTTCCTACCTCTCCGATCTGATAGCTGAGTCCAGGTAAGAGAGTGGCATATTTCCAGTTCTAAAATAGGGGTGAGGGCTGAGGAGTGGGGATAGAGCAAAGTGACCTTGAACAGCATCTTTTAACTGAACGCGCTATATTTGAGTAATATGCTTTGAAAGTTATACGCTGGCGTTTTTTTTAAAACTATTTTCGTTACAACACGCCCCATTTGAATCTATAAATGTACGTACGTTTAATAAAAGCTTCAGAATAGCTAAGAGAGAGAAATTTTCACGATATTAGCCTGAATCACTGAGCATGAAACGAAATTCAGGATGATCCATACAAAAAGAATGAAAAATTACCATCAGCACACAGTTATGAAGGCATCATCTGAAAATATGCACACAAGTAATAATGAAAGATATATACGGAATCTGATTCACAGTTAATAAGTTCCACCATGAAGATCATTGCCTGCAGCGCTGGCACCAACACGGAAACATGCGCCTCTGCGGAAGCCGAATTATTTCCGTGAAATTATTGGCGGAGGATATTCGCCGTCGGGGAGGCCTTCCAGTAATCCTGTTTCCGCCAGTCGCTTTTCTAAACGCGTGCACCGTAAATTTTCGTACTAAATCGGTTTATCAAACACTAGAATTGCGGTTCGATGAATTGGATCACAGGTCGACGCTAAATGCGGCTGCTGGAAAATAAATAAAAATAAAAATAGGGAGGAGAAGAGTTCTGGGGAAGAGGGGGGGAAAAAAAAAGTTGAGACTAATAGGAATTGTTTACAGTCAGATGGATTTGAAGCCCAGTGATGTACTGAGAGATGCCGAAACCGAACCTGTAGCGGGTTGTGAAACAGTGTGAATGCTGCTCAGTGATACAATCTGTGAGCTCTGATAATATTTCACTATTTCCTGGTAGAGCACTTGTTAGGTTTAAGATAAGGCAGTTGTATTTCTCTGATCACTATTTTAATTTTTTGCCCTCTACGCATCATCTACGTATCATTATCAATACTAATAAAAGGCTAAGCTTGGTAACTGCCATACTGTCATTATGTCATAGTGACCGTGATGCTCCTGGCCTTTGTTGGCGGGCTACAACGGCCAAAGATGCTACTACCAATTCGATGCTATGCGCATTATTTACAGGTATGTAATGTGTTTAAATTACAAGTTACTTTTATTTATTTACAGTCGTTCGATTTTTTTTTTTTTTTTTTTTTGCCGGTATATATATAAGATAGAAGCTTTAATTTTCGATCAGTAATGTTAGCGGGAATTTTGATTAGATTGAAATTTAGCTTGGGTCAGATTGATAACTGGCAGAGGGCATGAGTATTTAAGTCTGTTTGGTAAATTCTATTGGTGCCATTACAAAATAATCGCTACAGATTTTTATGTACGTAGAAATGTGACTGATGAAAATTGGACGCGTGAACATTTCCGACTAAATATATACTTTGACAAGTAAAGAATGATTTTTTAATCGTTCTAATGATTAGACCACAATGCCAACACGACGTCTGTTTGCGACGTCCTGCTTAATGCACGGTTTAGACATAGTACGGACATAACAAACTGTGTGCAGCACTTAACCAAAAGCATCGATGTCCTAGTCAAATAAGTTTCGGCGTACCTTGCAACGTGAGGCAAGCTACTCCTGTGGGGACGATAAGGAAATATGATATACAAGTAAAGCCACATAATAATTCTTTTATGACAACTGACTGACGCTAAGAAAGGGTTGCCTTCGTTCTAAAACGAACTGATCTGAACAACCAGTGGGTATATCCTAGAATCTGAAGAATCATGAAGATTTTCTTCTTGAAACATGTTTTCACCTCGTTCCTTTGTTGACTACACACTCTGATAGACCATTCTATTGGAAAATATTAAATTACTAGTTTGATAAATGACTAACTTAGAATATTCATCTAGCTAATTCTCCATCAACTTTATTGACCACCATCTAAGAATATAATTTGAAGCCGTATGTATCCTAATAAGCAAGGTACATATGCGTTTGTTTCACAAACGAGGAACTATGCGATACCACAAGTAGAAAGACTGCATCATGTCACGTCCTTTGAACATCCTAATCCAGATTGTGCGCAGTTTTCCTAGAATAATGCAGGCAAATGCAGGAAGGATTACTTAAAAATCTGCTTCTTTCGCTGCTCTAATACTCCTTCTAACTGATAATACACATGTAAGAAACCTACCGCTAACTATTTCATCGCAAAATAACAGAAGTTGAGATTGAGACTAAATCTGTTTAAGGTACGTAACAATAAGACAAGGAAAACAGGTGTACAAAAGAATTTTTTCTTCACTATTTATGTATGTACAGGTTGTCCAGAAAAGGACTCCCTGATTCCAAAATTAAATATCTCGAAAACAAAGATCGATAGAGGAATGCAGTAAACGGTATGTTTATTGTGACAGCTATAAGAAGTGTATACAGCAGTGTGAAATAATAGTTACAAAATCTGCTAAACAGATCGCGCTGTAATCGCCATACGTAATGCCTAAATAGTGATCCGAAGCTCAGGGCGATCAGTTCCACCATTGAAACGTGAAAGGAGGTTAGCGTACCGAAGGAAGAGTTTAAAACCATGTACACCATTGAACAATTATTTCACTTATGTATGCTGATATGAGCTGTACAGCGTACAGCGCCATCTGTTAGCAGCTTTTGTGAAATACTTCTTTGTATATCCCTACAGAAGCACCATGTGAAGATAGTGGTAAATATAAAAGATTTTATAAGTTAAATAACCGCTGTTTGCAAAAGTTATTAGTCACCTTGTTATAGGATAATTTTTTATCAATTCCTATAAAATTTATTACTGTCAGCTATACTTTAGTGACAAATTTCATGTTAACTGATTGCAATTTACCGACATTGTTAAGAACTATCAAAACTACGCTTAAACAAATACTTTATCGTAGAACAAAAGTAAATTACCAAAATATAATAACCGTTGAACATCGGCAATTAAACTTTTGATGAAATTTCAAAATTGTATTATTTTTCACATAAAGTACTCTCTATTCCATATTACTGAATACGATTTACGAAACAATTTGTTTGTACGTGGAATTGTGTTAGTGCTTATTGTGAAGGCTGTTCTGTGTGGAGGTATTTTCACATCCCCACACGAACCTAATGTAATGAATGGAAGTATACAGGAAATTGCATAACGCAGGGAGCCCTGGTAACTCCGGTGGAATGAATCTTGCAAGACTTTCGTGTCTTAAAATTCCGACGAAAAGCAGTCAATGGCAAGGAAACAATGCTCAGGTAGTATCTATTATAATAGTTTTGAAATGATTATTGTATGGGTTAGAACTACATAGGGCCTGTTATTATTATTTTTTTTAAGAAATATTGAAGATTAGCTCTTCATAGTAACAATTTTTTAGAAACAACAAGTATAATTAAACAAAAAACAAAACAAAAAACATTGCAGGTGGCAATAATAACAGCATTTACACTGTTATTGATAACCAACCCAATGCTTAGCGGCACATTCCATACCATACAACTCAATTATCTTATATAGCTATTAATTAATACGAATTGTTTGCTTAATACAATGGTTCTAAATTTATTTTTATAGGTTAAGACGTTAAGTAGTAAAGTCACTTCTCATGTCATGAATTTCATTCCAAATTTATTTTCGCTTTTTCCCTAAGACTATCGGATGTTTTAGAAATTTGTATCTGGTAATATTGAACAAATTTAATCTATAAAAGATAGCGAGACTAGAAAGATCAACTGACCGAAGTTGTTGTTTTAACAACCAATAAAACCTTACCTTCAAGGTAATAACAATCATGATAATCATCCGACTCTATTGACTTTCATAATTACAGTGAATTAATTGAAATTTTAAGTGGAGAAAATGTAGATTTTTTTGTTCTGGATTTCACGATTTGTCGACATCGAGATCATTAGGAACGGGAGAGGATAGGGAAAGAAATTCAACCATAACATTTTGAAGGAACCGTCCCGGCATTCACCTGGAGTGAATTCGAAATGCCATGGAAGCCGGCCTCGGTAGCGTAGGGGCTAGAGTGCTAGCTCCGCGTACCGAAGGTCACCGGTTCGAGTCCGGGGGCATGGGTGTTTAGTGTTGTGTCTGTGAATGTCTTGTCCGTGTTGTAGTGTCCTTGTGTCAATACTTGATAGCAACAAATCACATCGAGCTGGCTGTATGGCCCAGTAGCCGAATGCCATTTTAAAAAAAAAAAATACCATGGAAAACCGAAATCTGGATGGCCCGTCGGGGAATTAGGCCCGCGTCCTCCTACTTGCCACTTTCGAATGTTACCACTCGTCAACCGAGCTCGATAGTGGAAAAAAATAAAGCCAAACTTGACACTCAACCCAAAGGTTGAACAGACCCTTCCGAAGGCGGTATAGTTAGTCTGGTATTGGAGGTAGTCGAGCGTGCATAAACCACGTAGCTCCATTTTTGCCTCCTGTGAACCCTCCCTCCCCCCTACGTGGCTTTTGCCTCTACCCCCCACCCCCACGTAGCTTTTTTCCCCTTCTGATTCCAGAAGACATTTTGTACCGTTTTCTCTTGTTAGACTATTATGAATTACATACGGAGATAACTAACTGAGGGAAATAAATATTCACATGCTGTTGTGTAAGTTCTGCTCCTCATTTTAACTGTGAAAAATGTTATGAAAAGAAAGTTACGTGGGCCTGCCTCGGACCCCCCCCCCCCCCCCAAGTAGCCTTCCAGCCAACCCCTCCCCCCCCCTGGATCGAGCCACGTTGTTTGTGCACGCTCCCGTAGTGTTCCTAACCTAACACAACAATCCTACGGGGTAAAGAGAACCTACAGTGCAACTTGGCATCCGAACAACGGAAGCTTTCTGAAGGTCGGGTTCAGAGCCTATGAAAATCCCCACCAATACAGGGATTCGAACCGGGGACCTTTCGATTTCCAGACAGACGCTTTAACCGCTGAGCCACCAAGCTGCTCGGATTTAGATTCAGCCATTAACAATTGTGTATTAATTCCTGATTTTGTGCCAAAAAAAATTACTGACCTATGTAATGTTAAAAATAATAAGCAATATTGAATTCATGTACGTGAAAAGAACTTGAAATGTTAGCAAAATAATTAAGTACAGATTTCTAATTGGCATCATACTAAAAGAAAGAAGGAAGGTTTTCCCGGAATGAGCAAATATTTTCTGAATGATAAAAGTTTAATGAGCTGTCTAGCTGTATTTGAACCAGCTTTGTATGACTCCTACAGCACTGACATTAGAATACCAGTTTTCAGCCGAGACAGGAAAAGATGTTAAGAACATGATGAAACTGCAATTCATTTATTGGTTCCATTACTGGCATTTTTTGGATGAAGCAGTCGTTCTCTTTGTTTCTAAGTTCGTTGAACAATAGGATTAAAGGCTACTGGAACTCATGACTACAACTTTTGGTGTACACGCTTTTCCGATTTAAAAGTCCAGGGACTGAGAATACAGAAGTGAGTAAAAAGGTCGCCAGGCGGGTTGAAGGAGGGGGGGGGGGGCGGGGGGCTGTAAGCGCTCTGCGATTCTATGCTGCGAGTAATTACGGAGAGTGCAGGCGTATATGCGCGTGAACCGGTCGCTTCTCAACCAACTTCATAGAGACGAATATTTTTATATATATAAAAAAAGGTCTGCATCGAGTCAGAGCCAGGGAAGATTTTCCGTTCACTGAAATACTTGCTGAATAAGCGCACGGTTAGATCCGGGGACTTGCTCTGGTTCCAATCTCAACATGGCTTCCGCCCTAATTTTACGAGAGTTGCTTTTTCATAAGTCATGACGGAGGACTTAAAATGTGCATCAGTCTTTTTGATTTAGATAAAATGACAGCTCGGAAATTATTTAGCTGCTGTGGTTACATTCTGAGTGTGGATTCCATGATAAACTGTAGGTCCCTTTCGCCAGTAGGGATTACTGTATGATTATGAGGACACGATAGAGGTGGATTGCGCTGTTAATTAAAACTCTCTAAGTGATGTAGCCAACAACTTCTACGGGGCTTTGCTGACTAAGAATTACTGGCATTGCGAGGACCACAACCATATAGAGTCACCTATCAATTTTATGCTATTTTCGTAGGACATTGGTTTTGATATGTAGACCGTGGACGATACTCTTCCCACAATTATTTATAATCCAATTCCTAATTAGTGGCTGTAATATTTAGTAGCTAGAAAAATGTAAATCCTGGGTGCCTGATATGGCCATGATTAAAACATTCAAAGCATTATGTTGAAAACAAACCTTTAATTATCTGTTATCTCAGTATTTTTTCCGTTATTAGGGTTAAGTACCAATGCAAATGTTTGGATTCTTTATAGCCTTAAATTAATTAAACGCAATGCTATGTCACTGAAGGTTGATAGAAGGAATCATTATACTGTGAATTATATTAAATATGAAGTCCGGAATCTTGTTGTAGAATCATAATGTAGCATTGAGGTAGAAATTAAGCGATATGAAGGATTTTATTACTACTCGTATTTCTCAAAAACTCCTAATTTTTTCAAGAAGATTGTGTCAACAGAGAAATGTTCATGATCCTCCCCCTTAATTGCATTTCTTTAAATAGGGCAGCAGCGAGGAATTGTTTCAGTGGTAAGAAAAATGTCATTTTGGATCTTGAGAAGAAATTTTCATGTTTTGGCGTCTTTCATCCTTAACGAAATCTACCAGAGGCAAGCTGCAAAGAGTTATTTTACTCGTATAGTAAAGAATCAATTCATAAATGTGATATTAAACATCTATCACCTATTAATTAAATGTTGAGTTTCCTCTTTCACTTTTCTGAACAATTTATTTCGATTTTTTTCGCTGCAAAATTTATGTTATACTGACTTGTTAATGTACTAATGATTATTTAATGATGAAATAGTTCGCATGAAATATCACATTTGCCACTCCCATTGACATTTCCGGCGTGATTTATGTTTCCTAAACGTTTTTAAATCTATAGCATACTAGCAGTATGTTTAATGGTTTTCATTAACAGCTCTAATCAGAATTTTAATAGTTATTCCACATCACGAGCTAGTTTAAAATTGATCATTGAACATAACAACATAAATTTGTTAGCTGTCGTAGGCTATACAGTATTTGGTTACAGAAGCTGGTCAGCAAACGATATTATGAAAAAAAAAAAAAAATGTTCAGACATGGCAGTAACTTTGTCTTTTGCTATTCAATCATCTAAAACAAGAAAATGGTACGATACCGAGAATCTTTTCCGATAGTTAGAGCAAACTTCGCTTTTATTATGTCTGTAATCATTGAAATACAAAAAGACTGTGTGTTTTTTTTTGTCCTTTGAAAGAAAAAATGTAATTAGCTAATCACCTAGAACAAGAAATTAGTCTTGGGTCTATTTAGATGATTACAGCCAACTTCGCTGAATTTTTTTATCTCTGTAATCTTTGCAATACAGGAGTGGAGTTTTTTTGTACTTTGAGAAAAATTCAAACAATTTTAAGTGTGTTGCACTAATGAATTATTAAAATCTGTATTTACCGGGAACCTGTTAGAAATATTTCAGAATAAATAACAAATCTTTCTTCTTAATCATTCATCCATATGCACCATAAAGTGATTAATTTATCATTATAAACTAATCTTTAAGACCCTTGAACACGTATTGTTTTCAGCTGAATCTACGTACCAAGCCCACGGAACGCGGTAATTAGTTACCAGTTATAAATGTCATTAGGTTTTAATTTTCTTACTTCAGTTTTAAAGCCATTGATGTATTCCATTTTTTAATTGACATTTTCATCGAAAAAAATTATTTCTAAGGAACGCACAAAATAATTGTGTAAATTTGGTTGATATATATTAATGTACAGTACATATTATTCTGTGACAGTGCATCTTATGGTGTGTACATCTGTTTTGTTTTGTTGCATAATTGTTTGTCTGCAAATTACTATTTTCCACATCCTGGCAGAGCCAGTCTCTTATATTGTGATCTGTGGAGAATGAATGTATTGTATCGTATTTTTGAAAACTCGTCAAAAGTTCGACATAGTGACTAAATGTTACGTTTAAATGCCCTGGAAGAGATTCTCTTTTTGTATGCAAGATCTTCACAGCTGTAGTTACGGCTTATCATTAACGAAATTATACCAAACTTTACTCTGCAAGATTATGCCGAAGGATCAGGTATAGAATCGCCCATAACCTGATAACTTGATTTGGACTCGAGTTATCCTTCCAGTTATAATGGAGAAGTAGCCATTCAACTACTTGATATTTGCGATAAAAGAAACTCCATGAAAAAAAGATATTCATTTTTGATGAAAACCTTTGCAATAAGCTTAATTAATCACTCCTTATTCGGTAATGATAGCTGTCAAATCAGCTACTTTAACATTATCGGCGTTTATCCAGAACACCGTAATTCCCGGCACTGGTTTTGTAGTCAGTGTTTGTGGAAGAGATTTCACAGAGATAATGCATTCAGTATGAAGAAATAATATTCACCGTCACAGTTGCCCCTTTCTGTGGCAAGAGGGAATGATAAAAATATTCTTAAGGTGGTTTTAAGTTGAGTTTATACTCCTCTATGGGACAAGATTTATAATAATGAACTGAAGTTTACAAAACACTTCATTTTAATAAAAATAAATGAGTACGTAAAGCATCTGATATCGTTTTAGTGATTAGTTATTTTAATTTAGTTGAATTCAACTGTTCTTTGTTTAATAATTGATAACGTCTAAGAATTCCTTTAACATATTATTTCTAATTTTATGAATACGCTTTGAAGTTTTGGTAGCTTAATAGTTACACTTCAGGAATAAGTAAATACCAAAGAAGTTTGCATCAGAATACCCAATTGCTAGAGGGATACGGCAATGTAGAATTATGCGATAATAGACGCGATGAGAAAGTATTATGCCACATTAGCAAAAACGTACTTCTACAGTGGACTGAATGGAAGAAAACAGAAACGAAGTGTAAGAAAACGATGGATAGAAACGGCAAGATCACAGGTGAAGTTTGTTTGGGAGACACCCGAGAATGAAAGGTCTATAACGCTTCTGTACCACACCAGACAAAAAAACTAAGTTGGAAAATTAAAATGACTTACTTCACTTGTTAAAATTCTAAACATGAAATCAGCGTTGCGTACACTGATTAGAGGTAACGATTGGAATAATTTCATTATTACATCCTTAACGTTTAAAGAAATTAGTTGAAGTGACCCTAAGGTTCACCTAATTTTGTAAACTGTTTTATTGGTTTTTTCAGTAGCTAAGCTCCTCTGAGTATAAATATCCTCGCTTTTCACATTAAATAAGCAACAACTTGGTGTTTTAGCTTCATTCTGTATCTATAATCCTACTGTTATACTGTCTCGCGTTTTTTAATATCTTCAATCAGTTAAACATTTCTTACAGCCTTTAATACTGAACTTTTGATAAGAGTGTCGTGATTTTTATTGAGCTGACGTTTAAACTAATTTGTAGCAAGGTCGAGGAAGAAAAGTTTTCGTCATACATTGTAAACTTGGGCAAACATTCCACTAATTCAGAATTTTTTTTTTACACCTATAGGAAGTGTGCAACCTCATGGTATGAACCCTAAACGGTTTATTTTCTTCGGTGAGGCAAACTAGAGAGGAACATAAACTTTATATTAATCTAGAAATCAACGGTTTGACGTTAACACTTGTGTGATATGTTGGATCAGTCGGACTAAAGAAAAGACTCTTCCTCCAATGGCTACCAATGTATCTAGTATTGGAAATGCATTTATTTTACCTTAAATTATATTACCCACAATCTCCTTATGATAAGAGACGATGTGGAGTTCCTCCAAATATTATTAATGAGACAGTAATGCTACGCTTATCAATAGAAGAGGCGATAAGGTAGCATAAACAATAAAATGTATTGTGTGATTACATTTCGCACAAAGTCAATACTGAGTTATCAAAGCGGTTAACGCTTTAAATAACGAAACATTTCGGGCGTGGCGGGCTATAAGAAAATGATTTGTTTTAGGTAATAACAGAAAATAGAGCTCACATAATATATCTCCAGCAGCAAGAGATACTTTAGATATCATATTTACAAGAACCGTAACAGAAGTATAAAGCACAGAGAACACACAATTCAATGCTACCAAATAACATGGAGAAATGAGTAAGTTGAAAGAAAGTCATCAGGCTTTCTTGTTGCATGCAACAATAAACGGTTAGCTATGATAAATTATCTGTATTGATCAGTAGACTATATTAAACAAGTGAAATGCAAATAACGAATCAAATCTTTTTCCAAAGAAAAAGAATCACACAGGTTATAACCGGAATTTCGCTGTATATATATATATATATATATATATATATATATATATATATATAAAAATACTAAAACCTATTAACAGGATGTCGTACAGATGTATACAAATATAAGTCGGCACTCGATTTCAGGCACAAAGGTGTAGGAAGATTCTCTTTTTTTGGCTAAGGGTGTCAGGGATTGGAATACCAAAAACGTTGAAAGAATTTAAAGTTAAAATTTGCCGAGGGCAATTGTAGGTGGATGCAGGGAAAGGGGAAGATGGGTGGTAGGGAAATTGCCACCACATCGTACGCTCCATTGCAATTAAATTAAAAATATTAATTCGCCTGAGAATTTTGAAGATGAAAATAGATCATTTCCTAAAAACATTTCTATTATATATTTTTCATGCTTTTGACCACGTGTCAATATTTCCTAAGAAAATCTCTCTTAAATTATTAAGAAGCTGCGTACACATATTATCATTCGTCAACAACAAATAATAGGAGGAAACCTTTAAAGCTTAAATAGAATCGTTGGAACAAATATATATATGCTGTCATTCTCTGTTTCTTATATATTGATTCAAATGACATGTAAAATAAAGAACTGTTCGTTTTAAATAAAAGTTTAAAACTACAACTTAATATATTTGGAACATATGCTTATTCCGTACGTCACAATCTGATTTAATACATCCTGTAAAGTTACTGTTACCATTTGAAAGGATGTTATGCGTACGCACATGTTAAACATAAGTACGTCACCACCTCATCCCTATTTTATTACTTCCGCCACTGTACAGCAAAAAATATTGTACGCCTCCAACCGTTCTACGTTTTCTTCTGATTGTGTTTTATGACGGATCTAAAGTATTAAGTTGTTAGGACTTCATGTAAATGTGTCATGACATTGAAATTATGTTGATGAAAGAAATTTACCACTTCGCGAGTGTATCATGCTTGCAGGGACTAAAAAATATGCACATAATGTAATAACATTAATTCTTTCACGGTGGGTACATTGTATTCTTCATAACGAGAAATTGTTTTCTTTTCCTAGTATTTCCTCTTATAAAAATGTTTACTCTTAAATCTGCGAACTTAATAACGACTGGTAACGCAACACTGGCAAAGCAAAGGACAAACATCTCGTCATTAACGAAAACATAATGCTGATAGGTAATGAGCAAAATTTCCAAGACAGACTGGAAAATTATTTTTATCAATAATAATAATAATAATAACCTCGCAGTGTAAAAAATTACTAATAATGACAGCTAGAAATAGTGCCAGATGTATTTCAATGTCAATAATGATAGATACTAAAATCCCAATAACATTTCCTAAAAATATTTCGATTATACTTTCTCGTGTTTTGGACCAGGTGTCAACATTTCCTAAGAAAATCTTTCTTCAAGCTGCGCTAATTACGTTGATGTTTCCACTGATGTCGCATCTACATTGAAAATGGTTTCACGTTAAGCGAATATATCTTTGCGTTTAGGAAAGAAATCAAATGCTGCGAACAGCTAAATTAATTAGCTGAAGAACATGTATTATTAGTATGGTAAGCGCTCGAACTATCTTAAGGAACTATCTTTTGGAAATAAATGAGTGTAGATCAAAATAAAATAATGTTACTTCCTCTTTCAGTTCATTGAAATATGCTTATAACAGATAAAGGAGCAAGATTTCATTATTAGAAATTGTACAAAGGCTTTTACAACCTAATTTGTTTACAATAATTAAATTTTCACCGTTGTTCGAATAGAAATAATGTTGAAATTTCGATAGCGTGTTAGGGGAAATAGACACAAATAAAAGCTAATCGCGTCTTTTACTGGGTGTTAATCCGTCTATTGTAGCTATTTAGCTGCAATAGACGGATGAAAACCCAGTATTAGTATAGCAGCTAAGGAAAACAGCCTAAATAACCAAAATGTAACGTCTTTCTATGCACAACAATATTATGTATCATCTTTATGATGATTATAAATATTAATGAAAAGTTTCATGAGTAAAAAATAAATTAAAAAAATCGCAAGATTCTATGACGGTATACAAGTAGGGTGGAAAATATGAAGAGGCCAACAACCCCGCGATAAAAGTGCTTAAGCTCGAAGTTCTGAATTTAGCTAACTGTAGTACCAATACCAATGTGACGCAACTTCAAACAAAAGAGAAATAAAATTTTCAGAGTACCAGAGTATATTCCTGTCAACTGCCAGTTACAGTCTGTTAGTGTCACCTCAGATGATACAAGACATACAGGTATTACTATATTTTATGAATCTGACAGGGAAGTCTTCAGTGTTTGGAAGAGGCATATTTTCAATAGTTACAATAATTCGTTTCTAATTCAAAAACATTCTTATTGGAACAACTGGTGTGAAGACTGACAGCGAGCTCCAATAAAACCTGTTTAGTCCATAAAACAGATGAAAAAAATATTATTCCATCGTACATAACGCAAATAACTAATTTTCAAAAGCGAATAATACATGTTTGGTGTCTGATAGTGCTGCTGGCTTGCTGAACAGAAATGTATGTAACTGTCGTTGTTAATTGAGCGTTGCGGCATTTTTTGCCAATCTTGCAATATATGTTTTAAAAAACAAACATGTTTCACAATGAAGAAACATTTCCTATATTTAATCTCAGACATGGGATAGCTGCCAGGTAACCTTGAGCTATTCAATCAGAAACTAATTCTTTCACCATATTGATTTTAGCGTTCTTTAATACATAACATACTGATAATGTCCTGCTAAACCAACTGAAATGAATTGTACTTAGTAACTCTGCTATAATTATCGTATCTCATGAAACTGAAATAACATTTCCCTAGCATCAACTGTGTTCTGTAAAAATTTTCTTATCTCTTTAAATTATTTTAAATATGGGTTTTAGAGTTTTGAAACAATTTAGGAGGTTCAGTGTTTTATTTTAATAATTGTATTTTACAAAATACCTTTGGTTCTTTAGCTGTTTCATCTATTCTCTGCATACAAAACAAACAAAGAAACCTATTTGGAGCTTGCATTTCTTATTTATTTGTCATTCTGCTTCTCAAATGGCCATACTTCAATATTGATTTAAAAAATAATACTTTTCAACTCCTATTATTCACAGAACATATTTAATTATATTAGTAAACTATCAGCTACACTGGAATAATTCTCTTTTAGCACACACGCGTCACAAAGAAACAGAGGATACTAAACATACTCTAAGTTCTTTTGGCATTCACTTATCGACACAAAACTTTCTCAGTCGCCTGCATACATGCAGAATCATAGTATGATTTATTGTTAACATTTTTTTTACATAATGTGTGAGGTAATAAATAATCATTATAATGGTAAAAACGAAAGCTCCATTGACAGTTGGATACACAGAGCTAATAGATAGAAAAATTGGGGTAAACTTGTACCACAGAATATTCTTTGGTTCACTTTTCGTATCAAGAAACACAGACTGTTGCTATCATTAAATATCATTATAAACTCTGAAAGAAAAGAAACTTTTTATATGATAACAGCACTGCAGAAATGTAATCTTACTTACCACCGTAGCTAAAAAAAAAATTAGGACAAAAATTATACACTCACAAAATCCACGTTACGAATATACATTTAAAAACCAGTCGATGTATCCGTAATATGCACACATTAATTTGCTGCCAGAACGAATGCACACTTGTCCCAATGTGTCCCTCGTTTTCGCAAAGTCCGATGTAGTTACTCCATACGAACATTCTGATTGTCTAAGAGTGCTACACTCGACACTCTCCCAAGTCCTTTCCAGTCGATCATAATAAAAATACAGACATCTATAACCAATAGACACTTCGCCGAAGGAAGTACCGCGAATAAGTAAAAAACAAAAAGTCTCGTAATTTTTTTTAGTGTTTTACGTGTTAAGTATTACAAAACTACACATTAATCCGTAATGTTGGAGGGTATTAAGTACAGTTTGCGGGAGGGATACATAGTAATTGGATTAGAGGGAGGATTATTGGGCGCATATTACACCAACGATATTCTTATCACGTCTTAAACAGCATATTTCCAGCGTTTAATTCCTTTTTACCCATTCCACTTTTTCAGCGATATTGGGGACATCATATTCAGGACGGGACAAAAAGGGTTATTGTGTCAATGACGAAGTCTTATATTTAAAGCACCATAGTATTCGTACCGTGTTAGTGACTTACGGTAGGACTGATCGTTTCACTTCGGTCACTTGCATCACATCCATTTCCCGTACAGCAAACCCAAGATGGAGGAGCAAGTAGTGTGAACCGGTTGAACTCGCCAAGGCATACCACTTGATACAGTGACGAAATGAGAAAACAGTCTATTGTACAGGTAATGTGAATTCCCTGCGTAAGAGTCAGTTCGAAGCCACAACGCGACTGTACTCCGAGTCAATTACGGAGAGCTGTAGGAAGGCTGAATAGTGAATAGTGTCGAGATTCCTAACTTGAGGAACTTTGCCGATTAAAATTTTAACCCTTGTGCGATAGAACAGCTCTAATATAGAGCCGCTGAATTTGGTGTGAAATGGATTTGAGGGGTCTAGTGACAAGATTTCTCATTCCAGTCATACAGCTGTGCGCCGTAGAGAATGGAATTTTCGCCCCTGACCCGAACTTGTTGGGTATTTCGACGTTCCTCAACAACCTGCCACCGCCAGACGTGCTCTGACTGGAAAAAAATTGGAACGTTTGAGAATCAGTGATACGCGGAAGCGCGATTACGTTTTATTTTTTCATCAGAATTAGTAGGCTTTTTTAAAAATTGTTTTTAAAGAAATTCGTTTCGCTCAACTACCTTGAAGTTCAAAACGATGAGGAACACTGTCACGCACAGACGAGTGTGCAAAGAAGAGACCACGAGCACCCGTGCCTCTGAGCTTTCCCGCGGCGATTGCGGGAGAGGAGAAAAAATATCACAAGTGAATCGTTCGATCCGAGTCCTGGCGCCGCACTAGACGTCAGTGCCCGGGCCTTCCTGGTAGCCCTCGTCCGGAGAGTTCCTGGACAGGACGCGCTTGAGGGCGGTCACTGGAGGCAGGACGGGGACTCCGCGCTGCCAGACGCGTTGTGCCGACTTGGGCCCCGTGGGAGGCGGCACAGGAAGTCCGTAGTCAGGAGGGTACCGCGGCAGAGTGCGGCAGGTATAGTCCTCGCAGCCAGAGCCGGCTGCCTCGACCATGATGGGCGTCTTGTCGGAGGCGTCGAACGCGCTGGTGGCCCTACGCATGAACAGGTCCGGCGAGCCGCCGGGGCTGTCCCAGGCGTGGTGCGAGGACGCTGCGGTGAAGGTGTTGGCTGCTGACGACGGCGCGGTAGATCCGGGCACGGACGGCCTCGACACGTCGGTAGTGGCGGTGGACGCGGTGCTGACAGAGTCTGCCGCCGCTCGGGTGTCGCGGATGAGGTCCGGGTTGTTGGTCGGGGGCGGTGACGACGTTCTCGGTCCGACCCCGGGCATGGGAGCGGCAACACTCGTCGACAGCGGAGCAGTCAGGATACTGCCGCCGCCGTCGTAGTGGCTGGTGGTATACGGGATCTCAGTCATGCGCGGCGGTTTCTGCACGGGGTTGCAAGGCACCGGAGACTTGTCGCAGGACTGGAACGCCGGGTTGTCCGCCATGTCAGAGTTCGGCGGTGCGGATATCGGTTTGGTGCAGCTGGTTACCACAGTGGTGTTGTTGGCTCCGGTACCCATGTTGCCCACCTCCGCCTGGTGCACTCCGGGAGTCTTGCTCTCGGAGAAAGGAAGTCTGCGCAGGCGCACAAGTAGCACTAGGATGAGCAACAGGATGAACAGGATCAGTATGACTAGGGCGGCGCTGAGGCCGGCGATCTGGCTGGAGCCGAGAGTGGCCATGCCGGCAGCGCGCAGGGAGACGTGCACAGTGAAGTTGGCCTCGGAAGACCCCGCCTTATTCTCGGCGACGCAGTAGAACTCCGTGCCGTCAGTCTCCTGCGCGTTGGTCAGCACCAGCGAGCTGCTCTTCTCGAAGCGCTCGTCCTCGAAGATGACCACGCGCTGGTGCGGCGGGCCGAAGGCGGTGTTGTTGAGCAGCAACCGACCGCTCCAGAACCACGTGACGGTGGCCTGGGGAACGGCACGCACTCTGCAGACCACGGTGGCGTTCTCGCCGGTGCTGGCTTCCACGTAACGCGGGGACGGAAGAATTTCCGGCCGGCACGCGAAGTCGTCGGCGTCGAGCTCTTGGAAGGCGCGGTTGATCACCCTGTCGGGTCCGCCAGCGCAGGTAGGAGGCACCGGCGCCGGGATGTTGTGGTCGGCGAGCCAAAGCTTGACCGCGCGGAGTCTGCAGTCGCAGTACCACGGATTGTCGTGTAGCTCGACACCGTGAAGCCTGCTCAGCGACTCCACCGTGCGGGGCTTCAGTTCCGTCAAGCGGTTGGCGTTGAGCTTCAGGGTCTCCAGTTGTTCGACCCCCTCGAAAGCCCTGGGAGCGATGCTGGTCAGCTCGCAATGAGATAGGTCGAGTTTTACCAGCCCCGGCAGCGTCTTGAAAGCGTTGGCGTCGATCTTGATTATGGGGTTATAAGCGAGTGTGACATCTCGCAAGAAGGGCACGTCACTGAACGTGGCCGACGGTATAGAGGTCAGCAGGTTGTAGGATAGGTCCAGCTCGACCAGGTTAGTCAGTCCGTTCAGTGCTCGATCGTCTATCTGGCCGATACGGCAACTGCGGAGGTACACTTTTTGCAGATTGAGTAGGCCGGCGCGTACGAAGGTGTCACGCGGAAGTATCTGCAGGTTGTTGCCTGTTACGTCGAGCACCTGCGTCTCCGGGTTGACGTTGGCCGGCAACGTGATTAGACCGCGGTCCACACATTCCACAGTCTGCTTGCCGCCCTTCCACTTGCACGCGCATACTGTCGGGCAGCTCGAAGAAGCGACGCCCGCACTAAGGCAGACGAGGCCTCCCAGCAACGCTATCGCCAGAAACATAATTCTCGGTCTTACGTTCGCCCTAGGGCACGCACTCACTCACACACGGGACTACGCGACTGCCATCCACTATGCGGCACGCATCACGCACTCGTTACGCGCACAAGAGGGTCGCGGCGGCGAAGTGGCTCGCGACGCGTGCGCAGCAGCTAAGCCGTCGGTGCTGGCCGGCGGCTGGGACCACACTGACTGATGTGGCCGCGGCGGCGCGGTGCGCTGCTTGCCGGATTCCCCCCTCCCCGCCTCGGCCGGCCGGCCGCCCTTCCAATAGCGCCCCGCGGCTGCATCCCCACCACCGAGCGCCAGACCGAAAGGCAGCGCCGCCCGCGGCCGCTCCCGTACTACGAGTCGCTCGCAGGCTCAGGCCTGAACGCTCCAACAATTTTTCACACCGTGTCCAATCAAAGAGCTTCTCGGCCGCAATGAAACGGTTTCAGCCAGCATTCGCCTCTCAGATTTTGCGATTAACGACTTGTGATTCTCATTCTTTCTTGTTCCACCCTCGTTTCGGCATTTCTAAACTCAACTACCCAGTCTAATCTCCATTCCTCTGAATTTACTCCGGATACAGAATGAATGACTAATACGTAACATCAAAGGGTTATACGAACTACGCATTCTGCATATAAGAATAATCATTACAGATTCCAATCCCTGCTTGTGAATTTACCACTGTCCCACCTATGTTCATTCATAAAAGATCAAATAAATAAAAAAGGTCACGTTACTTCGCTGTATATAAACAAAAGATTTCTGTATACGTACATCTAGCTACAAGTAAACTTCCTTTGAAGTAATTCTAGTAAAAAGAAAAAAGTAGGTTCCTTTATGTTATTTATGTTTGATTAGGCTACGGTTTTTTTGTGTGTGTGTGTGTGTGTGGACTCTATATATAATCTCATTTTAGGTGGATGCAGAAAAGGGAGAAGATGGGTGTTTAGGAAAATTGCCACCGGAGCATGCGCTCCATTGCAATTTAATTTAATCAGCACAGCCATCATTGCTTTTATGTACTAAATGTATTGACAGTTTGATAATATAATCTGAAAGTTGTTTTCAGGAATTTTGCAACTTTTATTACACTCAGACAGAATAAAAGAATGACTCATTGATGAAAAATACCGAAAGTCACTGCAGAAACTGAAAATGTATTTGTCATTTACAGCTAGATTATCGAAATCTTTATGCCATTCTTTGTTATAAGTTTTGGTAGAAAATACGGATGTTTAATTTTCGATTATCGGAAGATCGGAACGTTTACAAGGCATAGCAACTTCCCTTTAAATGGCAAGTTAGGCTGACGAATAGAGCTTCGATTGATAATATGTGTGAGAAAGTTATGGTTGTTGTGATTCACTTATTATGCTTCTTAGGTCACAGAAAATGCGGTCGTCGTGTTACTTTGTGATCTTGCTGATCACAGCTGGATTTGAGAGCCGGCTTTCATTTAGTGCCCCTTGAATTAGTCAGAAGTGAAGTTTCGATTGAAGCATTAAATTACGTAAGAAGTAGTCTTGTGTAGTGTTATGTCCTGTTAACGTTCATAAATATGCTCCAAGGCAAGCTAAATGAATAAATTATTCCTGAGGCTTGAAGTGTTCTACAGGGCTCATTTCAAAGAAGATATAACCCTTAAATATATAAATGGAAACCAAGTTTTAATCAATGAATGTTTTACGCTGAAGGAAGATATATCAGATACCACCTAAAATATGAGACAAAGATTGACAACTTGAGACAAATATTGTCATTGTTAATCCATTTTTATTAATCGGTGATTGCGTGAAGTACGGTCTATTGAATTATATAAATTTGAAGGAAAGAAGTGACAAAGATTCTTCTAGTTTTTCTGAATCAAATTGAGATTGGAGAGTGATTTAATTTGGCTCTGTAACGGAAATGCATAATTTAGATACTATCACTATTATTCCGCGCTTAGCTACAAAAGGGTGTAATTCATCCATACTAATGGGAAATTTTCATGCATGGGATGGAATATTATCACTACAGGATATGAAAGGAGGCGCCAGTGGGCTATTTTAACGAACTATTTCTGCATTCGCCAAGGAAAACCATGGAAAAGCCAGTTCAGGATACAAGAGCAGTTTCTCGAGACCTAGTCCAAATACATACGTATTTAAATATGAAATCAATGTCGTCTTGAGAAATATTTATCTGATTGTATAATCCTTTCCTCTAATTTTCTAGCCATATGACTGGAAAATTTTAAGATAAGAACTGTCATTGAAAAGTCTTTTGGAAAACGACAGGTTTTTCAGATTTTCACTTTACGCTGTTACTATGAAATAGGCTAGAAATTCTGCCACCTTTGCATCATTTGTGACAAAAATAGTTAGGTGTAGTTTATTAACTTCCCCCCAAATAACCACTGTTCACCGGATTTTTCCTCTCTTAACCTGGCAAATTCCCACCTCTAAGCCTGGCTTTGCCATCTTACTAGCTGAAAATATGATAGTCGAATCCTGAGAAATTTCTCAGAGTTCTCAAATGTTTTCAAAGCTATACCAAAACGTATCCATAACTTTTCGCAACATTTTACTATATCTTCCAATAAAAAAAATTAAGTTTCAACCCTTAAAACGCAAATAAAATTCTATCAAACCCTTGATTTTACCCACAAAATCACATATAAACAATATACCAAATTATAGTAAAGTGTCATGTTGTTAAGGTTCTTTGTGTGGTTTTATTACTGCATTAATTAATTAATAAAGTCCACCAAAAACAAGGTTATGTTGAGATGTTCGTTTATTTTGAACAAATCAAAACAAGTCTGCGACATTCACAAGCATAGTTGTTACAATCCAAAGATGCAATACTGACTTACTGAATACTTGCATGAATGTCTCTGTAACACTGAATTTATACTTAATGCAAAACTAACTTCTCTGTCCAGGCAATCTGTTTATATAGAGTCTATCGAAATTACGAGAATTCTTCAAAGGCATCCGCCCGATATTTCTCGATCATAAACAATCACTCAAACAATCAAACATATTAAAAACAATCGGAATTGATACAAAATTAATTAATAACATTACAAAATGATTAGAAATGGTAATTATAGATACTTAAATACAAAATTATTTACAGAAATCCTTTCAAATGGTGGAAAATTGTCCTGTAGACATCGTAACATACATTAATACAAGTAATTACAAACTTTTAATAAATTCTCTTGCATCATTCGGTTCTTAAACATATTAAATGGTCTTTAAATAATTTTCTTACCTAAAACAAAGTCTATATACACTTATTTACAAGAAATTACAAAATAAACATATCAAATCACTTTCAAGCAAACTTTGGCTCACTACAAATATTTCACACAGTCCAATACTATCCAAAATACAGGTATTAGGGCTGTTACAACCCCTCCCCAGGATTCACTTAATTTTACACAGATAAAATTGATTGAATCCGTCATGAATCTAAGCAGGTTGAATGTACACATAATGCAGACACGAACAGATTACAATCAATCAACCATAATGACTTTTACAATGAACAAATACAATTCTTCATTACATACAACATCTGCACATAGTCCATGACACTGATTTTACAATAATTGTCTTTTCTCAGGTCCAATCATTTTATCATTTACTGTGTTTACACAACAAACGTTTACTGTCATCATCTTAAATTACAATTATTTTCACTCCAAATTACACACTTGATGTCTGCTTGTTTATGACAACAGTCTATTTTCATTTTACAGCTGATAATTTGTCACCAAAATATAGAAAGTCACAACATCATGAAAATACCAAAGTCTCTACACAAAACTGTCACAAATTATACATTGAAATGCTTACATCTGTATCTGAGCTTAAGTACTCACACAAACTATTTACATGCATCAATTCAAAAACTTATTTACAAAATTAGATACACAGACGGAAAAAAAAATCCCAACACCAAGAAAGACTTGTGTTAGATAAACGAAATTTGGTAGGCGTGTTTATACATCTGAAAGATGACATCGATTCAAATTTCGCGCTTCGCGCATAAGTGTGGCGCTAGTAGCGCTACTCAGAGCTTGCAAATCAGGTTTGCTTTAAATACGCGCTGTAAAGTTTGTGAACGTTATTTACCGCTGAGATTTGACATAGTGAGTTGATGTTAGCCAAGAATGCCTTTAAGAAGACGAAGAAGCCATTATCAACAGCTCACCGAGTTTGAACGAGGTCGTGTAATAGGGCTACGAGAAGGTGGATTTTCTTTTCGCGATATTGCAGAAAGACTTGGCCGGAATGTATCCACTGTGCATGATTGTTGGGTGCAGTGGTCAAGGGATGGTACTGCCTCAAGAAGACCGGGTTCCGGGAGGCCACGTGGCACTACTGAGAGGGAAGACCGCCGTATTCGGCGTACAGCTGTGGCGCATCGTACTGCGTCTGCGGCAGAAATTCGAGCTGCAGTTGGTACCACAGTGACACAACGAACTGTTAGAAATCGGTTACTTCAAGGACAGCTCCGAGCCAGGCGCCCTGTAGCGTGCATTCCACTGACTACAAGCCATCGCCGTTTGCGACTCCAGTGGTGTCAAGCCAGAGCTCATTGGAGGACGGAGTGGAGATCTGTTGTGTTTTCTGATGAAAGCAGGTTCTGCCTTGGTGCCAGTGATGGCCGAGTGTTGGTCAGAAGGAGGCCAGGGGAACGCCTGCAACCAAACTGTCTGCGGCCTAGACACACTGGACCTACACCTGGAGTCATGGTCTGGGGAGCAATTTCCTATGACAGCAGGAGCACTCTTGTGGTTATACCAAACACACTGACTGCAAATTTGTACGTCAGTCTGGTAATTCAACCTGTAGTGCTGCCATTCATGAACAGCATTCAAGGGGGAGTTTTTCAACAGGATAACGCTCGCCCTCATACCGCTGTTGTCTCGCAACGTGCTCTACAGAGTGTCGACATGTTACCTTGGCCTGCGAGATCACCAGATCTGTCTCCAATTGAACACGTATGGGATATCATTGGACGACAACTCCAGCATCATCCACAGCCAGCACTGACCGTCCCAGTATTGACAGCACAAGTACAACAAGCATGGAACTCCATACCACAAAGTGACATTCGAAACCTGTATGACACAATGCATTCACGTTTGCAGGCTTGCATTCAAAATTCTGGAGGTTACACCGGCTATTAATTTAACAGTATTTCACATTTGAAATGCATTTTCTTGAGCTTAAATTAACCTGTGATCTTGAAAATTTAATCAATTAAACATGTTAACTTGACAAATGCATTGTCCAAATTTCATTACTCTACAATAATTTTTTCTTGGTGTTGGGATTTTTTTTTCCGTCTGTGTATTTACAGGCTAGGGACCCCTCCCCAAACCATGCATTTCAATTAATTCTCATAAGTGGGTTCCAGGATTTCCCTGGAAACCCAGAACCATGTAAGTTACTTTTTCCTAACCTTCCAGTTTTCTTCAACTTTTGTATACACATTTAATATTACATTTCTATTTTCACAAAGCTTCATTATATATATACAGAAACACAAACTTCCAATCATCTCAGACAACAGACTTTGGTACAACCACACAACAGCTGAGACATAAAATGGTTCTGTTTTAGCAAATTGATTGTCACTTAAAAGCAATGCTGTTGACTCAACTGGTAATACAAATTTATTATTCTCACTACTACAGTTTAGTCCATCATTACTCCCAACCCCACTCTTCATCATCTGATTACTACTTAAACTTACCAAATTACATGAATCAGTACCTAAAACTGTTTTATCATCTGGCTTACTGACTTCCTCCACAAAATAATTATTTTTCTCAGCAACTACTACTTCATTATTAGCTTCCACATCAAAGTGGGTACAAAACATAGTGTCATCTAAGTCACATTCTGTACAATTTTCTAAATTAGAAACTGGTTCAAATAAATCCTTACTCCCACCCATTTCTTCAATGTCATCATCTACACCAAATAAAGAGCTAAATAACGTATCAGCTAGGTCAAAATTAGGATATTTTTCCAACTTAGGGATTGGTACATAAGGCTTTTCAACCACTCTCTCTTCAGAAGACAAATACTTTGACTTACAATTCTCCTCCTCATCTGGGTCTCCTATCCATACCACTGTATCACCTTCATCTTCAAGATATTTGAGAAACTCCTCGATTTCAGCACTTCTACAAACTTCATTACCACCTATACAAGCACACATAGTCCCAACTATGCCATTCTGGACCTTACAAGTTTCTGATAGCCACACTGTAGTATGCACTATAAATTCTGCGCCCCTTTTTGTAATTAGGCAGTGACCATTTCGAAAATCTTCTACATGAAAATTATTACTTTCGCACACTGATTCTAATGATAAGGTACTATGGTGGTCCCCTTCCCGCTTTATCTTATTATCAACCTTTACATCATCAACATCATTCATTACATCTATCATATCCTTATCCTGAAATTCACTTGCTGCTACCCCCACCTCTTCCAATAAATCTTCTCGGGGATTATTCATAAAAATGGTATTAACGCTATAGCAGTTGGTACCTGGACCCACAATCTTACCCACCACTGCGGGGCCCGTCACAGGGGTGATCTTTAGTTTGTCTGCCCCCCATGCTGCCTTTCCCTTTCAGATTGAGGGTTCTGTTCTCTCACTCCCCCATTATCATTCCTTCTTGCATAATTATTACGATCCCTTCCCCTCGATCTACCATCCCTTGACCCATTACCCCTTCTAGGGGGACTCCTGCTGCCCCTCCTATGGTGTTGATGGCGGTAATGTTGTTCATTGAATGACTCCTGGGCATCCAAGCGTCTCAACAATTCAGAAACTCTATCCACATTTACTACATCCAAAGTGGCAATTAAATTTCTTGTTTGCTGAGGTAGCCTAGCTCCTATCAAATCAATAAATTCCTCCTCTCCATAAGGATGGTCTAAATACTTACAACGGATCCAACATTTATGAAAAAAGTCATGTTGAGTTTCCCTACCAGGTTTATAGGGTCTACCAGTCATCAAATCTCTCTTTTCTTGAATCTGCCTGCTTGTCGACCAAAAATGTTTCAAAAAGTTTTCTTTAAACAGCTTGTAGTCAGTCACTTCCCTAGCTTGTCTATCACCCCATGTCCTAGCATAAGATTTTAGATGTTTACCCACAAGTGCAATTTTCTTACTATCGGGTAATAAATTAAAATAGTCTGATCTTTCAAAATTATCTATAAATTCAATAGGGTGAAGCCTCCCACTATCATCATAGAATTCAAATTCTTCTTTTACATCGACACTGAAATTTGGATTACCTGTTAAGGGAACCTGACTTAACTGAATCTGCAACCCAGTAACCCTTTTCTCTAACTGATTAACGTTAGATTGGGTTGTCTCCAATCCCTGAGTAAGTTGTTCCTGATGATTTGCCAATGCATTAACATTTTTCCCCTATACCAACCACTTCCTGTCTCAACTCATTGACCCTTTGAGCAGCTTTACTATCATTGGCTTGGAATAAAGTGACATATTCCTCCCTCATCTTATCACAATTTTCACTGACTTCCTTCACCTCTTTATAAATCAAATTTTCACATTCAGCCTTATTCTGTTCACAAAATTTTGTAACTTTCTCAAATTTCTCCTGACATTCTGTTACTACCTTCCCCAATTTAGAATCCAAATTGTTAATATCTTCCTTGAATTGAGAGCTAAAACCCTGAAATTGCTTTGTGATTTTAACATCAAAACATTTAGTCAAATCAGAGAATGTTTTATCATTGTTTTGTTGCAGTTGAGAAAACTGATCATTGATTACAGCAAACTGAGAATTAATTTCAGAAAATTTGCTATCATTATCACTTTTTAACTCATTCCTTAACTCACTCCTAAATTCAGAAATTTATTATCGAATCTGGCTACAAAAGACTCTAGAATTGCTTGTAGGTTCTGATTATCAGCCATTTTTAGTAATTATCAAAATCAACATAAAAAACAAAATTAAGGAAAATTAAAATCTTTCCAATCTGCCACACATTAACATGCAAAATAAATCACTTGAATATTCAATGCCGTACTTACAGTTATTCCTCACTTTTGTATCACATTAAATTTCACTTAGAAGCACTTAATTAATCATTAAACACCACACTGACTTCAAACACTTAACCACACTTTTCACAATTCACTGTAGGAAGACGATTTTGAGGCCGAAGGAAATCCACTCGACGTCGGAAGATTACAGCCGATTCCCGATGAAAATTCTCCGCCTTAGGCCGAAGAAGGTCCGCTTGCCGGTCGAAATTTCCTCGCAATTTTCTGCAGATTCTTTTTAGAAGATAAACATCCCACAGATGTTTAAGAACTTCTCGTCATGTCAACGGTAGCCATGTTAAGGTTCTTTGTGTGGTTTTATTACTGCATTAATTAATTAATAAAGTCCACCAAAAACAAGGTTATGTTGAGATGTTCGTTTATTTTGAACAAATCAAAACAAGTCTGCGACATTCACAAGCATAGTTGTTACAATCCAAAGATGCAATACTGACTTACTGAATACTTGCATGAATGTCTCTGTAACACTGAATTTATACTTAATGCAAAACTAACTTCTCTGTCCAGGCAATCTGTTTATATAGAGTCTATCGAAATTACGAGAATTCTTCAAAGGCATCCGCCCGATATTTCTCGATCATAAACAATCACTCAAACAATCAAACATATTAAAAAACAATCGGAATTGATACAAAATTAATTAATAACATTACAAAATGATTAGAAATGGTAATTATAGATACTTAAATACAAAATTATTTACAGAAATCCTTTCAAATGGTGGAAAATTGTCCTGTAGACATCGTAACATACATTAATACAAGTAATTACAAACTTTTAATAAATTCTCTTGCATCATTCGGTTCTTAAACATATTAAATGGTCTTTAAATAATTTTCTTACCTAAAACAAAGTCTATATACACTTATTTACAAGAAATTACAAAATAAACATATCAAATCACTTTCAAGCAAACTTTGGCTCACTACAAATATTTCACACAGTCCAATACTATCCAAAATACAGGTATTAGGGCTGTTACAATGTCTTCTAGTCTTGTTAACTGACTATTTCTCTTCTGAACAAATCTAGAGTCAATAAATACAAGCAATTTTGTTATTTCCGAATCCGTCCTACTCGCCATTAACCAAAAAGATTCAAAATTAATTGTTCCCCCTTTCAATTTAAAAATGTAACCATTATTATTTTTTTTGCCCGTATTTTTTTAATCTCTAATTTTCCCTTTCTTCCGCTTTCTACTTATTAAATTTTCGCTAACCATAAAGTTGGAACATTGCTTTATTCCAGCAAATCGTATTTTTGTTTCCAGAAACTGATATAATTAAAATGTTCCTTTTTACCCCTATTTTATTTCACTTGTATTCCGATCTCATATAATAACTGTTGGATTTACTGTTCTACTCCCCATTTTTTTTTCTTTTTTTTTTTGCTTTAATTAACGGGAATTACTAAGTTTTCTCAACGTGACACAATCTGTTGTTTGAAAACGAAAGCATTTAATCTACAAATGGCAACAACTTTTTTCAGAAATTTCTTCAATATTTTGGACTCGTTCGTTCATTAATTTCTCTGAAATTCCTGACTTCGCTAGGAACATGGGACCTGATCTCCTTGGCTTTAGTCGAGAATACGATACCATTGTACTTCTATTAAAACTAATATAACTATTTTGTTTCGAGCGAGATGTTATTTCTCCGAACATTTAATTCATTGAAACTCTTTATAATCGTAGGATGCTATACCCGTCTTTATGGACGGATCCTTATGTCATATTTATACATTTATAAAACTTTTATTTCTTGTCACTTACATGAATTCAAATAATTGTGATTTTATCAATTGACACTTAAACAAAAAAAGAATAAAAGGCCAGTTCGAAGTCTTTAACAGGATTCGTAGAAATCATTATTTAGAATTTTTACACATATATTGGATAGGTGGTGAAGATAAAACAAGCAAACACGTTACTAGTTGATTGAAACAATCTATGACCTACGCCGGATTCCAATCGGCAATCTTCCAACGCCGGAATCACTACGTGCCGGTCCTAACAAAATAATGGTTTCTAATAACACTTCTGCTTAATTGATCAGTTGTTTGGAAAACAGGACTGATAATTACATTTAAATAGGGGATCACACTAATGGAAACCTGTAAATCACATTTGATTCGTTCTCTTTCGTTTACAATGTTCTATCCGCTGATGGATCAGATGCTGTTAACCAGTGATATCTTTTATTTTCATTCCAATCTAAGTTGTAGCTTGCTAACGATCAAATATTACTGTTACCAAAAGGATTAACGACGCGATTATGCTAACGATTAACGATTTCGACTGCAAAAAAAATCTATTTCAATATCATTGATATACGAGTAAGAAATGAGATGTAATAGTTGAGAAAAATTTAATTTCTCAGCATGCATGGGAATTTTTATTTTTTTAGTGACAGTGTTTAACAACACACAGTTTGTTGCTATTTAAATTTCTTCGTATAGACTCAGATTTCAGCACTAGATGTTTTCGCGGATTTGCGATGGAACTATCAGTTTCCAACCAGTATAAAACCATTGAATTATGTTAAACCTAGCATTTCTGAATTTTTTCATTCTTATTGTTAGCAGAGTAGAAGAGGATGTGATGCACGATTCACAATCATCAGATTGTGAACCAGTGTCATGGGTAACGAGAGTACGGCACTGTTGAATCTGATTCGTGAGTCAGGTCAGGGACTTGAAATTTGATGGTCTCTAAAATGTCCTTCGGGAGTGTAGCCCTGAATGGCCTAGCATTTAAAAATATTCACCACAGTCTTTTACACTCATGCAAAGGCAGACGCTCATGTAAAAAAATGGAACCACCAGACCTCGTAATAATCGATTTCGGTGATTCTTAAGGTGGCCATACACGTTCGCTCCATCTGTCCAAATGGAGCGATGTCACTCCATTATCGTGTCGTCTATGGGGAAATTGCTGTGAATGACGTGGATTGACAGGATTATTTGGATATCCATTCAGTCCAATATCCATCTGTTTCGTCCATCATGCCATCAAGCCGACTGACGGTGTGTGGGGAAAACCAAGTGGAGCGACATCAAGCCATCACTCCAATCGGCTTGGTGCATGGGGAAACCGCGGTCCAAACACTTCTTCATTCGCCGACTACTGAGGAAACATCACCAGTGCCTTAAGTGGACTGCATAACATTATTCCATTTTATTTTATTTTTAATCTAGTATAGAAATATTTGTTTTGCTACCAGTTAAATATTATTTTGAAAGTAGTATTGAAAATAATTCAGTTTTAAATATTATGAAGTAACAATTAACATGATATAACTTTCTTTTTTCCTTTCTTTTCCTTAGGAAAAAAAGTAATAATGTCGTCTCAACATGACTTTGTGCTGGAGATTATTGAGACGTATAAAGAAAGACATTCCATGCCTATGGTAGATATCTAAACCTCACTGTCATTACAAAATAAAAAGAAATATGGCAATAGATCAATTGCTAGTATTGTTTAAAAAATAAAGACATAAATGCAAACAGAGAAACCGTGTTGAAAAAATAATAATTCTTTGCGGTCTGGTTTTTAAAAATAACGTAGCAAGATAAGATCAATTTTATATTGTTTAATCACGTTGTTTAACGACATGTGACGTACCTGCCTATTTTGGTATTCTAAACTACTTAAATTAATAACTCCGTTTTATAAACATTTTTTAGCATTTCTATAAGCTTTTGTAAAATAACAGAGCTTATTCTTCGTCATTTCGCACTTTTTTGGGTGTTTATTTAACTTTCAGCTTTTGTATTCAGTATTCGACAAGTTTCAATATCCCTTAAAATTAATTCAGTCTCATTTTATTTGATACTTGGCAAAACTAGATTGTTGTAAAAGAAACTGACAACTTTTTGTTGTTCCCTTTGCCAAGTTTTTCGTTTTTCGTTGTTGTGGTTGACTGGAGTTGTGCAATGATGGTGTATGTGCTACGCTTTTGGATGTCAACCAAATGGATGTCATCCATACGGATTATATCCAAATGGAGCGATCGTGCATGGTAAACTTTATACACTCTCTGGCTAAAACTGTGAAGCAATCAGAAGGAGAGGAGAAACGAAATGAAACTTCATGGGTTATGAGGGAATGTCATCTCAATGATTACAAAATTAGAGCAAATTTACAAATAACTTGCCAGTATTAGCCCACTTATCAGTATGACGTTGCATTCCCTCTGCCCTGGATGCACGGACGCATTTGATTGCGAAGGGTGTTATAAAGCCATTGCATTCTCTGCAAGGCAAGTTGGTCTACAACTGTTATAACTGGTCCCTGAAATACTGGGTACTGGCGTTGGAATGTAATTGACATCAGAGCTGCAACCACCATATTCTGTTTGGGACATATCTGCGGAACTTGCCGGCCATAGGACTGCCTCAGCATAATGCAGACAGTTCGTAGAGACATGTGCCAAGTGTTGACGAGCATTATCCTGTTGAAAAAATGGCACTTTCCTACTGTCGCATGAGAGATAACACACGAGTTCGCAGGATGTGCGTGATGTCCCGTTGCACAGTCAGAGTTCTCTCAATCACAACCGGCCTGCATCTGAAGTTATACCTGATGGCTCCCCCCACCATGACGCCAGGAATAACACCGCTGTGTCTCTCCAAAACATTAGAAGAATGGGACCTCTCCTCATGTCACCACCATATTCGCCGACGATGGTCGTCGAAGTTAGTGCAGAATCGCTGATGACAATGAATGGCTTCGCACTGTGTTCAGCGATGACTCGCCAACTTTTCAGTTATTTTGTTAACTAATGTAAATGAAAAAAGAACCTTAAATGTTTATCTTTATTTTTTGTGAATGATTATTTGTCAAATTTTATGTTTCTATTTATTTGCATATCATTTTCAGAGCTTTTCAGACATCGTCCGTTGCAGCGGATTTTTTTTTTTTTTTTTTTTTTTTTTTTTTTTTTTTTTTTTTTGTGGTTTACACTTCGTCAACATGAAATAATTAGAGGCAGGAAAGTACTGGAGTCAAGAAACAGGAAGGAATTCAGCCACGGCCTTTTGTTAAGGAACCATCCCGTCATTCGCTTGGTGTGATTTCGGGAATTTCCATCTGAAAGCCGGATCAGGAAGCCAGGCTAAACTGACAGTGTAATGAGCAATGAGCGAATCTCAGACATGTAAAAGTAAAAACTCATAAAGCGAAACAACTAAATGGAATGCCTAAGTCCACTTATAAAATTATTTTATCTCCTGCATAATCGCGGAACATGTAAGATGAAAGGAGTACGCGCCATATATAAATGTTATAAGAATAATCACCGTATAGTGTAGAAAGTATTATTTCCTTTTATGAGGCTTGTCAGATTACGTTATTTATCCGTTATGTATGATCTACGGCTGATTAAAAAAGACTTTCTATTATTATTGCAAGACAAATGAATGTATCGGATATCAAGTTACGAGATAAATAATGTTAAACAATAGCTAAGGGAGAGTAAATTTCTTGGCACCGAGAGTTAATGGTATTCACATAATAGCACAAAGTTCACATAATTCAACATATGCGTAGTGTGCTTCCTTACAAGTAGGTAAATCTAATTGTAAGTTTTTGTGAATGCTGGAAACTTCTACAGCCAGTGGATTACCAGCTAAATTATGAGCAGTAAAATTCATCTAAACGCTAAACAATAAAAATCAGCCCTCATATATAAAAACAATAATCAAATTCCTTAATACACCAAACTTACTGCTAACGCAGTGAAAGGATATTATATCGAAGACAGAATTACTCTGAAGGGTTGCAGTTCATATTGTATGTGGTCTCTGGCTGAACAAGGACGTTGCAAAAAGCCTGGGGTGGTTAGGTCCGCCGTGTACGAGGAAAGACCATCCGTTTCTCAGTAGAGAGCCGAGTCGAGCCAACGTAACGACAAAATAATGCCCGCCGCCGGCCAGGCTTGCCAACCTCGTGCCGTGCGGTGGCGACCACTGCAGAGCAGACAGTTTCCAGGCGACGAGCCCTTAAATTATGCGCCGGGGCAGCGCAGAGCAGAGCAGGGAAGCAGTTCGGAGTGAGTGGTTTGGACTGAGACCGTGCGAATAAAATATGTCGTCAAGAGCAGCCGCGTCGTCGCCTTTGAAACTGGCGCCCATTACGAAGATATACAGATAGCTCCGATCTAAATCTATGGCCCGAGTAAGTGGTGCAAGGCGCCGGAGGAGAATTGAAAGCGAAGGCGATAAGGGCAGAAATATTATCTGGCGACGCAGCTGTTCGCACACGAGTGGATGTCGGGAGCTGTGACTTATGGGCGGCGGCTGCGTCAGACTTGCTTCAAGGGGATGCCGGCCGTTCCGTGTCGATGGGAGAAGTCGGTAAGTCACGGGAGAGACAGTTCGCAAGAGCAACCTGTCTCCGAGGCAAACAGGCTCGCTCGCGGTAACGATTGTTCCTGATACTCAGGTTAGGTATTGTCCTTGCATTACGATCGCTCGCTGCTTGAGACTTCTAACCACATCCCTTTAATCAGGAGTCAGTTGCATGACGGAAGAAGCCAAATCTCCATTTAGATATATCGAGTACAGTGTTTTTCAGCCTGTGGTCAGCATACCATTAGTGGTCCACTAAGGTGGTTCAGATGGTCCGTAAGCAGAATATTATTAATTTAGATATAGTATTTGTATTGTATAAGGCAAGGCTGCCCAACTAATTTTGGAGAAGGGCCACGGTTTCGTCTCTAAGTTAGCCTGCGGGCTACATAATTCTTGCATACAGATCCAATAGATATTTAAACATAACAAAAATATAAGTAACACAGTATAATTACAATCAAAATTTAAAAACCATCAATGAGAACTTTGCAGAGGGCTTTTTTTTAAGTCACGAATAATTCATTGAGCAGGCAAAACTCTGGCGTTTCCAGGCAGGAAAAGGATAGGACAGCATTGTTGATACTAGTCTATTCATTTCACCGAGCGTGGTGTTGTAACGGATAGCGTTCTGGCCTCGCATTCGGGAGGACGGCGGTTCGAATCCCCGTCCGGGCATCCAGATTTGGGTTTTCCATGGTTTCCCAAATCACTCCAGGCAAATGCCAGGATGCTTCCTTAAAAAGGCCATGGCCGAATTCCTTCCCATTCCTTGACCCCATCCTTTCCCGTCTCTAAAGACCTCGCTGTTAGAGAGACGTAAAGCAGTTAAAAAAAAATCTTTTCATTTCCAGTTGTCATCAAAAAGAGTTCTGTTCGTCTATGCATTAAGTAAATGAACGTTTTCTGAGAGTCTTGCAGTGAGTTTGATGTATCGCGGGTTGTAAAAGGTTGAGAAACGCTGATGTAATGCCTTCAGAATAACGCGATATGTGGTGACATAACAGTGGTGAAGTAAACTATGGTACAGTAAAAGGCGAAAGGTCTAGTGTCTGGTCAACATTTAATTAACTTTTAATAGTTCACTTCCAGTTTCCACAGGAATTCGAAACATGCTTTTAGATTTAATATGTTATAATGGTACAGTAAAATCTATCATAGCCAAAGGAAAAATTCTACAGGAGGTTGAACATTTTCCCTACCTCGATAGCCATATCTCAACAAAGGCAGAAATTCAATATCGATTAAGATGTTCTAGTGCAGCTTACGGCCGTCTATTAAACGAGTGCTCGACAATTATGACATCTGTGCTCGGACAAAGCTCTATGATTACAGTACTATTGTAATACCAACTTTACGTTGTGAGACTTGGACTACCTACAGAAGACACTTAAAATATCTGGAGAAGTATCACCAAGTATCTCCCAAAAGAATACCTAAAAATGGCAAGACCGTCGAACAAATGCCAGTCTCCTAGATGAAGCGAATACCACAAGCATTACCGAGCATGGTGGGTGAACGGATAACGCTCTGTTCTCGCATTCGGGAGGACGCCGGTTCGAATCCCCGTCCGGGCATCCCGATTTTGGTTTTCCATGGTTACCCCATATCACTCCAGGCGAATGCCGGGATGCTTCTATCAAAAAGGCCATGGCCGAATACCTTCCCGTTCCTTGTCCCCAGTCTCATCCCGCCTCTAATGACCTCGACGTCTCATACCTTAATAATGTACATATAGGTAAAAAAAATAGGCCCTCATAAGTTAATCGTCCGCAGCATTATTTTTAACAATTTATTGGTCCTTCGGTTGTAAATGTTTGAGAAATGCTGATGAACTACATTCAGACTTAACTGGAAAGTTCGTAGCCAAAATTATTTTCATTTTACACCACAGTTATTTTAATTTGTGAATTCTTTTTATTCTGGTTTTTCAAAAGGTCTGGCGCGTTTATTAATAAATACATGTTTACCACCAAGAACATTTTTGTTTGTTGTGGATCGTCGACGCCGAAGGCATTAGGGCCGTGAGATGAGCGGAGACAAGGAACAGGAAGGTATCCGATCATGGAATTTTGCGATCCACTCTCGCAATCGTTTCAGGAAGCCTTGTAGATCTGAATAATGGAGGTCGGCATGTGTTCTCCCGAAAATCAGGCCCTAAAGTTAATTGCTCACCCACCAGGTTCCGTCATCAAGAAAATTTTCCCGGTAAGAGAAAAGGGTGTGCTCCAAGCAACTGTTATTTTTTTGTAAAGACTGGTTCTCCCGCAGCAATTTTTCCATCAAATTCAGTCACTTTGATGGAAACATTGTTAAATTATACTCAATAAATGTTTTGTTATAGCTTTACGAGTCGTCGAGGTCACTAGAGGCGGGAAAAGACTGGAGGCAAGGAACGGGGAGGAATTCTGGCATTACCTTTTTGAAGGATACAACCCAGCCTTTGCATGTAGTGATTTCGGGAAACCACGGGAAAACGATATCTGTATGAGGATTCAAACCCGCGTCCTCCCGAATGTGAGGCCAGTGCATTACCACTCATCCGCCATGCTCTGACAAAATATTTTCGTGTTCATAACAAAAGAGACCTAAATTAGAGGGTAGCTATAATAAATTTGAACACTTATCTGTTAAAAGGAAAATGTATTTAAAATTTGTGTATTAGCAAAGAAGTAAACCTAATTAATACATTAATATGATTTCTTTATTTCGGAGATTTCTAGTAGCGCAATTATTGTGATAGTGACTGCCACATACACACCTACTTTTATTAACCCGTAAGAATGATAAATCACGAGATAAAATGGCCGATAGTAGAGGATAATACTTAATATGGATGAGTAAATAAAACATTATTTCTGATCCCAAAATGAAAGAATTTTTTAACAGAAATCTCTGAATGAACATGCTACACATTATGGTTGTGGTACAGTATCACAATTTAGAGATTGATTGGAGCCCTAGCCGGGATGCTTCCTTCAAAAGGCCATAGCCGAATTGCTTCCCATTCCTTGACCCCAATCCCATCCCACCTCTAATGACCTCGACGTCGACAAAGCGTAAAGGCATAATTAGAAAAAAAATGTGATGATGAAAGAGGTTTTCAATTGTAGAAAGACACTGATGACAGTGAATTCAATGTAAAAGAAGATGGCTGTTGCGTTTTGTGAAGGGATTGGATGCATTTCGGTTCAAAACCTGTTATCAGCAGTCAGAATGGATCAGTATAAAATTTCAGTTTTGCTACAAGACGTTCTTATGAGAGTAAACCTATTAAACGTGTCAAATTAAAATCCACGTATATAAATTGCCACTTTATTTAAATAACGACCTGGGGACTTTAACTCATAGCAAGATGTATAGTGCCTCGAATCTAGAAGAACTTTTACGATTCATTATATTAATTTAATTGAAATAGTGTACAATAATGATCTATTTATTTATTAATAATAAAGTTTTTGTTGCACTATTTTGACTTAAATAAATGAACCCTATAAATGAATTTAAGCGTAACAATGACGTAATTACAATAGTGGGTTGATTTTATGCTGGATTTTTGGTATACGTTATTAGTTCCTTCCATTATTACCTGAATCTGCAAAATTTCAAACAATTAATATGATGCTGCCAATCCAAAGTCTCTATTTGTTTTTGGTCGATGAGATATTTATTCCGTTTTCTAGTTCTCCTGAAAATTGCGAATTTTGTATTTTTGCCGTTGTTCTTACGAAACAGCGATATATCGTCCCGATACCAGGAATATAATAGTTGCAGAGCTATTAACGTAACAATGCTTAACGCCACTGACAACTGGTTCAGTTCGTGGAACTGTCTGTACTTAGTAACAGTGAACAGAGGAAACAGCTAATGGACTTATCGTTAGAATGAGTTGTAAAAGAATTCGTTCCGGGAAAATTTGCTTGTGTGAAGGGTGTTACCGGTTTATTCATTATCGGTAGATGGTGATTTTTCAATTATTTATCAAGCCTCCAGAAGATGACGTCATGATAAGCATTTTAAGGATAGTATTCGTTCAAACAACAAACACCAACGAAAGACATTGTAACTACTGAGAATGACAGCTGTTATTATAATACTGCCTCGATCAGACCTAACTCCTGGTCATATTCAACCAGCAAATGCCAGAGCCTCACATATGTCCGATCACGCCATCTACGTTTAGACACTTTCTTTTCTGTCGAACTCTTAAAGTCACCTGATAGCCGGCTCCGGTAGTGTAGGGGCTAGAGTACGAGATTCGGGTATTCGCAAGAGATAATCCTCATCGACTATCTGGAAAAGGGTAAAACTATTACAGGTGCAAATTATTCATCGTTATTGGACCGTTTGAAAACCGAGCTGCAAGAAAAACGCTCCAGATTGACCCACAAGAAAGTCCTTTTCCATCACGAGAACGCACTAGCACACGCCTCAGCAATTGTGGTCTCAAAATTAATGGAAATAGGATTCCAACTCGTTTCACATTCTCCAGATTTGGCTCCCTCGGACTACTATTTGTTGAAGAAATGGCTCGTGGGACCAAGATTTTATTCAAACGAGGAGGTGATTGCACACACTAATGGATATTTTGCAGACTTGGACAAATCCTATTATTTGGAAGGGATCAACAAACTAGAACTTCGTTGGACGAAGTGTCCTAAAAGGAGACTATGTCGAAAAATAAAAAAGGTTTACCCCAAACGCGTAAGTAGTTTTTATTTTTTGCACGGACTTTTCACACGACCCTCGTACTGGCTCCGCGTACCGAAGGTCGTCGGTTCGAGTCCAGCTGAGGGCATGGGTGTTAAGTGTTATCTATGTGCATACGATGTCTATGCTGTGGTGCCTATAATTACTAGAAAAACAATACATACAATGGGAGAAACTACAAACACTGGATGAACTGAAATCACAATTGAGTTGGCTGTATGGCCTAATAGTAGCCAAATGCCATTAGGATAATAAAGGTCACCTGATATGCAATCGTTATAATTCTTCTTCTTAACTTTCATCTCGCATAGCAGGGTCTGCTTTACTGGTCTTCTTCTACCATTTGTGCTGATTTTGTACATCTTCGGGTGAGGTATTGATTAGTTGCATGTCCTCCCGAAAGTACCCAACCAGCTGTTTCTGGTTATCCCTCGTGGTCTTGACACCTCCAGACGTATATCGTAGCTGTTCTCGCGACTGAGGTGGTGTTGATGCTTAGTACATTGCCGTATCATCGCAGACGACCCTCCCGCATTTTCTCAAGGATTGGAGCCCGAACGAACTACGGTCCAATCTAGTGAGGTCCTGTGGCCAGCGAATAATCTTCATTTCCATGACAAGCAGCCGTTGTTCATGTCTTTTCCAGAATGGCCAACATTCTATTCCATAAAGTGCCACTGGTTGAACGATGGTTGTGTAAACCTTCGATTTAAGGTACAGTGGCACCTTCCGGTTGATAAGGTCTCCTGTAAGCTGACGTCACTTCATCCAGGCTGTGTTGACTCTTCTTTCGGACGTCTGGGACCGTCTGACCATCCGAACAGATTAGTGTTCCCAGGCATTTGAACTCAGATGACTGTAGAGTTAAAAACCGCCGATAATAACTGACCTGCCACTTGGAATTACACCCTCAATTCACTCGGCCGTACATTAAGTAGCATTTTCATTCGTTTTAAAAGGTACATAGTATGATCCGTGGCCTATGAAAATTCACTTTTTGAATGTAGCTGAATTTTGCATGTAAAACCATTCTTAAGGACAAAACTGAAACCGCTTTTTACATCATTGCCAGACGCATGCAGAATTAATATTGCTACCATGACACACACACACACACACACAAAAGAAGATTGCTTCATCCCTATTGCTCAACAAACATGGCGCGTCAAACGTGGAACTTATCACAATTTCTTCATGACATTTTGAATCCCTTTTAGCATGATTGATGGTAATTTTCGGTTTCTTAAATGTAGAATCAAGATCTAATTTGTTTTAAATAATGATATCATCGTAATGGAGTGCTTTGAAACATTTTAATGGGAGAAAGTAAATCAGTGGAAGTAGTAAACTGCAAACACTATTGACCATAACTTGACCATAACCACTGGCACAGCTTGATGTGTAATGTGAAATGCCCCGGAAAGCTTCCGTGGTTCGGATTTAACTTTGGTTAGATTAGGCAACCATTTACCTGCAATACCAGGCCTAATATACCACATGCGGGAGGGTCCAACCAACCTTCCGGCTGAGGACCAAGCTTAGCTTTTTCGTTTTACTATCGATTTTTTACCAGCATTTATTTTGGTTTACTACAAGCTTACGATTCCTATTTCCGTTACGTCAATGGAAACTACTAAAAATCATACAGAGATATTTTCTCAGGTGATGAATTTAATAGGACCATTCCTCCTTTCTGAGTCGACGTTGAAAACCCCGGCATTTATGATTCACAGTGTTGATATGCAATACAAAGTGTTACGCAGTTTAAAATTTGATGTTTACTTTTATTTTAATGGTTGTTTCTTTTCACCGTGGTGATAATTTTGGTGTGCGAATTAAATGTTAAAACAAAAGTACATGATCCGCTTACCTTTGGCAGTCAAATTAGATCGCGTATGAATAATATTTAAAGCAGTTTTAATATTTAAAGCCATAATTGGATCGCGTTCTGGATCACAATTTTTGATGTAATCTGTAAGGATTAATGTGAACCGCTATTTTCTATGATAATAACTCCGTGTTGGTAAAAACAATGAAAGTCTACGCCCTTAAGTCAACTGAGAGTTGATGGAAAACGCATCAGGCAAATCTCCATCGCGGAGACAAATAAGCCACTCGCTAATATTCTTGTCATCTGATTCGAAAGACTGAAACCTGATAGTTCCATCAGTGCGGCCTGTTACCAGCTTCATCTTTTATCGCTCTTTCGTAAATTAGCAGCTGAACAAAGATATCCCCAAGTGTCCTGTTTCGGCTCATCAGAAGGGTGAATGATGAGCAATTATATTTCATGTCGTAAATTACCCTGGTACTCTGAAGGACGTAAGCATCAGAAACGTTTAAAATGTCAGCTACGATTGTTAATAAACTTTATGATACCTCCTTGTAAACAATTTTTCCAGTTATTGTTTTAAGCTGAAATGATTTCCACTACTTATTTCCGCCACCTTATAAATACAGTAATGCCTCATCAAGGACGAGGAGAGCTGAACATAAGAGGAACAAAAAGCAGACGATTTGAGCGTTAAGGCGCGTCCACGCTATGCCAAGGAAAAGAAAGGTCATATGGCAAAGTTGGCTGGTTAAGCTGTATATACAACTCCACTGAAAATTTACTGCGTGCACAAAGAAAATGGCTTTCAGTAACAAAATGTTTGCCGACGAGGATTGCTGTTGCCGCCGCTGCAACAATAATAGTCAAAAGTGACTCGAGTCTTGATCCATTGAAACGACAGTTTTGGATACGTCCCACCTCCGAGATAGAGCTAGATATTATTGCAGTGACTTGGTAAATAATTTATTAATACGTGATGCAGATGAATTTAATCTGGGCACCAGAAGTGGGGATCCTATTTGCAGTTGTTGACGCAAACTACAATTTCTTACACCAAATGTATGTTGCCAAGGAAAAATATCGGACATCGGTGTATTTAGTAGAACAAAATTCAAGAAATGTCTGGAAAATTACACGAAGAATCTTTCCAGCCCGTGCGTACTTCCTGGAAGAAGTATTAGCAGACAGCTTGTTTTTGTTGCTGGTATTTCATTTCCTTTCTCAAATAATGTTGTGAAATCGTATATACGTATAATATATGTTAACAGCGAAACGGTCGTACAGTATGTATCGAGCCAACAAGCAAAGACTAAAGATATTGCCAAAACTACACATAACAAAAACTGAAATTATTAATTGTGAAATGATGAGTTGAAGTGTCAGATGTAATACTGTTGTCTTAATTAAGGCCTATTTTAGGTTCTTGATACTAGGCTATAAAAATGTATACTAAATAAAAAAAATATATATATCCAGGAGTACAAGTAAAGGGTTCAATGAAAAGTATTTTTAATTGCCGCTTAATCAGAGTATGTAAAGTCTCTGAGATTATATCTAGAATAATATCCTCAGTGTTGCAACTACTCAGAAAGCCTGTTACCGCAGTAGAACCGAGTATGGTGGTGTAACGGTTAGCGTTCTGGCCTCGCATTCGGGAGGACGGTGGTTCGAATCCCCGTCCGGGCATCCAGATTTGGGTTTTCCATGGTTTCCCAAATCACTCTAGGTAAATGACGGGATGCTTTCTTCAAAAGGCCATGGCCGAATTCCTTCCCATCCTTTCCCGTCTCTAAAGACCTCGCTGTTAAGAGACGTTAAGCAGTTAAAAAAAAAAAAGTAGCAGAACCACCATCTTTTAATCACTTCCTGCACCGAATTTGGTTCTGTCTCTTTCGTTTTTATCTGTCATTGGAAATGGCCAGCTAGATTCCTCATTTTCTGTTAATTTCTTGTTTATTAACACGAAAAGTAATAGCTATTTCTGCTAGCGCGTCATTTCTTTTATTACGATCTTGGTATTCTTTTAATCTACAATCCCACAAAACAGACCGAGTGCGGTAACATTCTATTAGTGCAAAGACTTTCTCGTTAGTTCACTCCAACTTTAGTGTGGAACGTCAACTAAAAAACAAGCGACATGTCCCCCCTTTCTACTCTCTTCAGGAATTTGTTAGATTAGTTTTCACATATGTACAAAAACAAATTGTACTTACGTGACTATTGCATCTTACAACTTAATCATGAATAGAATTACTCACTTACTTTTATTCATATTTCCTCTTACCTTTTAATTATTTAATCATTAATTTCTCTCTCTATATTTTATTTATTGTCTCCACGTCAACACAACTACCTTAAAACAGATTTGTGCCACCATACACGGCTGTTGCTTTGCTGCTAACTCTAAAACAACCAGAGAGTCTGCTCTTCCATATTACAACTGACAATAAAAATCTATGGTCCAGTGATATACTATTACAACTAATTTTTCACAAACATTATTGTTGTGTATAAGGTGTTTCATTTCAGACAGGGTAACAACAGCTATTCTCATAGTTATGTGGAACCATAACTACAGTTCACGTCACAAAAAAGTGCAAATGGAGCTATTCCTGACCACCATGTAACTGCTTCCACCATAAGTCGTAAGTAGAATGTAGTTTATTATTAGTTAGTTTTGTATATTAATATTGTAATTTTGCTAACACCAACATGTATATACATCCACAGTCACTGACGATGCCCCATTCCACAAGGGCGAAACGCGTCTGAGCTTACATCAATAAAACCAGTTGCTAATAGACGGTGTTTTTATTTACAATTGTGTAATAAGCAACTGCGGAAGGATGTCCAATAAGCAATATATGTTTCCTTATAAATCGCATTGCTTCCTTTGAAGTGTACCAACACTTGTCGGTTTCGAGACGGTAAGCTACGTGGGATTGTTTCGCCATATGGCACAGACCGGCACACACGTCTAAACTAACCACACTATGCCACATGGTCTTATCTTGCATTGCTATATGGACGCGCCTGAACGTGTCTTGCTGTGAGTAGTCATACCAGACGCACCCAAATAGCTGTGACACAGCGACCGCAAGCTGAGTCTTGTCTGAATCGCGTGTCGCACATCCTGCCTGGGATGACTCACGGAGCCCTTCCCATTAGACGTAGTGACGGGACTTGTGTTTCATTCGGCAGGAAATGTCTTGCCTCATCTACTACGAAATTTACCGTAGCTGCGCAATACATTTCCAATACAGGACGGGTGAAGTCTGCAGGAAGCGTTATTCTGTAACAACAAATCATTTTCCGTTGTCTGGGCTCTTCAGTTGTCCTTCAGCAGCAGTGTTTTAGAATTCACTCAGTAGCTGCATCGTGTAAGCTCTGTTCAAATCACCTGAATTGAATTTCATTACGATGGAACGCCATGCTACGGTGGCAATTTCTCTAGTCGTCTGATTACCCCTTTCTTGTTATTTATTATTAATAATATCTTATATGCTCTGAGTATTAAATTCCTCCACCCAGGGACGGATCCGGGATTTTGGTTTGGGAGATTTTGGTTGGGGGGGGAGGGGACTTGAGTGGAATTTGGTTGGGGGGGGGGCCCTTGAGTCGAGCAAGGGTCTTTATAGTCTCCTCTGATTGCTGCTCCCTCTGCCCCCTTCAGGAGAGCTTAAAAAAAAAAAGTCTCCAAAATTACGATATCGGGGGTTGACCTAGACACTTTTGGGGGGCTCGAGCCCCCTCTCTGGATCCGCCCCTGCCACCACCCATCTATTTTTTTCCATTTTCGAATTATAATCTTAAGTTCTTTCAACATTTTTGGTAAATTATTCATCACTTTTCTTGGTAAAAAAAATAAAAAAAGTGATGGGAGCAAAAATCCTACCGCTGGCCCTGCCCTTACCCACAAAAGAAAATTTCCCCTACTCCCATATTCATGAAATCGGGAGCCAGCGTGTGCTCATGGTCATCGTTTCCCTTCCTAATTCTTCGACCATTGTCTCTCCAAGCCTATCACCAATATACGCCTTGCACTCTCCCATCACTCTCTTCATCCTCCTCCTATCTTCCAATGGCTCCCAGTGCAGGTTTTATTTATGGCTTTACGCCTCGTCGACGTCGAGGACATTAGAGTTGGACTACCCATTCCAGCTGCTTTGCCATAACAGTTATTTACTGGGTTCCACTGTAATTTCCACAAACAAATCTAGCTGTTATCCTTTGTTGTTGTTGTTGCTGTTGTTGATGTTTTAGGGCACGTCGACGGCCCTAACGTGTTATCCTTTACACGCCATCCTACTCCTCTATTTGCTACTCAAAATGTAGGTTCTAAGTACGCCACCATATTCAAACAATGGTCTGACCAAAGTTTTCCAACCCAATTCCGTCACTTCTGTGGGACATTTTCTCATCACCCTCTCCAGTAAATGAAGGATTTTGTAACACTTTCCTGCCACGTGCCCCGTGTGTTACGCCAAGTTGAGTATCTGCCTAAAATCCCATTCAATTTTAACGACAAAATCAAGAACCGTTAAATTATTTAATTTGTGAAGGAGCTGAAGAGACGAGTGATTCCAACTGAAAGAAATAATCTTCAGCTGAACATGATATTACATTTGCAAAAGGAGATATCCAACAGCTTAAAAGAATTGCGAAACAATTATCCGTAGGAGTGCTATATAATAATCAGATAACCTCATTAATTGGGAAGGCATTGAAGAATTGCAAACATCTCTTTGATTTTTTTTTTTAAATCTCAGATAAACATTTGCGTATTGCTCGTAATAAGAAGATATACTAGGTAACATATATGATGCTTTTGTTCTCTTAGCACAGAGGAGGAGCGGAATGTAATTTCTTATTATCTCGTTTTTTGGCTGTTATTGTTGTTTTTTAACTTAATAAATTCGTCAGCTGTCCAGATGAAGAGTAATTAAGTTTCGAGAAGTAAATATATAAAACTGTAATACTGTCATAGATAGTTTATGATATTAAGCAGTTTGTACCATCGCTGAAATAGCTGGTAACAAAATTGGTATAACCTACATACATAAAGCTAATATTCTGAGCGTTTGAAAATAAACAGCAGCTCAGAGACGTAGCGTATGTAGTTTGCTTGCTGCGCGTTAATTAGCAATGCAACAAATTTGGACTAACGGATGGTATTCCGTCCAGGGCATTAGATTGCTGGTAGTGCAGGGCGGGTCGATTTTGGGATTATTAGGGCCCTGACAAAACACCAGTATCACAACGCAACGAAAATAAACATAAAAAAATCCTTACTGTATGATCCATTTTAAAGAAAAATAGTTGAACAATAAAACATGTGACTGTAAAAAGGCCATCTAAACAATGAAATTCTCCAAGCCAAAAAAAATATTTGACTGGCAGTAGCAAGGCCAAACGGATGTAATGTATTCAGGTGAAATGATAACCAACCAGTTGCATCAATTAGGTTTATTTATCCTTGACCGCGGTTTCGACGATCATAAGATCGTCTTCTTAAGAAGTACTCGTGGAATCACATATACTCAGAAAGGAGCCAAATAACTCTGGTCATATCGCAGTGCGATGTGCACTTACGTCAATGGTTATAATGTAAATTTTAAAATTTCTATTACATTGATCGTCGAAACCGCGGTCAAGGTTAAATAAACGTAATTTAAAAGACCATGGCAGAATTGTTTCTCGTTTCAAGCCACCAGACCTTTCACACCTCTACTGATTTGGACGTTCACTAGGCGTAAAGCCATAAACAAAAAAAAAGACAAAAAAAAATTGCAGCAAAGCAACTCTGATTTCTCCAAGAATTTTAAGTTGAATAGACGGGACTGTTAATTCTTGCAGTCCAGGCACCCGACAGACAAATAATGTCCGCACGTAACACTTCAGCTGGCATCATCAAGAGGCAGTTTAGTTTTAGTATTTCGATGTATTATGGTGTAAATTTAATGTAACTGAAAATTTTGGATTTGAAATTTTTAAGCCACCGTTTTGCTTTTTAAAATATCTCAAATTGTTTTCACCGTATTTTCACGTTTTTGCGTTTTTACGTTACTTCTCTATGCAGTGAATATACTTAATTAAACTTAAACGAAAGAGGCTAAATTAGATGTTGTTTGAACTCCTATGGCAAAGATTTCTTTTTAGGTATTTAGAGGTAAGCAATATAGCAAATTTCGCCAACGAGGCATTATGAAAAAAACATCATATTTTGCCTATATACCTTAACTGACAAGGACGTGTGGGTACCGCTAGATGATACTTCACCTGTATCACGGCTACAGTAGCTAGGCTGTACAGCTTACAACGACCCCGGTGGAGTAATGGCTCTTGTGGGACGGCACTAGTTCCTGCCTAATGGACTAAACGGCATCCCAAATGTCTCCATTACCAGCCACGGGGCAACGACCAGGAAAGCCGTACGAAGGTTCCACTTCGTTCCTATCGATCACATAACTAACGAGGTAAGGGTGAATGGTGTCACTCCATCCCAAGTTACTTGGAAGCTATTGACAATACGCTTTTCTTTTTTGCTTCGAGCTTTAGGGTTCGTCGACGTCCAGTTCTTTAGAACCGCAAGAAACCAGAAGGAATTCGGTAACGGCTTTTTCAAGGAACCATACCGATATTAGCCTGAGGTAATTTCGGGAAACCATGGTAAACCGAGATCTGGTTGGCCTAATGCAAAACGCGAACGATACCGCTCACCCACCAGGCTCGGTGCATTCACACTCAGATCGGTTGCTCATCATCACGTCACGCCCGCTTTTCCCTCGTGGGAAACCAGTCAGTGCTTAACTGACGGGAGGCTGATAGGACCTGGAGGTCCTGCGTCAAGGAATAGTCCTCAATTTAATCGGAATTCGGACCCGGGTCGTGCAGTTCGTAGTCGGAGGCACAACCTACAGACATCCATCAATGAAGCTAATCAATATTGTAGCATAACTTGAGTTAAATCAACGCAAAAAACATGTAAAAGAATTTCAGATTATTAAATACTCAAGTAGAAAAACGACGCTTCGGTATCATCATCCACCCACTGTAAAATGCAGTCGTATGTGGTATATGGCAAACTGAGTGGAGATACTATTTACAAAGTTCGAATGTTGTGAGGCAACGGGATTGCCTCCCGTGAAATATGTTAATGTAATTTTTAATATGGCATCTTAGTAAGCGTTTAAGTTGGCAAGACATGTGGAAAAGGAAGAGATGAAGAACATCTTTGGAACAATGGATGATTAGTACTGAAAGAGTTGATTATAGCAAGCTATGCGTGAAAAATGGCAGAAGTATTATTGAAGCTAATTTAATGTACAGGGAAACTTTAAATTTTATTAAACATAAACAAAACTGTAAAAGAAATTATAATAAAAAGAAGACTGAAACAACTGCAGTGAGATTATCATATGTTTGCCGAAGCTGATCGAAATAAACAAAAATTTCCCACAATGTGTGAATCCAAAAGTTACCAGACTTTAAAATTATTGGGTAGGTTGTAGAAAGAAAAAATTATAGCTTTTCTACAGGCATATAACATTAAATTTTGGTCTGAAAAGAAAATTATTTTGTGAAGTAATTATTTTTTCAGGGTTTATTTGTTTATTTATTTATTTCTATATGAAGATAAGGAGAAAAAGTCCTCCTTCGAGTCATGGGGTGAAATTAATGGAATATAGTCGATGATTAAAAATGATAATAAATGAATCTGAAACGTGATTTCTTTAAAGAAAAATAGAATATTAGATTTGTGTTGTGGGTGACTGCGTTTTAACTTGTCTATCAAGTCGGCTGATGATATTAAAAAAAAAAAAATTACGTAACCCTTCCTAACACGGATTCCGGAAATGGAATTGACACATTGGCGGAAATCTCACAACTTATTACAAATCATTGCTTACTTCTGAAGAGTGTGAAATGAGACTGTAGGATGGCCAAGACATAAAAAAAGCCTTTTTATAAAGATGATGCTGTACAACTATGTTTTAAAGTTTCTCCTAAAGATATTAAGTGGGCTAAATTTCCAGCAAACTGACCACTTATTCCTCTAACACTGGAAACAAAATAGCAATGAAAATAGCGATATAACGACAAGTGATGTATTTAACCTAGGTTTTATTGGTTAAAAACACTATGCGGAATACAGATAACTTGTTGCAAAGCCTAATCATTCTTATCGTCCATAAATATCTAAATTACGACTTCAGAAAGCATACGGTATCTCGAAATTAAAATATTTATGGATGAAATGGAAAGCCCAACAATTTGAGACGTAACGAAGGATCACGCCGCAAATCGCCATGATTGTAACAAACACCATACATTGTAAAATAGTCTCTTGTAATACCAACAACAATAGACGGAATTATATGTTTCAATTTAGTGATTTTGTAACGAATAAAATTTCTCGTCAGCCAGACTTAATCCTGAACGAGAAATTTCTCTGTAGAGAATTCAGCGTCTCGGCAAATAAACCTACAGCGTAGGGTTTCTGGCCCCACTTCATCCCGGCTTCACACAAGAGCAGAGAAGAATAAAGCTGCTTAATTGGAATCAATAGCGGAAAATTAGTTATTACTCCGTAGCTGAACAGAACACAATTAACTTCAGCCGGCAGCTGGGGCCTGTAATTTTCTTGAATCAATGTCCGGCTAACAAACTGGATTATGCAATTTTACACACGGGATGGCATATTTGTTGAGTGCGTAATAGAATGTCGCTGAATAGGAGAGGATTTACGAAACAGTATTCTTCATAAGCGCATTTATTTTAAAACTAGTTTTGGCAGTGACTAAATCAACCGGGACCAATGAAGCGACTATGCTCATTGCTTTACTAATATTTACTACGAATTATGTGACCAATCAGCAGCGTGCTATTTGAACTAACCCGCAACGAAATAAAGCATCCATATAATTTAAATGTAAGTAAAAATATAATTGCTGTCTATTTTCTTGTTAGCAATGTAAATATGCTTAAGGATTATTCACATACACATATATTTCAGGAACCTGTTTTTTTCATTATTATTATTTTTATTTTTTTATTTTTTTTTTAATAGAAAAATAAACTAAAAATCCGTTGCCATGACATAAATTACACACCACGTATTGGTGAACCAAAGAAATTAATTTTAACCTCTGTTGAATGAGTAACATTAACATCATCAACGTATGTTAGAAGCAGTTATGATTAACGCAATTAATTTTTCAGACTTCGATATTAACAATACAGTTACTCCTGAAGATTTTATATCCACTTTAAAAGATTTTTGTAACTCACTGAATAACGAAAACTCGTTGGTAAGCAACATTTTCGATAATACTCATAAGGTTTATTGTATAGTCCCACATCACACTTTTAACCTGAAATAACACTTCAGCAAGAACTAATATAATCAAGTTTATGTTGAAATTCACTTGACAGAAAAAAATTAGAATTATTTTAGCAACGAGCGGTGCGGTCACTCGCGGACGATCCTAATCAAAACACTTTTCTTTCAAACTATACTAAATGTCACTCCCATGGAAAATCTCAGATAACATATGTAAGTGAATTTAAATTACGTACGGCATATCTGTTTTTCGAATCGTAATGCTCCGTCGGTTAGTTCATATGCGCCGACCGCGTACAACCCAACGCTATGATTTCAAGTCACACGAATGCACATTACTGTTAGTATATAGGATATGTAAATTACATACGGAGATAATTAAATGACGGAAATAAGTATCTGCTGTTGTGAATACTGTACCTTATTTTAACTGTGACAAATAATATAAATGAAAAGCTACGTGGCTTAACTTGGTCCCCGCCCCTTTTCCACATAGTCCTGCGTAGCTTTCTACCCGACCCCCTCCAACCCTTAAACCTAGCCACGTAGTTTATGCACGCTCCAAAACTGTTTAGGAGGACACTCGACCATGCAACAACGCAGGAGTAGTTCCGGCTACCACCAGGCCTACGATTCTCCGGAATCCCCTGAGAATGCAGCAAGGACATCCGGTAATGTTACCTGTCTTTCGGTGATCCGAGAACGACATTTCTTCAATGAGCTCGAACCGAGAGGATCATCTGTTTGGCTGCATCACTCAACTTGGTTCGAGGCAGCTGTTTCCAACTCTCCTACTGCAAACATTTAGTCACTTTCGTCGCCATGTTTTCAACAACCATCGAGGTTCCTCGATTAGGGTCTGCATCACGTCACCCTTCGTCGATTTGTTCAGAGACAGGGCAGTTAGATATATGCAGTCAGCCACTGGTTGTAGCATCATAATTAAATTCAAGACAATTTTTATTCCCTGCAGACGCAAACAGGTGTCGGCACGACCAGAAGACTACCTCTTGAGTTCAAAGTCATCGCATCATCAACGTGCCGGTAAAGTTATTCACGATTTCATCACCGCTGGAGATATGTTTTTAATCGCCCGAGAACGACCCTCGTCTACTGACATTGACAGACAGGCCTTCCCCGGTGAAAGTTTTAAACTGGTTAGTCACAGAGCGTTACTGCGAGACCCTTGTTTTCACTAATTAATAGACGTGGTAAATGCTTTACACATCATTGTGCTAGTAAAGCCGTGACACTCTTAAACGTAACGGTTCTTACATCAGTGTTATATTTCTCTCTAGAAAATCAACTCGTACACAAATTTTGTGCTAATGTATTCCCAATATTGGTCAAATGTATGTACTTTGTGATAGTGCCAAAATAATATTGATGTAACCTGTATAATTCTTTGCATAACATATATTAATTAAATCAACGTTTTCTTATTATTCGCTTAGCAATAACAACTTGTTCATTATGCAAGTATAAATATTTAACGAAGCGCGCATTTTGGCATTAATTTAATGTTCGCAGCTGCACAATAAACTTCTTCATCATAATTCGAGCCCAACTATTTGAGACACTGGATCGATTACTACAAGAGAATAATTGAGGTCAGAGCCAGATCTAGGAGGCAGGGGGGCCGGGGAGGCAAACCGGGGCACTTTCCCTGGGCGGCAACTTGAGGGGGGCGACGATTTAAATCGTGGCGATCTTTTTTTTTTTAACTCTACTACTACAGTGGACGACGACACTATGTGTCGGTGTGGCAACAATAGGGGTGGCAAAATAATCTTCGAAGGGGCTGAAATCTCACAGCTCGAAAAATTCCTACATCCGCCACTAGAGCCTCAAAGGAACTACTTAAAAAAAGAGAAATGATTTCAGGAAACCATAAATTTTTCTTGTCCAGTAACAACCTGGGACTTCCTGGGTACGAAACTTATTGCTCATCCACCATGATCAGTCTGTGACTCTTAACTACTCCGGGGTTTTGGCAGATTCATTATTCAATTGTTATTGGGGAATCAAAAATAAAAACGACTAGTGCTATAAAACGCAACAGGAACAATAGTTTCACTGTAACACGATAGCCTACGAAAAAAAAGTATGTTGAGAATACTGTGAAATTACACGCCTCTCCTTGTCACAAAATGTTTAATCAGAAAGTAAACTCACAGTGGCACATGTTATTGTCTTCCTTCACCTATAACGGAAAGTCTGCTCTCTGAATGTGGAGTTCCCAGTTAGAATTTCACTGAGGCAGAGCTAGCTTGTAGTCTGGTAGGATTACTCCTTCAGCTTAAGCCGCGACAGAGCAGAATGCGCGGCATCTCAGAACTTTGTAACCAGCTCAATAAGGCTAAACCTAATTATTATATACTACCAGACTTCCTCGAGCCAATGTTGCGACTTAATCGCGGCATTCGTGTCTGTGTGTAATATCTTCTTCCGACAGGGCTTCATCAATGACTAGGCTCTGGTGACTGCTAACACAGTGCAATTCAAACTGAAAATCATTGGGAAATGCTAGGCTCACATCTTACCGAAAATTTGCCTCCAAAAGATTCTTCGATATTAGTTCTTAAACACAAAATGCAACATCTTTATTGAGATAAAACATACAAGTCCTTCAAACTTCATTACTACAATTTTAGATGCCTTTCTGCAATTTCAATTGAACGAACAAATATATAGATTTTTTTTTTTTTGGGGGGGGGGGGGACATTTTCTGATCTTTTAAAAAGAAATTTTATTCCTATCCACATGCTTTTTCGTGTACCGCTACTTAATTTTTTCGGTAGACCACGAAAGATACTGATAATATGTTTCAACTTTTCTCGATTTTTTTAAAACATTTTTAGTTTTCTCTGAAACTTGTTAATTGATACGAAAACTAGTAAAATATAACAAAAATATAAAAGATGGAGATTGTTATAATAGCTTTAGTCCAGATGATAATACAAATCGATCTATTTTCTATCAGAGTTCACATGGTCCACAGTGTAGATTACATTATCTATATGTTTCACTACTATTGTGCCTATCTCTGTTTCTAATTTAGTGCAGTAACTTTTCACTCTCACTAAACTACCTGCTGTCGTGACGTGTAGCTGTAATGAGCTGCCGACGTAGTTCCCTGTACAATCTCAGCAGCTCTGTAAGCTCCAGGTGACCTGCCTCATAATGACCCATTTCACCGGCTGAATGCACCCTTCCCCGCACTTCAACGTTTTGTCCGGCCGGTTGAAAGGCCCATTGTCGCGCTGCGATTGGCCACGGCGAAAACAATACCCGCAGCGGTGCTCTGACAACGGACGCTACACAACACCCAGGCGTGCGCGTGTCGCTTCTGGATACAACGGTAAGCGGATCAGCACGTCGCCAGACATCCTCTTCACATCACCTACCTGTAACAAGCATTTTCAGGTATTGCTTTCCACCGACACATCAGATTATAATCAGTGGCGAGACTTACAATTTCATCGTAATAATAATCATAACAGTCCCTTGTGTTCTCCGAAGAACAGTATTTTGCAGGTCTGCGTAGTGCAGCTCCTGTAACATTACTGTCTACTTGGCGGATGGTGAAGGTCTTAAGGTGGCCATACACGATCGCTCCATTTGGATGTCATCCGTATGGATGACATCCATACGGATGATATCCAAGAGCATAGCACATACACGATCATTCCATCACTCCAGTCAGCCACGACAATGAAAAAAGAGGCAAAGCAAGCAACAATAGGTTGTCAATTTGCTATACAACAATCTAGTTATGCCAAGTATTAAATAAAATGAGCCCGAATTAATTTTAAAGGATATTCAAACTATTGAATACTGAATAAAAAACCTGAGAATTAAATAAACGTCCAAAAAATTGCGAAATTATGAAAAATAAGCTCTGTGATATTACGAAAACTTTTAAAAATACTACAAAATTATTATAAAACAGATTTATTAAATTGAAATAGTTTAGCAGGCTGAAAATAGTGACAAGTACGTCAAATATAGTAAAACAACATATTTAAAAACAAAATATTTAAACAAGTAGGCTCATATAATATTAATCTTATCATACTATGATCTTTTTTAAAAGAAGACCGCAAAGATTTTTTTTTAACACGGTTTCTCTGTTTGCATTTATGTCTTTATTTTAAATAATATTAGCAATTGATCTATTGCCACATTTATTTATATTTTGTCATGGTAGTCAGGATTAGAGATCCTACAAGCATAGTAAGTCTTTTCTTCTCAATAATTTCCAGCACAAAGTCTTATTGAGACGACATTATTATTATTTTTTTTAAAAGTAAAAAAAGAAAATAATCGTTCTAATTTTTACTTAATAATATTTAAAACTGTATTATTTTTAATTCTACATTCAAAATAATATTTAACTTGTAGCAAAACATCCACATCAGTTTCTCTACACACGACGCGATAATGGAGTGACATCGCTCCCTTTGGACGGATGGAGCGATCGTGTATGGCCACCTTTATGGCTGGCGCAGCCGTCGCGCTAGCCAGTGCAGAGTAAACAGAAAATGCAGATAGTCAGGCAACAAGGGTCTTCCGAGAAGGACGTGACTAACAACTGCCGCGCGTGTGGATTGTATTGTGCGCACTAACTAACATCATGCTCTGTCGTGATGTTTAAATACGCAATGGTTAAATAAAGTCATCGAGTGCGCAAGGATTGCGTGACGACTTTCAAATATCTTCTAAACTTTTTCTGAGCGAGTGAAACCAGAGGTAAAACATTTTCCAGTAATTTTTATTTTTAAGCCAAAAAAACTTAATCTACAGACTTTTCTTTCACTTTTTAACATAGTCTCCAATTTTTTTGCAAACATTTTTTTCTATCACTCCGCAAGATTGAAGATACCCATTACCCTTACATCGGACAATGACGCACTGCTTACCGAATATCTTTCAGCTTCTCGCACTGTTGGCCTAGCATCTTTTCTTTAAGGGGGGTAGGACTTCAAACGGGTCGACTTAGAGCAGGAGAAGCACCACAGGACATTTTAATCTCCATTGTCTATACTTTTACAAAAAAAATCATAAAAATTTGTCAGCATGGCCAGAAAGTATTCAGGATTCACACTAATAGCAGTGACAATTCAAAAACATAACAAAAACATTTTTTTTTTTTTTTACATGTGAAATTCCACCATTTTTCACTTACTATTGGTTGCATTAATTACTATAGGTACACTTTTCTTCATAAGCAAGAGAGATTTTTCAATGAATTTTGCACAGCATATAAAACATGCCTACATTTGTATGAAACTCTAGAATTTATTTAATTTATGAAAAAATGAATGAGCCATTACATTTTAAACTTCATCTTTAGAAAAAGCTGAAATTTTATAGTTAATTATCTCAATTTTTACCACAATTTTCAATGGAATTGGAAAATTCTAGAGTTTTGCATTAAGGAGATTGTGTTTAATAAGCATATCAAGTTTGAAAGTAATAGGATGTTTATTTTGGATGCTACATGTACCTAAGTACAGGAATATGTGTTTTGCGGAAAATGGCCATTAAAGTTTCTGCTTGTATGACAGAAGAATGCTGTGCAAAGGGGCGTGGCGCTGCGCCTTCATACACTTAAGATCAAATTACGTACCTTATAATCCCTCAAATATAAATGTTTTATACATCAAATTATTCAGGAAGATGTGTGCAACAAAATAGGAATATTTTTTAAAAATCTCTTTTTTTTAATTTTTTTCGTCCTACCCCTACAGAATCGAAGAGATGGTAGTCGGAGGGTGCCAAGTCGGGACTGTAGGGAGGATGTGGAAGAGTTTTCCACCCAAATGATCTGATCTGGTTACGTGACTGCTAAGAACGCTTACCCGGGGCCCCAAAATCCTAGCGCCGGCGCTGCGTGTAGTAGGGAAGTGATGGTAGTCGCCCTTATCTGGAAATTTGGGTGTAACTCCGAACGCTGCAGGAATAACGTTTAAGTAAAGCTAAATAGCGCGGCATGCCATCCTCGACAGGAGAGAAGTGTTACACTCTGTCGTAGCCGCCTAATCTACCCTGTTTATCCTACAATGTAAAAGAAACCTGTAACGAATGGGTATAATTTTAAGTCATCATAGCCTAGCATTCTTAGGGGGCGTCAATTAATTACATCAGGTGAACAGGTGGGAGGGGGGGGGGTCGGTCCGGCGAAATCTCACGAAACCTCACAAAAAGGGGGGTCAATGGAAATCAAATTCGATTTTAGGGGGGTAAGAACTGACTTTAGGGGATAAAATCGCCCTTGGGGGCATGATACCTAAAAAAAAAAAAAAAAAAAAAAAAAAAAAAAAAAAAAAAAAAAGTCTCAAAAAGATGCGAGGTCCATTCGTAGGGAGTGGGGGGATGTCCGTCAAAATCTCACGTCGCCATCTTCAGGTTATCTGAAGATAGCGACGGAGAACAGTCGTTTATAAATAACAATTTAACTCGGTTGTTTCCTGAGAACAATTAATGAACATATTTAGTCTTCTTCTAACATCAGATGAAAGATAGTTTTTCTGCCAATATGATGACTTTTTCATTAGCTGATCGAAGATCTGATTGAGATACATTCATCAAATTTGTGGACACGACAACCGATGCACGAACATGTGGTATCTGGTTGTTCTCCCCGGTATATCCACGAAGCGAGAGTGTCTTTGCGGTGGCAAAACTCCAACTCGAATTCATACCGGCCATGGTTGTTCAGATGGTAGTTGCTCTTTCGGCTTGATCCATTCGATGTTAAGTCGCACTCTGTTCCCGAGGCCGATATTCTTTTACCGCTTGGTGTTCCTTTCAGTGGTCCGTAAGAAGTTCGATCGGGACTTCAGTCTCGATGTCACTGGTGTATAACCACCTACAGTGTGTCGGGCGTCTACTTCCACTGTGAACGTTGCCGTGTTGGTAACAACTTCCCGGCGTATGTCGATGCTAGCCAATATCGCCACGTTTCCCGCAGGTGGCGGTCCGAGACAACTTGTGATAAGTCGGCATGTTCTGTGGTGCGCTATATAAACGCTCTTAGGATGAAAACGTGCCGATCGGTGAAGAAAAAGGTGGCGGTCGCGGTAGATGTTTCATCAATGTGTAACAAAACCAATGTTAGTAATGAGACAGCGCATACCAAGGCGGTCACTCGCGCAGTCATCCTCGCCTCGCATTCGGGAGGACGGCTGTTCGAATCTCCGTCCGGGCATCCAGATTTGGGTTTTCCATGGTTTCCCAAATCACTCCAGGCAAATACCGGGATGCCTCCTTAAAAAGGCCATGGTTGAATTCCTTCCCACTCCTTGCCCTCATCCTTTCCCGTCTCTAAAGACCTCGCTGTTGAGAGACGTAAAGCAGTTAAAAATAAATAAAAAAAAGTCATCCTCGCCGCCATAATCGACATTCACCGTGATGTTGATGAGAGAACAAAGTATTTTGTGTTCACATCGCGGCCTAGCGCGCTACTGGAAGTCCTCTTGGCTCTCATCTTGGCTCTCATGGTTGAGCTATGTCAAGGTCACGCTATCCAGCTTCTACACTGGCGTCCATTAATTACGTGAGGGTGTTTTTCCAGAATTCCGCGCAACTCCCACCCCCCCTCCTCTGGTGAGATCTGGTCGGATGCCCCGCTAAGATGATGTGAGATTTTGACGGGACCTTCCCTCCCTGCTAATCGACCTAGTAGTTTTTTGAGACCATCTGAGGGCGATTATAACCCCCCCCCCCCCCCGCCCAAGCTTTACAGTCCTTCAAGAATTTCAATACCTAACGTGATTTCCGTCGACCCCCCTCCCCCTTTCTCCCACTTGGTGAGATTTCGCTGGAACCCTCCCCTCCCCCTTAATCACCTCACGTAATTAATGGACACTCCGTTTCGAATTTCAGCTTTCGTATTGTAGACAGAGTTTTGTTTAATTTTATCTCGTTCTAAATATTGATTTATTTAATTGATGTCATTTCATGTTACACAACTGCAGATATAAAAATCAACAATGTACTGACATTGAGAATGCTATCTTATGTTTCAAGTAAATTATTGTATGAAATAATAGGTACCTACAGTTTTTCATAAATTGGACAGTTACGGAAAAGTTAGTGTTACAAGCAATTAGGCAGCGATATATAAAGTACAACAAAATTTATATAGTAATTGAAACAATTATCTAATTCTAATGATCTTATTGACTATTCAGAAATTATTACACAGCTTCATATACTGATCGAAACCGAACATCAAACGGACAATTCAGTTCGACAACAATCTTTATAATCTTAAAGAAGTTAAAAATTATTATTTGTGTTAGTTATTATTCAAAATAAAATTTTAACTAAATTTGAAATGTAAAATTCTAATTTTGAAACGGAAATTCTGAATTTCGACTGAAAAGTTCTAAATTTGAATTTTAAATACTTTGATAAACAGTATAAGACTTTATTTACAATAATTATCATTAATTTATAGTGGAGAAACATGAGGCTCACTGAATGCTAAGCCCAGCTCAGTTACTTTAACTCTGATTTAATGACTGTTTTTTCTAAACCGGTAGGAACCTAAATAAAGATATCTATTTTGGTTTTATCTAATTAATAGGCGCGTGTCGTTAGCTTAGTCAGCGTTGACGGGGGATTAGCTGGTTCAAGTCCTGGTGGTGATTCATCTTCCCAAGAAAGTTCCCATCGACAGGTACTGTACATCCTCCATGGGAACCGCCTAATCGCGGAATCGGACGTGGCGTAGTAAGAAGAGTGTTTAGCAATTAATCGTGTCATAACCTTTAATATAACTCACTAGATATTGTCATAATTGTAATAATTTGATGATTTTCTACATTATTATTGTTTAACTATTTTGAACCTACTAATACAGCATTTCGTAATTCCCATTTGGCAAGCATCACCGGTAAACAGCAAGAGTTCACAAAGATTTGTAATTTGAAAATACTATACAATTTTCTTCTCTGCCCTGAAAGGTATGCAATAAATCAAATGAAAAAAATACTGCGAAACAGTTCTTTACAACCTTGCTTTGCTTCGTTGTGTTAAAAGGTAGAGTCGCAGGTAAAATATCCTAAGAGCTTATTACGCAATCCGTTTTAAGATCCCTGTGCGTAAGTAACGCTTTGCCTCTTCTTATAAAAAGTAATCCTCTCTGAAGCTCGTTCTGCAGCACCTGCTAAGCTTTAATTACAACGCCAACCACTGCTCAAACCAGTGGCTGGAGACCACTGAACAAGTGATGAGTTGGCGTCAGGGCCACCTTATTTAACGTATATAATCATTAAGTTTAACCAACGACTTGATGGCAACTGTTTAAAGAAATTCCTGGTGGTAGCTCTGATATTACACAGTCAACTAATTGAACGGACATTTAAAACTCATTTTAACTAAAAAAATATTAAAAAATGGCAAATGCCTTTCTGTCCTAGCATAATTAGGGTTTCCCTCTCTAATTATTTAGAAACATCCCGCCTGCAATGTGTCAGGTCCTTGTCTGCACATTTTCATTGCCGGTTGTGCTACTAATATTTTCGTTTAGCTCCAATCGAATTAATTACTGGTACATCAGGATGCAAAGCACTCGGAATTGAAAGCACTTTAAAAATTATTATTATTCTCGAGTCACAAACATTAAATACATTGTACAAGTTAACTACTTCGCAGTATCAAGTGCATCCGGTGTTGCTAGAAACAAATCATCTTCGTTGCATGATGATGGGCACATAGGGCACTGGAGCACATGTTTCATGGTTTGGTCCTCACCACTTTTACACTTATTATTGATAGCGTCAATATAAAACAATTTAGCCAAATTTACCTCGGAACTGCCCACTCCTGTCCGCAATCGGTATAAGGTCCTCCAGACGTTGCAGTCCTCTGCGTGACCAGGTGGCAAGTGCTCTGCAACTGTGAGTGGTCCAGAGATGTTGGGGGCGTTGCTTTATCTGGTGACCGAGTTAGTTCCCACGATGTTCTCAGAAAAGTTTTCCTGGACTAGAGTCTCCGGGTTGGTGGAAATGGCCGTACAGTGGATGACTTTAAAAATAGATCAATATTAATACATGGTAAAAGTTACCTCAAAACAAAAACTTGTGATTGTTTTGTTCAGAACTTACAATCTGATGTATATGAGAGTACTTTTAGTGTTTGCCATTTAAATATAGAACATGGCCGATATTGAGGAAAACATTCAATTTCCTAGGTAACAGACTTTTTGTAATAAACAAGTTAACAAAAAATAGTTTCAGATTTACAACTTTAAAGGGTGCACACGTGTTAAATCTAAAGTGAAAAAATACGTTAATACTTTTGAAGATCTCTCAACATATTTACCCCATATTCTAGGATAGAGTAAACATTTAAAACCACATTCAAAACATTTTAACTTACACAACGTTCTTAATTACAGTCTTATAACTAACCTTATATTCACTGCACTGCTTTTTACAGCGTAGCTGTGTCGAGCAGGTTCTGACTCTCTTGACCCACATTGAGACTGGATTACAAAAGAAGCTTAAAACAAGAGCTATGTTCGTCGAGTGATCAGCAGCGTGAGGGCCTCCTTCTCAAATTCCTAATGTTGCACCCCACAAAAAAAAAAAAAAAAAAAAAAAAAAAAACTGAACTCTTGAACAACAGTCTGAGTAATCGCAAAATCCAGATCCAGTGCGAGGCCCAAAGGAGTCGCTGGCGTTTTCTCAACAATGAACTGCCTCAGGGTTCGGTGCTGGGCCCTCTGCTTTTTAATTTATATATTGCTGACATACATCAACTAAATTGCAGAAAATTTCAGTATGCCGATGATCTGGCTATTACTTTCCTGAATAGAAAGTTCCAGGTTTGTGGACTCTCTGAGAGTCTTAACCAGCTCTACACATTCTTCCCTACGTGGAGACTAAAACCTAATCTGACAAAAACAGAGTCTTTTTGCTTCCACCTTTCAAACCAGCTAGCCTAAGTCAGACTAAGACCAACCTTCGGATCACTAGGAACAGTAGAACAAAAAGATCACCCCCAAATATCTAGGAGTTACCTTGGATCGAACCCTCACGTTTCATCAGCATTTATCTAACACTGCAGAGAAAGTGAAGACCCGTGTGAACCTTATGAAGAAATTGGCTGGTAAGTCATGTGATGCAGGCGCCCAAGTTCTTCGAGGAGCAGTCCTTGGCTTGGCATTATCTGCAGCAGAATACTGTTGCTATACATGGCTTGATAGTGCTCTTACTGCCAAAGTTGACACCTAGCTTAACGCTGCTATGAGAACAGTGAGTGGTGTCATTAGGTCTACCCCAGTATCCTGGTTGCCTGTACTTTCCAACATTCCTCCACCACATTTGAGGAGAAAATCGATGTTGCGGAAGGAGTGGAGGAAAACAACATGATTGTGACCTTCTTCACCTGCCTCGCACACGCTTATAATCGAGGAGACCTGCCTACATGGAAGCAGCCACTCTCAGACATAACAACTTTAACTTGTATGAAGAGTGGAGAAAGGAGTAGGAAGCCAACAGGCCACACAATTGTGGGCTTATAAAAGATCCGACAACCTGTGTTCAGGGTTCAACTTGTCGAGGCGTCTTTGGTATCAATTGAACAGATTTCACATAGGTCACGGAGTGTGCAATGCAACCACACATACTGTAAGTGGGGTCTCCGTGAAGATGCGTTGCGTGACTGTGGTGGTATCCAAACTGCTTACCATATTGTGATGGACTGTCCAGCAAGAAGATTCTTTGGAGGCCTTCTCACACTGCATCAAGCTGGACCAGCTGCCAGAAGATGGCTTGAATCCCTAGATATAGTTGTCTGATTGAAATGTCTTTTGTTGTACATGGCATACGATGATAATAACATCTGATTTTTTTTTTATTTTTAAATTAATTTACAGTTCATTTAAACCAGCGTTTCTCAACCTTTTTCAATACGATGACCAATAAACTGTAAACAATAATGCCGCGGGTCACTAACTTGCATGGACTTAATTTTTACTTATTTGCTTATTATGAACGACTGGACCATATTTTACTGTACCATAATAATATAATAAATCTAAAAGCAATTTTATAATTCATGCGGAAACACAGTTATGAAACTGGAAGTGAATAATTAAAAGATTGACTAGACTCTTAATATTTAAAAATCAAATGAATAATCATGTTAGTGTAGGCTGTGTGCTACTCTACACAATCAACCAGCATCAAAAAATAAAATAAAAGAAACTGGATAAAACACCCTTTATTTGCTATTTATTTATTATTTTTATTTGCTATTATGTTATCGACCCCACCATGTACTGCCGTCCCTTGCACCTACTCAAAGACTCTCAGAAAACGGTCATTTACTTAATGCCTAGATGACTGGCGCTCATTTTCGTGCCAACTGGAAATTAATACTCTCTTGAAGCAAAAATGCTGTCGTTTCGTCGCATCTTGGAAATACCATATTTTTTCCTGGTCATTGAAATATTTGTAGCTTCAAAAAAATGTTGCACACATGGCTTATACTTGTTCGTAGCCTAATACAGTACAAATGTGGTATTTACGTTTTTAATAATCTGCCTGCGTTGTCCATAACATCCATCCTTTCCGAGGCTGCGCTTAGTTTTGAAAGCATGTTCCATCCACTAGGCCTGTTACAGCTTCACCAGGATGGAGAAGGGAAGGATGACAAACTTAGTACTGCTGGACAGTAGAAAGGGAAGGAGATCAGTTGGAAGACCTCGGGCAAGATGATGGACCAAGTGGAGAAAGATGCAGATGCTAAGGGAGTCATTTGGAGAGAAGTGGTGGAGGAAAAATCTTCGAATTACCTTCAGAGTTGGAAGACTCGCAAAGGTGGACACGTCTAAGGAGGATGATGATGACGGTGGTGAATAATCTGCCTGCGGATCACCTCTAGATCCTTCGCAGACCACTAGTGGTCCGCGGTCCACATCTTTAGAAAAACTGATTTCAACCATTTTCATCCATCAAAATCCAGCGAGACATTTAAATTGTGCATCGCGAAGTTTCAAGTTATTTTTTGTAAACTTTATACGTATCTGTGATTCTTATTTTCGGTAAATTTTGTAAGCATCTTTATCTTTACTCACAATATATTGCCTGAATTCGCAGTTGCAACAAATCTGTGATATCTCTACATGTTCTAGTGCAGAAAATAGTTTACTTGTATTACGACCCAGATCATTTTCTCAAAAAAAATAAAAAAATAAAAAAAAAATAAAAATAAATAAATAAATAAATAAATGAAATAAAGATAAAAAATTGTTATTTTTCTTATACTGTTTCATGCACACTTTAGATGATGACTACCGACAGAACATTCAATTGGTTATTTGCAATGGATGGATCCTTTCGCATGGTTTCCCCAAATTACTCCAGGTGAATGCCGGGATGTTTCCTTCAAAAGGCCATGGCCGAATTCCTTCCCATTCCTTGCCTCGCAGCCTTTTTCGCCTTTAATGACCTACACCTTGAAGTCGACGAGGCGAAAAATAAAATAAAAAAGTGGATCCTTTCTTTTGAATTAGTCGAACACATCACTGAAATTAATCCAGTGGTCCTAAATAGCGAAAGACACTGTCTGATTTACTGAAATGACTTCCTTCTTTCGCAAGCACACCGCTTCTACACTTTGGGTTGAATTCTGTTTACCAAAAAGAAAAGAAAACAGAAGTGCCCCGCTTTCTGGGTTGATGATATCTCTTCGCTATGGCGGTCGATCCATAAACTCACGGGAAACGCGAAACCGGCGCTGCTTGTAAGTTCCCTGCTTTTGTGGTTTCATTCACTGAGTGCGAGGTCACGCCCAATACAAACAACAGTATTAAGCTCTGCGTGCGCCGGGGGCTTCATACACGTGACTAGCCCAGAGGCAAGCGGAATTAGCACACGGGTAAATGGCTCTGGCACCTCAAGACACGCAACGCACTAAAACTAAGAAACGCGAAACGGAATTGACACAAAGCTGACGAATGGAGTGAGGCCGTTTGGAGCCACTCAGTCTGTTAAATACATATTGGAAATAAATAAAACTTTATACCTTATAGCATTAACAAGAGACAAAAGGAATTCTTATAAGATTCATTGCATTCCCTGGCCGTCATGTTCGTATTAATTAAAATACGATGAGTGTTCTTCTGTAGTGTCAACTCTTTTTCATCATAACTAGTAATATGACTCTCAGAGGTGATTCTGTTAATAATTTCAGCTTCCAGTGTACATCTAAATTTAAAACTCGTAGAGAGCAAAAGTAATAAGGTACAAGCAAGGGAGAAAATGTGTAGTTAGGGAAATTGCCATTGGATCATGCTCAATTATATCGTGCGCAATTATATTAATTTTAAATTAAATTAACTTACTTTAGTGATGTAGCGATATTCTAGTGGTTCCTAAAATGCAGAAAGAACTTTGTTTTTATACAGCTATCAATCATAAGATTTGAATACTAGTGCATAAATTACTGATCCATAATGATACTAATAGTATAGAATATGTAAAAAATAAAATAAAATAAAAAATCTTTTTTGTCTGCGATAGCTGGGTTAAGTTTTATGTCGTTTGTACTTTACATTTAACTCCCTTCCTCAAAGGTTAAGAAATAGATTACAGAACACTAGAACTTTTAAACACAAACTGAAGAAATTTTTACATAGAAACTCGCAATCTTCTGTACGTCAATATTTTTTTAAAAAATTTTGTGTTTAGAATTATTTAAAACAGTAGTATGTAATAATATTTGCTTTATATGTAACAATAGAATAAGGATGTGTTTTAGTAACTTATATTGCATCATTTAACTTGCCATTTTTTTTAAAAAAAGAAATATAATATTTGATATTTGGTGCGATCAAGAGGAACGTACGTATTCGGTTTTATTCTGATCTGAAGGGTGAATTTGGCAGTACTTGATATTTCTGGTCCTCTAAATGTTGCATTAACAAAAATATATTAACTTTACTATACCGCGGCGAAACATTGATTATGGAAATGATTTTCAAATTATTTCCTAAACGTTATTCATTAGAAACGAAAATTTGTTTGTGATAATGCACCTGGTAGCCAATATTGACGTCCGAGCTATTTGTGTAGTTTAACATTTTGTAGGTGGACGGCAATTTCAGAATAATTTAGCGGATGTTGCGGTATGAAACAACGATTTGTTTGCTCTAATGTGGTATTCCAAATCTGCATGGATGAGTACAGGTCGCCAAAATTTGTTTGTTCTACATTATGCCTCCCGTCTGGTGCAAATATCAGGCATGATAAGGGTAGTTCCCAATCCCACGATAAATATACCTTACAGCAAACTTCAATACTGCAAAATTGGGGAGTCTAATACCAACCATCAATTCCCAGTATCCTCAAAATACACCAGCAAGGGAAAGAAACATTGTACATGAAATGTTGTATGTTATCCTGACTTCGTCGTTTTGCTCTTTATCTGATGTGTGAAATAGCTGCCATAACTGCAGTTTGGAATTTCAGAATTTTTATTTAAGTAATTAATTATATGATTCTGGATACATGATATTTTGACATTCCAGGTACAGAAAGCTTACGTTTTTTTTTTTTTTTTTTGCTTATGGCTTTACGCCTCATCGACGTAGAGGTCATTGTTTAGCGGGAAACGACTGGGAACAAAGAACGGAAGGAATTCGGACATGGCCTTTTTGGAGGAAGCATCCCGGCATTCGCCTGGAGTGATTTGGGGAAACCATTAAAAATCCAAAGATGGGTTTCTCGAACCCACGTCCTCCCGAATGCGAGGCCAGAGAGGTATTTATTGAAAATGATGTTATTTAGAGAAAGATGTCAAACTAAATGATAAATACATTTATCACGTTTAGACTGGTTTTAAGACTTAATGAGTCTCTTACCTGCAAATCCTTTTGCACCATCTATTTGCACTCTTCACACATTACTCAACGTTTAACTTGTTCTACTAAATACAGGAAAAATTAAGACGACACACCAAGGCGTGAGTCAAGAAACTTGTACGTTATAGTATAACTTAACTGAGTAATCGAGTGATTACATTCAAATGTAAATTCCTGGTATTTGAGCGGAGACACGTTTAAATACCGTTCGACTATTTGAATATCGGTTTCCGATGGTTTCCCTAAATCACTTTAGGCTAAAACCGGAATGGTTTCTTCAAAATACCGTGTCAGAATTACTTCCAGCCCCTTTCCCACACTCCTGTCCTGCCAGTATTGGCCTCGATGTTGACAAGACTTTAAGCAAAAAGAAAAGTTTAAATTATAAAAGTTATTATTTGAAACAATGAAATGCTAATAATAGGAATTCTCAGTTAAAAAAATAAAATACACATTATTGCTTGCGAATTAACAAAATGAAATCTCAGCATAAACAGCATTTTAGAAAGATCATTGCAAATAATAGTGGATACGGAAACATGGAAACGATTCGCTAGCTTCATCCTCAGAAATTGAGTTTTCAAATCGCCTGCTGCGAATCGTTTCACAGATTTGCAACCCTCATGCCAGTACCATCACATTTGAGACAGAAGTCTCCGCTTTAAAATATTATGTCTAAATCGGACAGTGACTTAGCGAATGTAGGCCTACAGTTATTGCCAACAGATCTCAATTCTAAACAGAAAATCAAATACTCAAAGAGAAACTCGATTGATAACAATCACACTCTTCTTCGTCGATAAATCCAAAATACGGTAACAACAGAACCAAAATAGTATAGAGCATTCAGTCCTGGAAGAGCATAGCTAATATTGTTCCTATTTTTTGTGGATGTATTTTGTCTCAGTGCAATATGCCTTTATCAACAACGTTTCTGGGCATGCTGCCAAAGATAAAAATTATCACATCATCGATCGAAATTCAGAATAGCCATTTTTGATTAAAGTGGTGTAGTAGCTAGCAGTGAAAGTGACTGATTTAAAAAATGAAGGTTTCGATCTCCGATCTTGGTTGCGGCAGGAATTCTTATTTTTTATATTTAATTTTTTTCGTTTTTTTTGTGTTCATCATTTAATCAATTCCCAGTGACTTCGGTCAATTTTACTTGCCACTTGGTGAGACTGGTCGTTGATTGTTGATCCGGAATTATGTATCAACCAGTGGTTTCTTCTTCTCCATAGGATTGACTCGTACTAGCTTTTTCAGTTTAGATGAAGTTACATTAGCCCATTTCATATGTGAATACCAGCTTTGACTGGGAATTTGGTGGTGGCTTTTAAAACTTTCGGACTGGACTCATAGGCTTTCCGCAAGGTTATTATGTTTTTTGGTTAAGGAGCATATAATTTTATAATACAAACAATAGTTTGTTTTGTCAGGCACTACATTTATGGGTGGGATGGATCGCACCCTTGCCCCTTTTTACTCTTTTTATTCATTCGCGTTGTCTGCTCATACATAAGCATTTATACCAGTGTTTCGTTGGCATGAGGATTTGATAGTAATCAAATTTCATCATCTTTTTATTTTTTGCTTTTTCTCATTCCATTGATGGTAATCTATGTTTCCTATGATAGCTTCCCTAGTTACTATAATTTCTGCGATGTAGATACTTGCCTCGAATTGGAGAATACACTTTCCAGAAGTTTCTGATTCTGGGCAAACGAAAGCTTATTCTATCTAAAGTATTTGACTCATCAGTATAAATCTGTATAAAGTCATCCCACTTGTTCCTGATGTAGTTATGTATCTTGTTAGTCAATTTTTTTTTCCTCAATAGGTTGCGGTGCTTGATTGCAGATGAGTTTGTGACTTAAAAGTGTTGCATGATGTGAGCTTTACAGGTCCTTTTACTAATTATTCTGAATGTCGTGCCAACGTAAGTCTGCTATCTCCACAGTATTTACGGAAGTATTACAATATGTCGGTATTTTCCCAGAAGATACAGGAATAATCGGGTCAAACATCATCAAACATCATCATGATGAAACGTCTACGGGTGATTTACTTATCCTTCTTCAGACTAAATTCGAAGAAGTTAAGACTGACAACCTTACACTTTACACTAAGTTAGAAGAAAGTAGCTCTGGCCTTCAGGCAGAATTCAAGGCAGACAGTCACTCGCTAAAAAAGACAGCCTTACCCTTTATAATAAATTAGAAGAAAGTAGCTCTGCACTTCAGGCGGAATTTAAGGCTGACAACCTTACCCTTTACACTAAATTAGAAGACAGTAGCTCTGACCTTCATGCAGGATTTAAGGCTGACATTCACTCGCTATAGGGTGAAAATATACATGAAAGAGAGTACGCGACAGTTTAAAAGCCATGGAAAACGTATGAAGGCGAACCTGAAGAAAAGGAAAGTAGAAAGAAAGAAGAAACGGGTGCAATACAAGCAATCTCATGGGGAGATGCCAGGTCAATCCTACATAGGAAGGCCATGTGTCGTGTTAGAAATAAGTGCCGAAGTTAAAGTTTGGGGAGCACATGAAACATTCACGCTAATCCGAATTAAACATTGTAAACTTATGGAGATGCTAAACATTTTTCCCGGTGTGTCAACACCCTATTTCACAACAGCGAAAATATTCAATCCATTTCGCCTTATGTCTCAAGCTAAAGACAAAGTACCCGCACTCCACCTACCTGTCTTTCGCTTGAGCGAGCGGACCCCATCGCACAGCCACCAAGGCGATTCACACACTACTTACATCCTGCGTTTTTCCCACCTTCTTCTTCTTCTTTCGCCCGAGAAATGCACAGCCAAGCAGCAGCAATAGGCTGTGTGAAGTGTTTGAAGCGGCTTCACAGATAGTCGAAATCTATAGGTGACGGACGTCGGTGTCGAAATTTAGCCGAGGATTCCACCCACAGATCAGGCAATAATAATAATAATATTTACATGTTTCTTTCAGTGATTTTTTTTTTCCCGTATACTGCCAGTTTTGTGCGAGAGAACTAGAACGTCTTTTTTGACGTTATCAAAAGACAGTTTAAGTTTCTGTTTTCTCTTTTGTATCTTTTATGATTTTTATTTTATTTTTTACTTTTTTTACGTTACATGTTCAGTTGGTTTATTGGTAATTGGATTAGACGATTGGCTATCCAGATAGGTTTCAACATGTATTTTTATTGTATAAGGATTGTATGTAATCTTATTGTGTTTTTCTTTTAAGGGATAGTGTTTTCTATTGATAAAGTCTCCGGTTTATTTTGGGGAAAATGTTGATCTGTTATCACAGTCTGTAGGGAGGGAACGTAACGTAACAGTTACCTTCCCTTTCGCCGACTTAAAGAGCAGTGCGAATCGCGCATGGATACATTGTGAGTTGGTCGATACATGACTGAGGAGTTTTGGGAGCATATCCGCGCGCGAGTATTTGGTTTGGAGGAGAGTACTGCCTGTGCGTGGTATCGTTGGAATTATCGCGAAGCAAGAAACGTGTGTTAAGTGACGACGAGATATAAAAGTACATTAGTAATTACAAGGGAACCGAAGAGTGTAAATGATTAACTGTGATGCATAGAAAGATGAAGCTGTGGACTGTAACAAATGTTATTAGTGATTTTATGTTTCATCAACTTGCTCTAATTTTTCTCTTAAGAACGTGCAATCTTTGGACTTCGAAGCTCTGATAAAGACATAGAAATTGATTATTTTGTGGTGGTCAATCCGTTCTGCGTGTACCAGTGCGACTAACAATAATCTTTCATTATTGTGTTCCATTTTAATTTGTGTGTTTACTTTACAACAATATTCCCACCTCAGAACGTACTTTGTCGTTTATTCCACGCCTGGCAACCGCGGCAAATAACGAACTATATTACTTGAAACCGTGTTTAAAAATTAATAAATTCTATTAATTAAACTCGCGAAAGCAGATAAAAAACTTATAATCAGTTTAAACTGTAAGAATTCAAGAAGGACGGAAAATATTTTTATCGACCAAAAAGAGAGGAGAATACCTACTTATAATCACCGATCACGTTGTCTGAAAGGGTACATAAATTTTATATGGATATTTTTTTTTATTTTTTTTTACAATCGGCTTACAATTTGTTTGATCCTTCTGATAGATTCGAGTGTTCCATCTCAACGAAATTAAATTATCAGAAATTAATTTTAATTTTCTTTCGGATTTCTTAAATTTCATCATATTTAAATCAGCACGTGCAATCCAACTCATTCACGACATGTATTTAAAACCTCTCACATCCATAACCGAAGTCATCAACTTGCCGCTAATGTAGGATACTTCTGAGCCATGTTGGCAGACTGCCAGGCCTTTTTGTATATACAGCCACCACGCTTCGTTAATAAGCGATCATTCTGTTCCAATTTCCCTGTGTAATGGCTATGTTTAATGGGTCATTCTCCCGATGTTATGATCAAGTTCAGAGGACGGGCGCGTCACCGCTGATCAACCAATGCCGAGCTCTGAAACAATTATTTAGGCGAGCCGTTTACAGCCAGCCACGACACAGGAGCCATGTGATTAGCTGAGTGGCTTGTAATGATGGCATTATGGACTCACAGCGTGGCTAATCAAACGTGTGAGGGCGTTATGGTCGAACTCGGTGGTCCGTGAAGCACCTATTAAACGCCAAGGCTCTTTCACTGCCCTAAAATGTCAATCGACGTTAGGCGCTTTATATAGCGTACGGAACATCGGTTCTGTTTCATAACAAAAATTCATGTTTAAATGATATTTTAGTGTCAGAATACTTTTAGACAGTGGCATATCAAAATTGCTTGCCGCCAGTACGTATATTTTCATCTGAAATCATAAACATTATTTGTAATAGTACCACAATGTCTATATTTAAAGAGGCGTGAATTCGTATTATGTAACAAATATGTTTTTCAACAAGATTTTTTATCTATGTGTGTGTATTCGAATGCGTTAGCAACAGACATTTTACAGATTAACACGAGAAACGTAAATAAAATATTTCGTGATCCTCTGCAATGTAGGGGAACTCGGGGCATAACGGGGTTCCGTGGCGGAATGAAGATGGACGTTTTTCGTTATCAAGGAAGTACTGCCAAGGAGCAGCAATAAGCAGAACGAGACTAAACTACTGCTGCTCAAATATGGCAGCCATTTCAGTCTAGTTTTCTCGAGCGGTAGTCTGTGAAGTTTTAGTTGTGTGATTTTTTCCTGTATTGTAACTTGTAATGATCGGCCTCGATAGCGTAGGGGCTAGAGTACTGGCCCCGCGTGCTGAAGGTCGCCGGTTCGAGTCCAGCCGAAGGCATGAGTGTTTAAGTGTTGTTTGTGAGTGTCGCGTTCGTCCTGTAGTGCCCATACTTACAAGCTAAATATACTGGATGAACTGGTTCAGTGAAAGATATATGATATTCACAATTAGCTAGCTGTATGGCCTTAGCTGCAAAAAAAAAAAAAAAAAAAAAAAAAAAAAAAAAAAAAAAAAAAAAAAAAAACCTTGTAATGGTTTTGCATACTTGTTTACATTAAAAATATAGGTAGTACATACTGCTTGAACTACGTTTGATTGTCTTTAGTTTCGCGTAGTTAAATGTTTGAATGTTTGCTAACGAACCTTTCTGGAGTGACCTTACCCTAAATCGTGTCACTGGGGCGTGATGGGGAAGTATTCATTTTTGCCCCGCCCATGGAGTGCTCTTGGATGACAACAGAGCCTCTTCATTTTATGTTCCACTCGAATTTATAATGCCTATTCCACACGTACGAAAGTACGACAAGGACGAATCAAAAGAAGGGGAAGACCACAGTCTTAACAGATTCTACAAACGAAAAAAGAGATAGAAGCCTCTATATAAATTCTTCTCGGGTTTGCCGCCGAATCACATTTTCTACTGTCGAGCTTTCGGTGACTTTCACTGCCGCCATCATCAGGACTGTTGTTTCTGAAGCCTCTATTAACGAAAAAAAGAGTTAAATAACCTTGCCTAAAAAGAAAAAGTCAGAACAAGGTTATTTTAGAAAGAGAATGAAATTAAAGATCTATAAAAAAATAAATTTACTCAAAGTCAGATGAAGGTTGGGTCGCTTGTTCCATGTGCACAAAAAGACCACGAAATTCCTTTGCGGCAACAGGCAGCAAAGATTATGATGCTGTATTAGAGTGTGAACTTTATTAATAGGCTTAAGAAAGGGACACAATCAATGAAAACTGTAGTATATATTTATAGTCATTTAAAACCAAATAAATAAAGACCAAACTTATTATTACACATTTCCACTAGTTTTACATGTTTTTATAATTACTAGTCCGTACCGTCCCGTTATTCCCCAAACTCAGGGGAGAACGGGGCTAATGTCATAATTTTCTGATTGTATTAAGAAATAATAATGATTTATTGTATCGTCACAAAATTATTGTATTTTTGTGATTTTTACATTATAATGTGTTCATAGGAAAATTTGCAGCTCTCTTAACTAACCATTTTGTATTTTTTAAACATATTTTCAACTTGGTATCCCGTTCTGCCGCGGGTTCCCCTACCAACGAAATAGACTTTGCGTTTTCAGTAAGACGTTAATCCTAAGGATCACATCTAATTTCACTGGCAAAAAATGATGCAGTAACGGAATTCTAGTCTTTATTCAATGAACACAAAACTGTCTTTTGTTTTGACATAAATAATACGTAAATTTTCTTACTGTTTTTCTTTCTTTATTTATTGTCTCTGTCATTCTACATTACAAGAGGCACATTTTTTTCATAACAGTTGGCGATTAACTTCTATGATGTTTGATTAGTGGAAAGCATGGGGACGGTAGGGATTCGATTCCCGGTCCAGCTATCGACATTTTGATTTATTGTGATGCCCTGAAGTCATTTCAGGCGTATGACGGGATGATTTCTTAAAAACCTATTCCAAATGCACTACTTTTTTTTTTTACATATCCTTTTATCTCTTAATGATCTCTTGATTAACAAGCCATTGAAATCAATTCGATAAAAGAGAGTAAGGATAGGGAGAAAAAAAAAGACTTACCTTTTTCATTTACTTTGTGCTATGTGAAGAGGAAAAAGCAGATTCGAGTAAGAAAACATTCAAAAATTAGTATTTATCACATACCTTTCCTCCTTTTAATGAAAAATTATGTCTTCAAGTGGCTGGTATAGTATTACGTAAATACGCTACAGCCAAAGTCTAGACATTTTTACCCTTCTCTTCGTTAGAGTCTGTCTCTTGTTTAGAGCGAATCTGTCAGTACTGTCTGTTTTACTATGATCAATGGATCTCTGGATCAGTGGTTCGGCGTATCACGTATTCCCGCCAGAGATAATGCCAGTGACACATGAACACGTGACTTAATGCGCACAACAGCAATAGTGACTAAAGACCTACTATACTTTACCTTCTCATCGCTGACTCATACAACTTCACGGCATGCGTGTAGCGGCAGTTGAATTAACAGCCAATAAAACTTTAAATTTTAAAAAAAAACAATTCACCGTAGTTTGTAAAATAATTATAGCTACTAAGCCGGTCAAAAATAACATGCTGAACACAATATTTTGGCAATTCGTTTTTTCGCTGTTGTTTAAAGTAAATAAAATTGTTGTTAAATAACGTCTAAAACCCAGAGTTTGTAGTAACATCTTTGGCCGTTGTTAGTCCAGCGACGAAGGGCGGGAGCAAGACGGCACAGCGCGACGCATTGTGACTAAATTGGCCTTCTATTAGTATTGATTGTGTAATTCCTTTCGATGGATAGAAGATGAGTTAAAGATCAGTCATGAGGTACTAATGGCTTTTTTCCCTACATATAACATCTAATACCAACGACATAACTTTGTGTATCCTGTTAGTAACACTTCTTCCACATATACTTTGCTTAAACTTTTAAATTGCCAAAGAAGAGTTGCTTCTTTTCTAGTTTGGTTCAGTCTTCAGCAATGGAACTTCGAACATATTCGGTTACAGCTAATAAGAAAGATGATATGTAGAACAATGGTTTTTTTCATCAACGGTTTCGTTGAGAATAAATGTTGGAGATATTTCTCATTCACTGCGCTATTCGTAGATTTCCAGTGACCAACAGTGGGCGAGATATTCGTTCAACGACTGAATACCTAAACAATAATTACCAGTGAGTTATTTGATGGTAAAGATATATATTCATAGAATCAATATGTTCACAAAATATTATGTAAAACTATACTTAATAATTGGAGATCTTAGCAATTCGTAGAAGGGGTTTTAGCAAAAATGCTTCCGCCTACTTTCTTGAATCATAACTGTGAAATTGCATAGTGTTGTGGTGTAATAATTATTCCATTTTGGTCGATCGTATTAAGAAAATATCGACTGTGTACAGAGAGACAATAACGCACTCATATTCAACCTTAGGGCAATTTTTACGTATCCATATTTTATTCAAACACCATTGACAAATTGATATTTAATACACTGAAGGAGGGTTCTGTCATTGGGTAAGACGACTTCGATAGAAAGTGAATGTAAGATCTTAAAAACCTTTATCACTTGGTGGCCGCACATTCCGGATTTTACAGTCAACTATATCATCGTCTTCAGCCAATTCAATTATAAAACAATTTTCTTCTAGATCACTACATATATATAAATATGTAGTGGCAATTTTCATGGATTTTCTTCGTACACGCATCACGGAAAAACTATCCATCTGATTTATATACAGATTTTCATAGTTTTAAAGTTTAGGATATAACCTTAAAACGTCTTTTGACTACGTGAACGGCGGAAGGAGCAATAAATAATAATTTGCTCGTAAACCGAACAGACATGCGCCATAGATCACGCTACATACTCCTTTCATAACTTGAAAAGATAGACCTCAAAGGCGACACTACAACAAAGATGAATAAACCGTTCATAAACAAATAGGCGCAAAGATTATATCAAAGATACCGAGCGTGGTGGTATAATGGCTAGCGTTTTGGCCTCGCATTCGGGAGGACGGCGGTTCGAATCCCCGACCGGGCATCCAGATTTGGGTTTTCCATGGTTTCCCAAATCACTCCAGGCAAATGCCGGGATGCTTCCTTCAAAAGGCCATGGCCAAATTCCTTCACATTCCTTGCCCCCCATCCTTTCCCGTCTCTAAAGACTTCGCTGTTAGAGAGACGTTAAGCAGAAAAAAAAATCAAAGATAAACATACCACTCTTTGGATTCTGTTAATAGTCGTTGATTATTGAGATAAATAAAATGAATTTTCTGCATCTTATAAACTGATAGCATGTGGTCATTCACGCATTAAAGAGAACCTCATAAACAGTAATCTTACGTAAGGAGTTGTTTTTATTATTGATCATTACTGATTTAAACACACAAAGAAACAGCAAAATACGCATATTATGATCGTTGCAAGGTATATGCCATAAAATACCAAATTTAGTATAGAGTAACAGGGTTCGCTACGATTCCAAATTGTTGTTCAATATATTGGACGCCACCGAATACTAATTCTGAAGCACTGAATAACTTGATAGGTGGTTAGCTCAGCGGTTACAAGAGTTTTTAACTCAGAATCGCTATCGAGTCATTGACAATTGTGCAAATGTTCGTCGATATCGATGACAATTTTTACCGTTCTGTAGCTGTAACGATCAGCAAACACTAATTCTAGGCATCGGCTTTTGTCTCAAACATGACTGCAGCTCTGCTCATACCTGCTTTATTCGTCTTTACGAATATTAAAACGTTTGAATACTTGAACACTTGTGGGATCTGAAGGCGAAAACTACGAGCTGAGAACAAAAAGGATGAAATCTGAGACGCAAACTACCTTCATCTCCTGGTCAGCTCTGGCGTTGGGTTTTCTTTCAATATCCTGCCCAAATAATGTTATATGTCTACAAAGTTTTCGTAAAATTCAGCTATTCTTGTCTAGATGTGTCACTTTTAATTTCTGACAGTGTATTTGGCTCTTGCTCGCCTGGACACAGCGGTCTGATTAGATAGGTAGACAACGGGTGGGGTGGGGGGGGGGGGAACAAGATAAACATGACCTTGAACTGCCAGTTGAGGATGAGTAGAATATAGTGTTGTTCATTATAACAAAATTTATGTTTGGTTCTTATATGCGCATTTTATTCTAGCAAAGATGACGTTTTGTATCTTGACGTCACGGGCGTGGGGTATTCGTATGAGGTTTTGTTTGTTACGTCACCATATCGTGCGTCTCTGGGCATACGGTCTTCTCTGTTCGTCGCTTACCTAAACATCAAACGAATGACGACAAACATTTCTTTCCGCGGAAACCCAGGCTATTAGCATCAGGTAAACTTTCTAAACCCAGCCGGAATATTACATCTGTAGCCGTCTGATATTCTATTCATCAGTTATGCGGATATCGATGTTTATGCATATTCATTGCATCATTACGCGTGATTATTAAACTACGTAAATTTTGCTATTTAGTAACATGGCACTCGTGAAGTTAATTTAAATTATTAATTATTGGTAATATTAATGACATCGCGAAGGCAATTTAAATGATTAAAATTTAAATTAATCATATTTTAGATGGTTTTATTCTTTTCATGTCTGTGAAATGTGAAGAATTCACGACAGTAACTGCCGGAAAATGCTGGTATGTAATAATTTTCTTTCCCAGGTATAACTGTTCTGGGCGAATGTCTTTGTACCGTTGGTCTGGCGGACTTCTTCCGTGAAGCTTACGATAAAACTGTTATATATCATGCACACATTATTTTGAAAGTAATCAGCACTTGCGACGGTTTTCCGTTCACCATGGTATCCTGCGCGTTGTGCTCCAAATTAATTCAGCAATTCCACGAACGTTTGAAGAATATAGACCGTCCTCAACATTTCCTTGTAATAATACCGGCGTGGATCTGCTCTAAAACATATGTTACCGATGGTGATTCTCACTCATTAGCAATTTATATTCCCTTTCATTCAAATTTATAGAGTACGCCACACTATTTCTCTACCACACTGTATGCGTGCGTCTCCCTCTCTCAATGTCAGACCAATTGCTACATATTACTTCTTTGAGAATACCTTCTAGCGCTCGAGCGGAAGACGAGCACCAACCCAGCTGTCCAGAATTCCTTCTGCAACCCCACGCACCCTCGTGCTTTCAGCAATGACAATATTTATCGTTATGTCAACTAAATAAAATACTGCGCTCATGGAACCTCAGATACATGATTATACACGATTTTCCAGCCATTTTATACACTCTATAAATATAACTACGTCACACACTGCGCTATGGAAATATTAAGATCCATCGAAATCACATACAAATGCGAAATTATGTCTGTGTGTCTGTCTGTTATATTTTCACGAGTAAACGGCTAAACCAACTTTGGTGAAATCTGACGAGGAAATACTACGATTCATTAGGAAGGATCTAGAATACTGTTTTTCTGGATAAATAACATATTTTGTTATGAAATTTTTAAAACTAACCGAACGATAACAGACAGACGGATAGCGTGTGCAAGTCTCTGTAATGTTATGTCGGTCGCTCAGGCTTTGTTCCTCTCGCAGTCAGTTTGTGTATAATCCGTTCATAAATTTTTCTTCATGAGAAAGGTTCATTAGCTTCCCCGTCACATTATTCCGACTAGGTGCTTTTTGGGACACATTTTACGCTACTTACGGCTCTTTGTATCTGTTTCTAGCAACAAAATTCTACAAGGGATGATCAGATACTAAGATTACAAGGCCGCTATTCCTGACGTGTCATACGTTTAAACTTAACTTAGTCCACAACCCGAAGGTTGGTTGGTTCCTCCAGAAGGAGGCATAATAAGCCATTGTGTCAGAGGTAGGACGGCCAGTTCCTTTCCTCTGCTACCTACAGATTAACGTGGAATCCGAACCACGGATGTCATACGTTATAGAAAATTAATTGTGTTTTGTAGTTCTGAAACATGCGGTGTCCAACTGCGCAGAGTTTCAGCCACCTACAGAGTTAGTTATATGTAAACACAAATGGTGAATCGTTTGGAATTCTAATCTCGTGAAGAATTACGCTCAGTTATTCGATTTCTGTGGGCGAATAACCGCGACTGAAATTCACCGACAGCTGCTAGAGATTTACGGAGAGACTGCAATGTCTCGTCAGCATATCGCAGAATGGTATCGAATGTTTGCTGCCGGTAGAGAAAACGTCACCGACGAGGATCGCAGTGGCCGACCCAACACGGCATCATTACTTTTCTACAGCCCGTATCTAGCTCCAAGCTCCTAGGAGGTCAACGATTCGCTTCAGACGAGGAGGTGAAACTCTTGGCGACAACTTGGCTGAATACACAAGGGAAGAATTTTTATCACGATGGAATACTCAAACTCATCCCACGTAGTGACAAGCGCCTAAACCGATGTGGAGACTATGTAAAAAACAATAACCTAATGTATGTACTATCAGTTAACTGTATCGGTTGTATGAAATGAAATGCACACGTTTCATTAAGGGATTTCTAACCTTAGTTTCTGAGCACCCCCCGGAAATTCATGATGTCGCGATTAACAGCTAGTATTTCGTACCAAACTGCAGGAAGAAATTGGATTATCAGAATATCAAATCTCTTTGATAGATATGATTGTAATCTAAAACTATTGTTGCTTTCGTTGTATTTCTCGTGAGCGGCCATGAACTGTCAGTAGTCTATAGCTTCCTGAGTACCAAGAAATCTTTTTTTTTTTTTTGGTGCAGTGCCAACCGAACACCCGGGCGGTTACAACAAGAGGGTGGGAGGAGGGTTGGCGACTTGCGGCCTCCCGGATGATCCCTCCTCACCCCTTCCGCCCACGCAGGTTTTTGTGCCGTCCTCGTTAGCCGTATAGCGGGGCAGGCGGACACACGCCCGGATATAATTGGCTTAGTCCACAGGTAACGAGCCAGCCTGGAACAAAGATTTCGACTGCAATCGATGTCTGCGGCCGTGATGGCGGGCGCATCATTATCCCGCAGTAATTATGTCGCCCATTAGGAGCAGCGCTGCAGCCCGCCCAACAATGGCGACGATGACACTGTGCGAGGCTGCCCAACCAAACTACCTGTCGCCCGATCGCCCTCCTGTTGACCTTGATGGTCGTACACACCATTTTCATTGACTGAGCTGTAAAGATCTTAATTCTTATATGAGATGAGCTCAGTTGCTGGAGCATTGCTTTGTTCGGAGGGGAAGGAATGATCCCCACTGATTTGCTGTTCTCCCTGATAGGTGGCGCTTGTGTAGTTTTCTCCCTTCACGAGATGCACTGGTCATCGCATACGTTGACTTGGAACCAATGGCTTAGGCTTTCCATGTTTATTGAACTGAGGGCTAGAAATGAAATGGTATTAGGGAGTTAGCTGTGGTGAAATCGTATTGGCACAGACTTGAATTTCTTTTTGTGAGTAAGCGAGAAATCTCTAAAGGCACTTTAATTGTTTTCTTACTGTATCCTTAATACGAATGATACACGTATGTGGGCAGTGGAGGAAGTTTGCTTCAAAACTATACGATACATAAACGTTAGAAGGAAATATTACAACTGATGACCGAAAAAAAACTACGTTAAAAAAAAATCGCTATAGCGAAGTAATCCTGTTTAGCGAATAAATCTTTTACTTTTAAACGGTATTGCCGGAATCAGAAATAACATAAATTACGTGAGGTGAATTAGGGGAAGGGGGGGGGGGGAGGTCCGCCGAAATCTCACCAAGGGTGAGGGGTGGGTCATCGGATAACTGACTTGAGCTTTTGGAAAAATTTTTTGGACTGTCGAGCTAAAAAAAAATAATAATAAAGGTCTACAAATGACGCGAAAGTCGATTTTGGGGGTATTTCGTCGAAAAGTGGGGGTATAACCGGCTCAAAAAAGTTGCGAGGGCGACTTCTAGGGGGAGCCTCTCCCGGACCAGATCTCACGAGAGGGAGGGGGGGGGTCCGGAAATCCGAAAAGACACCTCACGTAATTTGTGGATGCCCCCAAAGAAAGTAAATTGAAATGTGGTGCTAAAGAAGGATACTGAAAATTAAATGGACAGATGACGTACGAAATGAAGATGCTCTACAAATTAGGGGTGAGAAAGAAACCGACAGGATGGTGGTAAACATTTAAAGACGTATGTGATTGGTTAATTTGCAAGTGGAAGGAAAAGTCGAAAGAAGGATGGAAGAGGCCGAGAGAGGTGGGTGACCGGAAACGTTCTGGCCTCGCATTCTTGATGAGGTGGGTTTGATCCAAATTTCGTTTTTCTATGGTTTCCCTAAATCACTCTAGGAGAATGATGGGATGGTGCCATCTAAAGGCCACGACGGAATTCCTTCTCGATCCATGCCAACATTTCCCTTTCGCGCCTCTAACTATCTGGACGCCGACGGAGGCGTAAAGCTATTGTAAAAAAACAAAAAAAGAGAGTCGTTGAGGGCGTTAAATAATAATTGGAGAAGAGAAAATTCGAAATAAAAAAGCTTTTTAGAAATAAATTATTATTTTTACCAAGACTGTGCACCTAATTCATTCGTTTCGCTATGGGGAAAATCAGATACCTAGAAAGTATACATTTTTTGAGCATGTACTATATTTCCCAGACAGACTTAATTATTCTACCAAAACTGGAACTTTCCTACGTTACTCAGCTTTTTTTCCGTCGAATCAAAAGAGGGCGTCCATTTATTACTTGAGGTGTTTTTCCGGAATTCCGAACCCCCCCCCCCCACATGGTGAGATGTGGTAGGACACCCCCCCCCCCCTGGACCTCGCAACTCTTTGAGACTTTCTTTTTTAGGTCTCTTGCTTCCAAGGGCGGTTATACCGCCCATAAGCAGGTTTTTAGCCCCCCCCCCCCTAAAATCAGCTTTCGTGTCATTTGCAGATTTTCTTCTTTTTTTTAGCTTTACCATTCTACAAGAATTTCAAAACCTCACGTGATCTTTCCGTTGACCCCCCCCCCCCTCTCCCTCCCAATTGGTGAGATTTCGTGAGATTGGTAGACGCTTTAGTGAGAGGATTGATAGCTGGAATAATGTACTGATCCTAAAGAAAATATTGCTAAACAACAGGAATAGTTTTCATCGTTTCATGTAACAAGTCACCTACCCACAGTCGGCTTGTATGGAAGATGAAACTCCAGTATTCTAAATACTGAAGTTTTTACTGAACAGTTTCTCGCTGCCTCCAACAGCACAGTCAGTGCTAGAATCTGCTATTTATTGTTTTCCTGGACGCCAATGATAAATCTGTGTATGTAGCATGTAGTTCATCTTATACAAGAGAGATGAAAGAAGAAATAGTGTAAAACGCAGTATTGGTCCTTTCAGGACTACTGTTGCTCCCGTTTGATAGACGAATCTATTGTTGGCCTGATTGAACGCCATCGCTCCATCCGAATAGCTGTGAGGTTTCGGATTACCTAATTCTTCTATCTTGTGTTTTGAAACTGTGCACCACCTTCAACGAGTGAAAATTTTTTCCATCACCTCGCTTCAAATGAACCAGTTCCATTTCAATCATCATGCATAGTTAACATGTCTTTGCGATCTCGTTCATAAGATAATTTTGAAATTATAAATTCATTCAAATATTGCGTGAGCTATGAGTCATTGGACCGTCTCTATAAACAACATTAAAATGTGCTACTATAATCTTGTATATTTACCCAAGACTTCTCGACAGTGTATGTAAGGAAGATGATAGCGCAAGATTCCGTTTCTGCAGCACAAAGTCCATCCTCAGTGGACCTCTCCGTAATCTCTGTCCGACATAGCAGGGGCGTATTTCCGTTTCAAAGCGTTAGGCTCCCTCGGGAGAGTGTGTGGACTGCCACAGCGCTATCGGTTTCTCAGTGACCGCCTTTGACGGCCCTCATTAGCAGAAGCTGTCCTCAGCCTCGAGATAACCTTCCGCCTGTCTCCTAGAATGTTATCCACACGGGAGACACACACTCGGTGTTGACGTAAGGTGCTACCTTGTAAATCTCAACCTGTACATTCATAATGGGTGCTTACAGAAGAAAACCACAACTCTGATAGTCTAGATCTCCGAAGCCAATCAACTTACTATACCATGAACAATTCATTGTGAGTTGGACATCCTGACGATTTATTCGCTTGGTGAGAAATATCACTTTTTACGCCTTGAGGTCATTAGAGGTCATTAGAGGTGGGATGGTGTAAGTATACAGGGGCAAGCACAGGGACGGCGTTAGGAGAGGGGGGCTTTGGCCCCCCAGTCCAAGAATACACCCAATGCGCTCGGCAAGCTGTAAGGTTTAAAAAAAAAAAAAAAAAAACCGGGTTACGTGACTGCTAGGAACGTTTACCCCGTGCCCCAAAATCCTAGCGCCGGCCCTGGGCAAGCAGGCCAGACGATATGGTGACCGACTAAAAGTGCTCAAGTGACATTTGCGCTCAAGGGTCGCCTTCCTGGAAGGACGGTCTAAAATCCTCTACCTTCCTGGAAGGACGGCGTCGCCGGAAGAAACGCACAGTCAAGCCCTGATGGCTTCTAAGGCTTCTAAGCACTTCGGATTTATAGGCAGGCGATTTCAAGCAACACAATTATCGAATACTGATCTGAGAGGTTGAAAAATTGCCAATCTGCCATGTAAATACGGAAGAAATTATATTCTTTACTTTTTTTTAGTTCATAGTATTGTAAAATATCGATCCAACACCGCCTTCGTAAGCCAATAATTAAGATAAACCAACTCCTTGGCGATGGACAAAACCATGAAAGATTCTTAAAGTTAAAAAAAAAAAATACAAATAAAAAAAAAATAAAAAAGCATGTCAGGACAGTACATATACCCCCTACTGACTTTCGCAGTGGAAAATCCTAAATTCGTTAGTATCAATGCTAGCAAAAATGGATAAATTCACTAAAGCTTCTTTGTTCTATGTTTACCACAGAAAATATCTACGAAAGCCTACAGACTGAAATCCAGACATACAGAGTTTTTACTTAACTACCCATTTCACTCAGTGAAAGAATTTTCTTATTAGGATTTAGTAACTAAAGATGACTGACAAAATACTGTATGTTGCGGTGCAGAATGGAAAATAGTCAATATTTTTTTTTTTTTTTTTTTTGCTAGTGTTCCTCGCCGACGTCGGGGTAATTAGAGGCGGGATGGGACTAGAAACAAGGAACGGGAAGGAATTCGGCCATGGCCTTTTGAAGGAAACAACCCGGAATTCGCTTGGAGTGATTTGGGGAAACTATGGAAAACCCAAATCTGGATGCCCAGACGGGGATTCGAACCGGCGTCCTCCCGAATGCGAGGCCAGAACGTTTATCGCTCACTCACCACGATCGGTGGAAATTTTAAAAGTTATTCACATTTACTAAAATAGTAAATGATTTTATTTTTGTGGAAACCGTTTACAACTGCACCAATTAGGCTATCTGGAAAGCGTATTCATATGTAGTAATAAACGTCGGATACTACATATTAGCAGTTAACATTCGAAACTGAACATACTAATGGGATTTTAAATAACTAGCTGCTAATCAGTAGCTGGTAATATTTATTTATTAATGAATATAAGTACTGTCCCACATTGCGGAAACTCTTTTCACTTGCGATAACAGCGAGCATATCTAATCTAATCCAACCACAACACTTGCAATGCCTGTATTTAATGTGCATTATAGTTCTGTGAAGTTTGGATTAAGACAAGAAATTATTATGAAAATTACTCCAGCAATCAACATCTATATTGATGCGATTTGTCAATTCAGAAAAAAAAATATTCTATGATCTATGTTAATTTTAATATTCAACATTATACCTTAAAAACAATACTGTTTGCTAAAATAAATTATATTTACTTAACTTTCTTTAAGTAAATTTTGACAAGTAAGAAGATATGCCCAATATAGTTAGCTTACGTTTTTTTTAAACCTAACTACAGAGTGACAATTCGTATCTCGACAAAATGTATTCTGGCATCATCTGTTGCGACTAATTAGTCGCAAGTGTGTGCACTCTAACATTTTTTTTTTTTTTTTTTTTCTTGCGATCTATTTTCTATTGCAGTGACAGAAAATCGCTAGAGTGCGCCTAGCCTAAAGAGTTCTTGAAGTCATACATTTTCCGGATATGATTCAGTAAATTTCTAATATTTAATAACTTATTTTAATAACTGATTCCTATCACACTTTTTCCAGGCTTTGGACTGGCTTAGTGACTGAAATGCACGTAGCACACAATCTTTTAAGGATTATTTAAAATCGGCTTGAATTAAGTCTCGTCAATATTTATTTATGTACATATTTACACTGTCTCTCTATTTACATTATTTGAACTCTTTTTCTTTTTTTGAGCGTGTTAAGAAAGCAGGTCTAGCCCAGATGTTGTAATTATGATATCCATTTCAAACAAGAACTAATATCACCTACTGTACGAATGACGCGAAAGCAATAAGAGCCTAAACAGATCAGCTGTACTGGATTTTCAGGGAAGAATTTTTCTTGGAATTCTCAACTGCAGGTAGGCGAGGGCAGGTATAACTGGTGTCGTGACAATCGCGCACAGTGATAATCGCGCACAGCGACAATCGCGCACAGTTTAAAAGGTCGGGCCACACTCTCCCCTCTCCCGTGTACTTTATAATTTACGGATCGCAGTATTGTGGTGAGTGCCTTGATGGGCAAACCACGTTACAATTATCTTTCATACCTTTATGATTAATAATTGTGGATTTTTAAATTTTAATTTATATAAAGGATTGGAAATTTATTAATTTAGCAAGAATCTCGACGTTGGTTGGAATTTAGGAAAAATTGTCACAATATGACATTTATTTCTTATCACTGGCGATTACAAGTCTGAGCGAATTTACCGTTAACATTAACACAAATTGGCAAAATCATAAAAGCAACGCTCAGAGTTACAATTAGCCGTCATGAGCAAGCAAACAACTGTATATTTACTTTTAAATATCTCAGAATCAAAATGCAAGAAATAATGACAACTGGAAACAATGAAAAATACAAGTTATGACTACCTCAGACAAAGGCATCATAATACTGTGACTTTACAGTTAAAAAGAAAATCATGGGCGCCAGAATGAACAATATATCATTCGAAAATAACTAGTTCTGGCAAATTATGCCGCTAGCTCAGGGGTTTTTACAATTACAAAGTGAGAACATGGACCTATCCTCTCAAAGTCGCTTACGGGTTCTGTTTCACGGAATGCACAATCACATGGCTTGGTCGCAATAAATTACCATTGTAGTTCTGCGTCTGATGTCTGTGATGAGTGTAGCGGACCCACGATATGTGAGATTATCTCACAAGTCGGCTATAGGCATCTCTGGTCTGGCAATGCGCATCATCGCATTACCGGCTGTGTTGCGGTGATAACCTTGCTCCAGCAAGGCAAGCTGCGGTTAGCGAAAGAAGTCAACTTTCCAAGTCAACCTCAGACTGGTGCGATCGAAGTTAGAATCCCGAATCGAATGTCAGCTCCTCGCTCTTCGGTCCACGAGGAAACTTCTTGCTCCGCCCATTTGTAGTCTCGAAGCTCACATACAACAAAAATTCCCAGGATTTTGAGTTATACGCTCATTTTGATTGGACCTTCAGGTCGGCACCTAATGTCACGTGATATCCTCGATATGTGATTTGGCCAAGGAATTCAACAGAGGTCGGACATATTCGGCTAAGTTCGCTGGGCGAGGGAACATTCGGGTTTCGGACGGCAGGCTTTTCCCGCCAGGAGAGTGACGTCGTTGACCGCCCATCCCCAGGGAGCAGGGTGTGTGGTCTGGCAAATCCCAAATCCGCGACTTTTTGTCGCCAAGGCTCGGGAACACCAAGATTAGCTTCAAGCCTACATAGCTCAATAATTCTTGAATATTCGCTTTGCTACGATACACTGTATAAGTTCACCATTTCATTACAGTCCTCACTTGGAATCTTGCGTACTTTATAAAATTACAACAAAATCTATTCACGTGGTCGCCCAAGATTTATGTAAATTACTCTTATATTATTACATATATAATAAAAATGCACCTTGTAACGTGGCGACAGCGCGGCTCGTTACAATATGGCCGGCCGTTGGTGAAAAATGAAATTATGGTACAATAATTTTATTTTTAACTACCTAATTCTATCTCCATTGTGACTCAACAAAAACTTAAGCATTTTTATAATTACATTAATTTTAAATGTGATTCCAATAACCATCGGTATTCCTGCCTTGTAAGGTGAATATATAACGGGAGCATATGTCCTTTGGCCGTCTTACAATTCTTTACAAACAGAAGCACGTGAATTCAGGTAGCCTTCCCAAATACAAAGTTATATTAAACACAATACTAAAATATACATGAAAAGAAATTATTTACATACATGTTTAAATAATAATAATCTTGAAAATATCTTGTATCAAATCTTATCATTAAATTAATAAAATGAAACATATTAATAAAACAAAACATTGTCAGAACACTTATGCAGAAAGTGGTTGAACTATACATTGTATTTACAATTTAGCGTGATGTTTTACTCATGTGCATAAAAATAATTCTGCCTTCAACAAACATCCCTATAGATGCTAGAGGTGAGTGGAAAATATCTCATTACATTGCGCGGTTTTAATCTCAAAACAACGGAATAGTTTAGTCGGATTCGGTGACGTGATTTTCGTCATGACCGACGGTTAATTGAACAAGCATTTCATAGAGAAGGTGTGTTCGTGTTCATGGTCAAACATCACTAACTGTAATCTTGGATCTGAATGACGCGGCATTTACTTATAATTCTACGCGGTGTGGAATGAACGAATTAAGTACATGTTTTCGTGTGTTACGTAAATTATGAACCTTACTGGTTGAATGTTAGGTGGTCTCCTAATTAGTCTCATCATGTGTCGACATCTCTAACTTTTAACATACCGTCTGTGAAGTGATTGCGAATTTTATGGCGAAAGGTACCTGTATTTGCTCATGGGTATATGTAATGGAATTTCTAAAATTTACCATTCCCATATGAGACATTATACACATTATGCGGTTTGACGTGAACTTTCATCGTCAACCAAAGTCGTTGTAGCATCTTTGCATACAAGCGAACCCTGCACATAACCACTCCGCACATAAATGAAAGGATAATGAATAGCGTAACTATCATTCCTCAGTAACATTACGATTCCTTCACAACGGGTCTATTGATGACTCGAGATTATCTTGACATTCAAAGAATATAATATTTCTCTTTATTTTTCATGTAGGAGTTATTATAACCGTTTTAACATATCGTTTACTCCACGTTTTAAGCCGAAAAATCCATCCCAGTTAGCGAATATTTTCCTTTATACACTTATGCTTCTTTAGCTTGTATGAAAAAGGTTATAAGCTTTGTGCATAGAAAGGTCCGATCTCAGGTGTTCCTTTTGCCAATACAAAGCAATTTTGAGATTTCACGCTAGCAGAACACTACAAATCTATATAAAGCAAAATATAAACATTGCAATTATTTTCGGTGAGTACACACAATTCTGAGCTAAATGTATACTGTCCAACAATAGTTTTAATCTAATTTACGGAATACTATACAATTTACAGTAAGGGTACGCGAAATACCGCTAGAACGAGGCGTGGAACGACTTGTTTCCCTTCTCATTCATCCTGGGGTATTCGCTACCTGCTAATTCTCGGAAACTGCCGGTTGAGCCACTGCTTACCTGCACTAATGAGCTCAGCTGTTCGAGGGTAACTGTCCCCAGCTCCCTCGATACCGTTACTTAGTATGAAATGATATAGCATGAAAAACTTGGATATCACCAATAATCTTATTGTTCACGTCTTCACCATCTGTGCAATTATCATATACAAAATTCCCTTTTCAATTGAAGTTAGCATCAAATATAATTACCTTAACTTTGCAAGTTTAGCTGAATTATTGAATATATCCCGTAAATAAAGTTTTTCCCCTTTAGCCTTTACAAAACGCAGTCGCCTTTAACTTTTTGCTCTTCGACCTCGCTCTACTGTATCGTTAGCAAAATAACAGGCAAGGTATTGTGAAAGCTATCCTGTGTATCTGTAATCCTTCGATTTATGATTCCTAATTTCTGTGATGACTAATACAATTTGAAAAAATCTTTCTGGCAAGGTTTCGTGTTCTATAGGGAATTATCTATGGCACTATCGCTACCCTTGATAGATACACAAAACAAAGAAGTAAAATACGTTGATCAGATAACATTCGATCTTCGATCAACACAGACAAAGCGATATTACGCTCGCTGTACACTTCTGCTCAGAAAAGATATAATGCAACGACCTAAGGTAAAATGTTACATCGAACTCCTGCATCACAAAATGTTGAAACCCTTTTCGTTTATGTCACAAAATACATCTTAGAAAGCATATCACAATGTTTGTATCGCTGTCAGATTCATTGTGATTGCGAAGACAAGAAATTGTGCTTGCTACTGGCGCTTCATTTTCCGCGAGTGCGTATCAATTTATTTGGCTCAGGAAAACATTTAATATTTCAGGATTTTTATCAAATCAAGTCCAATTAACAGCGTGAAAGTCAAAAGTGACTATTAATATTTCACGTGGACAAAATATGAAGTTCGGACTAGCGAAATAAGCATTAAAATTCCGACTATGGAAACATCCTAAGTAGCTTTAACTATAAGTGCAACTTGAATTTTGTTTGATTTTACGTTTTATCTAATCTTTCCAGCAAAACAGACGGTTTAGACTAGCGGAACTGGCATCGGCGTTTTTCAAGCATCATTAATTTCGGTAAGGCATCTAACCTTAAAGAATGTATACTGTACTGTACATTTAATTTCCCTTTTTTTTATGATTCAAATCGGTCAATTCATAGTCAGCCTTTTCGTCATCGTATTTGGCATGCTACACAACTTGTTGAACAATGCCTACAAGAAGAATTTGAGACGTCCATGGATTCTTTTTATCACATAATTCCTTTCGGAATACACGCTCATCGCATATTTATTGAATGCGATAAAACGCTGATGCGAGGCGAGAAACGTTTGGCACTCAGTGATGACCCTAAGTCCAACATCTGCGCTCCCGAACAAAATTCTCGGAAGACGCATTGTGCTGGCGGATCCCTTAGCCTTGCTAATGGGCTCAGCTGACAACCAGGTACCTGGGTTAAACAACATTCTCGTCTGTCTTCCCTTCCAGCTGATTTCATTGATCCTCCAGAATTTAGTTTCTGCAGCAAAATACTTGTCTTTTGACCTGAACGGGCACAGAAAAATTTCCCGTTGCTTTTCGATCATGGCGGTGTATATGCTATCATGCCTTTCTGTTCCATGGATACTCAAACCGAAACGCTTTACACAAGTTTTCCGGAACTGCGCGTCTGACCAGACGCATTCCGTACTCACAACTGCGATCTGCAGTGACTTTTGCACTGTATCAACGCTTTTGCTGACACTATGCTCAGTAATCTGCCGCGTCACTGTCACGTCCTTCGAGCAGTGTCCGATTGAAAATTGTATTTCCGGAACTGCTTCGACCATACAATCGACAGACGTAATGGTGGAATGCCCGCATTCCTCAGAGTTTACCAGCTGTTGGTCTGTATTTTGGGTTGGCTCTACTTGTGCAATTTCGTTCCATTCATCGGTAATCGCGGCAGTTGGTACCTCTGTGTGTTTTTGTGATTCAGAATTTTTCTTTAATCCCTCCTTTTGTGGATCAACTGGCCCGCTTAAGTTATTAAGCATATTGTTCATCAACTTCTCTTGGGAATTAAATCGTGCATCAATACTCTGCTTAAGCGAATCCCAATTTCTCTTATTTTCCTCTTCTACTGAATCAAAAAGCTTGTTTAATTCCAGAAATTGCCTGCTTGATTCCTGCCTTTGTGAATCAAATTGCTGCCCTCATTGCAGTCATCAACATGTTTATCATTTGCTGTGATGGGTGTGACGACTCTACGGGATTTTGTGTTATTTGTTGTGTCTGTTCTGAATGTGCGGGCGTATTCTGTATCATCTCACCGACAGGTGAAGGAAAATTTTCCATATCTTCCTGTGGCGACAAAGTAGACTGCGAACTATATGAGTGGGTCGGAACTTCAGAAATTGCGTGCCCCTCGCCTGCAGCCAATATTTCGCTTTGTTCCGTTAACTGAACCTGATCGTTCATGATTTCGGGAGATTTTTGCCTATCAGACTGATCTTCCATATCGAAATCTTTTATCGTACGAGATCGTAGCTTCATATGAACACACAAACAATGAATTTACACCGCAATTGTGCAATGACGAAATCTAAATTCACTAGCAACAAAAATACCGCGAATTTCAATACACACAAATACATATACCCCTCCAAAATACAGCAAGAGAAAAGCAACGATGAATCATGCAACACAACACCATGAAAGCAGACTTACTTTCAAACACATGGGCAAGACATGCGTGTCTTTAATTTTCTTACAAGCTACCATGCATTAAGAAATCAACACTGACGTTACTCATTTAAAAATTTGAAAAATGATCACAAAATTGTTACAATACAAAGTGTATTGCATCTCAATTGAAATACACAAATGAACTTCCTTTTTAATGCGTTCAAACAAAATGAATTTTATGCATTGAAACAAAATGAACTTTATGCATTAAAATATAAGTGAAACATCAAAATAAAATCTTGTACGAATATCTATTGACTACAAGAATGATAAAACAGCCAAAAACCATGTGCAACATTCCATGAAACTTTCCGAATTTGGGCTCAAACTTATAATTTGAATTAGTGCCACCAATTCGCAGACATTAAGAAGTAATGTCTCATCTGGCCCCACGTTGGGCGCCATTATGTGGTGAGTGCCTTGATGGGCAAACCACGTTACAATTATCTTTCATACCTTTATGATTAATAATTGTGGATTTTTAATTTTAATTTATATAAAGGATTGGAAATTTATTAATTTAGCAAGAATCTCGACGTTGGTTGGAATTTAGGAAAAATTGTCACAATATGACATTTATTTCTTATCACTGGCGATTACAAGTCTGAGCGAATTTACCGTTAACATTAACACAAATTGGCAAAATCATAAAAGCAACGCTCAGAGTTACAATTAGCCGTCATGAGCAAGCAAACAACTGTATATTTACTTTTAAATATCTCAGAATCAAAATGCAAGAAATAATGACAACTGGAAACAATGAAAAATACAAGTTATGACTACCTCAGACAAAGGCATCATAATACTGTGACTTTACAGTTAAAAAGAAAATCATGGGCGCCAGAATGAACAATATATCATTCGAAAATAACTAGTTCTGGCAAATTATGCCGCTAGCTCAGGGGTTTTTACAATTACAAAGTGAGAACATGGACCTATCCTCTCAAAGTCGCTTACGGGTTCTGTTTCACGGAATGCACAATCACATGGCTTGGTCGCAATAAATTACCATTGTAGTTCTGCGTCTGATGTCTGTGATGAGTGTAGCGGACCCACGATATGTGAGATTATCTCACAAGTCGGCTATAGGCATCTCTGGTCTGGCAATGCGCATCATCGCATTACCGGCTGTGTTGCGGTGATAACCTTGCTCCAGCAAGGCAAGCTGCGGTTAGCGAAAGAAGTCAACTTTCCAAGTCAACCTCAGACTGGTGCGATCGAAGTTAGAATCCCGAATCTAGAATGTCAGCTCCTCGCTCTTCGGTCCACGAGGAAACTTCTTGCTCCGCCCATTTGTAGTCTCGAAGCTCACATACAACAAAAATTCCCAGGATTTTGAGTTATACGCTCATTTTGATTGGACCTTCAGGTCGGCACCTAATGTCACGTGATATCCTCGATATGTGATTTGGCCAAGGAATTCAACAGAGGTCGGACATATTCGGCTAAGTTCGCTGGGCGAGGGAACATTCGGGTTTCGGACGGCAGGCTTTTCCCGCCAGGAGAGTGACGTCGTTGACCGCCCATCCCCAGGGAGCAGGGTGTGTGGTCTGGCAAATCCCAAATCCGCGACTTTTTGTCGCCAAGGCTCGGGAACACCAAGATTAGCTTCAAGCCTACATAGCTCAATAATTCTTGAATATTCGCTTTGCTACGATACACTGTATAAGTTCACCATTTCATTACAGTCCTCACTTGGAATCTTGCGTACTTTATAAAATTACAACAAAAAAATCTATTCACGTGGTCGCCCAAGATTTATGTAAATTACTCTTATATTATTACATATATAATAAAAAATGCACCTTGTAACGTGGCGACAGCGCGGCTCGTTACAGTATTGACAAATCATCATCACACTAAAGTTTTTCCAGAGAGAAGAAAGACATTTTTGTAAGTCAATCACTAACATCAAAATAAAATTTGGTCGTAAAAGACAAGAAATTTCCGTAATCTACCTACCGATTCTCCATTTTCACCATCCCCACACCGGCTCGCACTGTCAAAAAGTAAAAGTAAGTAAAGTGTTTAAAATCAGCCAAGAAGTTTCGTCATAATAAATACTTACAACTGATTTACATTTATTTAAAATAATGAAATTATCCAATTTGCCAGAGAGACTCGTCATAATTGATTATTATTTACAGTAGACCTGCATTTATTCAAGCTCGTGCATATAGGACAACGCCTCTAGACATGATCTGATGTCGCCGCTCTTTTCATATCTGTCAACAGTTTTTACAATTGTTTCGTCCAACTTTTGGTATGTGTTTTTTCTTCTCTTTCCTTGAAGAACCTATTCAGGGGCCCATTCAGGTACAGCCTTGATTTCACGAAACATACGTACATAAGTAATCTTCTTTTTGTCAGGTAAGAGTGTAAACACCACAGGATGTATGTTTGTTTCTTCGTCAGTGCTGCCGTAATCCGCATGTATCGTGTAGATTTGGGAGAACTGTTTACTGGCACTTTAAAAGTACCATCCATAAAGAATTGTTCGTGTAATTTTAAACTTTGTTTGCCTCTTTCACCGCTCAGAACAATTATTCTTTCACCTTCCATATCATCCGTAAGAAACAAACTGCCTCCATCTCCCATCTTAAACAATTCATCATCCAAGATCACTTCGTCAGGATTATTTGGCTCCTTTTGGTTTCCTTGTGATATACTCCTCTGACGGTACAAGTTTCTCTTGACAGTTGACTGGGCTGGCATTTCTGTTACAAATTCATAGCTTTTATTATCGAAATCACCTAGTTCCTCAGAGTAAATTTTTGGAATAGAACTATCTTCCGCTCGAGCTCTCTTCTTTGCCGCATGAAGTTTCTGATGTAATTCAACGCATGCGTCGTCAGGGGGTTCACATATATGCTCTGTAACATTCATTATGGCAGCATCCTTACTATTCAAAATTCCACGACATTGTTTTGATCTTTCTTTGAGACAGTACCAGGTGATCGTTCCATCTTCTTTCTTTCTAAACTCTCGATAGCTGTACCCGTCATAATGCGCACACGGCTTTCCATGTGAAGTTGAAGTAACTTCCATGATTAAAATTGTGATACTCAAGGCAGCAGTGAATGCGAACAGTGGTGTGCGGTCCGGTTAGGAGGGGATGGGCAGAATCCAGCATGCTGTTGTAGAGGTGACTAATTGGTAGCTAAAAGCAGGTAGCAAGAGACAACCCGGTTGTGCGCGATTGTCACTGTGAGCGATTGTCGCTGTGCGCGATTGTCATATATTCGTATAACTACCCACCGAGCTTGGGTTGAGCGGTTTTGTCACAGGGCGCTTTTGTCATATATCCGGCGATATATCTGAGACTGGAGGGTCACGTGAACACGTGACGAGTGGAGTTGGGAAGTAGCTACGGTTGTAGCCGTGTAATAAGTTGGTTTAGGTACGGCTCCGATTGAAGGGAAAAGTGTTTGCTATTGTTCGGTATGTAGCTATGTGGATATTCTGCATAGTACAATGTCGTAAAACAATTGAGAACATTGATTATGCTCGTGGTAAAGCAGAATGTATAAACCAGAAGTATTGTGCCTGTGATTTCGCGGGTATGAGTAGGCCTAAGTGTTCGTGGTGATGTCAAAAACTCAGGTGTCTGCTTTCTTCGAATACGAAGTTCCGATAAATAATTCACGGTCAAAATTGTAAAGAGTGGTATGTCAGGCTGAAATTTCGAGGAAATAAAAGTGTTATTATCTCAAAACTGCTGAACAATCATTTCGAAAACCCTAACGTTTTCTGAACCATTTTCCAACGTTATGTTGGTGGCAACCAGTTCCGAGCTTGTATATTAATTAAGTACTAAAACAGTAACTATTTAATAGACGTATTTATTACAATAAGACTGGGGGAAGGAATGAGAAGGAATTCGGCCATGGCCTTTTAAAGGAAGCGTCCCGGAATTCACCAGGAGTGATTTATGGAAACCAAGGAAAAACCAAATCTGGATGCCCGGTCGGGGATTCAAACCGGCGTCCTCCCAAACGCGGGTCCAGAATGCTAACCACTCAGCACGCTCGGTGATATATCGCCTGGAGCGTCCTTCATCGCACTACGGTAGTTTGTTTTCAGTTCACGTGGAGGTTGAAAGTATACAAAAAAGGCGTTCTGAGATACTGAATTTGCCAAAAACTAAATTAGTTTTAAGACTATTCCACGTTTATTTCGTCGTAAATATAGTAATCGTTTTCCTGATACGTTGTATACATTGTACGTTGATTTCCGGAAAAGTAAAACACATGCAAAAAAGAAAGAAACGTTTGCTGAATTTCTCGTTGCTCATCTACACTAAGCTAATGAGCTCTCTCAGCCTCACTAACACGGCTGTATAACTTTGCATCAACGAAACATAGCGACATCACAAGTCGTCATTAAAAAAAAAAAAAAAAAAACCGTAATGACCAGCTTATTTGCCTTTAACCTTTCAAAAATGGACGCTCAGATAAAAGAAAACAGCCGCGCACATACACATTCCCCACTGTAAAAATTTAAATGAGCGTACAATATCGCTCCTTCGCTATCAATTGAAAAATAGCCCATACACGCACGTACACTCCTCGGCTAATAACTAGTGAAAGACTCAACGTTTGCTCCGGTATTTATACCTTCTGCCCAAATTTCTCCTTCTGGTGCAATTTGTTGACAGGCCTGTGCGATTCGGTTCTTCCACGGAAAGCCTCTGGTGCAACATTATAGCCTCGCTCTGATTTTAATGTTGAGCTATGCGCTCAAACCGTTAAATTAACTATGAAAAGCCTAAATAATCTACTTCTCTTAACAAAGCACTGGAACTGTCACCAAGGGGGTGTTAGAATCTTCGAGTATCAATCTCTCAGGTGTACAGTTTTACACATGTGATTCAGAAAATCAGCTTTGCGAAATTTAGTTGAAATCAGTGGAACGGAGTGGATTCGCATGCGAAACAAATATATAGACTTTGAGTCCATATGCTGCATTATTCAAAACAACGCCTACATCGTCGACAAACTGACTTCGTTTTGGGACCATGTCCGGAAAATCAAAGTTTGAGGGCTAACTGGAGTTGACGTTTCGGAACGCTTCGAGTATCGTGAGGTGTGTGCGATCCACATCTCGTGAAATAACTCTGCAGGAGCATCACATAGTGCAGCAATTACAAAAGCGGTTTGAAATTTCTACTTCTTATTTTAGTATAATGTCTACATTGGTGGTGCAAATATTTACGCACATCTTCAAGTACTTGCGAATGTGAGTTTAGTATTTCGGTCGCTGCGTAGATTCGTACTATTAGGTCCTCCTCTGATCCTACAGTAGTATCTTACACCTTCATACTACTATACAGGAAATCAGTAGACACGTAAACGATCTGTTTATTGTAGTGGTCATGGAACTGGATCCCTGTACCACAAGAATTCCACTTGTTTTGAGTCATAAGCATGGTCAGTTTGCCTAATCGCACAACCTGCATAGCGTTGCTGAGGTTGCACTGAATCAATTTGTACACAGATGATGTCTTGGTGCCTCAGAACTTTTATCTACAATACTTCTTCAAAACCATTTCAATGACTTCTTAAACGGGATCTAGAGCGGTCTAGTGGCTACAGTGGTTAAGGCACCTAACTGGGACTGGAAAGGTCGCCGGTTCGAATCCCTGTCTCAGCGATGATTTTCATATTCTCTTAATCCAACCTTCACTTCTGGAACAGCTTGCTGTGTAATGTGAAGTACGTCAGAACGCTTCCGTGGTTCAGATTCAACGTTATGATATAGGTCTCCCGTACCCTGGTAGGACTGCAGTATTAGGTTAAGGGGGCTACGATACGTGTGACGTTAGGCTTTGACAAAATTCATACATGTATCGATGTATCGAAATATCAATATTTGTTACATAAAATAATGTAACTTTACGTCGATATTTTTATTCTCGATCTATCAAAAGTCGATATTTTGTTTCGAGTATCAATTTTAAGTACCAATTCGATATTTTTTGTACGAACGCATATCAGTATCGAATTTCATTTGTTGATTATATTTTGAATAAATATACGTACATATTTGATCTGAACGCGTCTTAAAAAATTGATTTCCTTGTAATTTAACAGTTTTCTATCAACGGTTAGCAGGTTAAAAAAATGTTCAAATTTAACAGGTTTAAGTTAACGTCAACGTCATATTTATCAACATATTTGAATATTAACTGTTAGATTTAATTAAGGTGAGGAATATTGACTAAGCATCCGTGTTACGAAGTTGAGGGCCAACGTAAATTAACAGCTTACGTTTTCTATTGGTTTTTCATTGATGAATAGAAGTTAATGCGTTGGTGAAGTACCTGAACGCCAAGCCTCTTCTGTTTTGTCCAAAAGAGTAGCTTGCGAAATTAAGTTAGCGGCACCGGACAAACAGTAAGTAGTAGATTGGCGCGAGAACATGTAAAACACAGAGTTCTTTTGATTTCAACATCAGACGAATACTGGTTCAATTGATTGTAAAAATACATGAAAAAATAAAAGTTTCAATAATCTTCACATGTGTCTTTTATGTCGGAATTTTCTTAATTTTTTAAATATATTTTTAGAAAATTATTGACTTTAGGCAAAAATATCGATATATCAATGTGTTAATATCTTTTTCTTGATATTATATCGATACTGTTTGTAAATATCGATACGATATTTATCGATATATTTCTTTCCCCATCCCTAGGCAGTATTGCGCCGCATATAGAAACCCTGCCATCAGGTCATTACTACCACAGGGATTTAAAATTATTATAATGGGATCTTGTGTATGTGAAAACACATTGTTATTCTTCACTAACAGCTATTTGTTTAAAAAACTTTTTTTTTTCATAAGAAGCCACACAAAGTGGCGAACTTCGACGAGCAATGCCTAGAACAACCGAGTGATTTAATATAATTCCTTACCCTGCACAGTGGGGCGGCTCCCGGGATGCCCTAACGGGATAAAGAAGTGCCGCAAACAGGATTAAGCAGCCGGGAACTCCCCTCCCTAGCTCCACGCAAAACAAACAACATCAAAAGGAGGGCCCGAGAACTCTTGCAAGTAGGGGCACCAGTGAAATCGCGGAATGCGTCATTGACTCAAACATTCTGAAATGGTTCCATAAAATTAAATAACAACTAGACATGTGAAGCAGAATATGCTGAATGTTATTTAAATACGCTCTCAAGTTGATGCCACACTCTAGGGTTTTCAAAAGACGACTGACGATTTTCTCATCCATGTTATCGATAATATCACACTCCACCAACAATTTTTATATTATTATTTAATTAATTAGCGTTCTGGTAGCTCAGTGGTTAAGGCGCTAGCTTTCAAAATATTCGCTGCTCCGGTTCGGGGTTCGAATCCCGGTAGGCGCAGGAATTTTTAGAGTTGTGTTTGACCATATGACCTACGCCAGGCCGCTCCGTGGTTCGGATTCCACGTTATTCTGTAGGTCCCAGAGGAAAGGAACTGGCCATCCTACCTCTGACACAATGGCTTAGTATGCCTCCTTCGGGAGGATCCAACCAACCTTCGGGTTGTGGACTAAGTTAAGTATTTTTAACTAATTATATGTGTTTATGCACAATTGTATTAATATATATAAATTAATGAATATATCGTAGGATTTTCATAAGCCATAGTACGTATAGTTTTCGGAGTATTTAATGTTTAGAATCTTGGGCGGTGAGGCTTGTAGCAGCTGAGAGTGCAGGGTGCAAGTTGGTGCCACATTGTCGTAATGAATAATGCGTGTCAGAGCTCCACTGTATGGAGACTGCAATATAAATATAATTTGTTTTCGGAGAATATTAAGAAGTCCTGTCACGAGTGTTTTAAATGTTGAGTTTGATAGCAGATACAGTTTAAATAAATCGATTGATTCTTTCTTTTGGAACAGTGCTTTTCATTTAATGGTAACAATAATTCAAGTCATTTTGGCGGAGCTAAATTAACCAATAGCACTTTGAGGCAGGTTGAATGTGTTCGAGATGAAATGAGATGGGCCTTGTCGTCAAAAAAAAAAAAAAACTAACTTAGTCCTCAACCCGAAGGTTGTTTGGATGCTCCCTACAGGGCCTCCGTTAGGGGGGGTAAGTGGGTCAAAAGTACCCGGGCTCGCCGGCTGATGGGGGCCCCCCGATCAACGACTGTATGGGCCGAAGGTCGGCCATTTTACCTTACCCCGGGGCCGAAATTCTTAGCGCCGGTCCTGAGTGGGACCTCCCCATAGGTCACCGCCATACTCGCCGACGATGGTCATCTCAGGTAGGCATGTAACCGCGATTCATCGCCAAACCCAATGTGGCGCCAACCATCAGCAGTCCATGCTTCCCGGTCACTGCATCACTCCAAACGCAGTCTTTTGTGCTGTGGTATTAATGACACTCTACGCATGGAACGGTTAATTCCCTAGTCCGGTTGCTGTTAGTCTCCAACTAATGGTACGGGATGACAAATAATGTTGCTGGGAGTGCAAACGAATTTACATTGACATCCAACCATGAATTCAGGTTGCTTCATTTTTTTGAAGTGAAAACTTCTATAGCCGCGTTGAGCGATTTTTGGATTGGGGTAAATCTATCAGTTTGCGTCACCAACATGCTGTAATAGCTGTATATCTGTTGCTATGACGTGTTGCGCTTGGACAGAAGTATAGATTATACTTGTACCTAATATATAAAAATGAATGTTTGTTTGTTTATTTGTTAGCTTGTTTGTCTTCTTTGCGTTCCTGTACCATTCATCCGATTGCAATGAAAATTTGGTGAGTTATTGTGTGCGTACCTGGGAAGGTTTATCTGATTTTCATAGTATTTAGCACATGTAGACCGAGATTGGTGGTGTAACGGTTAGCGTTCTGGCCTCGCATTTGGGAGAACGGCGGTTCGTAACCCCGTCCGGGCATCCAGATTTGGGTTTTCCATGGTTTCTCAAATCACTCCAGGCAAATGCCGGGATGCTTCCTTCAAAAGGCCATGGCTGAATTCCTTCCCATTCCTTGCTCCCCCATCCTTTCCCGTCTCTAAACACTTCGCTGATAAGAGGCGTTAAGCACATGTATACTTCAAAACGACGCGGTCTGGTAGTTCAGCGGTCAAGGTGCCTACTTCCGAAAGTTTCTCTCTCCCGTCGTGGTTTCAAATCGTGTGGTGAGCAGGAATTTTTGGGAGTTGTATTTGATTAAATGAACTACGCCAGAACCTTCAGTGGTTGTGATTCCACTTTAAACCGTAGGCCCCCGAGGAAAGGAATTGTCCTTACTACCTCTGACACAATAGCTTGGTGCATCTCCTTCAGGAATATTTGACCAATATTGGACTAAGTTAGATTTTTGGTTTTTGATGTGAAAACTTTCTTAGGAGCGTTGGGATATATTTGGATAGGTAAAAAATCTTCTGAGTTCGCGTCACCGACATGCTAATTCTAACAGCATGTCTGTAAGGCTCTGATGGCTCAGTGGTTAAGGTGTCTGACTGGAGAACGTAAGCTCCCCGGTTCGAAACCCTTAACCGGAATTTCACCTTTTGCACAGTATGCTGTGTAATGTGAAGTACATCAGAACGCTTCCATGGATTGGATTCCACCTTAAACTACAGGTCCCCTGTACCTGGTAGGGTTACAGGGTTAAGTAAACGTGGTTAAGACAGGGACGGAATGCGCAGCCACTATAAAACCTATCACCGTTTCATTACAACCACGCGGTATTATTATTATTTAGTATATCTGTAGCCGTAAGTACGCGCGTATGACATTCATAGTTTATTTTTTCACTTCTGTCGGCTGTCCTTAATTACTGCCAACTTTTTTTTGTTTGTGATAGTATTCACACATGTTTAGTCTTTCCATACTTCACTTATTTTTACAGTCATCTCTTGAAAAAGTGCACATAGGTAACGTTTGTTCACACCAATCAGATGCGCGTCCTTTTACTTGTGAATAATGACATTTTATTCTCGATCCTCTAGGAGGTCGGACTCTATCACTAGCTGCCTAATAATACTGACTGTACTCACAATCTCTCATAGATTTGGCCACAAGATAGTAATTATTTTATTTTCCACAAACTGTTTTATTGCAGCTTAAACACCCTCTATGATTGTCTGCCGTCATTATTAAAATTAAAGCGGAGGAAACTATTCCCGTCTGAATCACGTAACAGATTTAACCCGGAAATTTAGTATTATTACCAAACTTTAAATAAAATAGTTGAACAGCGATGTATATATATATTTTTTAAAATTCTCTAGCTTCCAGGCATGCTGAAATGTAGCAGCACCAGGAAGCTTCGAGTTTCCAACACTCCGCTCTCATTTTCATCCAGTTATTAGTTGGTTGTATAGTTGAAAATAAGGGCAGAGAAATGAACTTCCAAACGACCTTGGATTGCGTCGTTTTGACGTCATGGATTTTTTTTTTTTTTTTATCTGCTGCATCTCTTCACGCAAAGGATTTATTGAAGGTTGCAGGTGCGAATTGTGGCTGCACGCAAACGGAAAATGCGCGTCATCACAAAACACTGCGTGTTGCGGCTGCAGCCGGTCGCGTTCAGCAGATGCGACAAGCCGCCGTTTCACAGTAATGAGCAACGTTCTGATCCGGAAAACGCTATGGCAAACACAATAGTCGGCGCACGTGTTTGCCAGTGAGGGCATCTCGTCAGCCATTGTCGCTACTGTTTACGCAGCTTCTTCCGGACCGGTGCGTGCCAAAATATCAGCTGCCTTTCGGGTACACACTGCACGCACATAAATGCGCAGTCGAACGGCAGTGAACGGTTGTCTCGCAAGCGAAACTGGCAGCTTAGTCCGCCACTACTGCTCCGGCAACTCCATTTTAAGACCGTTCTCACACTGAAGATATTGGGTAAATTCCACTGCCTTGAGCCAATTTTTGCCATTTGGCGCTAATAGGATACCATAAATCTGCGTTTCTCAATCTTTCTCAACCCGAGGACCTGTAAACTGACTAAAATAATGCCTTTTTCTTTTACCTACATGTGTATTATCAACATTTGTAACACATTCTACTGTACTATTATAGCATATAGCACGTTATAATGGGGCAGCTTATGAAGAGGGGGGGGGGTGCCATTACGTTGAAATTTTATTAAGAAGATTAATATTAATTTGCTAATTTGGTTAATTTGGTGAACCAGAATCTTGAATGCTGCAAGAATTACAGGTAAACAAAAATATTGAATTTATTTTATCTTCTGTTTTATACACTGCCGGGTATATTTAATTTTAACGGTAAGCACAAGATATTCAAAACAAGCAGCAATACCCAGGGCTTACAATTTGCCGGATAAATGCAAACATTAATAGGTTTTAAATATTTCAGCGATTTGCAAAGTTAATATAACATAATTTGGCGTCGCAGGCCAAAAGAATAAAGTTAAACATTTTACAAAAATTCCAAGGGGTGCCAATTAAAGTGAAAACATCATTTGAATTACGTTATGATGAGCAAGATGCTTATAAGTTCAATGTTGGTGAATATGGAATGTTAGCTAGCTCAACAAATATTTTCATGATCAGAGCAGTGAGTCTGTTCTCAGGGATCGCTTACGGGTTTGTAAGCCTCGTCAAAAACCCATGGAACCAGTACCTTGCGTTGGTACATTACCGTTGTAGCAACTGCTTGAAGAATTGCGACACGCTGTGTCGCAGTCAGATGCAGATCCGCGGATAGCCCATCCGCGCTAGCGCATCAGTGGTGATGGCCTCTACGAGGTAAGACACTATGCTTACGGCAAAATCTGAGCCATGGGTGAACAGCTAGTCGAGTTTGTCGGATCACACCCGGACAGTGCGTCTATACTCTAGCTCGTCTGGCATTCTTTTCCGCCGCCACGAAGAAGTCAGCTTCCCCTCTTCCAGCATATGGAAAAGAAACCTTTCATCAACAAATATAGACCCTGTGGCTATACACAATTGGTGAAACGACGTATTCCACAATCACGTGTGTCATGGCGTTGCTATCATTCGCTGTTAGTTTTGCGCGCATTTTCAGTGACCATACGCCCTCAGCGTAGAACCGAGGCACATTGCCCTTGCCACCTAACGGTATCTCTCCACCCTCCACCAGTCATTTCCACTGTGTATGGGGCGTCTGGCTGCCGCCAGCGTTCAGCATTGTCCGGCTATTTGAATGTTCAAAACTGCCACTGAGTTCTAACATTTTCACCGTTTATTTCTTCCCTAACAGCAATCTTGCAATGAATTAAAATTATACTTTAATAAATTCGGTCGCCCGTATTTAATACATAATTACCTACGAATTGATTAGCCCTACACAATTTATATATTTGAATATAATAAATATAATTAATCTTAATATTAATTATGAATATATTAATATTCATTGGGGGATGACGCTGTCATATCACAACGTATCTACGAAAACTGTAACAGCCGAACTTAGATTTTAAATGGAATTGTATTTTATGAAGTATTTGTAGCAAGCTAGAGGTTGAGTTAATATGATCTTGTTTGTTTGTTTTGAAATTTACTTTAAATCGGTGTAAATGAACTTTGTTTTATGAAAAGAAATTATGTAAATACTATTTAATATGTTTAAGGACAGTGCAAGAGAATTGCTTAAATGTTTCTAATTACAAATATTAAGGTGAGCTATAATGTTTAATGGACGATTTACTACAGTTTAAAATAATTTATGTGGCTAATTTTGTATTTAAATATCTTTAGTTTTCATCTCTTAGCATTCTGTAAAGATTGTAAGTGATTATGTATTGATTTTTATTAGTTTTTAATATAGTTTTTAATTAAAATGAATTATTCACAGGAGTTCAGCCGGATAGCGTCGTAAAATGACGCTATCTGAGCCCCTGTAAAGAATTCATTTCATCAATACGCCGGGAAAGTCTCCATTCACATATGTTTTTAATTGTTTAAGTATTGTTAAAGTTTGAGAAATATCTGTCGGAATCCTTGGTAATGTTCTGGATCTTTCTATAAATTTTATATAAAGCGAGCAGCAGAGACTCAGAAAAGAGTTTTACGGACAGTTTTACGCCGGCAGGGACATGCAGTTTCACTGTATGGCAGTATTGTCTTTGAAAGAAGTATTGAATGTAATCGCTGGCGCTGGGTTTACATGTGACCAGTATCTTTGAATTCCGATGGTTTACGAGAAATAAAAATCATATATAATTTGAAAGTGTGTCTGAAACTAATTATTTCATATATAATAAACCAAACTGGAAGTTAAATATTTAAAGTTATTTACATACTGATATTATCATATTGTTAATTTTTAATAAAAAAATGAATAATAATGTTCTACATCTACGTCTACATCCATACTCTGCGAATCACAAACATTGTGGGGGGGGGGGGGGGTAGAGGGTGCTAAGCACCAATCCTAAACCCGCGCATTCCAATCCCGAATAGCGCGAGGAAAGAAGCAATACATTAAAGCATCAGTACGGCATCTTATTTCTCTAATCTTATCCCTCCGGTCATTGCGACCTAAATAGGTTGGCGGAAGAAGTATTTCATTGCATTCGAAATTAAATATTTTTTTCGCATATTCTGCAATAAATTCGAACGCAAGCTACGTCGTCTGTCTTCCAAACGATCCAAGCCCACTCTATGTATCAATTCTGTGACGCTTTCATAATGGCTGTAGCAACAAGTCACGAAAAGAGCGGCTCTCCTCTGCACCCTCTCCACCGAGTCAATCAAAACCTTGCGATACGGATCTCAAACTCCACAACAGTAATCCAGATGCAGACGCACTAGTGTTTTATGCGCTATCTCCTTTGTTTGAGCATTACAATTCCTCAAAATACGACCTATGAATTGCAATTTAGAATTAGCCTTGCCTACGAAGGAAGTTATGTGGAAGTCCCATTTCATGTTACTTTGTACTATCACCCCCAGATACTTCAGGGAATCAACCATGTCGACAGTCGAATTGTTTATTTTGTACTCGTCAACAAACTGATTCTTTTTGTTAATTATCGGCATTGCCTTGCATTTTTTGCAATTAAGTGTAAGCTGCTATTTACGGCACCAATCGAACAATAGCATCCAAATCGCGCTGAATTTCTAAGCAATCGTCAGAGCACCTTATTTCCCTATAGATAACTGCATCGTCGCCAAACAATCGCCACCAGCATTTGACGTTGTCACCTAGATCATTTATAAATATTAAGAATAGAAGTGGTCCTATTACACTTCCTTGAGGAACGCCCGAAGTAACATTTATCTTAGAAGAGGCTTCCCCGTCAACAACGACATACTGTGATCGAACAGTTAGAAAATCACGTATCCACCCGCAAATCTGAGCCGAAATACCGTAAGCTCGAATCTTCGCTAAAAGTCGGTTGTGTGGCACAAAATCAAAAGCTTTCTGAAAATCCAATAAAACTGCATCAACTTGCAAACTTATATCGATAACTTTCATTACGTCATGGGAAAATAGGGCCAATTGTGTTTCACACAATCTATTCTTCCGAAATCCGTATTGACACGGTGTAAGTAACTCGTTCTCATCTAGAAACTTCATAATGTTCGAGCATATGACATGCTCCAGAATTCTGCTGCAGACAGATGTTAGAGATATGGGTCGATAATTCCTAGGATCACTATGATCTCCTTTCTTGAAAGCGGGTATTACTGGGGCTATCTTCCAGCTAGAAAGTATTTTTTTCTCTTCTAAAGATTTACGGAATATACCTGACAGAAATGGTTCATTTTCCTCCGCGAATTCAGAAAATACTCTTACCGGTATACCATCGGTACCCGGCGCTTTACCCCACTTCAGGAGTTTTAATTGCTTTACAATACCTACGCTATCAATTTCTATCGGATCCATCTGTAATTCCACAAGATATGGTAAAGTGGGGATGTTTTCCATGTTTTCAGTGTTAAATACGGTAGCCTTGTCGCAGTTGTCTTCAACTTTCCGTTCATCTTTTATTAGAACTGGCTTATTGTTCTCACTACAACTAACTTTTTTTACATACGTCCAGATTTTGTTTGGGTTTTCAGTGAGGCTCTTAGAGCGAGAATTGGAACAAAGGTCATTAAAGGCCTCACGCATCGCATTCTTAACATTTCACCTTATCTCCTCTAACTTATCTAAATCAGTCCGATGCATCGTCCTTTTTGATCATGCATGTATCTTCCTTTGCTTCTTGTGTAAACTTTTAACCTCCCGTGTGTACCATGGGGGATCGTTCCCTTCCCTGCTTGTCCCTTTCGGTATATGCAAGTTCATACCTTCCCTGACTATACGTAAGAATCGATTCCACTTCTCTTCAACGGTGCCTCCTGCTATGGTAGGTTGGATGATACACTATACCACCGACCTACACGTACAAAACAAAATAGAAGAAACGACACCTGACAGCCTTTATTGTTGTGTACTTCACCATTTTTATGAGAGGTCTGGTGACTAAGTGGTTGAGTTGTCTGACTGGAGATCGTAGGGTCCCTGGTTCGAATCCCTGTTTCTGGGATGATTTTCAAAGGATCTTAACCCAACCTTCACCTCTGGTACAGCTTGATGTGTAACGCTTATACCTGGTTCGGATTACACTTTAAACTGTAGGTTCCCTGTACCTGTCAGGATTGCTGTGTTAGGTTAAGGTGGCCACGACACGGGTGGAATGGCAAGCCAAAAGAAAGCCTATCACCAGTAGTTACGATCACACGGAATTATAATTTTTATACCATTTTTATGTAAAGGACCTGAAGCGTACAGCTTTAATTCCTTTTTTTAAATTAATTTACTTTTTATTTGAATTATTTTACCAACAATATTATTACTGAATGAAGTAATTAAAAAGGGGAGTTGGGATTTTACTTGATATGTTGGCAACACCGTTTCACGTACGTTTGACATTATTACTTTTTCAATTACAATTTAAACAATCAACGTGTACTACAATATTTTTAATATCTATGAGTTCTCAGGGGTTTTGTTATATGTCCTTTCACTAAGCGCAGCAGGGCGATGAGAGTCTCTAGGGTGACAGGGTTTATCAATACGACACTTCTTGCGGTGGTTATCAACATCTATGTGCAGTTACCATTTTTCCGGTATTCCCAGGCGATGACCCATCCGCTGGCCGTCGGACTGCGTCATCCACTCAGATGACGACATGAAACACAGAGCAGCACCATCAACCGTGGTAACATTAGTCGCGTCACATCATGTTCTCCCGTCAGCTCGCGACGCACCGAACCACAGAGCTGGCCGTCTACTGTGCTCTCCACACACCCTAACCGCTCCTGGGTACCTGCCTCAAGGTTGCATACCACAGCAGCCCTGTCACCCTTTGTTTGAACTGCCCACCTGTGCGAGCCAGGAGCTCAGCATATCGCGAATATTACTATGTAGTGTAGCGATACACTACAAACCCTACCACGTTCCACAGCCCTGTCATCAACGTGATCTATGAACGAGCGGCGCTCTCCTTGATACCTAATGGAGACGTATTTCGCGAATAGGCTATTGTAGGCCCAATGCTGTCCTATCCTCATACCTGCAAATGACAGATTTTTCCATGGGTATTGAATACTCACTTTTAAATAGTTGTGCTTATAGCTTATACACGTTTATAGTCTTATATATACCAGTACTGTACCTAAATTTTTAATATTCTGCTCGTGAACCACCTGTACCATCTTTTGCCGCAAATAAGGTTAAGATTTAGAAAGGCATTTAAAATGTACTTTTAAGATGGGAAGTGATTTTGTTCTGGAATGACGCATCTATATTACGCGAAACTGGTGTTATGCTTGGTGGAATTTGCTTTTGCGGATGATTCAAACAAAAAACTTTAATGCCAAATATTACTGTAATGTTGTAGTTTCATTGATTCGGAAAAATTATGAACTGATTGCAGTTCAAGTTTTCGGTATGAATGGAGATATTACTGGCTGAGGCTGCGTACCCAAAGGAAACCCGGGTACCTTTTTTTGTTTATTTAACACTAGCATTTTACGTAGAATATAGGTTCCACAAATTTTTCTTATCACGCCCCCCTTCCGTCAAAAGAAAACTATAATTTCATCAGAAAGAAATTAATAAAATATCAAGAATGAAATAGAATACAGTTTTTTTATGGCTTATAAAGTTACAAGTTTTAAATTTTCTTAAATAAAGTAAAAAATTAAAATTTACTTACTTGCTCTTGAATTACTACATTGAGTAATTTAAGGACTCTGCCGAAATTTAAGGTTTTCAAAATTACAATTTCTCAGTATTTTCACGTTTCAGAGGAAGCTCTCTGAAAATTTGATGTTAGAATAACGCCTTTCAGTTTTAGAGGCGGTGTAGGGGACTCGGTACTTCCGACGGTGCAAGTTATAGTTACGTCCGTACTGAAGGCGAAACTACTTCGCACCCCGCACCCCCTTGAGGGGAAGAAGGGGCGCCACCACTTTGGGTACCTATAGGCTAAAGCTTGTTAATTAGAGTACTAAGCCATTAAGTCTTTTTCTAAGTGGGCCTATCTCAAAACCCCTATTATCCTGTAAATTTACCCATTATCGACCATATCCAGCATTTGAACAGTAGGTTTTAAACTACTTGCATCTAATATTTTCCGTAAGTTTTCAACAGAATAACCAGATGATTTTATTTTGAGATTACTTTCACAGAATGTATTAATAATATTTTATTGATATATTATTGATGGTGGTCTAGATTCAGAATGAATTCCATCCTAGTATATCTCCAATTAATTTTATTGGAATCGAGCGATGGTAATAGCGTTGCGAACCACAACGTGGCACGGTCTTTGAGGATCCTGGAGTGGAATCCACTACCTAATATGAATAAAAAGTCAAAGCATCGATTTTTTGGTCGAACGAATGTCGTTGAATCTACCACGTACCAACTATCTAAAATAAAATAACGGAAAATTATTGCGCGAGGCTCTATTCGCTATTGACTGGTTTCTTATGGTTCTGTAATCGATGGTATACATATTAGCTACTTGATGGAGATTATTTTGTAGGCGAGGATTCTGGTGGAGATCTTTGTTGTTTCTGCTAACAGTATTTAATGATTTACTGAAATAAGAAATGGTCGCTGGTAGTTCCCCAAAGACTAAGAATTGAAATAAGTCATTAATAGAAATTACATACATATAAGCTCTATGAAAAACATGTGTCACCTACACAGTTCGGATTCAGAAATGCAGTGGGATCACGAGAAGCTCTGTTCAGCATATGAGTACTATTTCAACGCTGCAGAGATATAAATTGTGATGCCTATGCTTGTTTCATAGATTATCAGAAAGCCTTTGACGTGGAAAAGCATCAGAAAATGACAGAAATTTTAAGAAGTATTGGCTTAGATGACAACCAGTCTGCTCATATGAGACTGATAAGAGAAAATACGGATGAAGTAAAATTTCTTCGTGGTGTAAGACAAGGTTGTATCCTGTCGCCTTTATTATTTAACATCTATTCAGAATATATCTTTAGGGAGGCGTTGAGCGATGTGGAGACAGGAGTACTGTTGATTGGGAACTGGATAAACAATATTCGCTACGCACTCATTTTTGCAGACAGTCAGGAAAGTTTACAATATCTTAAAGATAGAGTGTCACCAAGCAGCCACGAATATGGATTTGACATTAATATAAACAAGGCAAAAGTAATGGTCTTTGGCAAAAACAACAACTCCCAATGCCATATTATTATCAACCAGAAGACCATTGAATGTATGTCAAGGTATACGTATCTTGGCACCACAGTAAATAGTCAATGGGATCCATCTGATGAAGTAAAGTCACGTATTGGTAAACCCAGGAGGACTTTCAATAAAATGAATAATCTTTTTAAAAGCTATAATTTATCAATTACCACGAAGATGAGACTCCTGCGCTGCTATGTGTTCTCTGTCCTCCTGTATGGCGTTGAAACGTGGACATTAACAGAAACTATCAGTAAAAGGTTAGAAGCTTTTGAAATGTGGCTATATCGAAGAATGATGAGGATACCATGGGCAGTCCACACCACAAATGCTGAAGTGCTCTGTAAAATAAAAAATAAAAAGATATGGAAATATGGACCACCGGAACCAACAGTACCTTGGCTACATCATGAGGAACAATGGCCGTTATGAACTCCTGCAGTCTGTTATCCAGGGGAAAATACCAGGAAAGAGAAGTGCTGTTAGAAGAAGAACATCCTGGTTAGGGACCGTGCACAAACTACGTGGCTCGGTCCAGGGGGGGGGAGGGGTTGGCTGGAAGGCTACGCTGTGCTACGTGGGGGGAGGGGGGGGGGGTTCCGGGACAGACCACGTAGCTATCCTTTCATAACATTTTTCACAGTTAAAATGAGGAACAGAACTCACAACAGCATGTAAATATTTATTTCCCTCAGTTGATTATCTCCGTATGTAATTTACAATAGTCTGACAAGAGAAAACAGTACAAAATGTCTTCTAAAGGAATCAAAAGGGGAAAAAAGCTACGTGCTACGTGGGGGTGGGCCTTAGAGGCAAAAGCCACGTAGGGCTACGTGGGGGGGGGGGAGGGGGGTTCACAGGAGGCTAAAATGGAGCTACTTGGTTTATGCACGCTCCCTTATAAAATCTGAGAACATGGACCTCCAAGACAACTACGTAGCTAATCCGAGCATCAATCAGCAGAAGCAAGACAGCTAAGATAGTTGCCGACATCCGGAACGGATAGGTAGCAGAAGAAGAAATAGAAGAAATTACATCATCGGGGTAATCGAGTTACCGCTTTTTCGAGAAATTACTTTCCTGTAACTCATATTTTCTTTAACAATTGAAAAAATTTATTTCATAAACGGCGATGTAACACTGTAAGGATTTTACATGTAGTTCTAAAGAAGATAAATGTGGAACAGTTACTTTTTTTCGGATTTCTTATAAACAATTTTTGGAAGTTGTCATATAATTTATTCTTGTCAACTAGTAGTGAAGGGACATATACGAGACTCGTTTATCACTTTCTGACTCTCAGTAATAATTTAACTTACTGCTTCATCGCAATATAGTTTCGGCAGTAGCTTATATTGTTAAAAGGGCACAGTTTCCCTCCAAAGCAAATAATTCAACGTGTGCCGGACATTAAAATGGTACCTAGTTCGTCACAGTTATTACAATATTCACTTTCTCGTCTCACTTCAATTCTGAGTTATAAATGCATGAAAGAAAGCTCTTTGTTTTTCCTGTTCTGCCCAGCATGTAAGGCGGTTAATTAATTTCGCGCCTGACATTCGTGAGGACGTGATTTCGATCCTCTGTACAGTAATCGGGATATCGGTTTTCCATTACTTTGTGAAATAACTCCAGGGATGGTTAGCGTCAGATGATGTTGCCATCAAGCTAGGTTGGTGGACACTAACGCTCTGGCCTCGCATTCGGGAGGACCCATGTTCGAATCCCCCTCTGACCATCAAGATCTTGATTTTCCTTAAATAACTTCAGGCGAATGCCAGAATGATTCATTGCAAAGATCATGGCTGTATTACTTCGCCTTCCTTGTTTCATAAGCCTTAAGAGGAAAGAAATTATGTTTCTAGTGATAATAAAAATGGTTTGATGCCTAATAACTGAGTGCTTTTACTTGGTGCTTTTAAAGATTATATTCTGATATAACCTTATCACTATTTCCACCAATCATCGACACAAGGTCGTAAATCTTTCCTGCTAGTGACATTAGCTAATTAAAAACAGTAGACATGAATACGAGGCATGTTTCCAGCGGCATGATGATGGTGATACAAAATCCTCACACAATCCGTGTCTACCTTTTCCATCCAGAATTTTTTCCTGCTGTGCGTGCGCGTAGACGCGATAAAGTGCGTGCATGCGTGTCGGGCGCAGTGTACTCCAGCAGGATATATTCCAGGCGTATATCACAGAAACTTATGGCTGAGCGCGTAATGAAATTTCTCCAGAGTACAGTGTTAAGGCGCTAAAGTACACACGCCAAGATCACAGCGTGAAACAAACACCTCAACTCTCATTCGGTGCGAAACATTCACACCGAATGGTTTCCAGGTTCTTATGTACGGCTAATAATTCATTCTATAAGCAGTTATTATGATTGGATTGTTATAATAGTATTTAACTTCTTATGACAACATTTAAAGTTACATGTTTTTATTTTCAGTTCAAGACATTCGATACTTTAACCTCCTTGGAGATATTTACAGTGTTCTCAGTCTGATTAATGTCTGTGTGTTAAGTGGTACTGTGATGGCAATAATTCAGTCATGACGATTGAAGAAGATTTCGAGGTTAGATACAAAATTGTGTGTCGTTGATTCGATTTTTAACACTGAAAATTTAGTAAAAAGCGTTTTAATGAAAGTTATTGTTGCTCTACTCTATTCATATATATTATTTTATAAAGTTTTTTTTTTTTTTTTTTGTACAAGCCATTGTCTCCTATGGTAACCAACCGAAAAGTATGAATAAGGTATCATATTAAAGCTTAAAGTCTTCACTTTGATCTCATCAAATTATAAGAAATGAATTTTTCGGAATTCAACCCTTAAAGGGCAAAAGTATCAATATTTCTGCAACGCGTTTTTGTGTCACGATCAAATTATCTCCCTTGATATCTAACCGATATAGATAAATGAGCTATCATTTTAAAGATTAAGGTCTCAATCGTGGTCACATCATATTTTATGACAGGAATTTTTCGGAATTTGACCCATAAATTGACAATTATCATTATTTCCATAAAGTATTTTTTGTCACGAACTATTTATCTCCATTGATATCTAATCGAAATCGAGAAGTGAGATGTTGTTTAAGAGACTCAGGTCTCCGGTTTGTTCAAATTATATTGTAAGAAAGGAATTTCTCGGAATTCACCCTTAAAGGGCAAAATTATTATTATTTCCGTAATTTATTTTTATAATGAGATATCAATCTCCCTTAATGTCTAGCCGAAATAGAAATATGAGCTATCATATTAAAGATTAATGTCCCTGCTTTGGTCACATAATTTCTTAAGAACGAAATTTTTCGAAATTTGTCCCTTAAAGGGCATAAGTATTAATTGTGGAAGTCGCGCGTGTGAGACAGTTCACAGCTTAGCCGCTAGATAGCAGTAGCACATATCACAGAGATATTAGTAAACTGTTTCAGTGGCGTCGACTTTTGTTATGTTCCTGTTTCACTAAACAAATAAACAATTCAAACAAATGAGGAGGTTTTTCTTTCATCCTATTACAAACCCCTAACCTTACTATTCATTGTATCCGCGAAATTTGCGCACGGGCCATCTAGTTGACAATAATTTAAATAACGTTACTTACTTAGTGCATTAGTATCACGGACCGTAGCTGATCCATTGCTCCTAAAAAGAACTTAGTCTCTCCACTTCTCCGTGTCTAGAGTGTCTTCCCATTCAAAGTCTTTTTTTATTGCACCAAGTCACCTGACTTTTGGTCTTTGCGTAGTCTCTTCCCTTTCAAGCATCCTTGTATCAGGTCTTTGACAAGATTTCCGTTCCTTCAATTATGATCCCATACTACATTAACCTTTATCCTTTTATTACTACCATTATATCAGAAAGCTGATCAAAGCCCCTCAGCTCTCTATTTTTTGCAACTTCTCCTCTCACATCCCTCTTCAACTGGACCAAAAATTTATCTGGGAATTCCATATTCAAATGTTATTAACTTGTTCTCATTTTTTTTAAATTAATTAAAGTCCATAGTAATGAAGCAACAATACTACTGGCTCTATTAAAGTCTTGAATTTGAATAAGGAATTAATGTTATTTTAGTAAAATTTGGAGTTTACATGTTAACTTCTCGAATGTGACATAAATAAATCTACATCTTTATAATTCTATCTAAACAGTTTGTAACAGCCCTCAAACCTAAACTGGAATTGTATTTTATGTAGCATTTTTAGCAAACTAGACTATGATTCAAAACGTTTTTGTATATTTGTCTTGTACTTTATTGTAAATCAGTGTAAATGGATTTTCTTTTGTGAAAAGAAATTATGTAAATACCATTTAATATGTTTGAGAACATAACTATGCTAGAGAATTGCTTAAATGTTTGTAATTGTTAGTATTAAGGTGAGCAACGATGTTTAAAGGACGATTTACCACAGTTAAAAATGATTTATGTGGATAATTTTGTGTTTAAGTATGTTTAATTTTCATTTCTAAGCATTTTGTAATGAATTTAAATTATTATGTATTAATTCTGATTGTTTTTAATATGTTTTCAGTTGTTTAAGTATTGTTAATGTTCGAGAAATATCTGTCGGAAGCCATTGTAGTGTTCTAAAACTTTCCATAGAAATTATATATAATGCGATCAGCAGAGACTATGAGACAGAGTTTTACAGACTCAATTTACGTCGGCCACGGACAGTGTTGAAAGAATAGTTTTGGTAATATTGTCTTTGGAAGAAGTGCCGACTGTAATCGTTGGAGTGTTTTGCTTATACGTGAACTGTATTTTGAAGACCGATGTCACTAGCAATAAAATCTAGTTAAAATTTAAAATTGGATCGGGAGCTAGTTATTTAATATATATAATTAAAACCACGAACAATCTAATAAATTGGCAACAACAGTTTTATTAATTCGTTTAACAATTACGATTCAGTATCTTTTGTGAATTTTGTGATATCTACAACGACACCATACTCTGCAATTCACGAAAATGTGGGTGGCAGAGTGTGCTTTGTAGCGGAACTTACTCTGAACATTGCAATCGCGAATAGCTCGAGGGTAGAAAGAATTCATATGAGCATCTGTGCGACACCCAGTTTCTCTAATCTTATCTCTCTTGTCAGTACTAACCAAATATATTGGTGTGAGAAGTACTTCGTCACTCTCTTAAATGAAAGGGGTTGTTAGCATGTTTACCAATAAATTCAATCGAAACCTTCGTCGTCTGTCTGGCAGATAAACTCAGGACCGGCGCTAGGATTCTCGGGCCCCGGGTAAGCGTTCTCAGCAGTGTCGTAACCAGTTGGGGCCCTTCTTCAGGCCAGACGGGGACCTTTTTGTTTAACTACACCATTGGCCGGGCGACAATGGGTGCATTCTTCGGCCGGGGAACCCCTCCGGCTGGTCATCGGGCCACCCCTTCCCCGGTCGGCGCGCCCGGGGTACATCACCCCATAACGCCAGCCCTGATGATTTCTTAAGTGTCTCCAGGAGAAGTAATGAATTTGATAACAATTTGACAATTCTCGTAGCCTTAAATTGTAAGTTGGTTACAACAGAGGCAAAATGAAGGAGATATCGTGGAGGAGTCTAGCAGGTAGAGCGTGGAGGGGAGGTTAGTTACCTGTCGAGAGCTGGCAGCGCCAAGTGCTCTCTCGCCGCAGTAACTCACCTGTCGGTGGAGACTGATCGATGGAGCCGGCAGATTGAGCCGACTAATTGTGTCCGATCAGAAGGCCGTCAGTCGCTCGCTTACTGCGGCGCCACGCTGATTTACACCCGAACACGAGCGCCGGCAAGTGGCCGGGCGCCAGTGACAGCTGTCCCAGCTTTATGTTCTTACCCGCTTCGGTTCGAAGTAGACCACTCTGAAAGGCTTACCCATCTGTGGCGCTGTACAACTGCTGAGTGAAATATATATATTCAGCTACAATTAATCTTAATTGCTTGGTTGTTGTGCTCAGCCTACTTGATTTTCGCATTTCTTCACTGACAGAAAAAAAGCTTTCTGAGACAGTACGCATGAATCATAGACTGTAAGGAGGTGATATTGACTATTATGGTAGTGAGTTAATTGATGTTGTTCTCCACAATTACTTCCATTTACGAAGCATGTCTCTGATCTATTTCTTTTTAATAAAATTCTTTCTACATGGTCCATGTGAAAATTTCAGGATTTCAGGAGTGATATTCTATGAACAGCGAGGTTGATGGTTAGAAGGAGGCTGAAAGAAGAACTGGCTCAAACCAATAACAATTTAATGTTTATATTACGGTACTTCTAAATTTTGTTTTGTTTTTGTTTTGTTACGAGCCATCTTTCTCCCTTCATACATAACCAAAAGTTCTTCGCTTTGGTAGCAGCATTAAATAAGAAAGGAATTTTTCACAAAATGATTCAGAGTCAACCGGCTAGAATTCAATGGCGTAGATAAGGATTGATCGCGTTCCCGCTGGATAGCATCAAAACATATCACAGAGATACTGATAAACTGTATGTGTTTCCTAGAGTAAGGAACTTTTAGGATGTTTTTGTTGGGGATACATTTCAGCTTTTCTAATTGTGCTGTAAGACGTTGTAAGTGTTTTGTTAACTGTTTCATTTGAGAAATAAACAACTGCTACACACAAGCCTGTTCTTCTTTCATACTTCTACAAACCATCAACTTCGCTATTTATCGTAGATCATTTGCGAAATTTTCGCATGGGCTACCTAGTTTTTAAATGAAGTTAATAATACGATTTGGTCTTTCAGGTGGTCTTAGAACATGTCAGTTAAGGAAATTATTATTCGTCTTGGTAGATTTTTGGAAATTTTTAAAGCAAGATTTTCGCTTCATATTTATTACACGATTCATGTAATTGTCAATTGAATGACACGTATGAGCGTCAAAAAAATTATTTACTGAAGTATCCATTTTATCAATATGACGTTATTTTACGGAAATCAGTAACTCCAGAAAGTTCACCTTAGTTTTTTTTGGTTTTGGAAATTTTGGCAGATTAAGTATCACTGCAATTTTGGAAATAAATTTCTAAACAGTAGTTCCGGAAAGTGGAGGAAGCATTTTATTTCTAAAATTGTTTTTTGACGAAAGCTTTCACAAAACATTTTGACACTCATGAAGATTATCTAAAGGAAATCTTTTCTTCAAACCCTATAATTATTACAAGACCTCATTAGTTTTCGAACTTTTGTCTTGTTTATCGTTTTAAGAATAATATGAGCAAAAGAGGTGTAGAATTATGAATTTCTTCGTTTAAAGCTTTTGTTATGTGAGGACGTGAGAAATGATGGAATCCACAAGGTTTCCTTTTTCGACTAAAAAGTACGAAACCCTCATAAGTTATTCATGTACTCGTATATTGTACTGCCAGCGGAATTCATTCAACTGACGTCACAAAACTACTTAGGTTACACACAGCAGCAAGTGTTATCGATGGATTCCTCCAATTTTCTGCACAACTGCAATTGTATACGTCAATCAGGCGAAATTGAAATATCCAGTAACACCATATTTAACAAATGGTATGACGTTTTATACTGGTATCGATGTGTTAATAACATCATCAGTAAAATTAATTATCCAAATCAGAGTGTACAAGAATTATCAACTGAAGTGAACTATTTTTCACACAAAAATCAGTTTCAATAGAAATATTATTTAGCAAGTATATGTCATCATCACCACCATCTAGCATTGTTGGGTCAGCTAATTATATGTATACCTGCACCCCTGAATCTTCACTATTGTTAGATCTGAGTATACATATAGATTAAATGAAAACAACTGAGTGTCTGATGTTAACTTCTATTAAAATGAGATATTTACATTATTATTTTGATGTTTTGGATTACATAAATTGTAATTACGGTTTTATTAAATTTAAAATTCGCTGCAATTCTCTTGGAATACGTGGTTTTAGGGGTTCGATTGCTCATATACCGAATAAATATCTGGGTTTTCCTACACAGGAACGTTCACTTAATAACTGGCGAAGAAATAACTTTCCTATTTCCAATATTCAATAATATTAGAGCAAAATTTACTGCAGTAAGATCGTATTGTAATTTAACACTAAAGTGGACACACATACTAAAATTGCCTTTTGGAATTATGTAGATGTAATCTATTTGTCTATTTAGTTTTAGTTTCTTTCTACATGTCTGTTCATGTGTTTCAATAGCTCTAAACCATCTCCATTGCAAAAAACCGCCCGTAAATCGGTACAATAGTTTTCTTCTCTATAGCGAACGCATATACGAACATTGCCTATATATATATAGATATATATATTGGCAGGACCATTAACCTTTTTTTATGGCTTTACGCCTCGTCGACGTCGAGGTCATTTAGTGGCGGGATGGGACTGGGGACAAGGAACGGGGTGGAATTAGGCCATGGCCTTTAGAAGGAATCATCCCGGCATTCGTCTGGAACGATTTGTGGAAACCATGGAAAACCCAAATTGGGATGCCTGGACTGGGACTCGAACCAGCGTCCTCCCGAACGTGAGGCCAGAGCGTTAACCACTCACCCACCATTCTCGGTGGTAATCGGTCCAGTAGCTTTTTAGTTTATAGTGGACATACTTTTTATGTATGTATATATATTTACGAAATGTTATTGAAGAATGTGGCGTACGATAACCAGTTATTATTCATCACGCACTTTCTTCTATGATCTGTGTGTGTAGTAAATTCGTAGGTAAATGTAAACTCCTATATTTTTGCGATTATTTATTTTTAGTTTTTATGTGTTTGTAGGAATGTCTTAGGGATTGGTTGTGGTCTAATGATTGTTCACCAAATACGGAGTAACGTATGGACGTTAGGTGTGTAACCAGTTCTTTATATCTAGTGTTCCAGTTGTTTGGCCTATTGTATTGGAGGAACAATTCCTACAAGGTGATGAAGGGTGAAGTCGGGTAAAAACTTGAAGCCCTCTTCTTTGCTGTTCTATTTCAGGAGGACAGCCAGCAGGTGGAATACCATTAAGTCCAGCTGCGCTCTTTAACTGCAAGGTCAGCGGACGCGGTGTCCTACCGATCTCGAGGCGATTGTTCTCAGCACCTGACGTGGAACTGTTTCCTTTGTTACAGGTAAGCCGGGGAGCCGCCTTCCCGTCTGAGCCGAGTTTCATAATTGGCTGCATCCTCCGGGAACAAGCTCCGCGGAACGCTGGTAAACGTTACGTAAAGGGAAACCGGCGCTTCGACGGGAACATCACAATCAAGGAGGAAAAGAGATTAGGAAGTGTGGTGCTAACAAAGAGAATAGCGCTATTAACAAGTAGCTCCGATTTCTCTCACTTTCACATGATACGATGAATCCCTAACGATAAGAAATTAAATAATTTCTTATTTCTATAAACAAATATCTGTAGAAAAATAATTACTTGACTGATCTATGCCTGCAATTATTATGACGTATTAGCTGTTACCAGCGACTTAGAATTTTATTGCTAGAACTGGATAAAGTTGTAAGTTAAGTAAAAAGTGTTACAAGAAGCAAGGAGTTCGGATAATATGACGGGGAACCCATCACCATAAAAGAAGAATCACAAAATTCAAACACAAACATACAAATATAACCAACAAACACACAAGACTAAGCAAAATCCCCAAACCACACTCACAAATACCACACAAAAAGAGAAACAGCAATGGTATACAATGACATACCTAAACACAAACACACACAGGATCACTAATATTTTTTAGAAAAATGGGCATAAATATATCTTTCAGAACTGACAGTACCATTCAAAAACAGCTCAACAGAAACACAGAAGAAAATAAGTATCAACAATCAGGGATATATAAACTGACTTGCCAACAGTGTAAGGCCACATACATAGGACAAACAACGAGAAAATTTGAAATCCGATACAAAGAACACCTGAGGGCATTAAGGTGCACCAACCACTCTACATTTGCAGAATATCTACTTGAGAACAAACACGAACACACTGATATATGGAAAGACATGCAAATACTGAAAATTAATTACCACAACAAAAACATGCTGACACTACAAGAAAATTTCTACATACAGAAAGCAATATATGAAGGGAAAAATATAATCAATGACTACATTCACCTCACGAATCAGACTTTATTCAAAACACTTAAAACAATTCCATAATATATATAAAACACACACACACAAAACACAAACAAACAAACAAAATCGATAAGATACTTGCCGGAAATAAAAAGCATCTCTGAAGTCTGAACACAGCAATGTAAACAATAACAAACGCTCGTACAGTGGTTACACAAACAGAAAAGTGCGTAAACAACAGCGTGTTTTGCAAAAATGAAGAAAGTAAGTGCGAATAAAAAAGACACCTCAGGATATGTGCGGAACACATAAAAGCAACAGAAAAACCACTGAAATGGAAGTTTCCCAGACTTCAATGTGAAAATAGAAAACAAAAACTGTAAGTAGAATGTAATATTCTTAGCACTTCATAACAGATTATAATTATAAACAAACTATAAACAACAACAAAACATGTAAATAAAACTGTTCTAGGGCACCGAAGATGATTGAATAAATCGAAACGCGTCTGCCAAAAAACTAAGTTTTTTATTTAGCTGCAATAGACGGATAAGTTCACAGAAACCTTATTAATAAAGCAGCTAATAAAAAGGTCCGAATCTCAAAACATCACCATATCATTCTACCACTGAATATGTCTCATGAAGAACACCAGTTTGCAATATAATTAAAAATAGCAACAAACAAAGGAGGGGGGGATAATTTAAAATTATGTTCTTATATGGGGACATCTTACCGTTTGGTAAACAACGTCTTTGGTTTTGCTGTCCTTTGATATATGATCTTTGGGAGTTTGAAAACCGTGGACTAGCTAACATCTAATAGATCATACACAAGCTGACTGCGAAAGAAACAAAGCTTGAGTGACCGATATTGCAGAGTCTTACAAACGCTGTCCTTCTGTCTGTACAGTTCGGTTAGTTTTGAATATTTCATGACAAATTATGTATTATTCCGAAAAAAGTATCCTATCTCCTTCCTAATGTCAAATTTCATCGAGAAAGGTTTAGCTGTTAAATCGTGAAGACTTAACAGACAGAGAGACAGAATTACTTTCTGATGTATAATGTTAGTGTAGGTTAACTGTTTGATACGACGCAACCAGCACCGAATTTGTGTGACGTAGATGAGCAATACGAGATGAAAAGTTGTTTCATTCTGCGCCCTCACATTTGCTGGCCTGGCGTTCAGCAACGGAAGAAGAAACAAGAAGAGAAGTTCGCTGCCACTGTGAGACACTTTGGTAAGTACCATTCAAATTATTGTCTTTATTATTCAAAAGATACACTGTTCCTTAATGATTTCCACTTCATTGTAATATGTCGTTTAGAATTAATGTAAATTAGTAGATTTGTCTTCAGGTTTACACCGTTCAAGAGACGCCTAAACAGTAGTATACTCCTAAAATACCAGGGACGTGCGGAAATTAAATACTTCGGAGAAATGTATATGTAAATGCAAATGAAATGAAATGAATTTTGATTCTGCGTTATCCTTGTTAATAAAATACGTTGAAATGTTAAAATTTAATTGTCGTTTTAAGTATCATGAAAAAATTACTAATTCATTTGTAATAATTGATTATAAGTAAATTATGAGGTGAAGCATAATGTAATAGAGTGGAACATTCGTGTACAGTACGAAAAGTTAAGTGTAACACAATATCATCGAAAACGTGGATGTAAATTATAAATCCTCTTTGTACACATAAATTATTTTATGTTTGTAAATTCGTGGAACGTGGTTAATGTTTTAAATATGTAGGATATTAAATCGAACAGCGATGGATAAGATATGCCCATGCTGTATCGTCGCAAAAACAAAACAAAAAAATCTGTAGAACCAAAACTATGAATAATAAACAAAAAAACGAATGTGAAGTGCACAATTAACCATTCATGAGAAGCGGAGAACTTAATCTTTAAAATGGTGCCCCGTTTTTGTTATGCATGAAGGAGTAAATAAGATTTGTAATGAAATATCATCTTTTAGAAATAATAATAAGATTTGTGGATTTCGTTTTTATCGAAATTATTTGAATCGTTGTGATAAACCAAAACGTTATGTAATTAAATACTAGAAGGAAAAAATGTATCGGATTCTCAATTGTTTTGGTAATGTTAATTTAAGTTGATTTTACGTACCGAGGCACAATGTAATCAACATTAAGCTAAGGTGTCTATTGTGCCACAACTTTTTACTTGTTCCCTGTATTGTTCAAGGGACATATTGTTTCTGTTGGCCCAAAGTACGAAAAATGGACCCCTTTTCCGCTTCCCTGCTTTCGAATAAAAAAAACTTTGGCTAACATTTTAATCATTCCTGGCAACTGAAATATAATATATAACTGATAGTTCGGTGCTCAGAGTTACTAAGAAACATTGTTAGCAAAAGAACAAGTTGATATACAGTGCATTTATTAAGAAGCTGTTAAGAAATCGATGATTGAGGAAGCCCAAGAAATGTTCTCTGTCTTTAAACTCCGTTATCATCAAGTTTAGTGCTGAAGTAATCTTAACAGTATAGTAATCCTAACTGCTTGCTTTCAATCTCCTTTAAAATCGATTAAGTAGCAATATTAAATTGAAAAGAGCAATGGCAGAGGGTTTTTGAGTATAACAAGTTATAACTGTATCAACAGTTAATTTCATTTTATGTAAGGTCCTTAAGCGTTTATTTAAAGTAGCCACTGTAAGGCTGAAGAGTTTTAAAAATTCCTTGGAGATTAAAATGGCGACGCATAATGTCTACTTCAATGAAAGGTCAATTATTGAAATTCAGTCTATCAATGGTCACCCTGGAGTTACTGAATGTCCTAGCACGTCTTGATAATGTGATATTTTAATGCATGTGGAACATATAAATGTAGGGTTCCTTTAATATGTATGTATGAAATGAAAGACCCGAAAGTTTCCGACGCATTAAGCTGGGATAGCAAACATTTGGGAGACATTCTATTACCCTCAAAACTAATAAATATAATGAAAATAGTTTATGACCAGTGCATTTTTCCTGTGCTGACATATAGCTGTGAGACCTGGTCAAAAATGTATTTACAAAAGGTAATCTAAAGACTGCCCGAAGAGCTATGGAAAGGTCAATGCTAGGCTTAACGAGAAAAGACAAGAAAAGAACAACCAACATTAGGTCAGTTACGAAGGTCACCGACATCTTAGAGAAGACAGTATCCCTGAAGTGGTAATGGGCCGGCCATATTGGGTGGAGAAAAGACCAAAGATCGACAAAAACAGTATTACAGTGGAGCCCAAGAGAGAATCACAGACCGAGAGGAAGATCACCAGACCTATGGGATAAGGACATTCGTAGGCTTGTCGAAGATAACGGGCAGAAGATTGCCGAAGATCGTGCGCCCTATAGAAGACTGCTCAAGTTCTTCTTGAATTCACGTCTTTCAGAGGCCACATCAGTAAAAGATTTAATTAGCTGATGCTAATGATGTTAATATATGTGAAATGTATTCTGATAGGGCGACACAAGCCTTCCTGCTGGAGCATTTTGAGCGTGTAAAGACGTACTTTTGTTCACAATTTTATTCTTTCGGTTCACGTAGTAAACTCCGGATAAAGTATGTCCTTCCCCCCACTTATCGTTATGAGAAATTTAATTAAAGAAACATTCAGGTATAAGCAAGAACTAAGCTAAGATTGGTATTCGACTCAAAGGTTGGTTGGTTGGACTCTTCCGAAGAAGACGTATACTGTTATTGGAAATAGGGTGGCCTATTCCATTCCTCTTACCAAACCTATTTCGGTAATCCTATCGGGTAAATGGTACATACAGTTTAACATGGAATCCGAACTACGGAAGCTTTCTAGCCTACTTCACATTACACGTCAAGCAGTGCCAGAGATAAAAATTATTAAGATCGCGTTTAATTTCACTAAGAAACATGACCTTTACCACAGCAAGGCGACTGTAATATCACATTTATTTAATAATAGTACTGTGATAACTTCGAGGAAAGATCACTAAGGTATTTTTTAAAACTGCGAATCTTAAGTAAATTTACTACATGTGTTCTTTTTTTTTTTTAGGTAATTCTGCTTCGATTTTAGGTTGCAGTTTTGTAATCCTCTTTCATTACTAACCAGGACAGATACTGGAACCAATTAGGCAATTATTTTAATACTGGACTAATCTTGTGTCATTGGATCTTACATTCAGAAAAGTATGCTCTTCTAGAAAGAGTTGCTGCTGCGTATGTGATATATACAAGAACTCCTTTTACATATATTTTTTCTTCGTAGGTTGCTCTTCCTTTTTTATAGCTCTCCATACACGGCCTCTTTGGGCAATATTCCCCGTGTAATGTTCCATCGCTCCTATTCGGGGTAACTCGGCCGACCTCGCGAGGCCCGAAATAACGAGTTCCGGCTGAGCCAGCCGCGATTGCTCAAAGGGACACTCCAGTTGGCCAGCTGTTCCGGAAAGTAGATTTTCAGCCGAGTTGGACTTGGCTTTTGGCGGCAATTAGAGCGCTCAGCTCTACGCCGGGCGGCCGTTTCATCTGTGGCAGGCGCATTGTCTGGGCCCTCCGCCGCGGATTGTTCTCAGTGGGAAAGGACGCACCGGACGGAAGCGTCGGCTTGTGTAACTCTCTTGTCAGTGTCTTCATTACTGGTGAAGTGCTTAGCGCTTTGTTACGTCGTCTAACTACTGTTCCAATTCCTCCGAGACTTCACCCAAGGTCACCGGAAACAGGCTAAGAATGTTGTAATTAGTGTTGTGTAAATTGCCGTCTACTCACGCTCGAACTAGCTCGGTTGTTCCTATGACCTATCCTCTCTACCCGGGCGAGTAGTGACATCTGGAGCTACCCTAGGCTCGGTGGACATACGAAGGCTCTGCGGACAAACCAATGCTGGGCGGACACACGAAGCCTCCGTAATGTAGGAATAGCGAGCGCACAGTGTCTTCCTCTACCGTGCCGCGCAACAAGGATGGTACATCATAGAAAACAGAGTACAAGATTGTACGGCAGGGGTATTATGGAATCCACAATACATCAATGACTACTACCAACATTAAGCTTATGTTCTATCAATTGAATCGGTGTAGACTTTTTTTTTTTTTTGCTGTCGTCAGTCTTTAGACTGGTTTGATGCAATCCTCCATCCCTTCCTATACTGTGCTAACCTCTTCATTTCTACATACCCCTTACAACCCACGTCCTCAATTATCTGCTTCAAATATTCTAATCTCTGTCTTCCTCTACAGTTCTTACCTTCGACTGTTGCCTCCACTAACAAATTAACCAATCCAGCATGTCTCAAAATATGACCTACCAGCCTGTCTCTTCTTCCTGTAGCTTCTTCCATAAACTTCTTTTCTCACCCATCATTTCCAAAACTCGTTCATTTATTATTTTGTCTGTCCACCTAATTTTCAGCATTCTTCTGTAGCACCAAATTTCAATGCTTCAAGTTTCTTTCTTTCCGGTATTCCTAAAGTCCATGTTTCGCTACCGTAAAGTGCTGTGCTCCACATATAGAGTTTTAAAAAGTTCTTTCTAATTCCTAGATCATTATTTTTTTATGGTATGATATTTCAGATGATATACAAGATATGAGTACAGATGCGTCTTAATCCAATCAACTGCACTGATAGACGGATCGTGTATGTCCTCTATTGTTCCTTAGTATGCTCGAGGAAGGCAGTCAGAAAAGATGAACTTGTAGCTATTTTAAATTATTTTCCTTGTCTGGATCACTGTTTAGTTATGTATTGAAGAAGATGTTTACTTATAGAGTTACTTTCAAAAGCGATGAAGATTCCAAATTAACCTAGATCATAGCCGCAAGTCTGGTTAGTTTCATTAGTATAGATAACGACGTGCAAAGTTTTCAGTTGTACATAAGAAATTAGGGCACATTTGCAACTTTACTATCTCCTCGTCAAATCTATTCTTCACAACAGAAGCAAACTACCAGACACTTAAACTAATGTTCTTATCCGAAGATTGCAGGTTCATATATTTTTAAAGGTAGGAAAACAGTAAATAACTTCCATACATTTAACCTAACAGTTATTCGTTGTTTGCCCATGAACATCTCAATTCAATCCACACGCCATCACTCGTCAGCGATAATACTACAATGCCTCTAACTTCAGAGAGCTTATATAACCAACTTATCCATATCTGTAAGTTCTATTACATTAAATAAAATTCAATTAAAGGCATTATGCCTGTTCTATTACATTAAATAAAATTCAATTAAAGGCATTGTGCCTGTTCTATTACAAACTGCAACGCGTGTGTTTTTGATAAACATGTGTAACGGAAGTATTACAAACCATAAGATCAAAACACAGTGCAACTAAAACATAAATATCTGTTGTTACTGACATGCAAAAGTATATCCTAAATCCAAATTTAGTGCATTATGATTTATAAGGAGGTTTCATATATATGCGATATAGGAATTTGTACCTATTAATGCACAACATTAGACTCATTTCAATTACATAACTGATACCAGTCTCATACGTGATTGGAAATAACCAAAAGGTCATTCATATGTTTCATGAAATGCTGGAACATCTCCACAGAAATGTTGAAATGTGTGCATCCTACCGATTTTTAGTTTTTCATTAACATAGCGTTCTGCCCGATCTTTATGCATCCGAATTTTTCGAAATTAAACTATGAAATCTTACAAAATGATATAACAGCATTTAGACCATAGCAAGAAGAAGACAAATACTCTCCACTCTTTAATTTCTCACTTGCTTCAGTCTTCGATTCAGCGATTTTAATACTGTTGTTCTGGCTTTACCGGTCGAGTACCAGTGTCGCATCGTCCCAACGCAGTACGCGAATAACAGACCGAGCCTATTGTCCGGCTCGAGCTTAGGTCCAGGCTCTGTCCTCTTCACTGTATTTCCGGCATTTCACAAACAGACATCGCGCTGTCAGTCATAAACCGAGCGAACCTAGACAGGTTTTTTTTTTTTTAAACTGCTTTATGTCTCTAAACAGCGAGGTCTTTAGAGACGGGAAAGGATGGGGGGCAAGGAATGGGAATTCGGTCATGGCCTTTTTTAAGGAAGCATCCCGGCATTTGCCTGGAGTGATTTGGGAAACCATGGAAAACCCAAATCTGGATGCCCGGACGGGGATTCGAACCGCCGTCCTCCCGAATGCGAGGCCAGAACGCTATCCGTTACACCACCACGCTCGGTACCTAGACAGCGTTTGCACGACTCTAGGTATAATGTCTTCTAGGGCGTTACTTCACTCAATGCCCCATCTGGTTGTCTATAGCAGCGTTTCTCAACCTATTACAACCTAATCTGGGTTTTACATGGATTTCCCGGATCAATCTAGGTGAATGCTGGGATGGTTACTAACAATAGCAATGGACGCCTCCTGCCATATCCCTTCCAAACCATTACCCTTTCGGATAGGTGCAATGCACCCTTCGCCACACACATTTAGTGAATCGCGGAGTGATATTAATAATAATATTAACCTGATGACCAGTGAAATGTCTAAAATAATTCTACGGACCACTAACTTATATCGACCTAATTTCTTTACCTGCGAGAGCCTAATAAAAGGTTATTAAATTAATCTTTAAAAAAATCCGTTCTCTTCGGTACCGACTGGAAACGTATTTAGTGAATAGACTATTATAGTAACAAAACAGACAAATCCTTATAGCCTGGAAGTAGTAGAGCTTCGATGGTCGTTCAAATATTCATGGCTCTTAGAAAGTTTGTATTATAACTCATACTCTCCTGATAGCCTTATACACTACAAGTACGGTATCCATTCTATGTGAACAACTTTTACAATTTTTAATTTTTTGTTCATCATAACGATGTGTTTCCTTCAGATAGTTTTAAATATCTGATAAATTTGCCTGTGAATCACCTGACTCATCTTCACGGACCACAAGTTGGGAATTAGTTTTTTAAGGCAGCCACACACGCTGGGATATACTTGAGAGGTTTACCTGTTCAGCCAAACCGTACAGATAGACGGGAGCGTCTATGACACAAAACTGCACAGGTATCCGGTCCTTTACTGGTTACCGGAGAAGAATGAAAAATCAATTCTTTCTACCTGCACCAGAGTGCAGACAGGAGTGTCTGTGTGGGTACTGCGGTAGACCTGTAAAGGTTAAAGTCTCAGTTATAGCTTTGTGGAAGAGAGATCGCGTTGTGTGCAGTGCCTTAACAGTTTTTTTCCCTTTGTTTTGCTTCAATGTACAAACGTACGAAATGTCAAATCGAAGCTTGATAAAATTTTCGAAAAATTTATTGAGATTTATACATCATAAATTTGTCTGTGGTGTGTTTAGAGCAAGAAATTCTATGATCGCCCCAAGAAAGAGGCCACCTATGCGAAATGGTAGCAAAAATGACAACAGTATGAATATGATATTAATAAGAAGACATTGATTAAAAAAATAATCTAAGAAGCAACGTCCGTAGAGAGAGAGGGAAAAAAATAATCCACAGTGAAGTCTTGAGCGTTGGCATTTGTAATGTATAGGGTTGAGGCGGTATTACTGTAGAAATCTTAAGGCACTGCAAGAAACCTTAAATTTTCTGCCATTCATAAGTTTGGATAAATAGCACTTTCACTATTGTATCCTTTTTCTGGAATTGAAAGTAACTTTAGATAAACTTATTCATCCATACGCAAGTAATTGCGGTTATATTTAGTTTCCATCCTCAATTCGTTCAACAAAATTTATATGAGTGTGTTGTTTTCTTTCTGACAACCACTTTTCGGCACTTTCCACGTATTTTCTTTCCTGTTTACATTTCAAAGATATTAAAAAGTCTACCACCGCCAACGTTGTGATGATTCTATGATTATACTGGATACACTGGGCTCCGTCGGTGTTTCTGTCTACCTGTACGGTTTTCCTGCACAGGTAAACCTTTCAGGTATACCGTACCGAGTGTGCCTTCCTTTAGAGAGAGTGGTGTAATGGTTTTACAATGACTCCCAATACAGATTCCTGTTGCTCCATGTCTGACGTTTTAATGCCTTTTTAACACAAATGCAGACCAGTGACTCCTTCGTAAGATACATGTAAGGTTGCCACTATCTAAAAAAAAAAATCAACCCTAGTAATCGTTGTCGACTCGTACCTCGTTCCCTAAAGACCTACATCTGCAATACGGCCCTCGTATAAACGCAGTGCTTCTCTCTGGAAACGTATGTAACAGTGCAGCCAAATACTAAGATCCGAAATTCCATATTTCTGCTGGTCGTTGAAATATTCGTGGCTTTTAGAAGCTTTGGCTTATATATGCCTGCTCCGTTATTAATTTATACCGTACAAGCGGAGCCTGCACATAACTTCCGTTGTGGGTACAGCTAATTCTAGGTTAAGCTTCATAGGACTTATTTTGAAGAACTGCAACACTTAGACAAAGGAAATTTATATACATAAAGATGAATGTGTGTTCTTCATACAAATCCACAGTTTCCATCCGATATCGATGAAACTAAGCATAGTTATCCTTTGAAACAAGGAGAAAAATACAGTCTACATTTGGTTGAAAAATTTCCCGTCGAATCGAAGTTGTCCGATTCAAATCGGGCAATTAGGAGCCGAGAAATTCGTAATTAAAATGACAGAAATGTTGCAGAAAAATTCGTAACTTAAATTGTGTCAATACTTCGCAGTATGCCACCACACTCGGTAATACTTCGCTCGCCCCAGCGGGCGCGTCTCTACTCCGGCCGAGCGGGGCTCAGCCCAAGTAGCCCTCTCTCCGCTCCGCCAATCAGTTGGCGCTTTAACTCAGCGGTACCGCGCACGGCTATCAACGGTGCAGCTCGGGTTTGATTCTTCGTCCCAGCGACTACAATTAGTTAACTCACTTTTCTTCAAATTTCCAGAGTGTTCTAGACCATATATCTATTCTTTGGCAAAGGATTTTCCAATCAACAGTACTTTTAAACTTAAAGGAATATTTTCACATTTCTGGGATCGGGTCGAACTTTGTAGAATTGTGTATAAGTTTCTACAAAGTTCAACAAGGTTACAATAAGTTTTCAGTAAGACAAATTTGTACAAATTATGGAGCTTTCTACCATATTCCACAAATTATATTCGGATTTCTTTACGTCACTGTGGATATTTCGTAGGCAAGCCTCGCTTTACAAGTGGCTGGGATGGCTAGTCATAGATCAGTGATATTTCTTGCAAATTTAACCCCACACATCTTCTAAAAAATGTTAACTTAAATAATATTACATTCGCGTGACCAAAAGCGGGCTTGCTAGCGGGCAATCCCGCTAGTAGCTTGTAAAACTCTCCTGCGTCTACATTTGGATTACTGTTGTGGAATTTGGAATCCTTATCACAAGAGACTGATTGACGCTTTAGAGAAAGTTCAGAGGAGAGCCACTCGATTCGTGACTGCTCGCTACAGCCCTTACGAAAGCGTCACAGAATTGGCACTTAGATTTGGCTTGATTTGTCTGGCAGACATATGACGTCGGTTTTGTCTGAATTTCTTGGCGAATATGCAAAAATTCTACTTTCATTTACGAGTACTTCGTCCACCAACCTATTTATGTCACAATGACAGGAGAGATAAGGTTAGAGAAATAAGATGCCGTACTGATGGTTTTTGTATTCTTTCTTTCCTCCGGTTATTCGAGATTGGAATGCCCAAAGCTAGTTTTGATGAAAAGCAGCCTCTGCCAATCGCAATATTTGTGAACTGCAGAGTGTGGATATAGATGTAGACAAGTTCCTTTTAATGTCGACAACTTTTGCTAACTTACTTATCTATAATTCAGTTAAAATAGGAATAAGTTGCCAAGATAAATGATGAATAACTAACCAAAGACGTTGAAAGAATTTAAAGTTGAAATTTATAGAGGGCAAAGGTAGGTGGGTACAGGAAAGGGGGAAAAATGGGTGTGCAGTGAAATTGTCATCATACCGCGGGCTCCATCACATTTAAATAAATTTAATTAAACTTTGCAAAATACATTTGACACTCAATAAAATTAAATAGCAAGACGACGATAGTTCTTTTTAATCATAACAATACTAGAAAATTTTTATCGAGTGAACAGAATTATTGCAGCACTTCCGGGTCCATTACCACCAACAACGAAGGATGAAGATCGGCTGTCTACTACCTATTTTGTTTTGATAACAGGCCATTTTGAGATCTAGAAAAATAAAGATTTAATTTAATTCTCAGCTTTGAGAAACAAGATTAACAATCAATCTGATTATAATAACACGAGAATTGTTGCTTACTACTGTTAATTGACTATGAGTAAATGAGCGTAGTCTGCATTTTAGTGCACTCACTTCTGCTGTTTATCAGCGAAGTTGGGATTTTATTTCAGATACGCAGGTTTGTGTAACATCCCCATTTTTCGGTATGAGCCTTGTTCAACGTCTCTGGCGAAACTAGCGGAAAATAAAAACTGCTTGCTAGGAGGTGTGAAACCGTGGTAGCAATCCCTCTCTCCCTTGGAAATATGGTGAGCGCTGAGAGTTGAGAGCCTTGCTGTTTGTTTTTCATATGCAGTAAAGAGACCTCGCCGAATAGCTATACGAAACAACCTTCTACCCTCATCTCCAGACGGCCAATCACATGCGCGTGGCCATGCGGATCGAGATGTAGATTCACTATAACTTGTTCTCGCTTCCATAAATCTGGTATTGTGCGAGAAAGACGCATCTCAGGAAGGACTTCATACGCTGGAGCGGTTATATGTTTGCTTATCTTATTTACATCATGTAAGTGTAAATAATAAAAGTTAAAAAGGAAAGAAATGGGAACTACATCCAAGAACTATTCTTACAAGAAATAAATTATCTGGAGAATGAATTACTTGCTTCAAATATTAAGGTAATTTAATGTAACGTGAACGTGTTTGGTATTGTTTTCCGGGAGATCCCGAAAGATTGTTCGGCCGCCGCGTGATAGAGTTTCGATTAGCCGTGCATGCGCCTATGTCGTGGCTGCCGTAACACAGTAATCCTACCGGGTAAAGGGGACCTACAGCTTTACGTGAAAACCAAACCACGCAGCATCCCAGCGTACTTCACAAGAACAAAACAAAGCTTTGTCAGACTTGAAGGTCAGTTTGAAGACCCGTAAAAATTCCAGCCTAAACTGGTATTCAAACCGGAGACCTTCCGTTACCCAGTCACGCACCTTAAACAGTAGAGCCACCAGACCGTTCAAAGGATTTTTATTTTGCCTTAATACATGAAACAAACTTTTTACATTGCGGGAATAGATGAGCTACCGATAAATAATGAGCCAAATAATAGTAAAGCGAATTTTAACCGAATAGAGGCAAGTAACAAACGACTAGTAGTGAAACATTGAAAAAAAGAACCCACAAAAACTGTAAACACTAATAAAAACCACAACTGATACTGATACCAATACTGCAACAGTATCACATATCTGCGCAGCTACTATACAGGGTGTTACAAAAAGGTACGGCCAAACTTTCAGGAAACATTCCTCACACACAAACAAAGAAAATATGTTATGTGGACATGTGTCCGGAAACGCTTACTTTCCATGTTAGAGCTCATTTTATTACTTCTCTTCAAATCACATTAAACACGGAATGGAAACACACAGCAACAGAACGTACCAGCGTGACTTCAAACACTTTGTTACAGGAAATGTTCAAAATGTCCTCCGTTAGCGAGGATACATGCATCCAACCTCCGTCGCATGGAATCCCTGATGCGCTGATGCAGCCCTGGAGAATGGCGTATTGTATCACAGCCGTCCACAATATGAGCTCTAACATGGAAAGTAAGCGTTTCCGGACACATGTCCACATAACATATTTTCTTTGTATGTGTGTGAGGAATGTTTCCTGAAAGTTTGGCCGTACCTTTTTGTAACACCCTGTATATTGCAGACACGAATACAATTTTGAAACAAGATAAAAAATCTTTTAAAAGTACACTGAAATGAAACAATCACTTTACTTCTGAGAACTACTAACAGATCATAACTAACAACCAACAAAGTGTACACCGTGTCATATTCGGTGAAAGTAAGAAACGAAGATGAAATTTTTCAGTTCACTGTGACTATTAATTTAAATGATAGCTGTATTCTTGTTTCTGTAATCAACAACGTTGAGTATTAATACTTACAAAGAACATGTGAACTTAATGTTCTGTCTAGTGTTGCTAGATGCCTAAAATTCATAAATACTCATTTATGTATTGCTAAATTCTATGATACATGGTATATACCAAAAGTAGTAGGACTGATTTAAAAAAAAAAAAAAAAAAAAAAAAAAAAAAAATTATTGAAGATATCTTTACAACTCCTTAATCCTCTTCGAAATAGCACCCTTAGGCAGCTACACACCAGAAATTACGCTGCTGCCATTGGCCGTATGCCTTCGGGAAGTCAGTTTCGGGGACGCTGTTGAGAGCCCTCGTCGATGCTGTTTCAACGTCCTGGATTGAGTCAAACCGCTGTTTCTTCAAGTTCTATGGGCGAAAGAGCCAATAGAACTTGAGTCTTCCTGTTCTCTTGAAAGTTGAGGATATTCTTTGTCATTCTTCCTGGTTCCTTCTCTTGATGTGTCCATAGAAAGCAAATCTCCTTTTCTTGATTGTGTTTGAGACTTTTTCAAACTTATATAATTCTTAGTTCACTCTCAAAGGAAGTGTCCGTAAACTACGTAGTTCGGTCTGGGGGAGGGGGGGGGGGTTGGCTGGAAAGCTACGCTGGGCTACGTGGGGGAAAGTGGTGAGGGTGGAGGAGGTTCCGAGCCAAGCCAAGTAGCGTTTCTTTCAAGTTATTTGTAACAGTTAAAATAAGGTACAGAACACACAACAGCATGTGAATATTTATTTCCGTCTTGTAATTATTTCCGTTTGTAATTTACGGTAGTCTGACAAGAGAAAACAGTACACAATGTCTTCTGGAATCAATAGGGAAAAAAGCTTCGTGGCACGTGGGGGGAGGAGGGTTAGAGCCAAATGAAATTGAGCAACGTAGTTTATGGACGCTCCCAAACGGAAATAAAATACGCTTCCTGTCTCTTTTTTGGTATTAAGATCTTCCTTACAAACTTCCTTTATTTCTTTTCTATTTCTGTCAGTCTCTTTCTGGCTAGAGTTTCTGCTGTGTATTAACATTCTGGCTTCACTACCGTACTTGTATTTTGCATGATGGGAGAGAAATTTAGATTTATATATCTTTCGACTGCAATCTTTTCATTAACATTTGGATTCAAAAGCTCACCAAAGCATTTTAACTTGTGGGATATTTTAATACCACCATCTTTAGCGTTCATTGCAAAAATTTAGTCTCTCGTATCTATGTTCTTGTATTCGGATTTCTCGTAGTCCTGCTTTCCAAGCTATTTCATCCAAAACTTCTATCTGTTTGATTGCAGTCTACAGTTCTGTTGCAAAAAACACAATATAATCCGCCAAATCGAAGCATTAAAATGTCATGTTGGGTTTTACTCTCCGTCTAGTGCAGCTATCAAATGAAAAAACTTTGTTATGGCCTATGCATTTCGGTTTATTAGACCATCATCAGTGCCAGTTTTTTCTATATTACATTAATTTATGGAATTGTTCCATATCAGTTTCTTCCCTTGAAGTTTCTCACTCACTGAACAATTTTCACCAAGAAACATAATTTTCACACGTCTGATTTTTGAAAGTGACTTCTGAAACAAGCTTAGTTGTTGTTATTGTTCTTGAGGTTATTCACCAACTGACCATTTTTTATTACAAGCATATTTATACAGGTATTATAAGCTATAATAATATTTAATAACAAAATTTATACCTTCATTTAGATAAACATTATGCTGCACATCAAAATTGTACATAACTTGTTCTAGGGCACTGATGATGGTCTAATAAACCGAAATGCATAGGCCATAACAAAGTTTTTTCATTTGATAGCTGCACTAGACGGAGAATAAAACCCAACATTAGTATAGAAGCTAAGGATATTGACCTAAGTATTAAAAAATATTAAAATGTCAGGCTGTCCTTCTGGTGTCCTAGTCTAATTCCGTTCGGGACGTTTGCTGACACATAACTTTCCTTAATTCTCTGTTATTATTATTCTTAATGCACGATTCACATAAAGTAAGTGGCAGAGGGTGCATTTCACCTATCCAGATATGTAATCGTTTGTGCATAGGAAAGGATATGGCAGGAGAAACCATCCCGGCATTCGCCTGGAGCGATCTGGGAAAACCGTGGAAAACCCAAATCAAGATAGCCGGATCAGTTTTCGAAGCATACTCCTCTCGGAATCTAACAATTCTCGCTCAAAAAATCCTTCCTATTCCATTCCCTAATCGTTTGTAGGAAAGATAATTGTAGAAATGAACCGATTCTGGCCTTGATTTCTCTAATCTTTTTTTCTCAGTCGTTCCTAGATATGAATGTTGCTGGTAGTAATATTAGTTTGCTGTCATACTGAAATAAGTCAGTCGTGAATTTTTCGATTAACTTCTACTGAGAGCAACGCCTTCCATGTTCCCGGTCTTCCCAACTCAACTCCAAAATCGTACTTTATACGCTTTTCCTCCAGCCACTGTATATACCAGTCACAAATCGGATGGCTCTTCTTCGGATCTTCCCCAATGTCTCCATTAACCCCTTTTGATAGGGGCGCCATACAGAACAACAATATTCTCAAGTGAGAACGCACCAGTGCATTGTATCCATTCGATTCAACTTCCGGTGTTCACTGTTTTATATTACGGCCTACAAATCGCAGCATATCATTTGCTTTCCAAATTATCTTCTCAGTATAGTTCTTGGCTGTCCGGGTGGTCTTCTTCTGGGCAGAAGAAGACCAGAAGGATGGTCGAAACGTCGGATGCATACATCACGACGCGACGTTACCCGGACAGTCAAGAACCAACTGACTCTGGCCGCGAATGCCTACGAATACCTTCTCAGTATGTTCATTCCACAACGAATTAGTAATTGTTAATATTTATTCAGTCTATTCCTCAAGTCACCCCTACTCACAAACATATTTCATACAATCTGATGGTTTAGATCCTGTTTAAAGAGCTTACAAAAACTTATAATGAAAGGAAATTGAATTATGTTTGACCTCTCGAAATCGAGAGTGAATATGTTTTGTCAAGTTTCTGCACATGAATTACCTATAACGATCATCAGTTCGCAGAGAACGCCGTCTCCCAGTACTGGGGCTCCCTCGTTCCGGCTGGCAGGTAGTTTTTGTGGCGCCTCGTGTTTACAGCCAGTTGAGTCATCTGTCTCGTCTGGCGCACTGAGGTGGCAGTGAAGCTTTTAGCGGGCCCTCGCCACAAAACAAAAGGAAACTTATTTCGTCGCTTTAAAGGGCGCGACCTCGGCGTTTTGTTCTGATACGGCTGCTAAAAGAGGGAGAGAAAGGAAAATGTGACTCCTGGTGAGGTGTTCACAAGGCGAGGAGAGAATGCTAAAGCACTTGGAGATGATCCTTTCTAGTTACGCTGCAGCAGCTACCGTGACATTAGCTCGCTAACGCTTGACTCAAAGAGAGGATTATTAGCTGTGAAATTATTTCTTTCTTAACATTCTGCTCAGGAAATTTATCTTGATTGCTATGCATGCAAAGTGTTTATTAGAGTTAAAATTCCTGCTCGTTGCTTACTTCAACGGTAAACCTGTTCAAAGCTTCGAAGTAGACATTGGTTCCACGTACTGCATATTTATTGTGTTTTTCTTTTTTTTATGGTTTTGCGCTTGATTAAGGTTAAGGTCATTAAACGCTGGAGACGAATGGGAACGAGAAAAATGAAGGAATTCAGCCATGGCCTTTTTGAAGGAACCATCCCGGCATTTGGAAGGAAAACAAATTATCTATGGGCGGCCGGATATTTGAACCGAATACCCAAACCGAGAGGTCTATTTTGTATCTTATTACTTATTACTAAAAGAAAAAAAACTGAAATCATTTTCATAACTTTCCGTTTAACCAATACATGGTTTTGAGGAATAAGTATGTAATCTGCCAAATATTTCAAAAATTTCTCATCCAGTAACTTGAAATTATTTATAAATATACTTCTTTTTAGCCTGATTTTAAGGACATGTTTTTCCCGGATGTTTGTGATAATAGGACCAGTTATATAAGTTACCGTTTCTTGGTAAACATGCATTCTAACAATTTCATGACTCTAACACACGTAGTAGTATTCTAACAATATCGGTAACAAGTGACATCAGTACGATCTCAAGCGATACAAACATTTAGCTCCTCTACTTTATAATAGTTGATATATACCATTTGATAGTTTTTGTTCAGGTATATGTAGAATATTTATGTGAAACATGTCTGTTGTGGGCAAAGTGTTATGTAACTTTCTGCCATCTGCAGCTGTTGAAAACGTTAACGTACACGGCAGTCTGAACGCCTTGAGAGATCTGATTTAGGATGGAGTCACATTCTTTATGCATGTTTAGGGGCTATACAGCGCGTCATACCATCAACTTGACAAATGAAGACTTTCTGGCTACTTTTGTCCTTTTATTACGTTCTCTTAGTCTTAAATTCAGTCCCCATTTTGTCCTCTTTTTTTCAGTGGCCTGTGATTGCAATTTTTCTACTTCGATGGTTATTCATCGGCATCCAAATGTCTTACGTACTGTGCCCACTACCGCATAATCCTGCCCTTAAGTATTATACAATCCTACAGTCTGTCGACTTTGGCATTCACACACGTGTATATAAAATTCAGTGAAAATATGTGTACAAATATTTAACAAAAGCATCCAAAATGCTATCAGTAGCATGGGGAGCAAAATGGTTTTTGGAATAAATGAAAAGAAACTGTTAAATATCGCGTTTTAAAATTTCTAAGCAGAATAGCAGGGGAAGACAAAGTAGACATGGTGTATATAAAATACATGGCCAAGTCTTATCAAAATGGCGTTGCTAAATGTGTTCTTGGTTGTATTTCAGTATAGCATTTTCCTCTGTTCAGTTATGTATGATGTAAGTTATAATTACATCTACAAAATCTTCTTTTTTTTTAATTGCTTTACGCCTCGTCGACGTCGAGGTCATTAGAGGCGGGATGGGACTGAGGACGAGGAACGGAAAGGAATTCGGCCATGGCCTTTTGAAGGAAGCATCCAGGAATTCGCCTGGAGTGATTTGGGGAAACCATAGAAAACTCAAATCTGGATGCTCGGAGGGGGATTCGAACCCGCGTCCTCCCGAATGCGAAACCAGAGCGTTAAGTATGGAAATGTAAAAGAATGGAAATAAGGGCGCAGATTAGATACTAGGTGCTGGGCTATGTTGCATATGGGAAAATAAGTAAATAAATAAAATAAATAAATCACCCACCATTCTCGGTGGGTTTTCAATGGTTTCCTCAAATCACTCCAGGTGAATGCTTCATTCAAAAGGCCATGGCCGAATTCCTTCCCGCTCCATGTCCCCAGTTCTTCCCCCTTTACGTTTACTGCCGTCCTCCCGAATGCGAGGCCAGAGCGCTAACCGCTCATCCACCACGCTCGGGCTGTACGAAATCCATTGTCTGTTTGTAGAAGAAATATCCTATTGCAAGAGATATAGTTATTTCTGTAAATTTTGTTATTCTCCCATGTTATTCTTTTTAGTAGATTGTAAAAAATCTTTGAGCAGATTTTTGTCATAACACTACTCCGGGTTGTGAAGCTGGATTAAGCCAGTTGTCCTAAGCTGCTTACTTAAAATGGATTCTTTCTGAACAACTTGGATGTAACTTTTTTTATCATTTTATTTTCTCTTATCGATTTATCTCAGTGACTGATGTGTTTCGAAAATTTATAATTAGTTTAAAATCTTGATTAAATCTTTTTCTAATGTAATTTTTAAATTTACTAACCATAAAATACTTCATGTGTAGAAGTTATTTATTTATTTTTTGCTGTCGTCAGTCTTTCGACTGGTTTGATGCAATCCTCCATCCTTTCCTATCCCATGCTAACCTCTTCATTTCTACATACCCCATACAGCCCACGTCCTCAATTATCTGCTTCATAATATATTATATTCTAATCTCTGTCTTCCTCTACAGTTCTTACCTTCGACTGTTCCCTCCACTAACAAATTAACCAATCCAGAATGTCTCAAAATATGACCTACCAGCCTGTCTCTTCTTTCTGTAAGCTTCTTCCACAAACTTCTTTTCTCACCCACCATTTCCAAAACTCGTTCATTTCTTACTTTGTCTGTCCACTTAATTTTCAGCATTCTTCTGTAGCACCACATTTCAAATGCTTCAATTTTCTTTATTTCCGGTTTTATTAAATTCCATGTTTCACTACCATAAAGTGCTGTGCTCCACACAAAGAGTTTTAAAAAGTTCTTTCTAATTCCTAGATCAATATTTGAAACTAAATGGTTTCTCTTTTTCATGAAGGCTCTTTTTGCTAATGCTATTCTGCTTTTAACATCATTCCTGCTTCGGCCATCGGTTGTAATTTTAATTCCCAAGTAACAGAATTCTCTTACTTCTCCTATTGCATCCGATCCTATTTTTATATTTAATCCATTAGTATTGGTATCATTTCTGCTACATTTCATCACTTTTCTCTTGCTTTGATTTATATTCAGTCCAAAAGCTTCCTTCAGTATTTTTTTCATGCCATTCAGTAACTTCTCAATATCCTCAGCCCTCTCTGCTAACAAGACAATGTCGTCAGCAAATCGTAGCATACTTATTATTTCTCCCTGAAAACTTATGCCACATGGAAATTTTTCTTTGACTTTCTTTATTGCTTCTTCTACGTACAAGTTGAATATTAACGGGGATAGACTACATCCTTGTCTCACACCCTTTTTAACTGATGCATGTCTCTCGTGATTCTCTACTTTTATTACAGCCACTTGATTCTTATATAGTTTATAAAGTATTATTCTATCTCGATACTTTAGACCTGACTTCTTTAAAATTTTGAACATCTTGTCCCACCTAGAAGTACGAAAAATATATGTTTGAAAGTTCTCAGACTTTTGGCCAGGCAGTACTTCTTCTACCAGCACTTCCCTTTCCCGATATTTTCCCTTGTGAAATAGACTGAAAGAGTTCGTAACGGCTGTTGTCCCTCATGATGTCACCAAGGTACTGCAGCTTCCGCGTTGGTAAATATTTCCATATTATTTTCGGAACACTTCAGCATTTGTGGTATGGCCTGCCCATGGTATCCTCATCATTATTCGACGCAGTCACATTTCAAAAGCTTCTAACCTTTTACTGATGGTATCCGTTAATGTGCACATTTCAACGCCTTAAAGGAGGACAGAGAACACATAGCAACCCAGGTGTCTCATCATCACTATAGGTGATAAATTACGACTTTTGAAGAGATTGTTCATTTTGTATCCCTGGCTTTACCAATTCGTGGCTTTACTTCATCAGTGGGATCCCATTAACTATTTACTGTGGCACTATGATATGTATAGTTTGATACACATTCAATGGTTTTCTCATTGATCATAATACCGCATTAGGAATTGTTGCTTTAGCCAATGACCATTACTCTTGACCTATTTATATTAACATGAAGTCCGTAATCATGGCTGCTTTGCGACATTCTATCAATAAGATATTGAACTAATATTAGTGTAGAGTATTTCATTATCTATTTAGTTTTATATACAGGGTGTCCAGTAGAAAGGACACATCATTTCCTACTGTATGAACAAATTTTATTTTACTTAAAGTATTATCATTTTCGAGATATTGACTTTTTAATTTTTTTTTGAAACCTGTGACTTTGTTTTTTATTTTTCTCTCTAATTATGTGACTTTGTTCAGTTTATTCCATGCCATTTCTTCAAATTAGGACTTTTTGAAACCTGTATTTTTTTATATAAAAATCTTAAATGCTATAATTATTTCATACTTCCTTTAAAATGATTGTTTTATGGTAGTTCAATCTGCTAAAGAAACTATTGTGCATTTTAATCATGTAGTAAAGAAATGATGATTTGAAAAATAGATTTTTAAGGTTTTTTTTTAATCGTTTTAAGAAATAAAAGAACATTGTTGTAGATGACGCAAACTTCCTTGAGTAAATTTTTAAAAAAATGCAGGTTGTCTTAATTTGTAGAAATGGCGTGGAATAAACTGAACAAAGTCACATGTTTCGAAAAAAGACTTTAAAAACTCAATATCTTGAAAATGATTTGACTTTTAATAAAATTGGACATTCATTCCTGGAACACATAATTGTATGTATGTGGTTCATTTTAGTGTCTGCGTTTATTCTGTTTACGCGTCTGCCTGATTAATGTTTGTTTATCAGTGTAATGTTGCGTTGGAGCATTATGCAGCGTTTTTCAGTATATAGGTTTGGTTATATCATTATGTTCTCTTTAGGAGGATTTGTCAGAGCGTCTATTAGTATATCCCCCTCCGGCCGCAGGTGATGAAGAATGAACTGTGGCATCTCCCACAGCTGAGAAGAACTGGTCCCCACTTGAGATGGCGGTGTCCAGTTATAAGCCGGATGCGAGTTGCTACACTGTCTGGGCCGGGCTTCCCGGAGGTATGCGGGGGCGAGTTGAATGGGCCGGGTCGTGAGAGAGGAATGCGCCCCCAGGTAGACCGCATGCCACGGTGCACCGCCACCTGACTCACACACAGAGAACCCTTTCAGACGCACTGTAGGTGGCGACGTAAAGACTCGTAAAATACTGCTCTGCTGAGCGGACTAGGTCAAAGTGAAATCATTCACAAAAGGCCTCGGTTTCGAATGGGAGCTTTCTCAGTGTAAAGACCTGCTAGCACCAAGCTTATACATTCCAATAACAGCGAAAGAAAACAGTGACAAGCGGCTCTACTATACTAGCCTTGCGTTACAGGGATTTACGGTTCGAGTCCTTTCATGGACGTGGACGGCTTTAAATAATTGTTTTGGCCGTGTTATGTTGTTTGTACTTGTAGAAAGTAATTATACAAATACAAACATACATACTTGGAAAGGATTCCAGTAACACTACCACTGGCTGGATGATCTAGTAGAAAAATACAATCATAAAATAAAATATAGTCGAATTTTTTTCTTTATAGAAAAATATCAACAACAAAAATTAAGTCATATTTTTGCTCTATTCTTCTGTGATCAGTCTGATGTAATGCTCCATTTCTTTTTGTCTTGCGTTATCCTCTTCATCTCATTAATTCCCTTACAACCCACGTTCTCAATTATCTGCTTCATATATTCTAATCTTTGCCTTCCCTCTGCAGTTCTTGCCTACGACTGTTCCTTCCACTAACAATTAAACCAAATCTGCATGTCCCAAAATGTTACCTACCACCCTGTCTCTTCTTTCTGTAAGACTCTTCTACAAATTTCTTTCCGCGCTCATTATTTTCAAAACGCATTTATTTCCTTTATATGACAACTTAATTTTCAGAAGTGCTTCTATAGGACCACATTTAAATTTAACTTTTTTCTGGTATTCCTCAAGTCCATACTGCGCTTCTATAAAGTGCTGCATTCCACACATAGAATTTTGAAAACTTCTTTCTGAGTACTAGATTAATAATTGAAACTAAAAGGTTTCTGTTTTTCAAAAAAGATCTTTTCGTAGTGCTACTCTGCTTTTAAAATCATTGCTGCTTCTGCCATCAGTTGTAATTTTACTTACGAAGTAAAAGACTTCATTTGCTTCTCCTATTGCGACGGATCCTATATTTATACTAAATCTACTATTATTTTTATCATTTCTGATACATTTAATCACTTTTGCATTTCTTTGGTGTATATTTAGTCCAAAATCTTCCTTCAGTATTTTGTTCATTCCGTTCGATAACTTCTCAATATCCTCAGATTTTTCTGCTAACAGGGCAATGGCATCAGCAAATGTACCGTACTGATTTTTTTCCCTCGATCAATTATGCCACGTTCAAATGCAGATACTTTTCATCGGTATCCATAAATACTTTAGATAGTTCAGTAAACTGGAATTTAAAGATAGGTAATGAAACAACGTCTCTTGTTGACATAGGAAAACTAAAGGTCAAAGAGTAATCAATAAACAGAGTAGTGGTATAAAGATTTACCTGATTTTTCGAGGTTATTGGATAAATAGTGTAGGGTGTTAAGATTTTTAGCTTCCTGAAAATCTTAGAAAATCAGGGTATTCGCGCTATATGATGTACGTTATTTGCTCCACTTGCTTAGTCTAAAAAAAAAAATTTCTCTTAATTCCTAGATTCTCTAGTTCTCATGCTGCTGGTTTTATCTAGCATTTTGCTCAAAGTTTTTTTTTTCCGTTTCTACTTCTAGCACTATGTCATCAGCAAGATCTATGGCAAGTTATAATTTCCATGCGATTCATGCACCAAAACATTATTCAACTGTTTTGCAGAAAGACACGATACAGGGTTAGGCGACAAGAGCCAAACCAACCTCATCTCGTCCACCTACCAGTAATATTAGTCTAGGGATACCGAAAGCCTCCTATAAAGTAAAATCTATCATGTTTTTCTTACATTACGATTCGCTGTTATTACTAGAATGAAGTTTACTTTGAATTAGGTTTTGAAGCTAGTAAACTAATATACTAGCGAATATTTTGGATCAGCTGCTTTACTATTCTGATGTTTTAAATTCCAGTTTAAAACTCATACATAACTAGAACATATATTACGTAAATTTGAAGAAACGAAACAGCCTGTCACGAACACAAAATGATAAATGGGAGCAAAGAGTCAACTTAACTGAAAAAGTATGTCTTCTTAAATCTACTAGAATCTAATACTTTAGCAAAATGAACGTTAAAACGAGAAGAATAAATCACTAAGTAAGAGCCTTAAATTCATTTGTAGGAGTACCTCCCTGTGTTTTTACACATCTTATACACTGCCTGACAAAAAAAATTAAATCGCCCAGAAGGGGAAGAGAAAACAAAATGAAACTTCACGGGCTGAGAAGATATGTGATATTTCAGTTATTACAAAATCGAATCAAGTTTACAAAGTTTAACAGTATGAGCCCACCTGTCAATACGACGTCGCGCCCAATCTGAATTAGATGGATGGATTGCTTGCTTCCATTGGGAAGGGTGTCATAAAGCCGTTGAATCCTCTCCTGTGGCTAGCTGGCCCACAGCTGTAGTAAATGCTCCTTGATATCATGGATAATGACACGGGTACGGAGTTGACGTCCAAGTTGGTCGCACACATGTTCTATCGGGGACGGATCTGGAGATCTTGATGGCCACGGGAGTACCTCAACATCACGTAGATAGTTCATTAAGACACTAATGTTTGTGGATGAGCATTATTCTGCACGACGATACTGTCGCATGATGCAGTATATGACGCAGAATGTCCGTCACATACCGTTGTACAGTCAGTTTTTCCTCAATCAGTACCAGCATACTCTCTCAACAAGTTTAATTTCGTTTCTTCCTTCCCTTCTGGATGTTTCAATTTTTTTTGTAAGACTGTGTACGTTATTCCAAGCAATTCCTCTTCCACTGCATTATTCTGCACGATGATACTGTCGCATGATGCAGTATATGACGCAGAATGTCCGTGACATACCGTTGTACAGTCAGTTTTCCCCAATAACTACCAGCATACTCTCTCAACTTGTTTAATTTCGTTTCTTCCTTCCCTTCTGGATGTTTCAATTTTTTTGTAAGGCTGTGTACGTTAATCCAAGCAATTCCTCTTCCACATCATATCCGTCTGTATTTTCCTATCTGTGTACCCAATACGCGAATGTTTTTCGGGAGACTTATCTCGATAGAGGATGATTACGTCATGATGTTACAAACTATCAGGGATGATGGAGAAGGGTAAATATACCAATCCGAAGTAAGGACTCCTTGTCCGGAAACGACCAACTCGAAATTTATAAGTGAAAATCAACTCAGATTCTACCTTAGCCTCGTGCAGCGCTCAAACTAAGGGCCCCAGATTCCAAATCCTGATCATGATGTACAGAATTGCTGTTGAATACTCCTCAACACCCTCAGATAATTACCCCTGTTCAAGGACTAGTATCGGCGCACGTAACTCGATGTCAGAGAGATAGAAAATCTTAAATCTACGTTACAGTATTAATGAATTCGATTAACCCGCACAATTTTCACCAGCTGCTACATTCACAACAGTTTACAAAATGGTTTCATTCAGCGTCAATGCAGGCATTGCGTCGTCACACAAAGATATGTCGTACCCAGGGCCGGCGCTAGGAATTTCGGGCCCGGGGTAAAATGGGCGACCTTGGCTTTGAATCCGGTGGCCCCTGCAGCGGGTGATCGAGCCCCCCTTCAGCCGGCGGGCCCGAGTACATTTGACCCGCTTACCCCCCCCCCCCCCCCCTCCTAACGCCGGCCCTGCACGCCTTTAAGTATATAGGCCTAGTGTAATGTGCTCATTTAATTCTGGATCGAACTTTGCCTTTAATACTACTTGTCATAAAAAGTTTCTATTACCTGGATTTCCTAACGCTTCATGGTCGTCTCTTAACGGAAGATTTCTTTCAGCAAGAAAACAATCTTAGTAGAACCGACCTCCACCTCCTTTCTTCCTGATCAATTTGATCTTGAGGTGCCTGATCAATTCATTTTGAATTTTTAATTCCCTGTGATAGCTCATTCTACTTACACGTTTGTATAACATGGTTGCGCGACATTTCATGGCTATAGAGAATTTTTGACAAGCTTTGCCAGTCTCTTAAACCATTTCTTGTAACAGAGCCACCATTCGAATTAATTAACTTGCAACAAAAGCAATCCACAGCATCTTTTTTTACGAGAATAACAAACCACGTTCGTTTAACTTTTTCATCATTTGAAAGATAACGGAAGCAATGGAAAATAGAAAAACACCTTCTTGTTTTACTATCCATAGGAAATTTTACATTTGTTTCACCAATGTCTTGCGGACCTTCCTTAAACGCTCTTATCCTAAAATTATCATTTATAATATCCGGCCAGGTTCACTGATCGATAAGATCATTGACAACTTGAAGGCCGTTACCTTCCTTAGACGATGTTCTTTCTTCTCGGAGGTGTCCAGCAACGGTTTCTTCTGCAGGAGCACTTTCACTACTAATAGGCGTTTCCACTAGTGAGACAGTTTCGTCAGCCATTAATACTTTCTTGCACGGGTCATACAATTGTTCAGCAGTATTGACAGATGACGTTTTAATAACAATACATTCTTTTATATCACAATGTACGTTCGTAGAAACACTGTTAGTTCGATTTAAAAATTTATTTAATGAACACTTTTGCCGTACTGCTCTTTTAGGATATCACACCCATGTTTTCTTTTTTTAGCACCTGACCAGTACTTACGATCCATTCTACACTCCTGTGTGAAACAATCACAGGTTCTGATGCCACCAGACATATACACACAAACTGCGTTCGTGCTTCACCTGGCTGGGACCCGTACCCGTTCTAATATCCCCGGTGTCGTTTGAACAGTGTCGCAGGCAGAGAGAATTCATACCAGGAGATCCTCTCTAGTCTCGAAAGGTGTCTCGCACACAAAAAGTTTCTCCCACAAAATGAAATCAGGTGGTGTTAGATCAAGAGAACGTGCTGGCCACAGAACAGGACCTTCTCTGCCTATCCACTTTTCAGGGGATGTCTGATTCAGATGTTAACTAACCCTCAGTCCGAAGTGAGGTGGAGCTCCGTCATGATCCGTTGACGTATAATTAGTTTAATATGATCCGGGATCCTGAGTAGTATGTCTACGATAAACAGTGTTTTCCACTGTCAGAGTTTTCAGTACGATTTTTGCGTATAACTTTCTACTCGGTCGTTTCCGGACCAGCATCCCTTACCACAGATTGGCACACCTACCTTTCTCCATCATCCCTGAAAGTTTGTAACATCCTGTTTATTACCGTATTTGCTTACTTTACTTTCAGTGTCCGGACTGTTACAAATTGCGTTTTCCCAGAAACAACCTCCTTTGATCTCTTTATCGTTGGCTGAGACCGGGTGTTCTGCTTGGCACAGGAAGCCCATGTCTCTGCACTCGAGGAAATGCTCAGGTGTATGAGTCGCAGTCACACTTGTCGTCGTCCGTGTATCCCCAATTTTTCATATTGCTTCTGTACACCGAGCGTAGTGGGTGAACGGTTAACGTTCTGGCCTCGCATTCGGGAGGACGCGGGTTCGAATCCCCGTCCGGGCATCCAGATTTGGGTTTTCCATGGTTTCCCCAAATCACTCCAGGCGAATGCCGGGATGCTTCCTTCAAAAAGACCATGGCCGAATTCCTTCCCGTTCCTTGTCCCCAGTCCTATCCCGCTTCTAATGACCTTAGCCGTCGACGAGAAGTAACTCCGCAAAAATAAATAAATAAATAAATTGCTCCTGTACCTTGATAATCCTTTTCTGAGTCTATTTAAAGACGTCCAATTCTCGTACGAAGATTTTTAAGAAACTTCTCAGTGAGCGGGGTCGTGGTGGATCCATGATTTGATTGTACTTTGGGTCTTCTTTGAGCTTCTCCTTGTCTGTGGCAACTTTCCGTCTTATTTCCTTCGATGCTATGCCTGCCAGGGCATATTTTTTTTTTTTTTTTTTTTTGTTGGAGTTGGTTTGAAGCAACAGGTTACCAAACTGACAGTATCATTCAGCGCCACATCTACCTCTTTAATTCACTTAATTCACTCCTTTAATTCACTCTGTAAAGTAGGATAAGGGGGGGGGGGGGTGATGCTGTGGCAGATCTGACGGAAGAGTACAATTCTGCTGCATCCAGAAGTGTTTAAGAGCACCAGAATCGTGATTCTGCCAAAGATCGTCCCCTATTACTGCCTTACAGAGCGGGCAAGGCCTCCGACCTTCCACGTTCTGTGATGTGGAATGGGTGTCCACCACGTTGTCTCCTACTCGCGGTTTCACCGTCCTTCAAACACTTTCCATAGATGATCAATACAGTAGCACGCAAACAGCACACCAGCCTCTCCGTTTTCAAGATGCTCGTTCCCAGCCACCGCGCCCACAAATCTTTGGCCCGCAATTGATGGGGAATTTCGTGACCTGTGCGTACAAAACTGGTTTCAGATACCTCTGCAAGCCTGCCAAGGACTGGTAGAATCTTGCTACACCGAATCACTGCTGTATTGCATTCGAAAGGTGGACCAGTATGCTAGTAAATAGGTGGTCATAATGTTTTAGCTGATCAGTATATTTGAGAGACCTATCGAGTTTGGATGGCTAATGTGTTCTAGACACACTAGCCATCACCTTTGTCTAGCTACTCTGCTGCTGGATGTTTCACCCTTGGTGTGCACTCTGGTACAGTGAGCGCCCGCTGAAGCCAGAGGAGTGCGACTCTTCTGTGTCCGCCGCTGGCGCAAGTTTCTTGGCTGCTGGCTGCGGTAGCAGGCTGAGTGGCTTGCCGTGTAGAGAGCACCACAGACGCTAGTTCTAGAGGCAACCCAGGGCTCTCTACACACGGCACATTGAGTACATCCCTCTGGGAACATACGTTTCACACACACTTAGCTTAAATTACTATTTATACCTACAAGCTGTTAACAATTATTAATTTTTACGATCAATTAACTCGGCAGCCGCAACCTTGAGCAAGCTGGAATGGGTCCATTAAATAACGTCCCACTTCCACAACAACTGAGATGGTTTATATCAGACACCAAAACCTACGTTTAAAGTTAAACTGTTCTTAATAGCATGATATGAATATTTTGTCTAAGATGAGAGACACGCATCAGTTAGAGGATCGTAAGACAAAATTATAGTCCATCCAAATTAATATTCAACTTGTATGTACAGGAACCAATAAACGAAGTGAAAGAAACATTAGAATGTAGCATAAGTGTTCAAGGAGATAAATTCAGTATTCTATGATTTGCCCATGACTGTCCTGTTAGCAGACCGAGCGTGGTGGGTGAACGGTTAGCGTTCTGGCCTCGCACTCCGGAGGACGCGGGTCCGAATCCAGATTTGGGTACCCCATGGTTTCACCAAATCACTCCAGACGATTGCCGGAATGCACCCTTCAAAAAGGCCATGACCGAGTTCCTTCCCGTTCCATGTCCCCAGTCACATCCCGCCTCTAATGACCATAACCGTCGACGAGGAGTAAAGTAAAAACAAAAAACCTACGGGGGAAGGAAATGGCCAAAAAACATTGATAAATTACTCCAGGAAACTTTTATGGAGGTACCCTCCATGGTAACCGACCAACTTTTGCGAGATGGAGCTTTACGCCTCTTCAGCGTCCAGGTCATGTGAGAGGAAAACTGTTGTTGGTGAGGCGGAAACAAGGAACGGGAAAAATTCAGCCATTGTTTTTATGAAGAAACCATCCCGGCATTTACCTGGGGTGATTTAGGAATACCATATAAAAACAAATCTTTATGGCTGGACGGAGATTCGAACCACCATCCTTCCGAATTGTAGGCGCGCATAACAAATCTAGTTTCGGGGGCAGAGAACACTAATTTTAATTTTTTAAGAAAAAATCTCTTTATGTTCATAAGCTAACAGTAAACGTTTACATTTCATAGTTATCGTTTCGTTAGTGAGAATGAAAATGCGTTCTTGCTACTGACTGGAGCACTCGAATGCAAGTTATTAATGTAATCCCATTAGAGATAATACCGTGTATTGAGAATAAATGCTTATTGCCATTATCGATTCCCGTTAGTATGCATCTGTAACTTAGTGATAACAGCAACTAGTTTTCATGTTCTCTCTGTGGTAATGATATCAGATATGCGACACTTGAAATTTAACTTCAAATCCAAACCACTCAGCACTGGATGCTGATTTCACATTTGCAAAGCAAATCCAGAGTAGACATACCTAATTGGCTATGCTATTGTGCCAGAACTGTGTTATGTTGTGGATGGCCTGCTAATTTGTAAGGTGCTAGTAGAACAGTTATGGACAGCGCCAAGAGAAGCGGCAACCAACCTAACCCAACAGTCGGGATGGCAGAACACATAGGCGCCTCTAGCAAGGAGACTGGTCCTTTGCAGAAAATAAATATTTTTCTCTGATGATGTTGCAGTATCATTCACCGTTCACAACAATTGTGTACCAATTTTTTCTTTCATGAACATCACATTACAACAGACGTCTTGTAACAGCCTTTAGTACCAGCTTCATATTAATTTCAATCTTATGAATTAAGTACTGTACATTGGTGTTTGAGAGAGATAAGCATTGTTAATTCTAACTTTTGTGTATTTTTCGTATATGAATGAGTATTGTTTTGATGGATGGAAATTGCTTAGATGAAGTGTAATATAATCAAAAGCAATATAGCGTTTGAAATACTAGCTAAAAGACTGTTATTATGAATGTTGTGTGAGCCAAAGTGTTTTAAGTATGATATTTGGCTTTATGGATTTTTTTTAAATTTGCAAATTTTATGTTTAAATGATTGTAAATAGTCTCATTTAAAAATGATTCTAGTTGATTATAAATATTTTTTAAACGTTCTAATTATTTTTGTACCATTTCTATTGTTTGGAGCCATTGTTATTGAACTAACAGTTGCGCGGTACTTGTGATGTTTTCTGGAAATTTACGTACTGCCTATCTCAGCACGCGATATTGCAAGCGGCCGAGTTTGTTTGAAACGATGCTAAGATGATGCTGTGTCTGTGATATCAGTAATGGCCCGGTCCTGTTCCTGTTAGTTTAAATATGACGGCCCAGTGCGATCCAAATGCTACGACTTCAAGACACACACATGCGTAGCACTATCAGTATGCATATTATCTAAAATAAGGAGATAAGTAAATGATTGATATAAATATCTACGTGCTGTTGTGTATTCGCCTGGAGTGATTTGAGGAAACCATGGAAAAACAAAATCTGGATGCCCGGACGGAGATTCGAGCCACCGTCCTCCCGAATGCGAGGCCAGAGCGCCTATCACTCACCTTCCACGCTCGGTCCCTATGAGCCAAAATCAGCTGCAGTTGTAGCCCGTTGACGACGTCCACGATGCAAATGAATAAAGTTTTCTGTATAACTGCACCAATTCCATGACAGAACAACTCATGCACGAGAACTACTTCCCATTTTAACAATTACTCCTGATTATCCGGACATGATCACACATCTTTAACGGTTTTGTATCAATGTTGGAATATCATCAAAGTACTGAAGAGACTGACTGACAGTTCAGCTTCAGCTGGTACCCTGTCTGACCAGTAATGAAATTTTGCTGGACAATTTTGTTAGAGCTAGCAGAAAGTCGAGCGATACATGACGGCATTATTGAGCTTAAATACCATTCCAGTTATCGTGATGATGCAACAATTTAGTTGATTAAGTTTATCGCAGTGATGTTACAATATTTGTTTCTTTTTTTCTGTAAGTGCGTTATTATTGTAGCCGAGTGCATAAGGTACTCGCCTTCAAAGTTCAAGGTCCCGGTTTCGCATTCCGATGTGATACATCATTTTTACGAGCTTTGCTTCGTTTGTACGTGTTTTTCCAGGAAGTTCCATGGTTTTAATTCCACATTAAACTGAACTGTAAGGACTGGGAGGGAAAGAACTGGTCGTCTTACCTCCGACACACTAGATCAGTGCACCTTCTTTAGGAAGACCCATCTAAGGGTTGTGAACTAAGTTAAGGTTAAATTTCATTCAACATATGATTATACAGATGGTGTATCATCATCATCAGTGTTCTGCTGTAAGGCTGGTTTTCACATGGCTGCTTTCCATGCTCTTCTGTCTTCTATCCTTCTCTTCAAGCCCATGTATTTGCCGTATTCTCTGAAGTTATCTGAAATCTTTCTATAAATTATTGTACAAATAATTTTAAAATTTATAGAAAAAAAACACGGTCATTTGGATAATGAAATTAATATCTGAAATATCGTACCTCCTTGATCTTCTTCTTCATCTACGGCAGCCTCCAGCCGCTGGCCGGGTCTGCTGGGAACAAAAGCCTCGCCATCGCTTCCTATCCAACCACCATCGCTCTTGACAAAAAATCTTCTAGGGTTTGCAGCCGGATTTTATTATAAAGCGACAAACTTTCGGCTACTAGCCGCCTCTACCAATCACAGTGAAGCGGGACTGCGAGCGTCATGAGGTTGCTAAGCGACACCAGTAAACGCCTGGTATCCATCAAGGCAAGATCGCCGATACATAATCGACCTGAAGATGGCTACTGAGCTAGTAGCCGAAAGCTTGTCGCTTTATAATAAAATCCGGCTGCAAACCCTAGAAGATTTGTTGTCATTTATTCGCCGGGAAAGCCTGCATTCGCACCATCTCTCTTCTTTCACTGTCGCCCAATTGCCTCCTCTTTCCTCCACACATTTCTTGACACCTTTCATCGATCTGTCCCTCGGTCTTCCTCTAGGCTTCTTCCCTTTCAGCTCCATGTCCAGCATTTTCCATGGTAACTTCTCCTCTCCCATCCTCTTTACATGACCGTACCACTTTAACCTAGATTTTCCAATTCTCTTTTGTAGTGGTACCTTGATGCCATTAATAAATCCTTAGTTAAGAAATAATTAAAAAGTGAAAAAAATTACTTCTAGATATGTTATGGAAGTACATGTAGCTTTTTCTTTCACGAGAAGCTTAATGGTGAGATGTCCGACTGGGTGTAGAAAAATACACTGTTCGGCTAACAGTTTCTGCTCGTTTGCCCAGTGTTTTTTAATCTCGGCTTCACACCTTGCTGTTTGGTTCTTGTGTACGAGGTGCGCCATAACGCTTCTTCTTCTTCACCACCTTTTCCCAACAGTTTGGTATCGGCTGCCATCAATACGTTGTGGTTTTACGGCCACGTGTCCTTGCTGGCGCCAAGTATTCGCTTGGTCGTCCTAAGAACTAAGGGGGAAGTCAAGTAATGCCAGCTGTCGGTGATACGTGTAACTGTACTCCGCGTGTAATAAGTGTATGTTTTGTTTGTGAGATGTGTAGTTTATAAGGCGGAGATTTGGGACAGTCCAAGCATTCGCTTTGACGGCTGCGCTAACCGCCTGGAAACCTCAGTCAGGACAGCCGGTAGGAGTGGGTGATCGCACCCTGTCCGTTGTTCTTCCACAATTCAGTATGTGGCGCCTCGTCGCAACGAGTGACACTGGCGGGTCACCATATTATTGCCGTTATGGCTAGTGTTGCAAACTGAAAAAAAAAATGTTTTTTTCAGATTTGTGAAAAAAACATGAGAAAAAAACCTAGTACCCTCGTTTTTCTTTCTAATTTTTTTTTTCAGAAAACAATATACTTGATAAATTATAGTTTTATTTATGGAACTTACATTTTACATGTATGTTTTAAACCAAACTAAATCATATAATATCTTACATAATGATTCATAAATGTATTTATATAGGTAACATAATTTTTTATTCATCTTCTATGTTGGTACCACATTCACTAGTATCAGTACTACCAACACTAGTTCGGTCGGAGTTGGAATTTTCTGGTTCTTCTTCTGTCCCCTCTAGATCCATAACTTCAGAAATAGTTACATTTTCTTTTACTGGTTGTATTGCATGCAAAAGCTTTTGAGATTGCAATTTTAAATTGTGAGCAAAGTACACACTGTGAATGAAGACTGCGCCGATAGCTCTGTATTACGGTCTTTTAAGTTTGAATTTAAATCTATTATCATACAAAATAGGAGCTTTATTTGTTTTCAATCGTTGGTTTACGCCAGCGGTTGCAAGGAAATTATTCATAATTACTGACAATTTAATGACTCAGTATTATCACTATACGCTGCGAGTTTTTTGAAAAGATTCGTAGGTCTACAGATAAATTTGTAGGGCCTGGCAGCACTAGTTCAAATAGCGTGTATCAATCCAAACAATGGGGAACGGGGATTCCTTCTCATGCAACCTAGCCTTTTCTGGAAGTCCCCTTTCGTAAAAGAAAACTTCAGTCAATGTTACCAATATTTTTGTAATTTTTTTTTCTACTGAACCAGAAAGTAAGATTTTAAACTAAGATAAGTACTTAATATAAATTCTAAAACAGTCATATTAAATGATAAATGCCTTAAAAATTTGAAATTTAGTAGTTATGAAAAAAAGCATGTCCCAGAAAAAAACATGTTTTTTTTTCACAGTTTTTTTCAAGTTTTTTTTCACGTCAGAAAAAAAATCTGTTTTTTTACAACACTAGTTATGGCTAAAACAAACTTAGAGAACAAATGGATGGAAATAATCGGAGACATCGTGCTTATAATTTACTACAACTAGCTGCCAGTAACAGCAGCAAGAGTAGTAGATTATTATAGCTGAATCTGATATTAACATCTGTTCATGTAAGCTTTCCTTATTTTTCTAATTTCAGCAGACCTGAGACAACGAGTCTTGAGTCAGTAGTAATTTGTATGAAGGAACGATTAATTTAATAAGGAATCTGTTCATTTCATATTCGAAATTCAGTTTTCTGAAAGTGACATAAATCCCTGAAATGGTTTTTCGTTACCTCGAAAACACGAAATCTTATTTTAGGAACTTGATACTGTCGTGTCTGAAGAAGCAAAAAGGTTGTCATTGCAGTAACTGAATGATTATATGACAATTACATGCAGCAATGATGACATGCGGGATTATTGTTATCAGCTTTTATTTTTTTAAATTTGGTTCAGAATACTTGTAGATTAGTTTATGTGGACTTCAAGAAAGCCTACGACTCAGTAGATAGAGTCTCATTCCTGATCATTTTACAGGAATTTGGTGTTGACTTAAAATCGGTCAACATAATCAGGCGGACCCCCACTGGAACAAATTCAAAAGTGAAATTTGTGGTAGAGATCTCAGAGGAATTTAAAATAAAAGCTGGTGTCAGGCAGGGAAATGGGCTCTCCCCAATTCTTTCCAATTGCGTTTTGGAGAAGATAATAAGAGTGTGGGAAGAGAAACTCAAAGAAAGGGGACTTTATCATGAAATAAAATTAGGTTCGACGCACATAGGGGTTGGGGTAAACTGTTTGTCGTTCGCTGATGACATAGCAGTTATAGAAACCGCACTCGAACAAATCAACCTTCTAAAAGAAATAACAGGAAAAGTTGGACTTCACATCTCTTTTGGGAAGACTAAATTCATGACCAATGTTAAGTACTCACTCACAGTACTAAACACAGAGTATGAAAAAATTAAGTCAATAAATTTAAATATCTAGGTGAAGTAGTTCGGAATAATGGACTTGACAAGGAAGCAAACATATCAAGAGCAAGAAAACTAGAACTAGCATTCCAACTGACTAAAGACAAATTACAATAAAAAGAATATCTCAAGGAAAACTGAAATCAAGCACTACAACACAGAAATCTAACCGGAAGGTCTGTAGGTCTCAGAATGTTTGCTCTCTATGAAAAGAGGAGACATAGAAGAGATAGAGAAAAGGGAAAGGAAAATCTTGATAAATATTTAAGGCCCGCTAAAAATTGAAAATGATGAGTTTAGAGACTGGAGGAATAAAGATCTACACAAAGAAGAAGAAATTGAAACTATGTCAGATACGATCAGAAAAAAGAGAATCAGTTTTTTTCGTCACATCATGGGAATGGATAACAACAGACTTACAAAATGAATTTTCAACCATATTTACAAGAGTAAGAAGGGCAACCAGTGGGTCCAAGGAGTAAAGAAAGATGTGATTGAGATCGGAATAACAGAAGATTTAATATAAGATAGAGCAACTTTCAGGAGATTGATTAAAAATTTCAAGTGTTTCCAGGAGAAGTAGAGGAGAAAATTTAATAACATATGGACACAAGAAAGGGGGAATCAGCAAAGTGAAAGGATGAAGAATTATTGGAAGTCAAGATAAGAAGAATAGAAATGAATGCATGGGATTACTTTTCGTGGTCTTAGGTGGGCGATATCGAAGAGCAGAAGAAGATAGTTAAAAAAAGGAAACTGCATTCAAGATGTTTAACTATCAGTGGGTCATATCTCTAATTCTGCAGAACCTCCCTGAAAGCGTTCCACTTGTACGTGGTACGAATGTTGCAGACGTCTCAACGCACCATCTCGGGCAGGATCGTCAGCAGACGGCGCCTGGGGTTGCATAACGTTACAGGGGCAAGACTGTGTACTTTGTGAGCAAGAGATCCCCGGAACGATGGAATCCCAGCACATCCTCGTTCACAGTGGTCGAGTGTTCGGCACACACATTCTCGGACACATGTCTCTATCTATCGCCTACAAATATGGTCCAATCCGAAGCCTGCACTAAAAACCTCCTATGAGAAACAGCTGTTGTTTTCTAGTTTCTATATATATCCCACTTATCCACTGAGACTAAACAGATACAGATGCGGGAACGCAAATGAATGGCTTCGTATGACTATAAGGTGCAGAAGGGATTGTTTATTGGAGGAATGATGTGTAAATATACTAATATTTTAAACTAAGCTCAGGAAGTAGGAAGAGGTATCATTGTCCTGTCTCCATTAGAGAGGTTGACGGGGGGTATGTATCAGAGATGTGAGGGTAATGGAACACTGAGCGTGTATGGTGAACGGTAACACTCTGGCCTCACATTCGGGAGGATGCGGATTCAAATCCCCGTCCAAAAATCATGCTTTCGGTTTTCCAAGATTTGCCGAAATCACTCCAGGCTTGCTTGAATTCTTAGATAGGTCATGGCCGAATTCCTTCCCATCCCTTGCATCCCACTTCTAACTGCCTCGTCTTCTGCAAGGCGTAAAGCCATAAGCTTGCGTATAATGGCCTAGTATGGGACCCATCTTACAGGGATCAAATATCGGAATAGAAGAGGTTGCGAAGGAACGCAGCTACATTTTTATGTGAAAGTTATCGTAGAATACAGTGTTATTCAGGAGGAATGTTAAATATTGAAGGAGGTGGTAGCATGAACAATGTTGAGTAAAAAAAGTTCATATAAACATGTGTCAGATTTCCATTAGTTTTGGAGATACAAGTGCTGGAATGTTGTGGATAAAATAAACCTTAGAAAACGATCAAGAACATACAAATAACCTATTGAAGAAACTAATTCATGCAAAAACACAAGCATATTTTATAAAAGATTAAATTAAATGTTCGAAGATCCCACCATCGACTTAAAAACAATTTGCAGCTCACTTAGCAACAGTACATATGTGTGGCTCGTTTGAGTACGTCTTGGTGTACTTTTATGGGGGCTACAGTGTTTAAAATGAGAGCGAGTAATTTGTTTCTTGTGTTTACTTTCTCTTTGTATACTTCTTTTTTCAACCATCCCCACAAACAAAAAGCTAATGGGGGTAAATTCCGGCAACCTTACGGCATCTGTCTCTCCAAAACGACTGGAAATCAGACACATGTTTAACTGAACTTTTTTACTCAATATTGTTCATACTACCACTTCATTCAATATTTACCATTCCTCCTCAATCAACTTGTATAATAGTTACTCTTATGAAAAAGAATCTGATTTGGGAGTCAATAAACGATAGGACACGAATGAAGTAATTGCTGGGAATGTATATGACTTAGGAGTATGTTGGAGATGAGGACTAGATGGATGTTGATAGAATGATTAATTAGCAGTAGTACATGGGAGGGATCGTGACCTTGGCTTCAGGGATAGTGGAAGAGGAGTTATGGACTGGAATAAATCACCGAAGAGTTTGCTGAGGAAGGTGCATCAATCATTGAAAGAACTTAAAGTGTAAATTATTGTCTTTCAAAAGTAGGCATGTAAGAAAATTTCCATTAATAATAAATAATTTTATTTCAGCTTAGAATAGCGATTCGCAAGTGTATTGGAAAAGAACCTTCTTATCATCCGTCTAGAATTATTATTATAACTTTTTTTTTTTACATCTCCAATTGCCATCTAGGATATTCGAAGCAATTTGTTACCAGCTGCGTAAATGTTACAGTTTCTGAGTTAAAGCTTTTTATCACGCAAGGAAAACTCGAATTTTTTTCTTCACTAACGGCTATAACAACCAACGCATCCATCCATACAGACTACTGATACTATATATAATAAGCATACATTACTGTGGGAACCCTCTGTTTCTGGTTCAGAAATGTTCGCTCTGGCCTCGCATTCGGGAGGGCGCGGGTTTGAATCCCAGTCCGAGCATCCAGATTTGGGTTTGCATGGTTTACGCAAATCACTCCAGGCGAAGGTCGGGATGCTTCCTTCAAAAAGGCCATGTCCGAATTCCATCCCGTTCCTTGTCCCCAGACCCATCCCGCCTCTAATGACCTTAGCCGTCGACGACGTGTAAAAAAAAAAAAAAAAAAAAAAAAAAAAATGGTTCAGAAATGTGCGCTCTGGCCTCGCATTCGGGAGGACGCGGGTTCGAATCTCGGTCGGCGCATCCAGATTTAGGTTTTCCATGGTTTCCCCAGATCACTCCAGGTGAATGCTTGGATGCTTCTTCCAAAAGGCCATGGCTGTATTCCTTTCCGTTCCTTGTCCCCAGTCCTTTCCCACCTCTCATGACCTCGATGTCGACAAGGCATAAAACCATAAGCAAAAAAAAAAAAAACCAACAGAAATGTAACTTAATTCCTTAAGCAATTGATGTAAAACTGGTAAAACTGTTATCGATAGGATTGATTGTTTTCTACTAAGGTTCTTGTAGAAAAAATTACGCTTTTCTTGATGGCAGGTGACTTGTTTGTGGTTTCATTAAATGTTTCAGCCTGAGAAGGTTGGTGTTACTGCATACGTGTTGCTAGTCACGACCCCTCTGTAATATTCTATTGGCTACCAGGTGAAGTTGTTCGGGAGTGTGTAGGTGGCCGGCTGCATAGACAATAGCCGAGGCCCTGTCATTTCGGGCATTGCGTCTGGTAAACATTTAATAATCCAGGCCTTCAGGCATCCCGTCTGCTCTGTGCCACTATCAGAACACGGGAAAGAACATAAACACTGTAGGATAACAGACGTAAATGAGTCCATTGTTTCAGTAAGATGGTTGGTCTGGGACAGCATGTGTTTACAACACAGACTCCAGCTGCAACCCAAAAAAAAAAGTTAGATTCGGCAAGTGACTGGTAAAGAACGTCATTAAAAGTCAAAGGTGGTGCATGAACGGTCTATGAAAAATCAGCAGCGTTAAAATGGTTTTTAAAAAATAATAATAATAATAATTGCATTGTGAATCCATATTTAACGGAAGAGTAACGCATTACTGCATTATTAAGCGTCACGATCTTATCAACGATAGAAAAGAACTACTCCTAAAGAGAATTGACGGAGATGTTAAGAGAGGGAGAAGATTGACAGTCAACCCAGGAGGAAGTCTTGGCATCAGGAGACCAGACGCAATATAGGATCTTCAGTTTCACCTATTTTCAGGTAGGTGTATCTGGCATTATTGTGGAAATTAAGTGTAAAAAGCATTACAGATTTGCACTTGATTGAAGTAATAGCTTCGTTCAATGTTCGGTAAGTTCACTTGTATCAGCGAGTTCTTTTAGATAATTTTCTCTACTGTAGCTCCTGTCAAGGCTGTGCTTCTATTCGTTGCCTAGAACAAGTTTCTTAAAGGGTCCTTGTTTCATGCACAATTCTGTAATTATTTTTACACCAGTTCTGCTTAATAGATGAAATTTTCTCGGGAAACTAGTCGAGTGGGTAAGTTTGTATAACGGGGCGTTTCGGCGGTCATGTACTCCTTCTGCCGCCATTGTCAAGTGTCAAGTGAGAATGGCGGCAGAGCACATGATCGCCGAAACGTCGTGTTATATAAACGTACTCACTCGACTATTTTCATGAGAAAATTTCATCTATAAACAACACCGAGAAAGCCTCCACGTTTATGTAGTTCTGATTAATGTTGTACTCCACGAGTAAATATCTTGAAGCTTTTTTGGTGTCGTTGCTGTTGGCTGACCGTTAGCCAAAACATCGTCTACACCTTGTGTTAATCTGCTTTTGGCTTTTCCGAAAGTGAAGTTACACACACTGCGATAAAATAATCATCGTTATGAACGAAATTCTATAAAATCAAAGTAGACGCAGAGAGAAGACTGCAGATATGACACTCTGACGTCAACTTCGATATATTCTATGCGTCAAAGTCCTTGAGATATGGTTTTTTTTTTTTTTTTTTTTTTTAATAAAACGAATAGATAAATCCCGAAAAGTCCTCGAATACTGAAATAACGTTTCTAATCCAAGTCCATGGAATTTTATGAACAAAAATACATTTTTAGCACAATCGTTGTCATTGAAACTGAAGTTTCAAATTTTTAAAAGATCATGAGGTTAAGTGTGTAAATGTTACTAAGGCGTTTTACTGAGCTCTGTAGAATGTGCTCAGTTCTTAACAACCAAGCATTTTTTGCTTTACAGTTATAGATTCAAATTTTCGGAACATATATTGCTTGTTTCATTCCACTTCATATATCTTCTCTCCGAACTTAATTACCTCAGAATTTCAACACAGGATGAAGAGACTGGTGTTAAAAAATGAACAAGATAAAAATACCTTCATCTTCGTCAGTGACTTCACGGATTTGTAAAATACGCATTTCACAGAAAATATAAGTCATACGAATCGCAGACAGATTCTTACGGTTAAGCTCCCTCCCACACTACTTCAGGAACCAACAATCCCTGGGTCTTGCTATCCAGTGGAAACATTGCACCGATTCTCCACGTCTGGATATCTAGATTTAGGTTGACATGAGTAAAAGTTGAATCATTTCGCAATAATGATACATACAAGAAGCTACGAGTCAGGTAAAGGAACTTGCTGTTGGGACAAGCAGTTGGGCACGCACGTCAAACAAAACGCCGGGATCGGATCGTTGTTCCCATGCGAATTAAGTCTTCTGTTCCGGGCGTATGAGCAGGTTGTTGCCTCCTCTCTTCTCTCAAAGCAAAACTCACTTTAATTTACTTTCTTATTCTTTCATAAATTCAGTTCTTTCTCTTAAATATTTCAGTGAAAGGTATTATTATTGTTTGTACAAACAATAATAATACGATGCACACTTAATTTATTATAGCACTCGTCGCAAAGCAATTCAAAATTACAAAGTCTTCACAAATTTTCACTTTACTATTAATATTTTTCAACTCATCTACACATCTTACATTCCACTCAAACATTCAATTGGAGGCTTGTGCCTCAGCACTCTATAACCTTATGCCATGTCTTTCTTGTTCAACAACGTCCCGCGGACTACACTGAATGTATTATAGTGTAGTGAACAGGGTCACTCCATAGTTTTTTTGTGAATGATAAGAGTGGCTGGATGAGACAGGGTATGCCACCTATTGACAGAATATTGAGGTATGTTCTCTCTTTTCATGGCGAACGGTGGGGGTTGACCAGCGGCTTAGACACCTAATCGGCCAATGGAATTTCGCCCGCCAAAAGAGACAAAGGGGTGCGTACGTCGCCGGAAGAAGAGGGACACTGGGCCACAGGTGTCTGAACAAGCAAGACCTCTGAGGAACCTCCCAGTGGGTGCAGATCAGAAGCTGTGTTAGGAAGTGTAAAAGTTATGAGTCTAAGTGTGTTTTCAGCGGGAAGTAGTGCAGCTGTTGAACCTATGGTTTAACAAAGTTTACGGTTGCTTGGTGCAGCGGTTGAACCTGCGGTTCGACAAAGGATACGGTTGCTTGGCGCACAAATGCACATGCTCCTACAGCACCAAGTGAGAAAATGATAAGGTGATTATATTCTTACCACTGAAAATGTTTATGGATCAACACTCCTGTAAACGGTCCTGGGTGAAGCAATTCACCAGTTAAGAACTTCTCATGCCTATTAAAATTGTTTTTATTATTTGAGCTAGTCGGAAAATTTGTATTGAGTATTCACAGCGTGTAAGCATAAGCATATAGTAGTCTCATGTAGGGTGGCGCCCGTGGTGTACAGTGTTGTTTTATATTTGATCATCATGTAAAAGAAAATAATTGTCAATTCTGTTTATAATCAAAGGTATGTTTTATATGGTAAAATAAATGTTTGCTTTTATAACTAACTCTTTGTTCAGAGCGAATCTGTTCAGTTCCCTGCCAAGATGAAATGCTTAAAAGATATCAATACAAGAAATTTTGATCTAAAATTAAAATAATAAATTTTCATAATTTTCGTTGCTATTTAAGCACAGAGACGGTGGGACCGTCACAATAGCTATGTGACGAGTGTATTGTACTGCGCGGCAGCTATCTAGCTGGCGAGCCTTTCTCGCGCCGCGACAGCAATGGATTCTCAACTCCATAACAAGGCTTCATCATTACTATTGGAATTATTATAAGAAAAAAAAAATACAATTAACTTTGAAATAAACTTTAGTAATTAAAAATACTATGGATCGGGTAGGCTGGTTGCATGTGTGGTATATACAGGGCGAGTCAAAAGTCCTTGGACACTTGGGCGAGTCAAAAGTCCTTGGGACACCTTCATAAGTTGAACAGAAATTTGATGTGGGGCCGCAACTTCTGGAGTGAATGTCATTCATGGCCGCCATCTTCAAATCCGCCATTTTGGATTCAAGTCATTTTTTTTTAAATGGGAAGGGAGGGGGGTGTCCAAGGACTTTTGACTCGCCCTGTATTTCAATAATAAATTGTGAAATTTCAAATTTGCTAGTTGCAAAATGTAAAAAAAATCCCATCACAATTATTAACTATAGATCATATTAATTTAAATTTTAAATATAACAAATAACTTACGCCAACTTAAAATATTTTATCTTTTTTTATTATTTATCAATTCAAGGTTGTCCATGATTTTCCGAAATCACTCCAGCCGAAGGCCGGGATGATACCACTAAATGGTCATGCCCGAATACCTTCCCGTTCCTTGCCCCATATCCTCTACCGGCTGTAGTGGCCCCGACGTCAACATCAACGAGCTTTTAATCCTGAACAAAATAAAAAGGTAACTGTTGAGCCTGACATTCGGGTAACGCTAACACAATCCCCTGACCAACCAGCAGTATTTCTAATTTTGATGCTATACCAAAATAAATCCTCATTAATGGTTTCTTCAAACTGACAATTTTCTTCATGTCACTAGTACATCGTCCTCTTGCGGCACTAAAAACATTGTCGTCAATGAGCTGTAATGCCCAAAAGTAAGAAAATACTGTGAACAGATTACAGGAGGTATAAAAATCAGTAATCTACGAAAGGATAGTTAACAGGCTATAGAGATTTCCGTGAAACGCAGTATGAGTTAACCAATAACACGACAAGATGAAAGCAGTGTTTAGTGAATATCTGAACGCATTTCAGTAAAAAAGAGATCTTTCGAAATACTAGTCAGTGATAAATGTTCCATCTGGAAGCTGATACATTTATTTTTCCTCTGTTACCTCCCGGAGTACCTCCGTTCCTTCTTTCTGATTGTATCACTTCCAGGAACCTCTGCTCCCAAGAGGTAGGGAGTCGCGCTATAGAACCGATCAGATGACGTCTGAATTCCTTCTTGGCTCTGCTCGAATGTTCCCAATAACGCCTCATTTCACAGATACTTTTCTCCAATTCCTTTTTAAAATTTTCCACGAAAATACTGTAATTTCATAAAATCTTGGTTCCAAGAATTCGGCGTTTTGAAATATTTTGAAACCGGCTGAACTATTCTCAATATTAGTTGACATGTTTTCATAAACGTAATAATTATGATTTATTCACTCTCAGTTGTGAAAATCTAGGTTAACAAGACGTATTAGGCAGGACACAAAAGGCTTCATGTCAATGCGATCAAATCAGATAGCTAATTTGTACTAGAGAAATTCCACAACGAACACTTCACAGTACATAATATTTACCAATACTGACATGCGGGCTTCAGACGCTTACTCTGATCGCCAAATAGAAAATGTTGTCAAAATACAAACCACAAAAATAAAAAAGATAAACTTTAAAGATAAAATGAAAACCGAAATAATTAGAGAGAAAAACACGAGTGGTAAGGTCAATGATAAAATGTATCGGCAGAACAAAAACCTTATTTGCACGTTCGCTTAGTGATGATGGGCAGTATTTTGGCATAAGTGTGAATGGCAAATGACGTAGAGAAAAGCCAAAAAATCAAAAAAGCAGATAAATGTTTCGTTTTTTTTTTTTTTTATTTTCCGGATTCCATGATGTGGGGGTCATTAGAGCAACGAAAGATTGAGGGTATGTCCTTATAACCGTCATTTACCTGGAATGATTTCGGTCAACCACGGAACACCGAATTCTGATGTGTTGTCTTATACTAGAACCTGCGACTTCTGAAATGTCAGTCCAGAGAGCTAATCGCTCACCTACCAAAAAGGAGTAATTTCAAATTTTCAATTATCTTAACTAACTTTCGAGTTTATTAAACTACGCTATCATCATCTTCATCGTTGATAGTCTCCAGCTTCTAGTCGAATCTGCCAGGAACGCAGTGTTTTCTAATATTTCCTGTCCCCCACCATTCCCTTCTTCCACTATATTGTAGTTTGTTCCTCTGTTTTGCACCTTTTCTATTCCCTTACTCCAACAAACCCGTGGTCTTCCTCAAGGCATATTCCCTTGCAGTTTAAAAACCTTACATTATCTTTGGCATCATTGTATAATTAATTTCCCCGATGCCACTAGAGTCTTGATCTGTCAATTTTATCCTATAAAAATTTCTCTTCAACTGTCTTCCTCACATGCTAATTCCGCTACTTGTTCAGTCTGCACCTATTCGGCTCATGTGAAATTTCCCCTCTGTGACCTGAATTCTATTAATATCTCTTTCTTCCATCACCAAAACTTCAGCACGAGTTGTTAGTTTTGGTAAAAGGTAAATCCCATAGATAATACTTTTGTATTTTAGTGGCACTGCCCTGCTCCAAATCAGGCATATGACAATCCTGTATAATTCTTGTGTTCCTTTACTGTTTTAGTTTATTTCTTTTATGTTTTTCCCACTCTTTCACGCTTTCCTCAACTCTTCTACTACCTCCAGCTACTCAATTCCAAAATGACTTCTTGATTAGCCTTGTCTTTCTTTTGCGTTATTATTAGTACAATTCTCTGTAAAATGGCTTCACTATTTACAGAGAATTGCACTACACGAGATTTCATGGTTTCTCACGCATCCCACTGTTCTTGCTATTTTGACTCGAACTTTGCTCAAACCACCACCTCATTTGTAAACATCATGGTTTTTTTTTTTTTAAATTCCCATTATAATATCCCAGGCCACCATCTTTATTATTTTATCCATGACGACAATAATTAGAAGCTGGGAGAGAGCTCTTTCTTGTCCATCTAATCTTAACCATGATTTCACTTAACCCCCACAAGCCTCATTCATTCTCTTAACTCTCTCATTCAATCGTTTATTAACACCTTTAATTTCTAACGCTTTGCAAACATTCTTTAAGTAGATGCTGTCTTAATGACCAAAAAATGCCATTATTAAGGTCACTACCATGCTCATAGTACTTCTCTGGTAATTGTCTTAGTGCGAGAATTAAGTCCACTGTTGACCTTCCTAGTCTGGACCCAAATTGCTCCTCTCGCAATCCTCTTTACACTACTTCCTTTCTCCTTCTCTCCATTATCATCTCAAATATTTTCGCAGAATATCTCAAGAGGGCCACCTAGGCTTCTATTTGTAACTCCAATTTTCTACCATAATTTTTGTTAGTTTCACCGAATATCGCCACTCCTTTCCGAAGAAATTACAGCAAGCGTGTAGGAGAACCATTCACAACTTATCATCGCTGAAGGATGATGTGTCTGTTAACATTGTATTAAAGCGTACGCTATCTTTCTTTATTTGCTGCCAATTTTTAAAAAAAATCTTTTTAAAGTTAATATTTCTGTAACTTCAATATGGAGAATAGAGAGTGGTTGGAAACGGTAGCATCACGCAATTAATAATTATGTGGTATACAAAAAAAAAAACTATATCTTTGTTGTCGGATGTTGTTTTGCTGTCAGTTAATAGAGGAAGGAATTTTTTTTTTTTTTTTTTTTTTTGCTTTACCGACTTGACTAGCTTGTTCTTTTCCTCATTCCTCAATGAATTAAAAGTGCCTTTATCTAGCAGAGGCTTGGTTCGTGGTAATCGAGGATTTAAAAAATATTGAATATTTCATATTTGAGGTAAATGTGTAGAGCTTTGTTCAAATATTTCTGTAGAAATTTCTAAGTTTCATCTATGTCACTGTTGAAAAAATTGGCACTAATAAACATAAGGAATCCTGGAAGGTACTACCATGCTCATATTAATCCGAACGACCTGAATTGCACATCGCTACATTTCCTCCTGGGACTTATTCAACCAATTATACACATCTACGAAGACAGTACAATACCCAGGAGGTGGTACAGTCTCACGACTATTAAAATGGAGCCACATCCAACTCCCATAAAGCGAAATACATTTCCGCTTTTTTGTTTCATAAACCGAAATAGTGATTACATTTCGGCAATAAAAGAGTTATAGGAACATCGAATACGTTTCATTTACTGTTTTAAAGACATTTTACAGTTATTAAGTGTTCACACATAACACGAAAGTTACCAATCTCAAACAAAATGCTGGTTTTTAGAAAGTACTGGATAACAACAAAATGCAGGTTTATACCCGTCTACAACAACTTAAAATGACTCGAAATTTACGTTAATATTCGACGTTTGCTGTATATTATAATTTTTGGAAACAGTACAGACGTATCTATGAGTTCAGTCAAATATATAACACGTAACAAGATTTCGGATTTAATAATTTTGGCAGTGGTCTTGTAAGTACGCTTGCCTGTAAAAGCAATTCTATTAGTTCTGTCGTTTCTTGAACATACTTAGCGTGGAACAATAGAAAAGAATCATAACATTAATGTTCTGGCTGACGTGAGACACTGTCAACGCAGCATGCGTGAGTAGGATTTGAAAGAACTTTTCTATAAAATTTAACTTCACCGTAAAGATTTCTGTCACTCAACATTCCCCATATTTCCTAGTGCTTATAACAAAGTCGGGCGATTGATCATTGATGTAATACGTAATGATAACTGTGTTAAAATAATCAAGGAACTAATCAAACTAATGTGTCTATTGTGCGAAAAAGTATTTTTTAGCTAATGTCCTTATTGTGCGACAACGATAATTTCTAGCCTGTGGTATTGGGAAGCAAATGAGAAATGAAATGGAAAGTGGCTGTTCTTACGAAAAAAATTCTCATCAAGGAAGAACATAAAATTCAAAGCTTCCGTATTTAAAAACATGCTGCTCCGACTAGTGATAGCTAATGATGTAATTGATGCATAACCCCAACTGGGAATTATTCGTAGCATGGAGTTATCTTCCCTGTCCTATCGCGTTGACCGCTATCTCCGGGAGTCCGTAAAAAATTCGGTTTGCGGTAAGGGGCAAAATCGTTAACCGTAGCACAAAAAGAATATACATTATTAAAGAAGTACAGAAATTTTAAAAGTTAATTCTGACGCATATCAACATTGATGAAAAGTTTCTTTAATTTTATTTCCTAAATTTAAAATTCCAATAAATAACAGTAAATTCCAGGAAGGAGGAAAGATAATGCCTGGCTCGTTATTGGTTTTCTCCTACCACAGCTTCCGTCTCTGGTAAGCCTGACGCTATGGTGCTGTAATTGGCTCAGGTTTCGGATATGCTGATCCCGGAAGCTATGAGGTGCGATGTCTTGCGGTTCCACGGTTCCAGTCAGCCGAGGGCAAAAGTGATTAAATGATGCGTTATTTTTTTCTTGGGTTACCCGTACACTGGGACGGAAAACATATTTTACACCTATTGGGAAGTTGAAATTACAAATTTCTGCCTGTATCTATTGTGAAATCAAAATTCGTTGTTATTCTCCAATAAAGTCACTATTATTTAAAAGGCACGGAAGAGGTTAGTATTCTAAAAACGTAAACGAATTCGGCAACGATATTTGAGAAATGGCAATTCTTCATTCCGTTGAGTAATTTCGAGATTTTTTATTTAAGATCGTGAGTGTGAATTGACTACTGTCTAGTGCCACTGATGAAATTTACCCTTCACCCAATTCGTTCAGCTATTAATTAATGTAAAATTCCGAGAAATAAACAATAACTTTCAGGAACGAGGAAAGATAATGCCAAGCTGTTTATGCGTTGTAGCCACCTCATCTTCCGACTGAGGTAAGCATGACGCGATGGGGCGGTAAGAGGCCCATATTCGCGGATGCAAATCCGGAAGCTAGTGCGTTGTCTCGTGGTTCCACGGTTCGAGTCGCGGCGCGGGAAAAAGTGGTTTAAACGATACGTTATGTTTTTCTTGTGTTACCCGTACACTGAGACAGTAAAAACGTATTATACACCTATTGAGACGTTAAAATTACAGATTTCTGCCTAAATCTATTGAGCAATTCAAATTCATTGTTATTTTTCTGTAAAGTCATTATTATTGCAAAGGCCTGGAAATTTTTTATTTTTTTTAATTTTATTTAAAAAAAAAACAAAAAAAACCGAATGGTCAACGGTCGTTGAGAAGTGGCAATTCCCCATTCCTTTGAGTATTTTCGGATTTTTTTTATTTAACCCGAAACTTTTTTGGCTGGATCGTGAATGTGACTTGACTACTGTCTGATGCCGCTGAAGAACTTAGCCTATTTGTTTGATGAACAGTAACACAATCAAGATTTAATTTAAACTGCTGGTATCTGTATGTATTGACATATTAACTCTTTGTATGCTGAATTGACGCTAAAGTAAATACAATCATGTTGTGGATACTGAAATTTGTAATAATCTAGTCTTAAAGTATAAATTGTTCGCGATCATTAATTTCGCCAAAGTGTAAAGTATAAGGTTTGTTTCCTCATAGAAATTAAACAGCAGTGATTAATCTTGCAGGTTCTCATGAACAACTCCAAATGTACTCCCTGCCTTTACGGCACTAAAATGCACTAAACTCGTCAGATTAATTTGGCTGAACAGTATTTTAAAATCCAAATACACACGTTTTATCGTCGATGTGGCCTATAAACTGCTAACAAAATGTTTTTCATATGGAGTTCTAAATGAATCTGTCTTCACGGTAAACAACTAAAGATGCTGCTAAAAATGGACTGAGACATCCGATGACAAGTGTATTCGCGCTTGATATTAGAATTTATTTTTAGACAATTTGTAATAAAATTAAGTTTTTTTACGTATATACATATGATATGTATTTAGCAACAAGTGAAAAGGAAATAATCAATGAAAAAATACTCTACCTCAAGTGGGATCGAACCTAGGATCAACAGTTCCACAGGTCAGCGCATTACCGTTTTTATTTTTTTATTTTTTTATTTTTTATTTTTATTTTTTTTTATTTCTTCTCAAATCGACAAGCAAATTAAAATTTAGGTTTAGAAATTAGGTGTATTATTCTTTGTTGTAAAATAAATAAGATCTTCTTCTTTTCTTTTTTTATCATAGTGCTGTGGGCACCAATGTACTAAAGACTGGATTAAAGTAAATATTTCTTCTATTCATCTTCTTCGAATAGTGATATAGGCGAAAATAATAATAATATAAAATAATAATTTTTTTCTGATCTTCAGGATGTGGAAGTGTCGATCTTGCTCTTCGGCCAGTCGTTGTCTTGAAGTACAGCTGGTACTTAGTAGGGCATTATGACAAGCAGGAAGCGTGCAAAGTTTTCCTTATATTTTCTCGATTTGATTATTTTGCTGTGTTCATTTGTTAAATAGCTCCAGTAGTCTACGATGGTCATCTCTTCTCTTTTATGTACAACATAATGGGTGTAGTTGGCCAGCAACCAGAAGTGGGCATTTCTCTTAGTAGTAGGATATATTTTCGTGTCAGGGATTAGTATATCCTCTGGCGTGAAATTGTTTGGAGTGGTTCTATTTATTATTGCCAGTTTGCTTTTTGTCTATCTCCATATATCAGGAGCTTCGCATCCTAACAGTCGGTGTTGTATTGTGTCTTGCAAGTTGCAGCGTAAACACATTGGAGTAGGACAGAGGCGTAGTGCGAAAAGTTTTTCGTTGGTATGTATCTTTCTATGTACTACTCTGTGCCACGTGGAACGGGCATTACTGCTGATATATTGACTGTGAATATTCTCCCATATCTGTTTCCAATCATTTCTTTTATAGGTGAGTTCTAGTTTACTTTTTATCTCTCTTTTCATCAAGCAGTATAGTTTCCTTGTTGATGGCACCTGGTCTGTGTTGTTTTCTCTTATGTAGCTGTTTTCAATGTAGAAGGAGCGGAAATGGTTTAAGGTAGCGTTTATGTGACTGACGTCAACGGGCGCTTTGTTGCTATGCGGTTCCATTGCATTTATTATGTGTCTTGTAAGGTTTGTTTGTGTTGTTCTACATTGACTGTACATATTCCTCATGAAGATTTCAGTGCATTTCGTACGTATATCAACCAGATTTAATCCTCCTTTTTCATACGGCATCTGCAAAACTTTATGTTGAATCTTCAGTATCTGTCCCCTCTGTACATACCAGCTGATTGCCGTTTCCATTTTTTTAGCTATTTCCACAGGTATCTGAAATATGTGAGCTATGTACCATATTTTGGAGAGCGCTGTGGTATTTATCAACCATATTTTCTGTATTGGGTTTAGTTCTCTATGGGTGAAATCATGCAGTTTGCTTCGAATAACTGCCAATAGACGTCTCCAGTTTACTGCGGAAGCTTTTTGCAGAACTTTATTAAATTCTACACCAAGAATCTTTATTTTGTCACATGGCTTTATCCATGTTGTGTTGTTTAGTTCTATACCAGCGCCTATGTTTAGTATTGCAGATTTATCTAAATTCAATTTTGCGTTTGAAGCTTTTGAATACGAATTTACCAACTGTCGTGTGTTTTCTAGGTCTTCCAAGTTGGTTATGATGATATTGATATCATCTGCGTACGCACACACCACTGTTTTTGTTCCTTGGTACTTTAAGCCAGGAAGTATATTATGCACTGCCGCTAAATATGGTTCAGCTGCAAACGCATAAAGGAACATGGATAAAGGGCATCCTTGTCTAATGGATCTGGTTATTTTTATTGAATTGGTTATAGATCCGTTTATAGATATTCGTGATGTGGCTTGGTGTAATAGCATGTAAAGCAAATTGCATATTTGCTGGCTGATACCCATTCTTTCCATAGTAAGTTTTAAATAAGTATGATTAATACGATCAAATGCTTTATGGAAATCTTGTGATAAAATAGCCATTTTCACGTTTGCTGCCTTCGAGACTGCAGTTACATCACGAATATTTGTTAGGGTTTGCATTATATTTCTGCCTCCACCAATGCAGGTCTGGTATTCTCCAATAATCTTTTTAGCTACAGCCCCAAGTCTAGTGGCGATAATTCTACCGAATATTTTATAATCTGAATTGAGAAGAGTTAGAGGTCTGAAATTTTCAACATTTTTCTTATCTGTTTTTTTTGGGATTAATACAATTAATCCTTCTAGCATTTCGGTTGGAGCTGACTGCATAGCTAGAATCTCATTATACATTTTTATAAATTCGTATTTTAGAATATCCCAATATGATACGTAAAATTCTATTGGGAGGCCATCAAGACCAGGTGATTTCATTCTCGGACTCCGTTGAATTGCGTTTTTTATTTCTTCTTCCGAGATTTCTTCATTCAGCATTCCGTTCTCTTGTTCTGTTATTACTGGGTTTATGTGACGTAACAGACTGCTGACTTCTTCATTATCAATTGCCTCTTCAGTGTATAATTCAGAGAGATACTTTTTTATTTCTATCTCTATTCCTTTTTGGTTGGTAATGATACATCCCTCTTCTGATTTTAACTCCGTCACGAGTTTCCTGTTTGCTTGATGTCTTTCTTTTATGAGATGAAATGTTGAAGTTATTTCTTCTTGTTGAAAGGATCCAGTTTTAGCTCGTATCTGGTAACCTATTAGTTTTTTTCTAGTTATATTTGTTATTCTGGCCTTGGTATGTTTTATTTTTCTCATATTTTGGATGCTATCTACGTCGTTGGTGCACAGTTCTCTTAGGACCATGAAAAGGAATTCTTTTGTTTTGTTTTCCCATTTCTTCAAGCATCTGCTGAAGTTTATCAATGTATTTCTGAGGCGTGGCTTTGCACACTGTAACCACCATTGGACAGTTGTATTGTACTTGTTTTTTTGTTTCTTGCATTGATTCCAAGTATTATTGACTATCTGTTCCAATTCTTTCTCATTTAGGATGGAGGTGTTTAATTTCCAGTATCCTCTGTTTCTAAAGATTTCTTGGCGCCGCAATTTTATTTTGCAATGATATGCACTGTGGTCCGAAAAAGCTACTGGCCATATCTCGACTGATGTTACTTCACTCGATATGTCCGGTGAAATATAAATTCTATCTAATCTACTTGCTGTACTCTCAGTTATAAATGTAAACCCGGGAATTTGCCCGTTTCTTATTTCCCAACTGTCTAACAAACTTAGTTTATTTATTAGGTACTCGAGTTCCTGGCATTTGTTAAAATTAGGGTACTGATCTTTTTGAGATAAAACGCAATTAAAATCTCCCGCAAGTATGAGACTTTCACAGGTGTTTGTCAGAAGCTGAGTTATCTCTGTTTTATAAAACTGTTTCCTACTTTCTCTATTCTGATTTCCGGAGGGAGCATAGATGTTTATTACACGTGTTCCTGCTATTGTGCAGGCTAATCCTCTTCCATTTTCTAAAATCTCAACATCTTTGATTTGAATACCCTCTTTCGTTAGAATTGCAGTCCCTAGACCATGGTCGTAACCAGGATTCTTCAGTTCATTGTACCCGGTGACATTCAGTGCACCTTCCCAGGCAACTTCCTGTAAGAGCGCTATATCAACAGATGCCGCCCATAGATATTCTTTGAGGCATTGTATTTTAGTTTGGTTCTTTATTCCGTTTAGATTTAGGGTAGACACACAGTATGTCTGAGTGGGCGTTGTTGCACTACGGTCTGCCATTTAGATCAAATGTTGTCACACAAGGTTGAAAACGAGACAGTTATTTTTTTCTTTTTTTTTTCTTCCCTTTCACGTTTATTTAATAACATTTATAATCTTGCTTTTGCCTCTTATTTGCTTGACTTATCTTCTTCCTCAGTGTCATTTAAGTCGTCCAACCAAAGAATTTTATTGTTCCCGCGGTCATTTCCCATTTCAACTATCTCGCTGGTCTTGTTTTCATAGTTGTTGTCTTCCTTATTGGAGTTGGCGCTTTGGGGCATTTCTTCATCAATTGTCTCCATTTGTAAGGTGGTTACTTCCCTGGATTTTTCAGCTAATTCTTTCGCTATCAAATCTACTCCCCTCTTATCAAGTCTCAGTCTTTTTGTATTTGGTGTATTTTCGTGCTTGCGTTCTTCCATGGGCATAATTTCTTTTTTCTCAGATGATGGCACTGTCACAGGATGTTGTTTAGAATTTTTTATAATTTCTTTTTTCTCAGTTGGTGATATTTCCAGTAAATGTAGATTAGAAGTTTGGTTATTATTTTGTCCAGTTGGATAGTTTGCTTCTTTTTCCTTCGGGGGTTCATCAGGTACTGCGTCATTATAAGGATTCTCTATTTCCATCATGATGTTGGTTGCGTCATCTGTTTCCATGCTGAGAGTAGGTTCATCATTTCTATGTACACTGGTTGATTGATTACTGTTTGCCACGCTAGCGTATGATGCTTTTAAAAGTTCGCCTCTGAAAGCTGTATCAGGGGCCATGCGCTCAGATGGTAGCTGCAGGGGTTTCTTCCTGGTGCATTCAGCCTTGAGGTGTTCGTTTGAGTTGCATATGACACACGTACGTGGTTGTCCGTCGTAAATAACAAGTGCTTTAAATCCGGCAATATCTACATACGATGGTACGTGGCACTTCAGATCTATTTTCACAGTTCTAATACCACTATCTACGACAAATCTTTTGCTACCGTATCTTTTATCGGAGGTTACACTCAAAATTGTACCAAATTTATCCAAAGCTTTTCGTATTATGTCTGTATTAATTTCAAAGGGCACATTATGGATTTTTACATGTCTTATTCCCAGGCCTGCATGTGATATGGAAACGGTGCTTACCTCGCCATTGGTGTGCACAAATTTTCTTTCTCCGTTGGTTTCCTTCAGTATTCGCAGACACTCTTCTTCATTTCGTAGCTTGACGTATATCACATTGGCCAGGAAATCCACCTGGGTACACTTTCTTCTCGTAATCCTATTTCACTATATAACCACTCATCGATTTCAACTGCTTTCGGACGCATATATCCATACGCAAAGGAGAACTTTAGCGTTGATTTTCGTATGAATTGATTCACTTCCATATTTGTTGGTTTTCACTATACTTTGCTTTTATTTACTCTGCAGGCACTTGTCACACGACACAGCAGGAAAAGTGTGATGCGACCGCTCGCTACGGCAGGTCGCGAGCGACTGCCCGTTCAGCCACTCCGCATTTACAAACAGACGTGCTTTGTCCATTATATAACCAAAGTGAAGATTTATATAGATACAAAATCTCGTGAATGAATAGTTATTGATAATCTGTATAAGGAATCAAACTGTTAAAAACAGGGAAAAAAATCAGTTAAATAAAAATATGAGACGTGGAAGAAAAATAATTTTCCATTTCGGCAATGTGTCTGTTCTTATGATATCGCCTAGCTATGAGACATGATTCCTTGTATAGGAATTTCCGCAGCACTGCCAGAAGTCAGAAATCGTGACAACGTTGGAAGCAGTAGATGTGGCAGCGGTGCAGGAGGAAATAAGTGTGAACTTTCCTATTTCCTTCGGCTAAGAAGAACACCTTTATAACGCAAATAATACACGTAATAATTCATCACGAGCAGCAAATTCGGTTAAAGTTTTTTTTATCGTTTTTCACTACAATTATGCAAATTAAGACTGCAAGTCACAGCTGGAAATTAAAACTGTAAGAGAGAAATCCAAAATCTAATGTCTCCTAAGCAAAGTTTCAATTCACTTTCTTCAATGTATACATCGTTTTAAGGGCTGAACAATTATACCATTTCCTATGTCATCACCATTCGACACACGCATTCTTGTAGACGCTATGACAGTCTGGCCTCTCATTCGGGAGGACACAGGTTGGAATCCTAGTCCGGCCATCCAGATTTGGGGTTTCAACGGTTTCCCCAAACCACTCTATGTGAATACCGGAATAGTTCCAAAAGGCCATTGGTGAAATCCTTTCCACTAGTCCTCTTCCGCCTCTAATAGTCGGACGGGTATTCAAACCCGCCTCCTCCCGAATGCGCGGCCAGAGCGTTAAGGATCATCCACTACGCTCTGTCCTCCGATCCTAAGGTACTGTCGAACTTTCTTTACCGGTAGGCTGTGTTTGTTTGAATTTTTGCGGCTTAGTCTATTTTGGAGTCGACTATCACGGGTGACGAAAAGTCACCGTTCCACTTCACACACGAGACTAAAGAACACTCACACGAGTGGCGACATCCTTCTTCGCCAAATGGTGATATATATTTATGTTATTATACTGAAGTAATCGCAAACAAAGAATAACACAAAAATTGTATGATTTATTAAGTAACGAGTTTTTAAATCCCGCAGGTATCAAGTCGCTACGCTGTAAAGCAGTAATTCAATCCCGATTCTCAATTAACTTTCTTTACTTATACCAGTAATAAAAGAATTTATGCTAGTCCTACGATAATAACCTGGTTTTAAATTTTTGAGTGACAATGGTCATTTAATTTGTTACAGTACTAATATTTGGTTCTTTGCGATTTCCTTTCATGTTTTTACATTATATTTTTGTTTTCCTTGACGACGGTGTATCATCATTATAGACCACCTACAGAATTAATGATAGACATGGATTAAAATTAGAGACATAATGCCAACGATAAATTAATTGTTTCTGAAACGTGAAATCAGTTATACTGCGAAATGATTATTTTGGATAAACGTACAGTTGGAAATGGGACAGACGATCTGATTTCGGCGTGGCTGGGAACCAGAGTAGCTTTCTTTCAGCGCTGCCGCCGCAAAAGTGTTTACTTTCATGTTGGTAGTTGGTTAAAAATCATTTGATAGTTTCGGTTATAAGAGATTCCTTAAGTATCTTATTCCCTGAGGCAGTTTGGAAGGAATCAAGGATATATAATATGCATAAGCATAGTGTAGGCTCGGAACTTATAAAAGGGGAAAAAAATTTAAAAGAATATGAAATACGTGGATTTGAACCTTGAACCGCAGGTTCAGAAAACCACAACACTAACCACAGGCCCCCCTCCCGACCCCCCCACTCAAGCTAGATACCTACTCGTCAGTTTGTTAACAATGCTGCCTAGGAAGACTGTTTCATTCAATCTTTTCCGAAATAATCTCTTGTTTCTGTAGTTTCGTCGTAATAAAATTCTACCTCCTCGAAAATGGTTATTACCTGGTTTGTCAACAGACCACATTATGAGTGAAATATTATCGGAAGGAATTAGCTTAACCAGTATGTAAATAATGAACGTTAAAGTTTTACGCTACTCAGTTGTAGTAAAAAGTAGAACGGAGCCTTAGGAGTTATTTTTTGCCTCGCTTTAATGCATTCCAGTTAATTACAACTTTTGCGATAGGTTTTACGATCTGAATTTATTTAAAGTGTTATTGAAATGTAGGGCAAGGTTGATGAACAACCCCGCCATTATGAATCGTCAGTGGGGAGGAGCTTAATTATAGTTTTGTTTCATGTATTGACTTACGGAAATGAATAATCTGAAATATAGATGGCTCTGAATGAAATATCCCCCAATGATATTGCCAAAAGGCGGAGCCAGCATTGCCTCACTCTTTCTTGGGATGAGATTGATGCCACATTGTGCAAAAAGACTGATAGAACATGACAGCGCTGTCCATATTTAATGCAAAGACTGTACGAGTATATATAGAAAATTAATGATCATGCATTCTTTAAGAGTAGGAATATCCTGGGAATGGATATTCCATACGAGCCGTTTACGGAAAGGCTGCGCGTTCAACGGTGTATGTAAACAGCCCTATTTCCTCATGATGGTCCTACCACACATCACTTGCCGAGTGTAACTGAGACAAACTATAAATCCTTATAATGAATTACAATGTGGCCCTTGATAGTGCTATCGTCATCTAACAGCTGACACGTAATTTTTTTTAAGTTTTCTATTAACAAAACATTACGAAAAAATACGTGTCACTATTTCTTTCTGTTATAATATTTATCTTCAGACAAAAATTTTCAAAAATTTAGAAAATGATAGAGTTTTGTTTAGAATAAATGAAACGTAGGATATTTATAAAACCACTCTTCTTTCTCATAATAGTCGTGGATGTTATGACGTCTATATACTGGCTATCGTTTTTCCACAACTATGAGGAAACAAACCTTTTACACTTTGGCGAAATTAATGATCGCGAACAATTTATACTTTAAGACTAGATTATTACAAATTTCAGTATCCACAACATGATTGTATTTACTTTAGCGTCAATTCAGCATACAAAGAGTTAATATGTCAATACATACAGATACCAGCAGTTTAAATTAAATCTTGATTGTGTTACTGTTCATCAAACAAATAGGCTAAGTTCATCAGCGGCATCAGACAGTAGTCAAGTCACATTCACGATCCAGCCAAAAAAGTTTCGGGTTAAATAAAAAAAATCCGAAAATACTCAAAGGAATGGGGAATTGCCACTTCTCAACGACCGTTGACCAATTCGGTTTTTTTTTGTTTTTTTTTAAATAAAATTAAAAAAAATAAAAAATTTCCAGGCCTTTGCAATAATAATGACTTTACAGAAAAATAACAATGAATTTGAATTGCTCAATAGATTTAGGCAGAAATCTGTAATTTTAACGTCTCAATAGGTGTATAATACGTTTTTACTGTCTCAGTGTACGGGTAACACAAGAAAAACATAACGTATCGTTTAACCACTTTTTCCCGCGCCGCGACTCGAACCGTGGAACCACGAGACAACGCACTAGCTTCCGGGATTTGCATCCGCGAATATGGGCCTCTTACCGCCCCATCGCGTCATGCTTACCTCAGTCGGAAGATGAGGTGGCTACAACGCATAAACAGCTTGGCATTATCTTTCCTCGTTCCTGAAAGTTATTGTTTATTTCTCGGAATTTTACATTAATTAATAGCTGAACGAATTGGGTGAAGGGTAAATTTCATCAGTGGCACTAGACAGTAGTCAATTCACACTCACGATCTTAAATAAAAAATCTCGAAATTACTCAACGGAATGAAGAATTGCCATTTCTCAAATATCGTTGCCGACTTCGTTTATGTTTTTAGAATACTAACCTCTTCCATGCCTTTTAAATAATAGTGACTTTATTGGAGAATAAAAACGAATTTGGATTTCACAATAGATACAGGCAGAAATTTGTAATTTCAACTTCCCAATAGGTGTAAAATATGTTTTCCGTCCCAGTGTACGGGTAACCCAAGAAAAAAATAACGCATCATTTAATCACTTTTGCCCTCGGCTGACTCGAACCGTGGAACCGCAAGACATCGCACCTCATAGCTTCCGGGATCAGCATATCCGAACCTGAGCCAATCACAGCACCATAGCGTCAGGCTTACCAGAGATGGAAGCTGTGGTAGGAGAAACCAATAACGAGCCAGGCATTATCTTTCCTCCTTCCTGGAATTTACTGTTTATTTATTGGAATTTTAAATTTAGGAAATAAAATTAAAGAAACTTTTCATCAATGTTGATATGCGTCAGAATTAACTTTTAAAATTTCTGTACTTCTTTAATAATGTATATTCTTTTTGTGCTACGGTTAACGATTTTGCCCCTTACCGCAAACCGAATTTTTTACGGACTCCCGGAGATAGCGGTTAACGCGATAGGACAGGGAAGATAACTCCATGCTACGAATAATTCCCAGTTGGGGTTATGCATCAATTATATCATTAGCTATCACTAGTCGGAGCAGCATGTTTTTAAATACGGAAGCTTGAATTTTATGTTCTTCCTTGATGAGAATTTTTTTCGTAAGAACAGCCACTTTCCATTTCATTTCTCATTTGCTTCCCAATACCACAGGCTAGAAATTATCGTTGTCGCACAATAAGGACATTAGCTAAAAAATACTTTTTCGCACAATAGACACATTAGTTTGATTTAGTTCCTTGATTATTTTAAACAGTTATCATTACGTATTACATCAATGATCAATCGCCCGACTTTGTTATAAGCACTAGGAAATATGGGGAATGTTGAGTGACAGAAACATTTACGGTGAAGTTAAATTTAATAGGAAAGTGTCTTTCAAATCCTACTCACGCATGCTTCGTTGACAGTGTCTCACGTCAGCCAGAACATTAATGTTATGATTCTTTTCTATTGTTCCACGCTAAGTATGTTCAAGAAACGACAGAACTAAAAGAATTGCTTTTACAGGCAAGCGTACTTACAAGACCACTGCCAAAATTATTAAATCCGAAATCTTGTTACGTGTTATATATTTGACTGAACTCTTAGATAAGTCTGTACTGTTTCCAAAAATTATAATATACAGCAAACGTTGAATATTAACGTAAATTTCGAGTCATTTTAAGTTGTTGTAGACGGGTATAAAACCTGCATTTTGTTGTTATCCAGTACTTTCTAAAAACCAGCATTTTGTTTGAGATTGGTAACTTTCGTGTTATGTGTGAACACTTAATAACTGTAAAATGTCTTTAAAACAGTAAATGAAACGTATTCGATGTTCCTATAACTCTTTCATTGCCGAAATGTAATCACTATTTCGGTTTATGAAACAAAAAAGCGGAAATGTATTTCGCTTTATGGGAGGTGGATGTGGCTCAATTTTAATAGTCGTGAGACTGTACCACCTCCTGGGTATTGTACTGTCTTCGTAGATGTGTATAATTGGTTGAATAAGTCCCAGGAGGAAATGTAGCGATGTGCAATTCACGTCGTTCGGATTAATATAAGCATGGAAGGTACTACTAAAACCCAACGAAAAAGTTAATGGTTACATGTGGTGGGGGGGGGGGGGGGAGGGGGAAGAAGGGAGAAGAGAGGGAATAAGATTGCATGATCGACATCCGGGTATCAATGAGGTCTAAAAAAAAAAAAAATTACTTAAACATCGAGAAGGCAAAATTACCAGTAGTTTCCCGTGTGCAACAACTGCAAGACTTCTAGACAGGCGAGTTCATGAGAGTTGCCACTTTGAAAAGGCGTTTCGCACGAACGAATTTATCACTGTTTTAACGTGTGCCATTTGGTTTGCTTTAGGAAAGATATAAATTCGTAAACCACACCTTGCATCAGCGGCTTCAAGACGATGGCACGGAAAACAAGACTCGGATGACATCACTACGTACTACTGTCTGTGGAACGATCGACGAGCGGTCGCGCATAATCGTTGTATCTGCTCACACACGGCTTGATAGGTGATTTCAGCAGGATCAGTGCGAGTGTAGACAAGAAACGAAAGTCAACCCGGTTACCATTTGCTTCCATATCAACGTTCCACAAAAACTTATACTGTACAACACAACATTTTTTAAATATTATTTCATCCATTTCAACGTGCCACAAGAGCTAACAGGGTACTCAATGTTTCAAATTCTACTGCAACCATTACATAAATTTTCCCAAGAATGAGTCGTCACACCGAGAATCAATTTTACTGAGGCATAAACTGAATTTGAATGGTACGACTTATGCGCCTCCACTAAACGCATAGAACTACAAAACTTTCTGTAGAACCTTCGTCAAGTATCTCGTCTCTCGTATCACAGACTTGTTTGGGAGCGTCCATAAACTACTGGGCTCAATTTTGGCCTCACTTGATCCTCCCCCCCCCTAACGTAGCTTTTGCCTCTAAATCCCCCCCCCCTCCCGCGTGTACCACTTACCTTTTTTCCATATTAACTTCGGACGACACTTTGTGCTGTTTTCTCTCAACAAACTATCGTTAAAATTATTGCGTGTATAATGAACAAAACCGATATTTGCGTTGTGTATAATAGGGTTTTCTATAATTATAAATATTCTGAATAAAATGTTGAAACTAGCCATTCCTGCAAGTGATCAATTATTGGGATAAACTTCTGGTGTTACTAAAAACATTTTCCTTATCTCATTCACCATCATTCGTTAAATGGATAAATTATGCGTGCCGTGTAAAAAAAACTAAGAAATGCCGCAATATTTGCAGTTCTATTACCTTTCTTTCTGCATTACCAGGCAATGATTCTATAACACATTGGATAATGAAATCTCGTTGGAAAAACATTTCAGATAAGCCGCGTAAAGTTTACGGTTTACTGCACAGCGTCTCTTCACACCACGCTTTTAACTTGAAATAACTCGTAAGTGAGCACTATGCTTAAAGTTGTACAGGAATTCACGTGACAGAACAAAATTAGAATTATTTTATCAACGATAGGTGTGGCCACACGCGGGCTATCCTAAGCAAACAGCCTCATTTCGACAGCCTCGGGATTCCGTATGAGTCTTTAATACAATGACTTCCCATTGGCTTCTGCATACCCATACCGTTGATCAATACTGACCCTAAGACCACTCTCCGCTCCTCCGCTCTTGTAACAAGAAGCCAACAGAGTGTGATTCCTTATCCTGGGAATCGTTCAGTTGATCTCTACTGAACCGAAGCCACTCTCCGATCCTCCGCTCTTGTTACAAGAAGCCAACGGACAGTAACGCCATATCTTAAAAATCGTTCAGTTGATCACTACTGACCGGAAACCACTCTCCGCTCCGTTGCCCTTGTTACAAGAAGCCAACAAGGAGTGACTCCTTATCCTGAGAATCGTTAAGATCATCACTATTGACCTAAGACTATTCACCGGTCCCCGCCTGTCTTACAAGGAGCCAACAGATCCTGGGATTCGTACAGTTGTCAAAGCTTTATCCGTGCAAATAGTGTGCACCACGTAAAGGATAGATTGACTTTGGTTGGAATATAAACTTTTCCAAACCTTAAGAATGACATAATCGAAGCATTGCAAAATATTTATTACTTTTCGGGTTTTTCGTTGCGTTACGTTTGTTTTTTGTTGTTATTCTCGACGTTTCAGTCCCGATCTTAAATCGCCTTCTGAATATCCTGAAGTAGGCTGATTATATCAAAGCAACATGAAATGGGACATGCACATAACTTCCGTCGTAGGCAAGGCTAATTCTAAATTACGATTCATAGGTCGTATTTTGAGGAATTGTAACGCTCAAACAAAGGAGATAGCGTATAAAACACTAGTGCGTCCGCATCTGGATTACTGTTGTGGGGTTTGGGATCCGTATCGCATGGTTCTGATTGACTCAGTTGAGAGGGTGCCCTTATGAAAGCGTCACAGAATTGATACATAGATTGGGCTGGGATAGTTTGGAAGACAGACGACCTAGCTTGCGTTCGAATTTATTGGAGAATATGCGAAAAAATTTAAATTTCGAGTGCAATGAAATACTTCTTCCGCCAACCTATTTAGGTCGCAATGACCGGAGGGATAAGATTAGAGAAATAAGATGCTGTACTGATGCTTTTATGTATTCCTTCTTTCCTCGCACTATTCGGGATTGGAATGGGCGTATTTAGGATTGGTGCTTAGCACCCTCTGCCACCCACAATGTTTGTGATTTGCAGAGTATGGATGTAGATGTAGATATTCGTTTCTTAGTCTGTAGGCAAAGTGCGTTGAAAGTTTTGTTTTCAAGCAGAGAACGTATACTACTCCACACATGGTAAGATTGAGTTTTTGCTTTCTCTGGCATAGCAATCATATTTCGCTGAAGCTTCTCGTCTTTCCACTAGCACGTCTTCTTTTATCTGAATGAAAGGACGGTAGTTTAGTATCACACCAGTACGATTTATACGCTACTGATGACACTGAGAGTTGTTGGAAGAAGGAGGGAATTTAGCGAAACATTTTGAGGGGAGCGACACTCAGGGGTCGATTGTGTCGCGGGAGGAGCAGAAAATGCGCCTTTGTCGCTGCGGCGGCACGCCCGCAACCCACCCACCAGCCTCCTTGCGCCGCCTCGCGTCTTTATTCGTCCGTCGGTAATTGAGAGGCGCTGTTTTCACAGCAGCTACAGCAACGAGCTCATTAATGCGCAGGCAGACCGTGTTCTGTTCACACCAAGCCGCCACCCCAAGATCCTCCGTTCTGTGTTCGTCACTTCCGCCGAGGAAGCTCGGAGACGCCCCGCGGGGCTTAAACACCGGCAGCCACTTTCCGTTTTCCGTCCCTCGCAAGGGTCCAATAATTCGTTGCACCGAGGCCTCGGTGCGATGAATTATTGGACTCGTAAATACGTTGTGATCTAACAGACAGAAACCTTCTAAAATTGCTTGTACGTTTCCACCAAACTAAATTATATCTGAGGCATATAGAGATATTACCAGGTTTTTTTTAGTTCTATTAGATTTAAAAAAAAAAACTTTCGACACTGTGCCTCACACTAGGTTACTTATGAAACTTCATGGTTACGGTATATCTTGACAAATATGTGACTGGGTTCCAGACTTTCTGAAGGGCAGAACACAGTGTGTAGTTCTCGACGGCGAACGTTCATTACGTACCGAAGTGAGGTCCGGGGTACCCCAGGGTAGCGTGATACGGCCTCTGTTGTTTCTCATATACATTAATGATTTATGCGACATAATAGGGGGAATGAAAAGATTATTTGCCGATGATGCTATTATTTATCGTGAAATCAAAACCCAGAACGACTGCGCTTTGTTACAAGACGATATTATGAAAATAATTGCGTGGAGTAATGACTGGCAGTTGGAGTTAAACGCTAAAAAGTGCCAAGTCATGCGTGTAAGTAAAAAGGTGACACCATTTAACTATGAATATACAATTAATGGTACTGTCCTTAGAACTGTAGATTCCGCTAAATACCTACGGGTAACAATTCGTAATAATTTGTCGTGGAATGAGCATATCGAGAATGTAATGGAGAAAGCAAATCGTATGCTCCGATTTCTAGGTCGTAATTTAAATCAGTGCACTCCGGAAGTTAAATCGATTGTATACAAGTCACTAATACGTCCTAACTTAGAATATTGTTGTTCTGTATGGGGTATCCATCAAAAGGGGATAATGGAGGCATTAGAGAAGGTCCAAAGAAGAGCCGCCCGATTCGTGACAGGTATATATAGTTGGAGGGAAAGCGTAAGTGCGATGCTGAAGGAGTTAGGTTGGGAAGACCTGGAACACCGAAGGCGTTGCCCTCGACGGAAGCTAACTGAAAAATTCACGTCTGACGAATTTCGGAATGACAGCCAGCAACATTCATATCTCGGTATGACCGCGAAAATAAGATAAGAGAAATCAGGGCCAGAACCGATTAATTTCTGTGCTCATGTTTCCCACGAGCGATTAGAGAATGGAATAGAAAGGATTTCCCTAAAATCCGACATTAGTAGCTTTCGATAAAGCACTCCCACCATCCTGATCTGGGTTTTCCATGGTTTTCCCGGATCACTCCAGGCGAATGCTGGGTTGGTTCCTCACAATAGCCCATGGGTGCCTCCTGCCATATCCCGTATATCCCTTCCAAACTATCACCCTTTTGTATAGGTGCAATACACCCTCCGCCACACATTTTTAGTGATTTGCGGAGTACTAATAATAATAATTATTATTATTATAAATGATTGATGCGATTTCAAAAATATACTATAGCTATATTATTTGACATATCGTCTTTTTTTTTTATTTGCTTGTGGTTTTACGCCTCGTTGATGTCGAGGCCATTAGAGGCGGAAAAGTACCGGTAGAAAGGAATGGGAAGGAATTCCGCTATGAAATTTTTTAAGGAACTATCCCGGCATTCGCCTGGCGTAGTTTGGAGAGATCATGAAAAAGCCAATTCTGGATGGCTGGACGGGGATTCGAACCCGGGGCTAGGATAGAGCGTTACGACTCACTCACCACACTCGGTGACATAGTACCACAAAACTTTATAGTCATACAGAAAAATTCAAAAAGTTTTCATCCACCTCACTTTCATTAAGATTTTCGTGAATTCTTGAAGAGGAGATTGAGTAAACGATGAATCGATCGTGTTGGGGATGATGTACAGCGAATAATATCATGACTTCCACGCTCTCCCGACCTAATTCCATGCGATTTTTTCTTCTGAGGGTTTATGTTAAAGATTCAGTGATTAAGCCTCCTCTTCCACCAAACGTACCAGAACTGCGAGCTGGCATAAACAGTGCTTTTGAACAGATTGATAGGGATATAAGTGTGGCAAGAATTGATTATCGAGTTAATATCTGCAGTAAAGGGACACATATAGAAGACTTTTAATATGTCTAAAGAAAACTTTTTGAGCTTTTCTGTATGATTGTAAAGTTTTCTCACAATATGTCAAATAACATAGCTACAGAAAATTTTTAAAATCACTTTAATCGTTTACAAAATCCTGTATTCGTTTAGAAGCTATTAACGGGATTCCAATGTGAAACATATAAGTTGTTTATTACCGGCCTCGGTAGCGTAGGGGCTAGAGTACCGATGGTTGCCGGTTCGAGTCCGGCCGAGGGCATTGGTGTTTAGGTTAAGTTTGTGTTGTGTGTGTCCTGTTGTGTCCTACAAATTGAGCGTTCACATAAAAAAGTTGGAAAGATTCATTAACATTGACGATATATAAAATACATTGAGTGCTGGCTGAATGGCTACAGACCGATTGCCGAAAAGAAGAAGAAGAAAAAAAATTGTTTATTGCATTCAACATACTTTCAAAGTAATTTTTGTTAATTTTAGTATGATTTCAGCATGGTATCAACCAGTTTTTTGATATTATTCAAAACTAAATGAACATGGTTTTATTGGTTATGTTGCACTCGATCAATTATCAACGCTCCAGCTGTCGTGTTAAAATTCATTGTTTAGTTTCCGATACGATCTGTATTGTTCGATTTTAAAGACGTATTCCACATCTTGTACGCTGCCTATTTACTCTGTTAGTCTTCCTGGCTCATTTAAAAGATTTAATAATTATGTACCAACCTGTGAAAATAAGATATTATTTTCAGTGTGGCTCTAGAAAATCTTTGCAGGTAGTTGTCAGATGTACATGCAAGATTCTGTGAAGAAGCAGGTTGATCGTTCTCCTTTGTTGGCAAACGAGCATCGGATGGCGACAGATACTCGTTGATCCTTTCTAAGGAAGTGGCATACAGGGTTTTCTGTGCGGAGTCGACAACCGGCATTTACTTGGTTACGTAGAAATGTTGGCGGGATAATACAACCAATTTTAGCGGGATGATCTTAGCCAATAGGAATAATAAGTTACGAGTGGAAAGGAGATGCATCGCCTATTCTTTTTCACTAGTAATAGGGATACAATACTCATTGCATGAGAAACATCCGACAGAATGGATGTAGAGGCCTGTTGCCGGGGAGACATGATACTGACTGCATCATAAGGCTGTTAAGTGAAAGATATTCTAGCGAGAAAATCTGAAAACTGTATTGGAGGTATGGAATGTGTATTGGCTCAAGCTTACGTTAAGAGAACCAACTAGATATTATACTGTTTGGGTTCCACTGTCGTTATCAGATGTCTTTGTACATTTATAAATATTGAATCCAAAAGTTTTCCTCAACCAATAATTTAGAAGGCGTTTTTGATTGCCCGAGGAGTATTGCACGGGATTGTTTCCTTGCAGTCTTCTGTGGATACACGGTCGTTGCTGATACATTGAATTAATAAAAGTTACGCATTCATATACTTCTTACTGGTAGTGAAGATTAATTCCCATGACATCAAAACATTGATTTAGGAATTAAAAAGAATACTGGCGCTAATAACCCCGACGTTGAGGGCCCCTAAAGCCCCAATAACAACAAAAAAAAATTATACAGTACTTTGGTGAATCATTTAACCATCGGAATATTCTGCAGAGAACAAATAAATATTAGAACTAATGTCGCAGGTAGAATGCAGTCTTCATTGTTTTGTAACAACCTAACGGTGAAGCAGCCACACGAGATCAGTTCAAGTTCTACAAAAGGGCTGTATTCTCTCTTTTTTTTTTTTTTTTCTCTTATGCAGTAAAGCATTTTGAGTCTTCATATAGACAGACAGTCGTAAACGATTACAAAACAAGTAAAACTGGAAAACTGGGATGTCTGTTAATGGCACGGCAAAGCTATTGAGGTTGTTGCTTTTTTGTGGTTTGTAATATGGATTACAAATGTTGTGCTTGTGGATATACTTCGTTGCATATGTGGACTAAAATAAATAGATATACGTGTTTCTGTTTTAGTTTGCGACAAGAGTAAAGGCAGATGAGATGGCTAGAATCATTCTCGTCTAGTTCTGAGAGAAATCTATTAGGAAAAGCAACACAAAAAATATATATATATTTTTTATATCAGAGAGGTCAACTTTTACCTGAGTCATTCCCCGTGTTGGGGAGGACCGTTTGAACTATTTAATCCCATACAAAGAGCTTAATTAAAACAGAGATAATGAACTATGTTAAGAGAATCATCTGTGCCGTATTTTCTGTGACCATAATTCGAAAACACAGCAAACTCTTGCGTCAGCAATATTGAAGTGAATTTTGTAAGCAGAAAGTTAATTTTAGCGTTGCAGGAGAAGTGCAAACTGATTAACAAACATTTCCCGTAGCAGGGATTCACAGCTTTCAAAGATTTCCGGATGTCTGGGACTAATTTTTAAGGAATCTACACTTTTTGGTAAAGTGCCTCTCGTTTTGAATATCAGTTACAACGCCAGTATCCATTCAACGATAATATTGGGAAGGTACTAGGCATACGTATTTTACGAGGCATTCCTTGAACTTCGAAATTTGGATACGTAAGATAACAATCAAAGAGATAGTGACTCATGAAATGAGTTGTGTAAATAATGCTAAACAAATATGGTAATAAGAGCATTGGCTGATCTGTAAGACAAAATTGTTATACAATTAACATCGCTGACTTTATCAAAAAGATTATGTACTTGTTGCTATAGAAGATTGTCGAGTTACAGATCGTCTGATTAAATATTTTAACTTTGTAAAAGTTTTAATACCAAGTGTGTAATAAGTAATCAGTATTGGAAGAAAAAAAAACGAGAGAGGATTTATTTAATGTGAAATGGATGAAGTTTTACAACATAAAGGTTTGTTTTAAACTGCATTGAGGTGGCTATCGTTTGTCATTACACGCTGTATATTAGCTTTACCTCTATGTACCTGTATGTATATACGATTGTAACGGAATCTTTCAATCGTATTTTCACCCACTTCCATACGTCAGAGTTGTTTGAAATTTAGCACACATATTAAGAACCGTTGGCAATTCAATAATTTCATAGCTATGTCCTGATATTCTCGTTACTTTGACAGTAACAATAGAAAAGTAACGGAATCTTTCAAGTCAATTTTCACCCTCATCCAGATTTCCGAATTGTTTGAAATTTTGCACACTTATTAATAACCGGTACCAATACCATAATTTCATAGTTATGTCCCGATATACTCATTGCTTTGACTGTAAGAATAGAAAACCATTTGATTGCAATGTGATATTTCAATACAATGTTCACCCATTTCCTGACGTTCGAATTGTTTGAAAATTTACACACTTATAAAGAACCGGTGAAAGTAATATAATTTCATAACTGTGTCCTGCAGTTGCCATTAGTTTAAAAGTAACAATAGGAAATTAACGGACTTTTTCAATTCAATTTCACCCACTTTTAGATATGCGAACTCTTTTAAATTATGCGCACATATTAAGAACCGGTGACAATATAATAATATCATATCAAGGTCCTGCTACTCCAATTACTTTGACAGTAATGATAGATAAGTAACTAAATCGGGCAATTCAATTTCGCCCACTTTCAGATATGTGAACTGTTTGAAATATAATAATCTCAAATCAAGATACGGTTATTCTCATTACTTTGGCAGTAACTATACAAAATGACAGACCCGTAATGAAATCTTGTAATTGAATTTCAACCCAATTCCAGATGTCCAAATTGTTTGAAATTTTGCACATGTATTGAGAACCGGTGACAATACAATATATTTCATTGCTATGTCCTGATATTCTCGTTATTTGGACAATAACAATAGAAAAGCGGTTGAAGGCAATGAAATATTTCATTTCAATGTTCACCCACCTCCCAAAATCAATATTATTTGAAATATTGCACACGTATTAAGAACAGTGACAATACCATAATTTCATATCTATGTCCTGAAATTCTTATTGTTGCTAAAATTTAAAAATAAAAACTGAAGGCTTTTGTATAAATGTGAACTAAGAGGTTAAAAATAATCTTTAAACATAAAAATTTTGTACAGCAACGCTAGGATGTTCCAGAATTCAGTATAACTTTTTCGAATAAGCTTTTACAAGTTAACTGTAAGGTAAAAAAAACCTTGAATTGTGTGACATCCCAGCACTGCTGAACAACATTTTTATATTTAAACATTATTTTTAACCTTTTAGTTCACATTACTACGAAAGCGTGTATTTTAAATTATAATTTTTTTGCTTTAACCCAGAATGCTTAACGGGCTATATTAAACAAAAGTTTCAGGAAATAACAGTGATGCCTCACAGATGTCAACGTATTTGTAGATAAATTTACTAGCATCTGACTACTCGATAATCATTTTTTGGTCTTCCTCAAAAATAAAATCCATTTGGTATTTATCTGAGGTTTCATGCGTATTTTAATGTTCATGAGCTGGTTGAAGTTTCTAGCATTCGAAAGAATGTAGTTCGATTACCGGTCCGACCAACCTATTTTCGCTTTTCCTTAGTTTCCAGAAGTCATTCCAGGAGTATGTTGGGATGGTTCCTTAGAAGTACCATGGCATAATTTTTTCATTTTCCTTGCAACCAATACTCTCTCAGCACTGATGACATAGACTTCAACTAAATGTAAGGAACTAAATAAAAAAAAATTATTTCCTAGCAGCAAGGTAGTGTACCATAACTCGACACAGTGGGTGTTTATTTTTTAAGAAGGCTGCTAAATTAGGGCCAAAACATCAGCTGCTGATAAGTAACAATTTTATGACTGCCGAAGATTGCTGAACAGCTTTTCTCCTATACAAGCGTGTTTGCGAATTGGAACCCCCAAAAGGGAAAGTAGATGGAGGTGAACATGATGAAACACGAGCGTTGTTGATGATACGCCATAATTATGTCGCTCTTTCGGAAGGTGTGGTTTAAACTTGCTCTGCTCTAAATTAGACCGTAGCGAACGTAACCTTGAGTTCGCTGTGGCAAATTGGACCGGTCTGTGTACTGCAATCATTAGCGAAGTTTGGCCACAGTCGGCCGTATTAAATGTCCCACCGCATCTAAGATACGCGCCTGTAATCTCGGCAACCCGCCGGCATTGACCCGGAGCACTGTGTATAGCGACTGCCCAACACTATCCGTACCACCCTCTGACTTCTTAACTGTTCCCAATATTTACCAAACAACAGTAAGAAGAAGGGATTCGGTCCAAATAAAGACTAAAAGAAGCTACGGGCCTTATGAAAGCGTCGCAGAACTGATTAGTAGACTGGGCTGGGAGCCACTGGCAGATAGACGACGCACGTTTCGTTTAAACTTATTGGTAAACATGTGTACTCCCACTTTCACTTATGAGTGAAATACTTCGTCCACCAACTTATTTGAGTCGGAATTACAGGAAAGATAAGATTAGAGAAATAAGGTGCGCACTGATTCTTATATGAATTATTTTTTCCCTCGTACTTTTCGGGACTGGAATGCACAGCAAAGAGATTAGTTTTGGTACTGAGCACACTTTTCCACCCACAATTTTTTGCATTGCAGAATATAGATGTAGATTTAGATGTAGAAGACATTATGTGCAGCAGAAATAATAAAAACAACAACAGAATAAATATTAGGATAAAAACTGATATAACAGACGAATGATTTTTATAAAAACCAAATGTTATTATCTGATCTCGATGAAACTATGCACACGTATACTTTCAAACAAGGGGAAAATACTGTCAACATTTGCTTTACAAAAACCCAACCGCTCTTCCCCTTCACTCCCCTTAAGAAAAATTTACATGTGCAACGCTTAAATTTTTTTTTTTTACAAATACACTATTTCGAAATACACTATATAGGGAAATCGGTCAAAGTGGACGGTGATATTCTGAATGCGCATAAAATTTCCTGTATCTCAGCGTTTTCTGGTTTAGGTCAGACAGTAAGTGACCAAAAAATTCGAACTTGAAAATTAAAAATTATTTTAAAGTTGGCGTGGCGACACACAAACCCACAGTTTTTATCCAGTCTCGTGGGAACTTGGCACACGAATGTTTTAAAACGAGGATAAAATTACTGTCTTCATTTGCTTTTGCAAGAACTCAAATATTCTTTATACAAACCCAAATCTTGTATCTGATTCCAATGAAACATTGCACACATATACCTTAAAACAAGCTATAAAATACTGTCTACATTTGGATTATAAAAACTCACCCCCTCTTCGCAAATACCCCCTTAAGCAAAATTTAAGTGTGAAACAATTTTTATTTATATATATATATATCTCGAGAACGGTAGCAAAATCGCCCATGGTGGATAGTGATATTCTGAAACCGTATGAAATTTCATATGGAACGGCGATTGACCGATTCAGATCAGCCCATCGCTGTTGGGGAAATTTAGAAATTTTAAAATTGTTTTAGGGCTTGTGTGGCGACACTCAAATTTGTAGTTGCTATCAGATTTTGAAAGAACTTTGCGCAGGTATGCTTCAAAATAAGTAGAAAAATAATTTTTACATTTGGCTTACAAATAAATTAATAAATAAACAATTTATTAAAAGTAACTGTGTTGAGGAATAATTATTTGCTTACCTCATAAATCACACAACAACGACTTTGCTCCGCCCTGCTTTTTGTAAAAGAAGCTTTTCAAGGAAAAGAACCTCAATAAGCTGAGATAATATCTCGTGTTTTTACAATAGTAAGTATTTCTACGAAATCGCGCTGAAAGTTTTTAGAAAAACTTCTTAAGTTTTCCTACTTCACACATTTATCGTTCACCACAAAGTAGATACATTGTTCATTTCCCCAATTCTCTTGACTATTCTCCCCGCCCAGTTTTTCTATGCCTCAAATGAAATCTACAGCTGTAACTTCCACAGTAAAATTAGGAAGGTTGGCTTACCTTCTAAATGCATACCGGGAATCCCAATAATTTTGAATGTTGTATTGCTGATTTTTCATGAAACGGAATAATTTTTCTGATAATTTTTTATTTTGTAGTAGATGTTTTCAAAATTTGAAAATGTGATTCACTCTGGATATGTTCCTTGCCGTTTTGGATTGTTTTACAACGTTTATTCAAGCATTTTACTGCCAAGAGCTACTCATCGAATAGTTTCTGTAGGTTTTCAGAAACCTCTGATGGTTTGATAAAAAAGTAATAATTTTGTGGTGCTCAAAAAAGAAAATTATATTGCGAGCCGGTTGTTAAACTACCTAAAAATAGCAGAATTAAAGCGTCAAGTGTCTCGTAAACTTTGGCTTTTGTTATCCTTGTTGCTTTCCAAATTAAAATTCTAATTATGTCACAGTTATTTATATTCCTTGCTATATCGTCACCAACTTTATGCCATTATTAGACCACATAATTGCTGTTGTTTTCGAAGCTGAAATACCCCGTTGCTCATTAAGTGGGTGCTGTGGAACAATAATTAAGAACAATGAGTAATTATTCGCAGGTAACAGATTTAATAAAACTAATAAATGAGAACACAATGTTCCCTGATGAACAGAAGTTGACGAATAAAAGTCGATAAACCAGAATACATTGAACCACAATCTTCTCCAGATGTGATAGAATTATAAAGACGTCAATTATAGCTTCTTAATGGAAAATTCTTACGTAAGTAGCGCTGCAACTGCTTCAGAAAATAAACACTGACCTACAGCGTAGAAAAAAAGAAGAAATAACAGCTCTGGTATCTGGAACAGAGATTCCTTTTCTACCTTTCACTGACAACACATTAGACCTTACAAAATGGAGTTATGAGCCCAGGCAGATATATTGTATCGACAAAGGTAATTAATAATGCATGCTGGGTTTGAACTTGACTTTCAGCTTTCGACCGTTGGCTCAAATACATTCTGTCGGCTGCACAACCCTATCGTATTAGTCCCTCGTTCCAAAGGTAACTGGTTCGAGTCTTGCCCTGGACTTGGATGGTATTTGCTTCGTAGTCATTCGTCCTGTGTATAAATGATTCTAACAACAGAAGATGATAAATAATATAATAGAGATAAAGTTTGTAGTGGGTGCCTTGGTGGGCAAACTACGTTACAATTATCTTTCATACCTTTATGATTAATAAAAGGGGATTTTTAATGTTAATTTTTATGAAGGAGTGAAAATTTATTAATTTTGCAAGAATCTCGACGTTAGTTGGAATTTAGGAAAAATTGTCACGATATGACATTTATTTTCTTATCATTGGCGATTACAAGTCTGAGCGAATTTATCATTAACATTAACACAAATTGGTAAAATCATAAAAGCAACGCTCAGAGGTACAATTAGCCGTCATGAGCAAGCAAACAATTGTATATTTACTTTTAAATATATCTCAGAATCAAAATGCAAGAAATAATGACAATTGGAAACAATGAAAAATACAAGTTATGACGACCTCAGACAAAGGTATCATAATACTGCGACTTTACAGTTAAAAGAAAATCATGGGCGGAATGAATGAACAATATATCATTCGAAAATGACTAGTTCTGGCAAATTATGCCGTTAGCTCAGGGGTTTTTACAATTACAAAATGAGAACATGGATCTATCCTCTCGTTTAAGGGTTCTGTTTCACGGAATGCACAATCAGATGGCTTGGTCGTAATAAGTTACCATTGTAGTTCTGCGTCTGATGTCTGCGGTGATTGGAGCGGACCCACGGTATGTGAGGCTATCTCACAAGGCGGCTACAGGCATCTCTGGTCTGACAATGCACGTCATCGCATTACCGGCTGTGTTCCCGTGATAAGCTTGCTCCATCAAGCCGGCAGCCAGAAGTCGTATAGTAGCAGTTGACGAAAGAAGTCAACTTTCCAAGTCGACCTCAGAGTAGACTCGCATAGCATGGACTCGAAGATCGAATTGCCTTTTGTCGCTCTCCTCTCTCGCGAGGAAACTTCTCGCTCCACTCCTTGTAGTCTCGAAGCACACATATAACAGAAATTCCCAGGATTTTAAGTTATACGCTCATTTGGATTGGATCTTCAGGTCGGCACCTAATGTCACGTGATATCCCCGATATCTGATTTGCCCAGCTCATATCACAAAGGTCGGACATATTCGGCGAAGTTCGCCGGGGTAAGAGCACATTCGGGTGTCGGGCGGCAGGCATTTCCGGCCATGTGAGTGGCCCTGTTGACCACCCATCCCCAGGGAGCAGAATGTGTGGTCCGGCAAAACCCCAGATCCGCGACGTCCTGTCGCCATGGTTCGGGAAGACCACAATTAGCTTCAAGCCTACATAGCTCAATAATTCTTTAATATTCGCTTTACCAAGATACACTGTATGTTTACCATTTCATTACAGTCCTCACTTGGAATTTTGCGTACTTTATAAAATTACAACAAAATCTATTTAGGTGGTCACCCAACATTTATGTAAATTACTCTAACATTATGACATATATAATAAAAAATGCACCTTGTAACGTGGCTACAGCGCGTCACGTTACAAGTTGGAAGAGTTATTTGACGCGATGTGGTAGCTCAATGGTTATAGTGTCTGTCTTTGAAATTCAGGGTCGCTGGTTTCACGGCGGCCAGAAATTTGTTTGGGGACTTAATCTGACCTTCACCTCTGGCAAAACGTTTCGTTGTTTGTTGTCAAACGCTGCAGGACGATCGTGTTTCGTATTCCACGTTAAACCGCAGGTGCGGCCACGAAAGAGGCGGATTGTGCGACAACTTGATACTTTACCACCAAGTCATAACACGAAATGATTTTCTTTATTTTGTTTTAGAATAAATTAATGCAGCGTGTCATTCCTAAAGCCTGAAGGAAGCAGGGAACTGAATTTTTGGCTCATTAGGGGACATCCATAAATTACGTGATTTTTTTTTCGAATTTCCGGCCCCCCCTTTCTGGTGAGACTTGGTGAGATTTGGTCCGACCCCCCCCCCCCCCCCCTCTGGTGAGATCTGGTCCGAGAGCTCCCTCCCCCCCCCCCCCGCCTAGAAATCGTCCTCGCAACTTTTTGAGACCTTTTTTTTTCAAAAACCTCACGTGAGATTTCCGTTGACCCCCCTCCCCCTCGGTGAGATTTCGGCGGATCCTTCCCCCTCCCCCCTATTTCACCTCACGTACTTACGTATTTTATGGACGCACCGTTAATCCAGTTATAACAAAAAATTCTGCTGAAATGACACTCTTAATAGTATGACAGCTCTCTGTGTTTGAACGCATTGTGTTATTCGAGGAATTACTTTGAAGCAATATTTGAGCAAACGGTGTCGGTTTCAACAAATCCTAAAGTAAGTATTATCTAAGGCCACAATTTCTGGAACAGGGAAGAAACCCTGCGTTTTTATTGGTTTTATATGCTGATTTTCTCTATACAGAAATGGATGTGTATATATTTGTTAGTTCGTTAAACAAATGCACAATTTGTATCCGATCCAGATGTCACTTTAAAACGATGGGAAAAATATTATCTTGATTGTTTTTTTTAGCACCCCCATAAGGAAAATTAATATGTACAACGATTCCATTAGAAAAATCCTTGAAAACGGGGGGGGGGGGGAGGCGGAATTCGGCCAAAGAGAACGCTGATGGAGAATATTTGCGACAATCTGATCAACTGAGATAAAACATCAGAACGTTCATATACAGGTACCTAGCAACGCCGGCTCTTGAGTTAGTATTTATAGAAACGACTTCGTTACATTTGTTTGTTATTGTTTTGATAAGATATTAATTTTCTCTTCCATCCTCAATTCATTTTATGTCATAATCTCGTTAGTTTTTGCGTTACGACCGGTTATATGCTTAAGATTTTGACGTTCGGAACAGATTTCAATTTTCTGCTCCAGTGTTGCCAGTTTACGTAATGTAATTGTATACATTGATGTGCCAAAAGTCTTGGAATAGGTCCAAATATCGTGTGGGATTCCATTTCGCCCGTCGAAGTGCAGATACCGGACGTGGAATTATTTAACAAGTCGTTAACAAGCCGCTGAAAAAAATATTCAGCATTCTTCCCTTACAGCCGTCCGGTGCTTGAACTGACCTTTCGATCACGTCGCGGACAGATTCGATTTCATGTGGCCAAATTAATCGTTGGAATTGGTAGAAATGTACCTCAAACCAATCGTGACCGATTTTTGCATGGTGACATGACGCATTTTCGTCATGGAAAAGTCAATAATTGTTTGGGAACATGAAGGCCAATGTATGGCTGAAAAAGGTCTCCTAGTAACTGAAAATTACCATTAACTGTCAATGGTTGGTTCAGTTTGACCGGGGGACCAGCACATCAGCACATGTGATCTGAACAGAGCCCATGCGTGGATGGAGTTTTCACTAATTTGCACAGCGCCATCCTGACCCCAATCGTCAGTTTTTTTTTTTTTTTTTTTTTCCCCAGCTTTACGCCTCGTCGACATGCATTAGAAGCGAGAAGGTACTAGTGGTAAGGATCGCTATACTCTTTACGATAATTAACTAATTCGTCCTGTCGTCTATTAATGATGATTACCTGTAATTGCCTCGTCCTCCAATTCATATGTTACTGTCGTTGGCCGCCAGATGGTTTTACCTCCCACCAAAGGTTAATGACTTCTGTTTTGTATGGATAAAATAGTTCTAAGAAACGACAACACCGACGAATTAGTTTTCACTTAATATGTGTTTCTCCTTGAGCTCTACAATAAAATGCACACGGATTAGGCACTAGACTCGTCCAAAGATACCAATGCACAAATACACAAATATTTCAGCGATTAAACTCACAAACAATGACTGAAAAACTGTTAAGAAATACTGACGACAACGACTCAAAAACAAATACCAAAACTTCCAAAAACAACTGGCCATTACTACTACTTCCTCTGCATTGCTGTGGGCTTAAATAAGCGCTACAAAAACAGACAGAAGAAAAAACAGAGTGCCGATAGATGTTTCTCGAGCACTAATAATACTTTGACAGTCAAATTCATACAAAAACAATCAAAACTTGTACAAAATCGCTCACAATCATTCCGAAACACATTAAAATAAAGATTAAAGCTATTTACATACATTTAAACATAAAATGGGCAACATAAACCACTCCTAATAGCTGAAAATCGTCCTCAAAACACCATGGCTGATGCAACATTTATAAATACAAGCATTCAATTAATACTTCACACATTATACTAATTCTGATTATATTAAACATTATTTACACAGTCTCTTTCCATAAGAAAAATATTCATTCACATGAAAAATATACAAATTAATATATAATCACTTCCATCTTGCTATACATAATTCTTAAAATAAAATTTCACAAAAGGACTGGGACTGAGGGCTTTTACAAGCGGAAAGGAATTCAGCCATGGACTTTTGAGGAAACAAATATTGCCGCTAGAAAAGCAAAGCTTCGACCACACGCGAATTAATACATTCCCTGTATCGCATGTCAGTGTCATCATGCATCGCGATAAAAACTTGATCCCAAATCTTCGCAGGTTCTGACCCTTTCATTCAAACTATCCAATGATTTCATTTTAAAAAACTGTTAGTTAATATGCCAATTTAAACGAAATACATACTTTTCTTTCAGTGTTCTGACAATTTATGTCTTAGCAATTGCTTAACTAAATACAATTGTTATAAAATAAAATTCAGCCTAATTCCTCGTTCTTTGCGCTGTAGCAAAAGGTTTCCGTTTCCATCCGAGTCCAGGTTGCATTTCAACCTAACCACATACTATGCTAAACTTGTCGCCAGAGAAACAACACTTCAATCACACGCTTATTAATACATGTACTGTATCACATGTTAGTGGCAATAATGCATCGTAATATAAATTTGATCAAAAATCTTCACGGACTTTTACACCTTTCTTTTTG